>CM077260.1:21806164-23006164 GCA_039654775.1 Spinibarbus caldwelli
TGAAGTGCCCTTCTGCGTCATCATCCCGTGCCCACATGGAGGAGCCGTCATCATGCAAAGAATCTGCGGAAAGGATCATGGGAGCCCGAAGTGTCCATCAGTTGCACCCTTTGAAATCCTTCATTCCGAAGGGCCCTTTGAAGTGGCCAGTTTTGAGCACTTCGGTTTGGAACGACCCTTCAATATGGCGTCAATGGGCTTTTACCCCACTGACTATGTTTGAGACAAAAATTATGTCATTCTGAGAATATAATTATATTTTTCTTAAATAACACATACTCCCTATCTACAGGCCCTACCGTTCTCATATCATATATAACTGTGATGTTTTACAAAACAACAAGCTTTAAAATGTTTTTTTTTTGTTGTTCTTTTTTTACTGTTGAAAATTAGATCATTTACTGTGAAATCTGTTTTCTCACCTGTACATCACCAGTGTAAGCTTCATGGTGAAAACTTCTACATCACTCTTGCCAACGTAGTCCATAGTTACAATAAAAAATTTATCTTGATTTTATCTTGTGGTTATTTTGGGAAAAATAGTAGGTGGGGGGTGGGGGGCCTTTTCCCCCACTCTACCCTATAATGAGCTTATGCAACTTTACACATTTATAATTACATACTATATTATTATTTACTATTACTCCAGTAGGTCTGAAATACAGGTGCATCTCAATAAATTAGAATGTTGTGGAAAAGTTCATTTATTTCATTAATTCAACTCAAATTGTGAAACTCGTGTATTAAATAAATTCAATGCACACAGACTGAAGTAGTTTAAGTCTTTGGTTCTTTTAATTGTGATGATTTTGGCTCACATTTAACAAAAACCCACCAATTCACTATCTCAACTAATTAGAATATGATGACATGCCAATCAGCTAATCAACTCAAAACACCTGCAAAGGTTTCCTGAACCTTCAAAATGGTCTCTCAGTTTGGTTCACTAGGCTACACAATCATGGGGAAGACTGCTGATCTGACAGTTGTCCAGAAGACAATCATTGACACCCTTCACAAGGAGGATAAGCCACAAACATTCATTGCCAAAGAAGCTGGCTGTTCACAGAGTGCTGTATCCAAGCATGACTTAAACTACTTCAGTCTGTGTGCACTGAATTTATTTAATACACGAGTTTCACAATTTTAGTTGCATTACTGAAATAATTGAACTTTTCCACGACATTCTAATTTATTGAGATGCACCTGTATATACTGTACGTTTCAATCCCCTGGAACACACTACAAATATGATGATCTCTAGAACGTGATGCATTGCTGTGTCTGTCATAATTAAATAATTATATTTATTGTCCAACATTCCTAATTGTTCTGTCATTAATTTAATTTCATACTGTATGTTGGTCTGTATGCCGAGTCGCTTTCACCCCAGAATGGCAGAAGCGCAGGGCTGCTGCTGGGCGCCGCTGCTGCAATGGAACGTTCGATTGGGTTTCACTTCTTGTCAGTATAAGTTCTTTAACAGCACTCATATATAAGGTCCTTCAGTATTATCAATAGTTTCGCGTTGCTCAATAGCTAATTAATGGCGAATTCGCCAGGCAAACGCCATCATTTCAGTACTTGGAATTGTGCAATCACGGATTTAGCGAGAGGATTCGTTTCCCTTATGGATTTCACCTCGATTCATTCAAGTTTGTTAACTTTAACATGTGCTTTCGTAGTGGGGTTAAATTTGTGTTTGATTTTTCTCACACATTCAGGGATAAACGGCAATAACTCCAATACGACTCGCCCAAAAAAAATTCTAAAACAGTATTACCGCAAAGGGCAAAGCTGATAATGTTTCTCATCATTATTTCACCTGATATAATAGGCACTGCACCACACAAGCTGTTGTAACACGCATTAAGCTGGGAGAGACCCCTCTGGCGAACCGTATAAGGGACCATGGGGAAAGTGCAAGTTTTTGCGTATTGATGCCTGATTCGGAAGTTAGCATTGCTTCATGCATTGTTATATTATTGATATGGACTCCATGAGTTATGTGACTGACTAAGAACAAGTTCAGATGGGATCTTCATTCCTCACATGAAGAAAGATAAGAGATCAAGCATCCACGTCCCAGCTGGCTATGTTTCGTTCTCTATTCATCTCTGAAGGTCTTCAGGAAGCTAAGCTAATGGCAACATGCTTGTTAAGGCTATCTGTATTGCTTAGACTTTAGTTGTTTTCAGTGAAGTGTTTGTGCTAAGCTTATGTGATCATAATATGCTTGTTCCTAAGCTGTCTGGTTGTTATTGGGAGCACGCTTGTTCCTAAGCTGTCTGGTCGTTATTGGGAGCACGCTTGTTCCTAAGCTGTCTGATTGTTATTGGGAGCACGCTTGTTCCTAAAGCTGTCTGATTGTTATTGGGAGCACGCTTGTTCCTAAGCTGTCTGATTGTTATTGGGAGCACGCTTGTTCCTAAAGCTGTCTGGTTGTTATTGGGAGCACGCTTGTTCCTAAAGCTGTCTGGTCGTTATTGGGAGCACGCTTGTTCCTAAGCTGTCTGATTGTTATTGGGAGCACGCTTGTTCCTAAAGCTGTCTGGTCGTTATTGGGAGCACGCTTGTTCCTAAGCTGTCTGATTGTTATTGGGAGCACGCTTGTTCCTAAAGCTGTCTGGTCGTTATTGGGAGCACGCTTGTTCCTAAGCTGTCTGATTGTTATTGGGAGCACGCTTGTTCCTAAAGCTGTCTGATCGTTATTGGGAGCACGCTTGTTCCTAAGCTGTCTGATTGTTATTGGGAGCACGCTTGTTCCTAAAGCTGTCTGGTCGTTATTGGGAGCACGCTTGTTCCTAAAGCTGTCTGGTCGTTATTGGGAGCACGCTTATTCCTAAACTGTCTGGTCATTGTTGGGAGCACGCTTGTTTCTAAACTGTCTGGTCATTGTTGGGAGCACGCTTGTTTCTAAACTGTCTGGTCGTTGTTGGGAGCACGCTTGTTCCTAAGCTGTCTGGTCGTTGTTGGGAGCATGCTTGTTCCTAAGCTGTCTGATTGTTATTGGGAGCACGCTTGTTCCTAAAGCTGTCTGGTCGTTATTGGGAGCACGCTTGTTCTTAATCTGTCTGGTTGTTATTGGGAGCACGCTTGTTCCTAAGCTGTCTGATTGTTATTGGGAGCACGCTTGTTCCTAAAGCTGTCTGGTCGTTATTGGGAGCACGCTTGTTCCTAAAGCTGTCTGGTCGTTATTGGGAGCACGCTTGTTCCTAAGCTGTCTGGTCGTTATTGGGAGCACGCTTGTTCCTAAGCTGTCTGATTGTTATTGGGAGCACGCTTGTTCCTAAAGCTGTCTGATTGTTATTGGGAGCACGCTTGTTCCTAAAGCTGTCTGATTGTTATTGGGAGCACGCTTGTTCCTAAGCTGTCTGATTGTTATTGGGAGCACGCTTGTTCCTAAGCTGTCTGATTGTTATTGGGAGCACGCTTGTTCCTAAAGCTGTCTGGTTGTTATTGGGAGCACGCTTGTTCCTAAACTGTCTGGTCATTGTTGGGAGCACGCTTGTTTCTAAACTGTCTGGTCGTTGTTGGGAGCACGCTTGTTCCTAAGCTGTCTGATTGTTATTGGGAGCACGCTTGTTTCTAAACTGTCTGGTCGTTGTTGGGAGCACGCTTGTTCCTAAAGCTGTCTGGTCGTTATTGGGAGCACGCTTGTTCCTAAGCTGTCTGGTTGTTATTGGGAGCACGCTTGTTACTAAGCTGTCTGATTGTTATTGGGAGCACGCTTGTTCCTAAGCTGTCTGGTTGTTATTGGGAGCACGCTTGTTCCTAAGCTGTCTGATTGTTATTGGGAGCACGCTTGTTCCTAAGCTGTCTGATTGTTATTGGGAGCACGCTTGTTCCTAAAGCTGTCTGATTGTTATTGGGAGCACGCTTGTTCCTAAAGCTTTCTGGTTGTTATTGGGAGCACGCTTATTCCTAAACTGTCTGGTCATTGTTGGGAGCACGCTTGTTTCTAAACTGTCTGGTCGTTGTTGGGAGCACGCTTGTTCCTAAGCTGTCTGGTCGTTGTTGGGAGCATGCTTGTTCCTAAGCTGTCTGATTGTTATTGGGAGCACGCTTGTTCCTAAAGCTGTCTGGTCGTTATTGGGAGCACGCTTGTTCTTAATCTGTCTGGTTGTTATTGGGAGCACGCTTGTTCCTAAGCTGTCTGGTTGTTATTGGGAGCACGCTTGTTCCTAAGCTGTCTGGTCGTTATTGGGAGCACGCTTGTTCCTAAGCTGTCTGGTCGCTATTGGGAGCACGCTTGTTCTTAAGCTGTCTGGTCGTTATTGAGAGCACGCTTGTTCCTAAGCTGTCTGGTCGTTATTGGGAGCACGCTTGTTCCTAAGCTGTCTGGTTGTTATTGGGAACACGCTTGTTCCTAAGCTGTCTGGTTGCTTAAACTTTTCAGGTATTGGCAGCATACTCATTAGGTCATCTGGTTAAGGGCAACATGCTTGTGGCTATGGCGTCTGTGGGTTTTGGCAACATTCTTGTCATTCAAGGGCTACATGCTTGTTGCTTAAGGCTTGAGATTTTCGCTGTCATTTTGTGTTGGGGGGTATGGCAAATGCTTTTGTTTTGGGGGTTTATTGCTGCTCTCCCTGCTCTTATCCTTGCTAGGCTGCATGGATGCGCAGGGAGTTCTGGCCCAGAACAGAACCATACCGTCAATCCAAACTGTATGCTAATTGTCAGTCATCTTTGACAATAGTGGTCCTGACAGAAATCTAGTGTCAGCGTTAGTTCTGGCAGGTCATGTTAGTCCAGCTTGCATCAGCTGACTCAAATTTACCTAAAGGGATGCGACACCTATCATGGCACTCATATATAAGGTCCTTCAGTATTATCACCAGCTTTGCGTTGCTCAATAGCTAATTACCCACCTCCATCCCCGACTCCTCCTCTTGTCAGTCAGGATTCAGCCCTCTGATTTTCCTTGAATCAGTCTAATTTCTAAAATGTTACATTAAATTATTTAACTTTAATGATATCTGCAATACATTTTTGTTGGTTCTGTTCTGTTTACCCTGAGGGATTATTGCTGCTCTCCCTGCTCTTATCCTAGGCTGCATGGATGCGCAGTTAGTTCTTGCCCAGAACAGAACCATACCGCCAATCCAAACTGTATGCTAATTGTCAGATAGTGGTCCTGACAGAAACTCAGTTTTACACATTTTAACTTTTGAATTCATTTTACAGAATTTTACAACAATCAGCACAAAAAAAAAAAAAAAAAAAAAAACCTTTTAAAAACTCTTATTTGTAATTGTCAGTGTGTGTGGTATGGTTTTTCACTTCTGATGTCTGAAAAAAAAAATAATAATACAATAAAGACCTTCAACACTTGTTCATCTCAACAGAGCCATCTTGGAATGTTTTATGTAGCTTTAACAAAATGTGACATTACACATCTCTGTAATGAAACATGGCACACTGATTAAGCAGGCCTAAATGAGAATGGAAAGGCGTAAAGTCAAGGAACAGCTGCTAAAAGACTGATAAAGCCTCTGATTTTGATCTCTGATGGCATGTTGAATATCAGTGTATTCCTGAAATTAAAGTGAGGACGCATTCAGGATGCAGAACTGCATTTTGAAGTGAAGAAAGTAGATTTAAAATGGAATGAAATTCAAAGAACTTTAATTTCTGTAAGTATTTCCTCCACATAACACACAGATGAGTGACTTCCATAATACCGCCTTGAGCCTTATTGCTTAGATAAAATTATTATTATACAATAAAATAATTAAGGATTGAATAAGGCTCAATAAGTTGATATCTGTAATTATGCAAGTTATTGGAGTCAGTAGTTTATGAATTGAAGTGTGAATGCAAGCAGAATTCTATATTTAAAAGAATATATATCCAGCTAATTAAACAGCTGTGATAATAGTTTCAACAGGACTGAGCTTAGTTATTCAACATATCAGGAAATAAATAGGCATAATTAATAATATAATTATTTAAGTCTTATTGCATAACCTTGAAAAATATCCTCAATTCAATTTCATGTGTGCCAATTCGATTCAAATTTACACTCATGAATTGAAAAGGAGCCAGTTCTTCAGTTGTGGATTTTGTGCCAACGCTGAGGGATATTTTATTTTCTCATTAATTCATGAGATACTTTAAAATGAATAGGTTTTCTAAATGTCTTTCCTTTTAGAAGCGAATAATACTGCTCAGTAACAGGCACTAATTCAACTTTTACCCAATAAGAAATGTGCATATCAGCACAGGTCTCAAACGCCGAGGAAATTTGAAACCTGATATCATGTGTTTAATCCATTATTGATGAATCTTCAAACACTTTTTACGACTCAAAAAGTCTTTTTATATCCCTCCCACTCTCTTTCCACGGGATGCGGTGTATTCTTTCATCAGTGCTGATGAACTGACAGCAGATCAAGTGATGTGAAGTTTGTGTTGCGTCACAGCGGGGATGTGAGCGCAAGCGGCTCCACACACGTTGACGCGTGGCGCAGTGTGGAGTGGATCCGCGCATTCACCTGTCTGTGAGGCTGAACTGAGGATGCTCCATGCGTAACGCGTTTGCTTTACTTCTCATTTGCCGCACAGTAATCCAGCCGGGTATCACCAGCGCGTCTTACCGTTTCTTAAGGAGTATCTTGGATTTCCGGAGGCAGAAAATAGCGGAAAGAATTCCTCAGTGGCAGTTGCGCTTGTGAAGAGCGCTCGTGTCGTCTCTGGCATCGTGGAATGGCTGGAGAGATGCTGCTGTTACAGTGGCAGACGCGAAGAGGCTGAAAACTGGGGGAAGTCAAACAGGTAAACGAGTTTGAGACAGAACAACACTAATAGTTTAAGGCTATTTAAAAGAAGAAGAGATATGACGGTTTATATTTAGGTGAGATATTATTCTGCAGCCTGTTGTTTTATGGGCTGAGAAATGTTTGTCATTTTTACAGTTACAAGAGTTATAGGATTTTTGGTAGATCGTTCACAGAAGCAGATTCTAAAATAGATAAATGTTGGTTATGTTAGTAAATGCTTTTGCCTATGTTAGTGAACCCATTTTCCTAATTGGGTCTAGTCTTAAAAATAAAGGCTGCAATTAGAACAGAAGGCTTTTAGAGTCTGATGCAGTTAGACAGTAGGAAAATCATTCCAAGCTCCACAAAGTAGTTTTATTCTCTATTCTTTAGGAAATCATCAATATAAAGAACTCATAACCAAACTACTTTTATGAAAAGCTGTTTTAACCTCTAAAGAACCACATAACCGAATCAAGAACCTTTGTGGAACCTTTATTTTTTTTTACTATTGCAAACTCATCATTCAGATTAAAAATTACGTTCTCCATTCCACTTTTCCATTTCATTAATATTGCATAATTAGTCCACATTCTTAGATTTTCTATTCTTAGATTCTCTACTCTCCATTTTTTACAACCATTTTGAATAGTGAACCTCAGCAACATTAACATCTGTCCAGACACTTCCATGCTGCAGCCTATGGACCTCTCTCAGTTATCCATCTGTGAATGAATTATAAAATATAGGTCTTGGAAGAACTGGTTGGAATCTGTTCCAGTCTGTCTAACCACTAAAATATATTTGTGGAATATCATTAAAAATGTATCCTGCCTGCCAAATTATTATTCCACTTGTGTTTATGATGCCACTAGAGACTTGGGTTGAGAGGAACCCTCCTTTTAATGATGTGAATTAAATAACTGTAACCATGTTTGAAGCAGTATTGACTGATTGATTGACTGATTGACTGATTGATTGATTGATTGATTGATTTTTATTTATTTATTTATTTTTTATTTGTTTGTTTGAAAGGTCTAGTTGACAAACTGACATCCCTCATGGACAAACCTCATGCTGCACTTTGATTAGAGGTTTTTGAAATAGATTTATTTCACAAGAAGAATCTCTCATATGAAAGTTGTATTTTTCTTGACAATGGGCTTGATTTATGTCTTTCACAATACCTCATCCAGTCTATGTACCTCTCTCCCATATTTATTCTGAAGATTAAAGAAGCAGTGACATTAAATCCAGCCTTGCAATCAAATAAGACAATACATCTGATTTCTTAAAAAAAAGAAAAAAAAAATATTTGTCATTATATGGTTTTATGGGTTAAACCTGTATTTTGATCTGAGTAATCATAATCGTCATATAATTAGAATCTCTAATAAAAGTAGGCCTATTTATTTTTCCATGTTTGGTGTTATTTTCTCAAAACTTGATATACAGCATTAGGCAGTGCATGTTTAAATTCAGGCATTGTTTTGTAGAAAGAATAAATATCAGAATAAAAATGAGCACTCATTCATACATAGAAATAATTTGCACTAGAAGTAGAGGCAGTTTTTGCTGCACTCTGCTGGCTTGTCAGAGAATAAAAAAAACACTGAATGATTTCTCAAAGCATCATTAGGGAGACCAGATTGTTTGCACACACCTCTGATGCAAGTCAAGCGGGAAGAGACAAGGAGGAAGGCTTGTCTTCTGTGACATATTGCATTTTCCCCTTCTCCCAGCATTGCTTGTTGAGTCACAGAGAGCTGATGTTTATATGCAGCAGGTCGAGGCTAAGGTGTGAGATGTGCCGTACCTGCTGGATGCGTGCTTCAATCCTCTGCACCACCAATTTCACATCCAAATAATACAGTTTTTGTCAGAAACTGCATGAATAGTTTCAGTCTGAGTGCACACCTCTGTCATTAAAGAGAGAGAATAAAGGAATATTTGGGGTCGCGTGCCACAGATGTTGTCGAAAATCATTTCGATTTATCCCTATGTTGGTAAAAACAAGCAAAAAAATTGTGCTGATGCATATAAACTTACAATGGAAGTCTACGGGCCAAGTATACTTGACCCATAGATATATGGGAGACAGTGGTATAATATGAATAGAAGTGTGAATGCAAACCAGCAGATTCTCTGTGGTGCTTCATTCAAAATTCAGTCATATCCAGCTAGATAAATCTTGAAACTGTGGTTTCTTGGCTCTTTTGGATGCTGAACATTAATTTTTCATTCACACCCTCTAGATTAGAGTTCAGTTTGAGTGCACAATACCAGCTGGAGAATTTTTACACGCTCCTCGACCGTGTTGTCAACCGCTACTCTCAAATGTTCATGTCAGCTAAGGATTTAACAACACCACAGTTCATTTTGCACTCTAAAGGGAACGGTTGCCTATAGGTGAAATCATGCTTGGGTTTACAGAGAAACTCATAGATGGTGTTTGTGGATCAAGTGAAGTCAAGGGAACCAGATAAAAGATTTAGAGTGTTACTTTCTACCCACGATCGTGCCAGATCTGGGAAGAGTGGGTGTCTGTCTCATTTATGTTTAAAAAGTAGAGAGCACGCATTCTTTCTTGTGAATCCCATGAACAGCAGAGTGGAGATTCTATTAATACAGACTTCATTGAAAAATTGATGGAATTCTAGACAGAGGTAGCACCAAGGTCAAGCTCACGTCGGCACTTCCTTTAAAGCCAGACACTGCATGCTTTCCGGAGTCTTGCTCTAAGACGTGTTTTTGTGTTGTACGAATGGGAGTTCTGTGCCTTATTCTTGCTCTCTTTTGTCCGATTGCAGTGCAAATGTGAATGTCTGCAAATATTCCAGACAGATCCCATTTCTAAAGCATAAAACATGCCATATTTTGGCTTTTATTATGGCATCAAGCAGAGTTATGGCATCAAGAAGAATTTAAAGGACAAAGAAATTCTCTGTGGGCTCATTTTCAGCTCAGATTGTTGGCTGTGAGCGCTCGGTCTGCAGCATTACAGCGAGACATATATTGCATGTCATGTTCACAGCTTTGAAATGCATCCACAAGCCATAATGGATGAACTGCCAATCACATAAACAAAGCAAACATTTAAAGGGCCGATTGCATGCATGAAGCCTGATAGTAAAGACAAGTTTTTACAGAGGAATGTGATAGTTATGCTGTCATTTTCTAGGTTTATGTTAGTGCTGTTTATTGATTTCATGTGTACACAAGAGATGGTTAATGATGCTTTTTCCTTTTTTTGTGTGCACAGATTTGTGATATGTAGATGCCTGAGTGTTATTTAATTTTTACAGTGGGTCAAAGTGGGTCAAAAATTACATGTGGCAACCTTATGTGGAAAATGTCTATCCATTGACAGCTACTGAAAAATTTTAGCAGCATATGATTTGCAACTGTCTAAGATGAATAGCAATGCTAATGCCTAATTCTCTCAAGGAGTTTTTGACATCTTTGGATGTGACAGATGAAGGATGTTTTATTTGTGTCTTGCCAAAAGACTTCACTCGGTTAGGTAAAGCTGCATGGTTCATTTCAGTCCCTTCTAATATGTCTGCAATTGGTGAGCATTCAAGCATTTGATTTTTGTATGGGCAATAAATTCAAATTTATTGTACTGTGTAAAGCACCTGTTTATTGGATGACCATTGTGAGGTGAAGCCCCATTGAACATAGTCATTTTCAGCTCTTACCACTTGCACTTGGAAGTGCTTTAGGAAAATAAATAGTAATGTTGCCATATGGTACCAAAGCTAATCAAGAATATCCTTTTAGAAATTATGGCACGGATAACACAACCTAATAAAATATCACATAAAACAGTGTTCAAAGGATTGACAGAGTACACTTGAACTGTTTTCATCTTTACAACATGTTAATGTTAATGTTGTAGTTGCAGCCCTTGAATTTGATTGGGGAGACAGAGTGCCAGAATTGCTGATATGTTTATATTTAATATTTAAAGGGATAGTTCACCCAAAAATGACAATTCTGTCATTAATTATTGGACCTTCCCAATGTGTGGGAAGGCCCAATCTTCGGAACACGAATTAAGATATTTTTGCTGAAATCTGAGAGCTTTCTGACCCTGCATAGACAGCAACGCAACTGACACGTTCAAGGCCCAGAAAGGTAGTAAGGACATCGTTAACATGGTGACATTAGTGGTTCAACCGTAATTTTAACTTTTTGTGTGCAAAACATACAAAAATAACGACTTTATTCAATTTCTTCTATTCTGGGTCAGTCTCCACTGTGCATTCACAGGAGTACCACGCATGCATGTGGTGCTTCTGATGCAGGAGGGGGACCCCCACCCCCCCACCCCAGAAAGCGGGGGTCCCAGTGAATATGCTGTCCAGAGGGCCCAGAAACCGTAGTGGCGCCCTTGTTCTCGTAGCTTCATAAAATTACTGTTAAACCACTGATACAACATAGACTATTTTAACAATGTCTTTACTACCTTTGTGGGACTTAAATGTAGTTGCGTTACTGTCTATGGAGGGTTAGAAAGATCAACATTTTTTCTTGCAGTATGTTCATGTGTTACTGTATTCGCTTTAAAAGTCAGGAATTTTTGTAAAAGTGAGCTGTAAAAGTCACATGAACTAGGACTTTTCATTTTTTTTTTTACTCTGCTAGTTGACATGTTGAAGATCATGTGCATTATTTTTGGGATTTTTAGAGACTCTTTCTGTAAATTACATTGTTGCACCAGTAGGTGGTGACAAGTGACTTTGTCAAGTGTCTTTATGAGTGAGTCATTGAATCATCCACTTAAACAATTAATTCAAAACAGTATGACTGTCTCATTCACACTCACTCTTCCCTACATTCCTCTACTAATATAGTCCACTGAATGAGTACAGGTGCATCTCAATGAATTAGAATGTCGTGGAAAAGTTCATTTATTTCAGTAATTCAACTCAAATTGTGAAACTCGTGTATTAAATAAATTAAATGCACACAGACTGAAGTAGTTTAAATCTTTGGTTCTTTTAATTGTGATGATTTTGGCTCACATTTAACAAAAACCCACCAATTCACTATCTCAACAAATTAGAATACTTCATAAGACCAATAAAAAAATAAAAAAAAAACATTTTTAGTGAATTGTTGGCCTTCTGGAAAGTATGTTCATTTACTGTATATGTACTCATTACTTGATAGGGGCTCCTTTTGCTTTAATTACTGCCTCAATTCGGCGTGACATGGAGGTGATCAGTCTGTGGCACTGCTGAGGTGGTATGGAAGCCCAGGTTTCTTTGACAGTGGCCTTCAGCTCATCTGCATTGTTGGGTCTGGTGTCTCTCATCTTCCTCTTGACAATACCCCGTAGATTCTCTATGGGGTTCAGGTCTGGTGAGTTTTCTGGCCAGTCAAGCACACCAACACCATGGTCATTTAACCAACTTTTGGTGTTTTTGGCAGTGTGGGCAGGTGCCAAGTCCTGCTGGAAAATGAAATCAGCATCTCCATAAAGCTTGTCAGCAGAAGGAAGCATGAAGTGCTCTAAAATGTCCTGGTAGATGGCTGCATTGACTGTGGACTTCAGAAAACACAATGGACCAACACCAGCAGATGAAATGGCAGCCCAATTCATCACTGACTGTGGAAACTTCACACTGGGCTTCAAACAGCTTAGATTCTGTGCCTTTCCAGTCTTCCTCCAGACTCTGGGACCTTGATTTCCAAATGAAATGCTAAATTTACTTTTATCTGAAAAGAGGACTTTGGACCACTGAGCAACAGTCCAGTTTTTTTCTCCTTAGCCCAGGTAAGATGCTTCTGACATTGTTTCTGTTTCAGAAGTGGCTTGGTAGCCCTTTTCCTGAAGACGTCTGAGCGTGGTGACTCTTGATCACTGGCTCCAGCTTCAGTCCACTCCTTGTGAGCTCTCCCAAGTGTTTGAATCAGCTTTGTTTGACAGTATTCTCAAGCTTGTGGTCATCTCTGTTGCTCGTGCACCTTTTCCTACCCCATTTCTTCCTTCCAGTCAACTTTTCACTTAATATGCTTTGATACAGCACTCTGTGAACAGCCAACCATTCAGTAATGACCTTCTGTGACTTACCCTCTTTGTGGAGGGTGTCAATGATTGTCTTCTGGACAACTGTCAGATCAGCAGTCTTCCCCATGATTGTATAGGTTATTGTGTAACCATTTTGAAGGTTCAGGAAACCTTTGCAGGTGTTTTGAGTTGATTAGCTGATTGGCATGTCACCATATTCTAATTTGTTGAGATAGTGAATAGGTGGGATTTGTTAAATGTGAGCCAAAATCATCACAATTAAAAGAACCAAAGACTTAAACTACTTCAGTCTGTAGTTTCACAATTTGAGTTGAGTTAGTGAAATAAAATAACTTTTCCACGACATTCTAATTCATTGAGATGCACCTGTAAATAAAAACCTGTGAGGAAATTCAGACACTGAGAGTGCTAGAAGTGCTGCGGATGCCATCTTCTGGCAAGACGTGGTAATTCATGAGCTGCTTGCCCATTCAGTCTTGCTAGATAATGGTAAACAAACTTCTTGTCTTCAAAGGATGCTCAAAACCAAGGCTCAGCTCAACCTCTGAATTAGAACTCTCAACGTGATTGTGTGGTGTGAAGGAGAAATTAAGGAAATGGAGGAGGATGGGGGAGGCTGAGGGATGCCGGGAGATAAGTCACCAGGATGGAGCAATGACTGGTGCTTATACGCCCGTAGCGATGATTGACAGTACTGAATGATTAGGCTTCTCCCGAATCTATGTTTGGAACTTGATTTCGTGTGGCTTGATACTAAATGCATGTATTCTTGAGTGGCTTGCTGTTGAGTGCACATGGGTTGTACACACGTTACTGAGGCGCATTGTAGGATTAAATGAGTTCACTAAAGGTGATGTCGACTACAGTATCGGACACCACTGCAAATGGCTATCCCATCCAAATGTGCTCTATATAAGGGTATAGGGTGTGATTAATTCAAGAATGGAAAAAGTATGAGGGAATCACTGAATCACTCACTCAAACATTTGTTTAAAGACGCTCATTCTTTCAGGAAGTAAACATTGTTTGCAGCAGATTGATTCGAAGCTGACTTCATTTTTGGAAATATTTATTTTGGCAGAGCAAAGAACACAATTTAACTAGCAATACTGTCTCTAAAATGTGTTTACCTTTTATTAATTTACACATTAACTGTTCACTGAACTGATGTATACAAGCAAAATCTCTATTGGAATTGTTCACTGTATCTCTCCGAGTGTTTGCATTCATGGCCATATCAACATGCAAAGTTGATTCTGCTTTTGGAACTATTTTGTTGGCAGAACAAACTGAAACAAAACAGCCAGTAATATTATCATAAATACTTTATATAGAGTGCTGCAGGAATGATGTATTTTCCAGGCAAAAAAAAAAAAGTTAGTGTTTTAGCATCTTTAGTTCCATCATCCTGAAGTCAAGGTTTTTGTTTTTGTTTTCTTTTTTGTATTTTTTGACTTTTGATTAAATGCCTGAAATTAGGTCTGTGGTTAACACGTACTCAAGATATTTCACATTCTACATGAAATGATTTTTTTACTTGTTTTGAAAAAAAAGCTATTGCTTTTTAACTAAATGGGACTTCAGAGGTTGTCGGAGACATTAAACATCATCACAATGAACAGGTAAACTCATCTAACTTGTGTTCTTTTGTGAAGATTATGATGATAAACAAAATGTTTAAAAATCACAAACTTTTGTTGGTCACAGAGCTTATTGTCTGCAGTAACCCTAAAGAAAAAAATCCTATTGGGTTTTTGTCAAGGGAACCGGTGTAATGCTAACTTTGAGGTTGGCCTACAAAAATACTGTACGTCATCACTGCAGCACTCTATTAACTTCTTGTTTGCAGAGCTGTTCAATATCACTCTTGCAATTTTGCTGTTGTACTGACAGAATCTGATTTATAAACTTCATTTTAGTTTCATCTTCAAAGAATATACTGTACAGAAAAGAGGAAATACTTGTGAATTCACTGAGTGCTTTAGTAATCTTGTGTTAGACCAGATGTGTGAGAGCTAGTTGCCTGAAGTCTCCCCTCCAGATGATCAGAGCTGTTAGGCCAGAGAATGTCATAAGGGGATTTGTACCTTGGGCCAAGTTCTTAACCCTCCTAAAAGCCTTGTGTGCTGTTGGGAGAAAAGGTTTATTTAAGTAAAGGCTCTAATTATAGCCTTGAGTATTATCAGCATAGATACAAAGCCACACAGTCAGTCAGCTTTATTTTTTATGATCAAAGATTAAAAATATTTTTCACAGTACCTGCAGTAAAGTATTTCTAATACATTGATTAGACTTTTCAATGTCTGTTTGACAGATATTGATCTAAACGCTAAAAGTTTTTTTTTTTTTTTAATTTACGTTCACATTACAGGAATAGTTCACCCAAAAATGAGAATTTGTGGGAGATTTATTCGCACTCAGGCCGTCCAAAATGGAGTTTGTTTCTGCATCGAAACAGATTTTAAGAAATTTAGCGTTACATCACTTGCTCACCAATGGACCCTCTGCAGTGAATGGGTGCCGTCAGAATGAGAGTCCAAATAGCTAATAAAAACATCACAATAATCCACAAGTAATCCACACCACTCCAGTCCATCAATTAAAATAATATGAAGGTGAAAGCTGCATGTTTGTTAATAATAATAAATCTATTATTATTAAGATGTTTTTAACTTTAAACTCTTGCTTCCTCTATCCATATCCATATTATCCATATTATGCTTTCTCAAGTGAAAACGTTTGTCTGTGATCAAGCATCGTTTACAAGCAAAAACTGTCTAAAACAGAAATATGTCATTGAATTTTGATTTGAGAACAAGGGATGGACCTTTACACTGGAGAAAGCATTATTGTGGATTATGGACTCATATTTTGGCAGTTAATAAACTTTACAGTTACACATTACAGTTAAAAAAAAAAAAAAAAAACCTTAATGATCAATTAGTTTCTTATAAGCATGCAACTTTTGCCTTCACAAGATGTTAACTGTTGCAGTTGTGTGGATTATTGCGATGTTTTCATTACCTATTTGGACTCTCATTCTGACGGCACCCATTCACTGCAGAGGATCCATTACTGAGTAAATAATGTAGCTACATTTCTCCAAATCTATTTTCATGAAGAAACAAATTCATTTACATGACACACAACTAGAAAATGTTGCTGAACATGACTGCTTTAGTCTGGCTAACTCTTTCTAACTCTTCTCATCTTGTCTTTTTATTTCAGGGCACAGAGGATCAAGTCTGGACAAAGACGGCGTTCTATTTACCCTCAGTTGAATGTGAGCTCTCGCTGACCTCCAATATTTAAAATGGGGTTGTCATGGAAACTGCTGGTGCTGCAATTATTCATGGGATGCTTTTCAGGTAGGCATCCTAATAACCTCCTCTATAGACTTTCCTGTCTGTTTCTATGGCATAAATTTGTCCTTGTCATTTACTATTAAGGGCAGACCTCCCATTCAGGGATGACTCCCATTTTCTGGAACCAATTAAAGGTTTTAGTTTGTTTGTGAACACTAAAGCCATCCAACTCTTCCAGACAGGCACAGGGGTGAGGTGAGCAAAGACACAATATGTGTTATAGTGAGGCCATGGGGTGAAGATTTATATTAAATAATGGATATTACATAAATATAAAGTGGTCAAGAAGACATGGTGAATGTGGTGTTGTTATCTTTGTATTGTAGGTCATTGTGCTTTTACAGGAAAAAGACTGGAGAATAGGGTTAATGTTCCATAATGTTCTCCTTGGCAACACTTTATTCCTATTTGGAATTATGGGATTTGACACTTATGCTTTATACTCATCCATCTTTTGTAGAATATACATTAGACATAATTCCATTGTCACTGAACTACGCCTCCTATACTCTGAGCATTATACCATGGTGGCAGACTTCTTGATTTTTAAGACCACCTTGCTTTGTGTCAAAGTTGGAGAAAAGATGTGATAATATGTAACTTAACCAGCCCTCTGAGAGACATGAAAAGGTTAATGTGCAAATGAATCTACCAGCCATTATTTTATTGGAGAGCACAATTTATGTTCTCATTTAGCCAAGTGGAAGAACAAAGCCCCTTTATTGATTTCTTTTTGATGAAGCAGTTACATTGTCTTTCAGTCACTGGGAGGGTCAGACTTAATCCTCGCGCTTTTAAGTCTTTGATTTAAAAAGGGCTGTTTGCTCTTTTACATGATCTTCACTCCTGCTGTGTGTGATTTTCGAAAGCACTCTTCTCTCCACTACTGGGTTGTGTTATGTTGTAGAATTATTCAGGAAAAAGGTTCAGCTCAATAAAAACATTGTAGCCAGGCGTGTTGACCCAAAAGCAGGGCATGTTGTCACACTTTAATATTTGGGTTAAGACGTCATAATGGGCAAAATGAAATATAATCAGTTATGCACAAAACAATTTATTAAAATATTAATAAAACAAAGTTATTGCTATTAATAAATTGCATATAAAACACACATAACATCTAACACTATAAATTTACTTTCATTTTATAGTTGACTTGTCTGAATTTATCCAAAGTGTGGTTTTATTGTGCTTACACAACAGCTGTAGCATAAATATTAGAACATTGGAGCTTTGAACTAGGTTTGAAAAACATACCCACCGCTAGAGAAAACATGCATTTATGTAACTGGATGTTTGATTGAAAACCTTTCTGTTACTGAGCTGTAGCTCTTGTGACAACTAGCTTCAGTCTTCCTTATTTAAACAATAAGTAGTATATACTAGGGAAGTGCATCCCCATAACTGAGGCTGATGCAATATGCATATCGATGCATAGACAACGATACGATACATTAAAGATACATATGAAGCAGCTACCGATGTGATGTAATACGATTCACCCCTATTACGATGCAGATTTCAGTTCGATTCAACACAATGTGATTCAACACAATACGATGCAATGGAAAAAAAAAAATGATGTTATGTAATTCAGTATGGTAGAGAATAGTTTGCTTTTATTTCTTTGTTTCAGACATACAGCAAATCATAAATTAACTTAAGTCCCTTCTGACTTCTTATGCCTTGGTCTCCATAGTGTTGTGATATGTCATATTCATGTAGCAATGGTGGTGATGAGAGAACGCACTTGAGTCTAGAGAGGAGAAATCAATCTACATTTAAAACATTGGTCACAAATTATTGGTCACTTTCCAAATAATGAAAGTATAGCGCATCTACTGTAATTATATATAAATAAATTGTTTTTTTTTACCAATGCAAATATGTTAGAAACAATGCATTGCTACAAAAATGCCAACTTGTATCCGATGCACACTTTTTTTTAAATCGATGCATCGCATCGTTAACTTTTATGCCGATGCACTGATGCGAATCAGTGAATCTTACCATCCCTTGTATATACTGTGGAGTAAGCGAAAAGACAAGTATTAAAGTATGCTCTATTAAATACTGATTTTCTTTGCATTAAATGTCAGTTTCTTATTTTTAAGTCTGTTCAGAGAGTTCTGCCAGTGGTGTTCATAATTTCAAAATAACCGTTAATGATTACTAATTGATATTGCTAAATCTTACAGCATTGTGAAATGGTAATGATATTCATCACTAATTACATTAACAGCAAACCCACTAGAAATTATTATTGGATACCTGTGATTTAATTGCCAGCACTCGATACACTCTTGAAAGTAAAAAAATTACTTCTAGATGTGAAAATAGACATTCTAAATGGCCACTAACTGCATTCATTTGCTTTGTCTCTTCAAAACTTGACTAAAAACCTGTGAACAATTACACCAGTTAAAGAGTTTGCATTAATTTCTATCTTTTGAGCATATGGCGTCAGGTAATTGTAACTGCAGTAGAACATAATGGACGCAAGGATATAATTGTGCTTGATTAAATGTGCTTTGATTGAGGAGTAGAGACACAAAACACAAACAGCACAATCAGAGAAAAGCACTAACATATCCGTAGTCCTAATTAATTCAGTTTAAATGCAAAACATGCATATGGTTTGTTTCTCAGCAGCTGCCAAACTGAATTAGATGCTGTATGATGTTTACCATTTTGGGAAGCTTATTCGCTCTTATTAATTTTCATCTGGGAGCAGATATATTAAAGAGGAAGACACTGGTGCGATGAAGGAAAATCTCAATTTGAACCTGTGAACACATGGGCACCACAGCTCAACATAATATAAAAACATATGGCAAAGCTCTCTCAAATTAAAATCAGTGAGACCTGTAAAATGTATGTATTAGACAACATTGGACTATAAGAAAAAGTACACTTTAACATTCATTTAAAAAGTGTACTTATTAAGAAAAAAAATGTACTTTGAAAAAATATACTGAATGTAATGTTTCAGACACTTAATTGCAAGTTAATTCAGTTAAATTAAAAAGTTTAAATTTATATTAAATGCAATCATACAAACTTTATAGTGCTTTTACCTACGTAGGTCTTGGGAATAAATACATTCTTATATAAAATCTCATAATTATTTCTATTGTCTTTGAAATATAAGTGTAGTGCTGAATGTACTAACCAGCATTTATGGTAAACTAAAATATACTTTAATAGTTTTTCTATCTAAACTTGTATGTCATGCATTTAAATTTATATTTGTACAGTAAGTATACATTTGTAATGCTAAAGTTTCAGTTAAGTATTTAAAATTAACTTTAAATATAATGTCTAATAACACACTACAGTTTATTAATTATTCTCAAGTATGTTACATGTCCTTTAGTATGTTAGTCAACGCATCAAAATAAGTGTAATTCTTTAAAGAACGACAAAAGAATATTAAAACAAAGATTAAAAAAGGTACTTTACAGTTAAACTTAATTTGGCATTATTATAAGTGTACTTAAGAAACAGTCAGGAAAGTGAACTCTTAAGAGGCCTTTTGTATAATTAATATATTATCTGCAAGCACATTTAAAAAAAATACTTTTAAGATTTGAAGTTCACTACAACTGCACATTCAGTACAGTTAAGCGCACTTCTTTTTGACATGGGTATGTCTTTAAACAATCATTAAAGTATATTTTTGACTGTTTTTGTATATACATAATCTGTTTTTGACTATTTTTTATATACATGAATACACATAATTGATCCATTGTGATATGCTGTATTTTATTATTGTGTAACTTTCTGCAAGATTGTTACAGTTAGAAAATGAACATGGCACGCTTAATTCCTTAAATTCACGGTTCTCAGATCTTCAGCGCTCGTTGTGTGTGTGTATTTGTTTGTGTGGGTGAGTGCAGGTGTGTATTTTAACTTACCAAGATTGGCTTTTTCATTTGATGAATAAAACCCTTGAATCAGAATCAAACGGACTGGAGGGCACACGAACGTCTAAACCCCTTTCCTCCCTCCCTCGCCCTGTGCACCCTGTCTGTGGCTGGATATTCATGCTGAGGTAAGCTGGCCGAATTCATCGGCTTGTCAGATGGTATTGAATTTGAGATTAGTTTTTATTTGGGCCTCCAAATTGCTCCTTGGCTTTTCCCTCCAGCTCCGGTGCTGCTCCAGGGGGGCTGCACTGCGATATAAATTCTCCCCTCAGGTAGAGAGAAAGAGAGAGAGAGACCTGCTTTCTCCAACTTCCTTCATAATGACCTCCCTTTCCACCAAGGTGGGCTTTTGTGTTGTAAACCTCTTGTTAGTATTCTGTACTGAACTGGGATAGATAATTTCTCAGCAACTGTGTGTCTCTTTGGACAGCTGCGGTCTGTTGACAGAAATCACAGCACCAGTAAAGCCCTCAGCAGAATGCTCACAACGTCACGTCAAACCCGCAGGCGACAACGCAGTTTCAGATTACTCCCCATCAATATTTTAATAATATCTTGTAATATTTGCAGCATCACCAAAGCTTGTAATTACATGGTGTTTCTGAAATAGACAGTTCCGTCCTCTTGTCCTCTGGCAAATATGAACTTTAATTGCGGCATTAATTCCTTGCATGATAGAAATTCACTCTCGGCTGCATTTCTCAGGTTTGCATCAGCTCCGAGCTCAACCTGAAGTTTTGAAATCTTTTTCGCCCCTGTCTTTATTTACTTACGCCTCATGTCTTTTGGTAGCAGATTTTGGGTATGGATATCTCATTTAGCTGTTCTGTGGAAAATTGCTCATGTTGATTTTAAACAGCTTGATCGGATACAGACAGATGCTTTAGTGCAGTGTCAATACTGACGCCCCCATTTGACGTGTTCCAGAGTCTTGGTTATGAGAGCGCTCTTTGTTTAGCATGGGTGAGTCACTTGATAATTAATGTGTGTTTTAGCCTTTGATAACATCTCAGCGGACTGACTTTCATGTCCATGTGCATCATAAGATTGCATAAGAAGTTTTTGGCGGATAGATGTGGAACACAATATATCTAGTAATCCTATGGGTGTCAGTTTAAAACGTAGCGTGGTGGTGGGAGGTTATGACGTCATGAAATGTTTTAGAGCCTTAAAATGAATTATGCACGAATGATTTAACATGATCTTTTAATGTTTTGATTGTAAAAAAAAAAAAAAAACTGTCTGAGATCTTGGGAGCAAATTTGAATCTTCCTGAAAAATTTTATAAAGAAGAACTTCTAAAATGTTTTCTTAAGAAAATCCTGGGGTTTTTTTTTTCTTAAGAAAAAATGACAGTCTTATGGCAGTTCTTGCTGTTGACTCACTGATCAATGAAAAAGTGTCTTTTTGTGCTGCTTGCCGATTACCGTAATAATGATATTAAAGGGGTAGTTCACCCAAAAATGAAAATGACCCCATGATTTACTCACCCTCAAGCCATCCTAGGTGTATATGACCTTCTTCTTTCAAGTGAATGGAATCGGAGTTATATTAAAAAAAAAATGTCCTGGCTCTTCCAAGCTTTATAATGGCAGTGAATGGTGGTCGAGATTTTGAAGCCCAAAAAAGTGCATCCATCCATCATAAAAAGTGCTCCACACGGCTCCGGGGGCCTTCTGATGCAAATTAATGTGTTTGTGTAAGAAAAATATCCATATTTAAAACTTTATAAACCATAATCTCTAGCTTCTGCTAACTGTCGTATGTCTGTTCATGAGAGAGTTGTGTTCCAGCGGATGACGTAGGACGTAGCGTAAGCTTTGTTTACAGCAAAGGAAAACCAGTCTCCTCTTGGCTTATATTAAAATCCTCCAACATTTTTTCTTTTCAAATCCTCGTTTTGAACTTCTAATTTAGAAAAATTATGTTTTTGTTATAAAGTGATCTGAGGCAACAATCCAAACTGGGCATTTCATATGAAAACTTCCTTCCCTACCTTTTTCAGTCCTTAATTATCAACTTAAAATTTTAAATGTAATTAACTGATAACATGTAACATGTTTGCTGCTGATTATCACATATCCAAACAGAACTGGATATGTCTCCTCTATATTAGCTTTGGAAAAACATGTAAATCACAACTATACTGATTTCTACTCATGGGCATGGGGATGAGCATATGATTTTGTAAAGAAGTTAAGAATATCACTGCACGCATGTCAATAAATGTAGTAAGTGCTACTGATGTTTTGTTTAGCTGCACATTTTTTTTGTAATAGCATCACCACAGTCACCACATTTTAGTAAAAAAATAAAAATAAGAAAGGTGACAATAGGAGGAGGCCGGGTTTTTGGAAATATGGATCAGCTAAACAATGGAAAGCACTTTGGTAGCTAATGGGAAATATTATGGTAGTGAAGTATCACTTTATCATTTGCGCTCGCTCACATCTTTTCATCTTCTCATGTTTCCTGTTGCATTTAAGAGTTAAAGCCCCTGTTGACAGTGAGATTGAAATTAGCCCTGGTGCAGAGTATTTCCCATTCAATAGATTTCAAACACCTCCGCTGAGAGCTCTTCTGTGCTCTATTATCACCCAGAATCACAATGAACTCCACCTCTCCTGCATTAGTGAGATGATAATTGAACACCAGGTAGTCCAATTTAGCGTTTCTGGCATGAAAAATAAAAAACTGTTCCAAATTTTAGATGCATTAATTCAGTTTGCACCCCTCAGGAACTTGATATCTGCACAAGGTAAATAAACAACCAGCAGTATGTGCTTAACATGAACTACTTTCTCAAGAGGATGGTTTCCTCTCAAAAGAGTGCCCTAAATGTAGGTTAAAAACAGTACTTGGTGAGCCATGAGTACATGACTGCTGCCTCAGACTCTATTAAAGTAAGAGTTCCTCTTCATGAACTCGAGCTGCGTCGAAACGCTTTGGGAACACCTTCAGCGTGACCACGCTCTGAATCACATGTGTAATCAGTCCAATGAATGGGCGAGACGTCACGGGCGGGGTGACGTAGCGACCAGAAAGCATAAAAGCACGTGCGGTGAAACCGGCATCAGCTTTCTGTCATTCAGCAAGCGCTCTGTGTGTCAGTCTTATTTGGTGTTGTCTGTCCATTATCACTCTTTATTTTAAACCTTATGAGTGTAGACAAACATACGGCGAGAGCGGGCAGCATCTCAGGCTGTGTGTTCTTCCTTGCCCGCGAGAAAAAAAGAAAGAAAGCTGCTTGAGAGCAGAGCACGCAGAGTCAGCTCTCGAGGGAGCTGACTGCTCACATTGCGAGCGTTTGTTATTTGCGTATGCTTACTCTCGTAGGGCTCTCTTTGAAGAGAGAGTCTTCACCAGCGTTCCTCGCGATGCCAGCCCCGCTTTCGCTGAGGCGGAGCGACGGCTGCGCTCGTGGGATTTGCAGATGGATTGGTGGGGGGAATGGAGACTGGCGATCCTCTGTCTTCTTCCTTTCCCACCAGATCCAACGCCCGCTCTCTGGGTTCGGAAGCCCGCCTGAAGCGGTTTCTTTCCCCCGGAGAGAGGGCTCAACGCTCCGCCTGTTTTCCTCCGAGGAGGTTGACGTGGAGTACGACGATGAGCTTTCGATAAGCATATTGTTTGCACAAGCATATTTTTTGCACAAGCACATTGTTAGCACAAGCATATTATGTATGAATTCATTATGAGCAGCATTTCTGGGGAGCGGAGCTCACGCAGTCAGCTCTCGAGGGGGCTGATTGCACTCCTCCACGCTGTAAACGCTTCGCTCCCATCGGGCACGCTCCGAGGAGTGTGTCCGTGCCTGCCATCTCGTCGTTCTGGTCCCGCTGCTGCTGCGGTAACGGCGGCGATTGAGATCGTGGGGATCGCACACGGATCTGGCGGACGGGTTGGAGATGGCTCGTGCTCTCTCCACCTACATTCCTTAGATCTAACGCTCTCTCTCGGGTTTCAGAAGCCCGCCTTGCGGTTCTTCCCCCTTTGAGCGAGAACTCGCTGCTGCAGCTATCTTTCTCCGAGGAGATTGATATTGCTATGATACATTTCTTCTCGAGGGAAGAAAAGGCTTGTGCGTAAAATCAGCGTGCGTTGTCAAGGCGATGCGTGCATTACGGCACTCAAAACGATGCTTTATATTGAATCTTTTCACAACCAGACTGTGTTTACTTGTCTGGTTGTTTAGCTGCATTTAATTCTGAGGAATTAAATGGTGTATATCATTTGCGATGAGGATATATATATACAGTGGGTACGGAAAGTATTCAGACCCCCTTAAATTTTTCACTCTTTGTTATATTGCAGCCATTTGCTAAAATCATTTAAGTTCATTTTTTTTCCTCATTAATGTACACACAGCACCCCATATTGACAGAAAAACAGAATTGTTGACATTTTTGCAGATTTATTAAAAAAGAAAAACTGAAATATCACATGGTCCTAAGTATTCAGACCCTTTGCTGTGACACTCATATATTTAACTCAGGTGCTGTCCATTTCTTCTGATCATCCTTGAGATGGTTCTACACCTTCATTTGAGTCCAGCTGTGTTTGATTTATACTGATTGGACTTGATTAGGAAAGCCACACATCTGTCTATATAAGACCTTACAGCTCACAGTGCATGTCAGAGCAAATGAGAATCATGAGGTCAAAGGAACTGCCTGAAGAGCTCAGAGACAGAATTGTGGCAAGGCACAGATCTGGCCAAGGTTACAAAAACATTTCTGCTGCACTTAAGGTTTCTAAGAGCACAGTGGCCTCCATAATCCTTAAATGGAAGACGTTTGGGACGACCAGAACCCTTCCTAGAGCTGGCCGTCTGGCCAAACTGAGCTATCGGGGGAGAAGAGCCTTGGTGAGAGAGGTAAAGAAGAACCCAAAGATCACTGTGGCTGAGCTCCAGAGATGCAGTCGGGAGATGGGAGAAAGTTGTAGCAAGTCAACCATCACTGCAGCCCTCCACCAGTCGGGGCTTTATGGCAGAGTGGCCCGACGGAAGCCTCTCCTCAGTGCAAGACACATGAAAGCCCGCATGAAGGACTCCAAGATGGTGAGAAATAAGATTCTCTGGTCTGATGAGACCAAGATAGAACTTTTTGGCCTTAATTCTAAGCGGTATGTGTGGAGAAAACCAGGCACTGCTCATCACCTGTCCAATACAGTCCCAACAGTGAAGCATGTTGGTGGCAGCATCATGCTGTGGGGGTGTTTTTCAGCTGCAGGGACAGGACGACTGGTTGCAATCTAGGGAAAGATGAATGCGGCCAAGTACAGGGATATCCTGGATGAAAACCTTCTCCAGAGTGCTCAGGACCTCAGACTGGGCCGAAGGTTTACCTTCCAACAAGACAATGACCCTAAGCACACAGCTAAAATAACGAAGGAGTGGCTTCACAACGACTCCGTGACTGTTCTTGAATGGCCCAGCCAGAGCCCTGACTTAAACCCAATTGAGCATCTCTGGAGAGACCTAAAAATGGCTGTCCACCAACGTTTATCATGCAACCTGACAGAACTGGAGAGGATCTGCAAGGAGGAATGGCAGAGGTTCCCCAAATCCAGGTGTGAAAAACTTGCTGCATCTTTCTCAAAAAGACTCATGGCTGTATTAGATCAAAAGGGTGCTTCTACTAAATACTGAGCAAAGGGTCTGAATACTTAGGACCATGTGATATTTCAGTTTTTCTTTTTTAATAAATCTGCAAAAATGTCAACAATTCTGTGTTTTTCTGTCAATATGGGGTGCTGTGTGTACATTAATGAGGAAAAAAAAATTAACTTAAATGATTTTAGCAAATGGCTGCAATATAACAAAGACTGAAAAATTTAACGGGGTCTGAATACTTTCCGTACCTACTGTGTATATATGTATATGTGTGTATATGTGTTCATATACTTACTGTATTTAGTAGGGCTCCTCCTTTCTCCTCCCTTCACTCTCTATACAGTTAGCGCTTGGGATGAAATTCTCGAGTAGGGAGCAAGGTGCTCTCTCTTCCTCCGAGGAGGTTGAGGTGGCAGCAGGGGCTGCTGGGCGGGAGCAGCCCTAATCTTGTTCCAGCTCCTCATTCAGGGAGCGTCAGTTCTCATACTTCCCATAATGTTGGAGTCAGAGTGGCGTACCCGGGCCAAAGGCTTCTAGCAGAAGGTAGGTCTGCGAAAAAAGAGACTGTCATTCTCGCTGGATAGTGTTCGGCGAGAATGTCCTGACGCCTATGACACAGGACGTCTGAGGGCCGGCCCTCTCTGGGGAAGAGCGGTGTACACTGCATCACACGGTGCCCGTCTCTCCTCAGTGAGATCAGTCTGCCAACCCTGCCACCCACGTTGCTTCAGGGCACAGCGGTCTCCAGCGAGCGCTTCTCTCAGTCTCTTCCACCCGGGAACATAGCAGAACTGAGAGGCTCACCGCACCTTCGGGGGTCTCTAGAGCAGCTAGAGCGGCCGTCGCCTGCCGGTCCTCTGCTTCAGGACACCGAGCTAGCAGCTCTAAACACACCAGAGTCCAATCTCGAGAGACTGGTTCCCTTAGGAGTCACCTGGCGCTGTGAGAGCCCCTGCCAAGCGTGTCTCGTTCGGTCGTGCCTAGCAGGCTCTGGTTCTACAAGTTTAGTCTTCCTGAGAGATGACGCGGGGTCTGAGGACCATCGTTTCAATAGAAGACTTCAGCAAGAGAGTCCGGATGCTTATGGCTTAGGACTTCAGGGGGCAGGCCCCTCTGGGGAACAGTGGTTTGCACCTCATTACACGGTGCCCGTCTCTCCTCAGTGCCCTCAGGAGATCGGTCTGCTAATGCTGCCAGTGTTCTTGGGTGCAGCGGTCTCCCGCGAGCGCTTCTCTCAGTTATCGCCAGGAAACGTAGTGGTACTAAGAGGCTCGCCACCTCCACAGAGATCTCTAGAGCAGCTAGTTCGGCCATCCCCTGCCGGTGCCCTCTGATCACACCAGAGGTCAGTCTCGAGAGACTGATTCCCTTAGTAGACTATTTGGCAGCGTGATAACTACTGCCAAATGTGTCTCAGTGGGTCCTGCACACTGTAGTGAGAGGCCACAGAATCTATTTCGGTTCTCCTCTTCAGTTCTAATGGAACAGAAGTACACACTCTGAGGACGGAGGCCATCGAGGTGGTCCCTCCTCACGTACCAGAGTCCAGGTTCTACAGCCGGTACTTCACCGTTCCGATGAAGGGTTGCATCCTTTTTAGATCTGCGTCTTTGAACCGCTCAGTCAGGCGACTGAAGTTCAGTACGTTCGCACTCAAACAGGTCGTGTCTCAGATAAGTCCGAGGGCTGGTTTGTCACGATCGAGCTAAAAGACGCACATATCTCCATCCTTCCTCATCATAGGAAGTTCCTGAGGTTTGCTTTTAGGGGCAAAAGCTTACCAATACCGGTTCTTCCTTTGGCCTTGCACTTTCACCCCACACTTTCACGACTCAGCCACATCGACTTTTGCTTGATATTAGCTCAATCATAGCAGATGGCGGTTCGACATCGAGATGTCATTCTCTCTCACACGAAAGAGCTGGGGTTAAGACTTAACGCCAAGAAAAGTGTGCTTTCTCCATTACAGAGAACCACTTATCTGGGCGTGGTGTGGGATTCGACCACGATGCAGGCACATATGTCTCCTGCCCAGATCAAGTCGATCCTCACTGCAGTCGCGAGAGTGAGAGAAGGCTGGTCACTCACTGTCGAGCAGTTCCAGACTGCTGGGTCTGTTGGCAGCTGCGTCCAACGTGGTTACTTTTGGCCTGCTGTACATGAGACCCTTACAGTGGTGGCTTAAGTCCAAGGGGTTCTCCCTGAGGGGAAACCTGCTTCGCATGCTCAAGGTCACGCGGCGGAGCCTACGTGCCTTAGACATGTGAAAGAAACCTTGGTTCTTATCTCAGGGCCCGGTGCTGGGAGCTCCTGGTCACTGCGTATGCTAGCGACGGATGCATCTCTCACCGGTTGGGAGCGGTCTGTGGACCGGCCGCCATCTCACGTGGCGCTTGAGTTGGCTGGAGATGCTGGGCGTGTTACTTTCCTTGAAACACTTCCTCCCAGGCCTAAGATATCGCTATGTCTTGGTGCGCACCGACAACACAGCAATGGTCTCTTATATATGTGGGGGTCGACATCCTGTCGAGGCAGGGGCCAAGGCCTGGGGAATAGATGCCTCACCCAAGGGGTGAAGTAGGCTTAGAGAGTCTTTGGCCAGGCTCAGGTGGACTTGTTTGCGACTCAGATGATATCGCATGGTCCCCTTTGGTTCTCTTTCTGACTCATCCAGCTCCACTGGAGCTGGATGCCATGGTACAGATGTGGCCGAGGCTTCGTCTGTACACCTTTCCCCAATTGTTCTGCTCCCAGGAGTTCTGGTGAGAGTGTGCCGGAACGAGGTCAGTCTACTGCCAGTAGCCCCATTCTGTACAGGCCGAGTATGGTTCTCGGACCTGATTTCTCTCCTCAACGGCGCTCCATGGGAGATTCCCGTAGGGAGAGATCTCCTCTCACAGGCGGAGGGCGTGCCCCCGCCAGAGCTGTGGAAGCTGTGGGTGTGGCCTCTGAGGAGGCACAACTCATAGCTTCCGGTCTCTCAACCGAGGTTGTTGAGACCATCCTCCAATCCAGAGCTCCCTCATTGAGGAAACTGTACTTCTTGGTGTGGAGACCGCCAGCTCGACCCAGCTAACTGCCTGTTTGGTACAGTTCTGGAGTTCCTGCAGGCCTGTTTTTCCGCAGGGTTGACCCACTCCACCTTAGAGGTCTTCGTGGCGGCCATTGCGGCCTACCACGCCCCTCTCGGTGGCCATTCAGTGGGAAGACACGCCCTAATTACACGTTTCCTCCGCGGTGCACTGAGGCTGAGGCCCCGGTATGATTTTCTGGCTGTCGTACCCCAGGCCTTCAGTTCTCCTCCCTTCAGGGAGCCTGACCAGAGAAGATTGTGCTAGCACTACGCCCTCAGAGCTGCCCTGTGGGAAGGGACAAGGTCCCTCAGCTGGTGGATTGTGGATGCCTCTCTTTGTTGAGTCCTCTGATCTCCCCTCCTTGGGGGTCAAGGCTCGCTTTGCTACGCTGCAGGTCGGTCCACGCCCTCTCTTACGCCAGATACGCGAGCCACTCCGGGCTCTTCTTTCTCTCGCCCTAGCTGTGCTCCTTCACACACTAGGCAGGGATTTGTCAGTCTGGCGGCGTGGGCATACTCGTTCCCAAAGCGTTTCGACCCAGCTCGAGTTCCTGAAGAGGAACACGTCAAGGTTACGTATGTAACCCTAGTTCCTCGAAGGAACGAGATGCTGCGTCTCTAAGCCAGACTTCCGGCATCCCTGCCAGCGCTTGCTTCATTCCTGAAGCTGATGCCGGTTTCACCGCACGTGCTTTTATGCTTTCTTGGTCGCTACGTCACCCCACCTGTGATGTCTCTCCCATCCATTGGACTGATTACACATGTGATTCAGAGCATGGTCACGCTGAAGGCGTTCCCAAAGCGTTTCGACACAGCGTCTCGTTCCCTCGAGGAACTAGGGTTACATACGTAACCTTGAGGCGATTTCCGTAGTATACCAGAACTCATTAGGGTCAGAGATTAACTTTTCATCCAGTTGAAGAAGCTGCGTGTTTGTTAGACATTAATACTGTACATCAATGAGGTGTTTTAAATTTTGAACAAAATATTGAAGTCCATATAAATATAAATTTTGAAGTTCATAAACCATAATAACGCTTTCTCCAGTGAAAAAGTCCATCAAAAGCTATTGACATTATTTGTTTAAAACCATTTTGACTGTTTTTGCTTGTAAACAGTGCTTGATCTGTGCCTATTTCTCTCCTGATCCAGACAAGACAACTTTTTCAATGGACAAAACAATATTATGGTAGGAGGACTTGTATATTATAAGCTATGGTTTGAAGTTAAAAGTATCGTAATGATGGATTTTTTTTTTTTAATTAATAAAAACACACTGCTTTTTTGCTTCACAAGATGTTAATTGATGGACTGGAGATGTGTAAGGGCAAGTAAATTTTCAGCAATTTTCATTTTTGAGTAAACTATTAATTTAAAGGACAATAATTGCCCATTGGAATTGATTTAAAGGGGCTTTTTTATGTATACCTCTCTCTGTTAAATTTAACTGTGTTGTCTTATATATCAAATACTGAAATTTAACCAATTACTTTAATCAGTCAAAATACTATACTAATAATATTTTATTAACATCAACAAGAGCCACATTTACACTGCAAAGGTGAAACAGAATATTTGACAAAAATTATTATTCTTAATAATTGCTCTTGATGTAATGATTAATACATAAAATTGATTAATAAATATATTATATTATTGATAAAAATGATTACAATTATTAATTATTATATTTATTAATTATTATATTTATTAATTTATTAATAAAATACATACAGTAAAATACAAAAAAGTGTTTGGGGAAACAGCATGTCATATTCTGGCTACACAGACAAAGGTTAAGAACTATTTACAAATTAGTTTATTGCTGTTTACACACTAGAAAATCAAAACCACACTAGTTATTTTAATAGCATGGAAAACAAAATTAACTAATTTCTTTGCATGTCTTTCTGTATCTGCCGTTTGACTTTCATGACTTTTCAAACATGTTATGCAGAGTAGTTTCAGTGAAGTGTCATTTGAATACCCCAAAATTCTGCTCAACGCAGTTTTTTAAAACAAAACATGCAGATGTTTTTTGGTGTTTTAGACACAATGCAGTAACATTAGGCTCTATGTTCTGTTAATCGGCACACAATGAGTTTTAGATTATGCAAATTGCATTCACTCTCGCATAAAAACTCTCGGTCCTGCTCATTGTTGGGTGGATGTCTCATTTTGCTGAAGGCCATTTGTGCTTAATAAGACAGGATAAGTGATTTGCGCTAACCATCAACATGTAATTACGGAGAATAATAAACCACAAAATTTCTAGGCTTTTAAGTGTTTACACGATACACACAATTAAGCTACTTTCCTGCAAGTTAGTGTCTTTGGTATGAGGAAATCACATTAGCGAGCTTAGTGGGTCACCATGTGTTTCTTGAAAATTGAATAAGCTCTTTTTTTCTCAGACTAGATTTATGAATTGCAAACATAGCATAACATTGTAGATAAGCTAGCCTATGTAAAGAAATTCACTGTCTCAAAACAATATTTAAGATCAAAAGTTTTGTATTTTAACATATGTGTGCTCTTTTGTGCTTTGTGATATTACCATCTTGACCGTGTAGCGTAGCTAGAAGATCCTGCAACAATAACCTCAAGTGTTTTTAAGGTTTCTTTGGTTGCGCCAAATTTACGCTGCCCACTTGACAGCTATTGAATGACAGCTAGGCTTTCATCCAGTGAACAGATGGATACCTTTCACAACATCTTTGCTCTAAAAAGCACGCTAAGCTAAACTTAGCATTGACTAACAGTGTATTTCTGTTCTTTTCCTCCTCACCTTTAGAAGGCAGCGGTCCTCTGAGGCCAGTATTCACCAAACAGCCGGGAAGTATTGTATTCCCTCTCCATCTTAATGAGCCCAGTCGGGAGGTCACCTTCAGCTGTGAAGCCCAGGGACATCCGCCCCCGTCCTACAGGTGAGATCCCAGTGTACCATTGATTTTGGTATCAAAAAGCTAAAACAAGCTTTATTTGAGAATTTTTTTGTCAGTGGCAAAGACAAATATACAATCCATATTACCTGATTAACCTGTTCAATCTAAGCTCAAGTTCGAGTGTAAGGACCTTGGAAGTTTTCCTGAGCTCTCAGCACATGTTGGGTATTTCTAACATGAAGGGAACTCTTTTTCAAGCCACCAAGGACACATTAATTTATCAAAGAGTGAAGCTCTCCATTGCCGCCATTACCGAGAGCCCTTTATATTGTTGCTGCAGTCCTTGATTTGACTCATCTTGAGTCAAAACCAATCTGAACTAGTCTCAGCTGGTTTGGCCTTTCTGTTTTATTTATTTATTTTTTGTGGGAGACCCATGCTGAGTCTAATTGGATTTAATTTCTGTTTGAAAAGCTGTTTTCTTCAGCCACTTCTCTTCTGTGACTGCACTCTTTCTTTGACTCCCTCTTGTTCTTGTGCTTGATTTCTGATCTCTGTAAATTTAATGGAACTTTATTTTTTTAACTGCAGTATACATGTATCAAAGAACATTTTGGATGTTAAACAAGGTGTCAGAGTCTCCTCAATTACCATAAAAGTAACATATAGAGAGAGAGAGAGAGAGGTTACTTTTAGTATATATATACTCTTAGTATATATATATATATGTATATATATGTATATATATATATATATATATATATATATATATATATATATATATATATATATATATATATATATATATATATATACTATTCGAAAGTTTGGGGCAGTAAAAAACTGTTGTAAAAGATTTTTATTGCAAATAAATGCTTTTGGAGTTATATTCTTCATAGACTTCTGAAAAATATATACCACCATTTCCTGTTTTGAACATTGATAATAAGAAATGTTTCTTGAGCAGCAAATCATCATATTAGAATGATTTCTGAAGGATCATGTGACACTGAAGACTGGAGTAATGAAGCTGTACATATTTATTATGAGTAATGAAAATTACATATTTATTCAGGAATAAATTACAAGTAGAAAGCAGTTATTTTAAATGCTAGTAATATTACACAGTATTACTGTTTTTGCGGTATTGTCAATCAAATAAATGCAGCCTTGAGACCTCTTTAAATAACATTTAAAAACGTACTGTCTTACCGACCCCAAATTTTGAACCGTAGTGTATATAAAAAATAGTTTAAATAACACAAAACTTATATTATTTTCCGACCTCATTGCAAGCATTTCTTCAAGTTTAAATATTTTCATCTTAACAGAAAAACTTTTCAAAATTTTCTCGAATAAAAAATGAAAATGTAAGTGCACAAGTTAAAAAGCTAGACACTTTCAAACAGTCTGCCCTTGAATTTTATAATTCTGTTCAGCTAATACATTTGTAAAACTGAATATTTTTTCAGCATTTGAATGGAAGTGAAAAGAGTGGAATGTTTCTAACTGCACTGTTTGCCCTCTTCAGGAGACTCAAAAACATACTTAATGTATTCAGAATAATATACTCTTATGTTTACAGCATATAGTCCCTGAAAGAATTCCCTTCCAGTGAACCAGTCTATTTTTTATTTTATTTTTTTATTTCTTAAAGAGCGTCATTGAATTTGAGTGACAGACAGAACAAACAGTGAGCTCTTCATGCAAATATATCTCTCCCAATTCCCATGCATTAACTCGTGCAGCACGGTACAGATTTCTATCAATATGGAAAGGTCATAGACGTGGCCTTTAGTGTGTGGAAGGGAAATGTGACATCATGGTATCTTCAGTTTTTTGTGTTGTATTGATTACCATTGTGCCTATAATCAGACAGGTAATTGATGTGGATCATGTCTTTGTCCACATTAAAACCAGATGGCCACTATAGTGCCCTTCTCTGTTTTCTCCAGTCCGACAATTAAAATGGCCCTTATTTGCTCTGGGATTCACAGAGCAGAATCATTTGTTCTCATTTGTATGCCACATTGACAGAGAGGTCCGTTTTTTTTCAGTGATTACGATTTAATAATGAGGTAAGGCAGTGATTACCTGACTGTATTGATTAATTGTGTGATGACGTAAAGACGAGACTTATGTAGCAGGGGATCTGAACTTATGTCCGTCTCTGGGGTTTTGTGGTCTCTGATGTCTTGGGATGACTGGTCCAGCCCATCGATCTGTTGTAAAAGTCCTGTCTTTCTGCTTAACAGCCTTTGCTGTTGCTAGTGTTTTTGTTTTGTGGCACTGTACATCCATGCTCAGCACTTTGGTATTATTTTTAAATAGATCAAAGTAGATTTTTTTTTATTATTATTATTATTATTATTTTTTATTAATGTTAATTATGAAAAATAATAAATGATAAAAAAATAAGAATTCAGTTATTCTTATGTAATGCTTTTTTGCTATAAAATTATAAAAGCACACAAATTTTGGTAATGGAGTTGCAAAACTTAAAGCTACAGTCCATAACTTTTTTGGTTAAAAATGATCCGAAATCAGTATTTGAGCAAGTACATAACCAGCCAGTGTTCAAAACTATCACCTTTAGCCCGATTCACAACAGTTAGTTTATAATAATGTTGTCTAATCTGAGTGGTACGGGTAGGTTTTCACGGGAAATTCGAGCATGGCACTGCGTCATTACATCACATCTGTAAACATAAAGAAGTTGTCCCGGCTACTAGGCTATCGCATGTGAGGATCCTGCAGGTGGCGGATCGTTTATAGCCTTTTCTCACAGCAGCTGGAATAATTAAATTTATCATTTTGATGGCGGATTGTAATCCAGAAAGGATTATGTGTTTATGAAAGACATGTGAATGAAATTAAATTATATTCCAGTTTTAAATGTGCTTCTGATTACAGATAGCCTGGGATTACACAAGATTTGTATTTTAAAGAAAACCAGTTCGAAGGGAGCATAGATTGCTTTTTGGGTTAAAAGAATTTCTTAATAGAAATTCGAATGGTATGACAATTAGAGATTACAGAAATTGAAATCTACATGGTAATACACACTATACTCATAGTGACGCAATGCTGATTTTGTTAACATTAATAATTTGAGAATAAAGTATAACAATAATAATAATTTGCATGGTTTGATGTGATATGAGCTAACCAATCTTTAGATTAAATCACCATTGGTAGTGCGATTTATTGTAATGCTTTTTTCCTCAGTTGATCAGAACAAACGTGGCAGACTTGTTACTTATTTGTTCAGATGACAATATACGGTGAAAATTATTATTTGGGTCATATATTCCAAGATGTAGGCTAGAATCTGTGATTGCGAAGTACAGTAAACATCCACACCGGTGCGGTGACCGACTGCCACACATACACCTCAAAACATTAGATTCATTTGCGCTGGAGCTGTGCCGGCGCACAACCCACACAAGGAAGATAATTCCGCACACAGCTGCAATTGCAGGTTTTCAAACAGAGATGGCAACAAAGAGGCAAAACTTACAGACTGCAGCTTTAACATATGAACAGAAATATAAAACATCTCATATCTAATTGGACTTGAGGTAGAGTGCTATTTTGTAAAAATTTAAAAATGTTTTTTATTTATTTTTATTTTATTTATTTAATTAATTTTAGTTTTATTAGTTTTATACTTCAATTTCAACTTACTTTATTATTATTTCCCAAGGCAACATTTCTAATTTTTAAGTTTTTTTCAGCTAATATTTTATTTTATTTTATTTTATTTTATTTTATTTATTTTTATTTTTTTTAAACAGTTCTTAGTAGTTTTAGTTTTAGTTTAACAACACTGCTTGAGATGGACAGTCAACATTTCCTTTCACTAACTATTTTTAAAGATTCAGATCTTATTTTGTATTCTATATGTGCAGTCACATATACAATATATTACAAATAACAAACAAAAATACCTCAATATGTTTTACTTTGAATGAAGAGAAAAATTTCTTCTAGTACTCCAAACTCTCCATTCACTCTCTGCTAACTTCCCCCTGTGTTTTATAGGTGGAAAATGAATGACAGCTTCATTTCTCCTCAACCTGGCTCTCGATACAGCATCTCAGGAGGAAACCTTCGAATCAGCCAGCTCAATAAGGAAGAGGATGCTGGTATTTACCAATGTCTGGCCTCCAACTCTTTCGGGACCATTCTGAGCAGAGAAGCTAGTCTTCACATTGCTTGTGAGTCTAAGTAATTTCTTTTCACAAAAACTCAAGTACTTGAAAGTACGAGGGTCTATACACTCAAACCTGAGACTAGTGATGCTTGGTTAGTCTTTTCCACATCTTTTAAAGTGGCTTTAGTGGATTTTCATTACACCTTTGTGAATTTGTATTTTAAAGTGGGTATACAGCATGGACTCTGAATGTAATCTGAGTTAATATTACGAACAGCAATACGGAGAGCAGATGATCCATATCGCATAAAAATGACTCCTTAATGATGACTCAAATTAACCATAAACTGAAAGTTTGTGTTTCTAGAATTACAAAGCATTTGCTCTGAATTTTATGGTAAAAAGCTCATAACATGAGGAATCACATTTCATTTGGTCTTCTGAGATAAAATAACCATTTATGAAAGCAAAACATATTTTTTCTGAATTTCTACAACTTTCTAAACAGTTTCAAAAGATTTTGTGAGCAGATTAATCAAACCATATTTAGAGGTAGTCAAAATGCATGTAACCACACTGGACTTTTAGTATAAATGCTAATCTACCTTAATTTTTAAAATAATCTAATCTAATAGTTTTACATTACAAAATACATTACCATAGACAATAAGTAAAGCTATGGTGAGCATTAGAGACTTCTTTCAAAAACATTAAAAAAGCATCTTAGAGACCCTTACTTTTGAATAGTAGTGTAGTTCCAGATTAAACTCTAAATTAGAAATGACATAAGATTATATTTGAATTTTAAGCATCTAGGCGCTTTGGTTATTGTGAGACATTATGATCCACGTCATATTCACAGACTATTGAGATCTTACAGGGCTTCTGAAACTGCTGTTTTCTCTGTATGATGTCTGCTGGATCTCTGGTAGCAAGATGAGCTTGGTGCTTATCTATTTGATGGCTACCTGGTTCATCTGCAGAAATGATGGCCTGTGATGGATGTGAGTCTGAGTTCAGGAACCTGTTTCCTGCTGTCAGGCCCAGTGTGATCTTTACAACAGCTCTGGCTTCTGTGGCGTTAAGGTGGAACGCATGCAGGTCCTTAAGCTTTATGTGTTATCAATGTTTTCTCTCAATTACCTGGACCTAACCTGCTGTGGCTTCCAAATTGATCGCTCTCCTATTGTCCAGCGCCTGTAATGCATCAGGGGAGGCTGATCTGAGACCTTTCTCTAGGTGTCTTACTCTTAGTATAACATATGATGTCAATTTAAGAGACTGAGTTTATGAGCTATATTGAAGCTAAAAAATCATTTTCTTTTCTCGCAGCAGCTGGAATAATTAAACTTGTCATTTTGAGAATAGAGTCTTAGTTAGTGCATGATGGTAATGAAACACATGTAAGTGACTGAAAATAGATTATATTCCAGTTTTAATTGTGCATCTGATTACAGATACGTGGGATTACACTGTACTTACAAAATATTTGTATTTCAAAGAGAACGAGTTCTAAGGTACATTAAATTCATTTTTGAAGTTAAAAGAACAATTTATTTAGATGAAATTTGAATGGTATGACAATTAGAGATTAGAGTGTACAGAAATTAAAATTTACAAATAACGCTAATACACACTAAATACACGTAGTCCCGCAACTCTGATGTTGTTACAACACATTCTCACTCCCAACTCGTCACATATTGACACTTGGTCAGGACCCCTTGGCGTCACTTTTTGATGTGCAAGGTACCCCTTAGCATCACTTTTCGATGTGATGGGTCCTCCATTGTTTTCAGTTGTTTGTCTTAATTTAATGGTTTGGATGCATTTGTAAAAAGTAGAAATAATTTTATATAAATGTATACTTTCATTGGTGCACCTAACCCCACCCCTACCCTAAACCTACCCACTTCTGAACAATATAAAACACGTAGCAGGCAAATAAAAGTACAGTCACAGGTATTTATTGCAAAAACCAACAATAAAATAGCAGTATAAAAGCATTACAAACAAGTCCTTTTGCATTCCATGTCTTCTGAAGACATACAATGTCTTTATGTGAAGAAGAGAGTAAAATATAAGGTTTTAATCGCTGAAAATGATCCCAAAAAGATACTCCCATAGCATGACGCAATCAGTCACGAGACACGCAAGAGCCAATGACATTTCACAACCAAGGCTGATGTAAGGCTTCTTCTGGCGGCATTTTTTGAATTTGCGCACAGAGACTGCAGTACACAGGATGAGTTTTACGGCGGACGGAGACGGTGATCGCGTCTGTTCCTTCCACAAATCAAACGTTTTGCCTCGGAAGACTTGGAATATTAATATTTTTTGAATAAATTATGACTTTAGCTGTATCTGCCTGTTATATCTTGTGTTTTATTGACAAATGATAGGTTTAGGGGCAGGGGTTGGATTACGTGCTCATAAATGTGTAAATAGTGTAATGTAAATAAAACTGTTGTGCCTGTTTACATTAAAAAACCATGCCCTAACTTATATTCAATAATGGCAATATTATTACCCAATATATAACTTAATCATGACGATAAAATTCCCAGAGCCTTTCGCGTCGGCATATTGATGCCAAAGATTTCTTATTTAAAGCAATGGAGGACCCTGCACGTTGAAAAATGACGTTATAGGGGTACCCTGTGAGTCAAAAAGTGACGCCAAAGGGTCCTGACCAAGCGTTAATATGTGACAAGTTGGGAGTGAGAATGTGTTGGTTGTTAACATTAATAAATAATATAATAATTAATAATAATAAACGATTATTAGTGGGCCATATAACCAAAAAAAAAAAAATGTTATGCAAGTCTTTTGTCCTTGTCTTTTGTTGTTTGATTAATATTAAGCACACAGTTGGCAGCAGGAATATAGCCCTCTGTCACTTTAAGAGCCGCACGGATCCAATTTACTGTTACACATGTATTTTCATTCTCATCTGTTTACATTCATTTATTACATAACCGATGAAGGTTTACGTGAATAATCACTAAGCGCCGCGTTTTGACACATTTTTTGCGTGTATTTGACTGTTTAGGCACTAAAAGATGACTTTACATGTCCGTGTTCTGTTCCGTCTCTGAGCGCAAGCCTCCTGAGGAAAAGCGCAAGTTCTCTTTCGCACTTTTAACTCACTTTTAACTTTTAACTCTTTCCCCGCCAGCGTTTTTTAAAAAAGTTGCCAGCCACCGCCAGCATTTTTGATGATTTTCACCTAAATTTGACAGCCCTCAGAATATTTTTTGCTATGAATAAAAGAACATATTATATATCAAAATAAAGAACCAAGCCTCTGCTTTTAAAAATTATATGTGTGTATAATATATATATATATATATATATATATATATATATATATATATATTGTTCTATCTTCATGTGTTCATGTTTTATCACCATTTGAATGCAGATAGGTTTCATCAGAAATACAACATTTTGGACAAAAAACTGAGAAAAATGCATTTTTATCAAAGTAGTGCATTTTCAAGCAAAATACATTCAGATGTCATATTCTTTCACATGTCATATTCTTTCACCTGTAAATAATTATATGAATAATTGAAATTGCATTCAATAAACAGAACAAACAGACACACACACACACCCATATACATACAGATTACACACACACACACACACACACACACACACACACACAGGCTACATACATAAATATGCATACATATACTGTGCACACACACACACGCACGCACACATACACACACATATATATCTAGAGAGAGAGAGAGAGTGTCAGTCCTGTCTTCCTGTGTCTTGTCGTTCCCTTCCTCTTGTTATTTGGTCTTCCTGTTCCTTTCCTCATTTTGTGTCATTATTAGTTCATTTATCTCCAGCCGTGTTTGTTTAACTATCTAGTGTAGTCTCCCCTTTTTAAGTCCTCTGCTTCCCTGCCTCTGTGTCTGCTGTTAATCGTCATGCTGATCGTCATTCCTGGTCTCTGTGTTCTGTGTCGTATGCTCTTGGATTTCATTAAAGTTTATTTGTTTAACTCAACTCCTCGTCTCCTATTTGCTCCTTGCTCCCCCGATCAGTGTGACAGAAGACCCGACCAAAAGACAGTAACTTCCGTGTGTTTACCCTCCGTTTTGTTTCCCGTTTTTTCCCAGTGTTTTTCTTGCCGTTGTGTCTCGATGGATCCCCTCCTTCGCCCCGAATTCCTCCTCCTCCTGCTGGAGCAGGGGGGAGCGTTCGCTCGAGGACCATACTAGACTGCTACTGATGCTAGCTAATACCACCAGCTACCCGGACGTTCTATGACGCCAGCCTGAACACCGCGTACAGAGCGCTGTCATCCGAAGATGGTCCTCGAGCAGAATTCGCCGCCTTCGTGGAGTGGACTCTGGCGAGAAATGGATCACCACTCACCATCTGCCCCGTGGATGATCTCGCCAGATCCACTCCTGACCCAGAGCCCAGCCCACCAACTCCCCGCGGTGCGGAGCATAAGCCTGAGCCCACCGATGACGGAGAGCCATTTCCCGCTACGATCAGCAAGCCAGCGCCAAGCCGAGCGACTGAGCGGAAGATCATCTCGGAAGCTGAGCCCAACACGTCACATCAAGTGCGAGAGCCGGCGACAGTGCCCATCACGAGGGAGCCAGCCGTGGACGGTGTGAGCGCGGAGTGGATCTCCGCCCCCTGCACCGCGGCTGAGGGTGAGCTGATAGGACATCTGGGGCTGCTGGATTTTGAGGGGGATCTTATTGACTGGGCAACTGACCTGGAGGTCGACTTTCCCCTCTCCTCTCTCCTTCGTCCTGGCTGGTCCCGTCCAGCCCTCCTTCGTCTCCGCTGGTCCCGTCCAGCTCCGCTCCTCCAGAGTGCCCTCCAGTGCCCACTCCCCGAAAGTGTCCTCCAGAGCCCGCGCCTCCAGAGCGCCCTCCAGTGCCTGCTCCTCGAAAGTCCACTCCAGTGCCCGCTCCCCGAAAGCGTCCTCCAGAGCCCACACCTCCAGAGCGCCCTCCAGTGCCTGCTCCTTGAAAGTGCACTCCAGTGCCCGCTCCCCGAAAGTGTCCTCCAGAACCCGCGCCTCCAGAGCGCCCCCCAGTGTCGGCTCCCATTCCAGAGTTTCACTCTGAAAGCCCAGAGGCTGACAAATGCCCGCCCTCCCACCCGCTCCTGCCTCCTCCACCGCTGTCGTCTGGCAGCCCCTCTGCTCGCCCTCAGCCCTCCATCAATGCGGTGCGAGCTCCGCGGGTCTGCCATCCTCCATTGCCGTGGCTGGAGAACCCCTCACCTCCGCCTCCAGCCTCCGAGGCCCGGACTCTGCCTTTGGCCCGTAGACCCAGCGGCTCCACCTCGGCTCCTAGCTCCCTCGCCTCCACCGTCATCCATCGATCCACCAGCTCCACCAGGCTCCCTCGTCCCTCTGGCTACGCTTTGGTCGGGCGTCGTCCCGCCATCAACTCAGGACTCCACTCCTACGGCTGCACCTCGTCGCTCCATTCCACCGGCTCCGTTGGGCTCCTTCCTCCCGCCAGCTCCACCTTGGTCTTCAATCGCTCCGGCTCCGCCGCGGATCTCCATCTCCGCCTCGGTCGCCAGAGCCCTCAGCTCCAACCTGGCCCCCCGGATCCTCGGCATCCCCCTGGCTCGTTGGCTCTACGTCTCCACCTCAGGCTCCTCCACCACCTGCTCCGCCACCGTTGGTCGGCACCCTGGAGTCGGCGGCCATTCCTCCTCCATGGCTCCTCCCTCTGTCGGCTCCACCGTGGGTCGACATCATGGCTGTGGTCTGGGTCCTGCTGGACTCCTCCTGCTCCGGATCCCTCCTGTCTCTTCCCTGGCTCCTCCCTCCTTCGTCGCCTCCCTGGTCTCTGTCAGCCAGCCCCCTCCCGGGGGTTCGTCCTCCTCCTGAGGCTCCTCCTTAGTTCCCGCCCGCCCCTCCCCTTTGGATGTTACTACGGTGCAAGGACGCACCTTCCGGGAGGGGGCGTTATGTCAGGATCATGGACCTGTCTGTGTGTGTTTTTTCCTCATGTTAATTGTTAATTTGATTCCAGGTGTGTCTCGTCTTCCTCCCCTGATTGTCCTGTCCTTAAAAGCCCCAGTCCATTCAGTTCATGTTTGTCGGTCCTTGAACGTCTTCCTATGTGTTCCTGTGTCTCTTACGTGTTTGGATTATTAAAGACTGTGTATTTCAAGTACTCCTCGTCTCCTCGCTCCTTACTCCCCCGAGCAGTGTGACAGAGAGAGATAGATAAATAGATAGATAGATATAGATCTATATATAGATCTATATATAGATCGCGCACACACACACACACCTATTCAGATCGATGGCTTATCGGTTAGAACTAGAGATGTTTGTCTGTAAAGGCATCTCTTTCACTGACTACTTCGTCCCGATCAGATTCAAAATGGTCAAAACGTCTCGGTTACGTATGTAACCCTCGTTCCCTGAAGGAGGGAACGGAGACGTCACGTCGGATGACCGACGAAATTGGGATCTCGCCAGAGAGACCAATCCACTTCGAGTGTAACTAAACGAGCCAATGGACATTGGCATGCGATTATTGCATCCAGCTGCCGCTGATCACAGCGTGAGCATAAGAGGCAGCTGATGCACCGCATCAATTATGTTTTCGCTGAGGAGCCGAGCCGGCGACCCGGCAGCTCAGCGGTGGTACAGCGACTGTGGCGACGGGACGTGACGTCTCCGTTCCCTCCTTCAGGGAACGAGGGTTACATACGTAACCGAGACGTTCCCCTTTCAGTCGGTCACTCCGAGTCACGTCGGATGACCGACGAAATTGGGATCCCTACCAAAGCGCCACAGGAGCTGCCCCTTCCAGTGCCCTGTGTAGGGCTCCTGACCCTTCCTATAAGGCAGACAATAGGACCGGGCTCTACACAGAGAAGGTCAACTACTGGTGTTCCTTGAGCAACCCAAACAGTAGGACTAGGATAACACTGGGAAGCGTGCCCTTCCACTTGGAAGAGGCACACTGCGGAGTCACCTCCTCCCAGAGGGGGTTAAGTGACATTCAAACATGTGAAGTAACCCCGAAGGGCCCTATTGCACATGGAAGTCTCTGAGATGGCTCAGGCTGCATCTTTAGAGATGGCAGAACGTGGTCCGCCAGGGGAAACATGGCTCTAATAAGAATACCGTGGAATACACATATGGGATCCCGACAGGGTCTCTCATATGGGCACTAGCCTCGCACCAGATTTCAAGAATTCATTGGCTGAAGGCCTGGCGCCGGACGCCCCGCCGCGTCCGGACGCCGGAGTGCTGGAGGACTCAACAGGGTTTGCCTGGTTAAGGAACTCTCTGGAGAATTAGGCGTAAGGACGCCGCAAGCCGACTCTGAGCCGGCCCTCTCAGTGCCACTACCCGTTTGAGGTGAGAACACAGGAGGAAACCGGTTCGACACGTAGGCTATAAAACCTAGCGAACGTGTTGGGAGTCGCCCAACCCGCAGCTCTACAGATGTCTGCTAGCGAGGCACCACGAGCCAGCGCCCAGGACGATGCGACACCCCTAGTGGAGTGAGCACGCAACCTGAGCGGGCAGGGCACACCTTGTGCTTCGTAGGCCAAGGTGATGGCATCCACTATCCAGTGGGCCATCCTCTGCTTGGAGACAGCCTTCCCCTTCTGCTGTCCTCCGTAACAGACAAAGAGCTGTTCTGAGGTCCTGAAGCTCTGAGTTCTATCCACGTACTGACGCAGTGCGCGTACAGGACAGAGCAAAGCTAGGGCTGGGTCTGCCTCCTCCAGGGGCAGCGCTTGCAGGCTCACTACCTGGTCCCTGAAGGGCGTGGTAGGAACCTTGGGCACATAGCCGGGCCGGGGCCTCAGTGTTGCACTGGAGTCAGCCGGCCCAAACTCAAGGCACGACTCGTCGACCGAAAATGCCTGCAGGTCCCCCACCCTCTTGATTGAGGCCAATGCAGTCAGGAGTAGGGTTTTCATAGAAAGAAACTTCAACTCGACTGACTGCAATGGCTCAAAGGGGGCAGTTTGTAGGGCTCTTAGCGCCAAAGCCAAATCCCAAGAGGGAAGGGAGGGAGGCCTCGGAGGATTTAACCTCCTGGCCCCCCTAAGAAACCTGACGACCAGATCGTGCTTCCCCACCGACCTCCCCTCTATGGGGTCGTGGTGGGCAGAAATAGCAGCAACATATACCTTAAGGGTGGAGGGGGACAGCCTACGCTCCAACCCTTGTTGCAAAAAGGAAAGCACGGCTCTGATCGAACATCTCCGGGGGTCCTCCTGGTAAGAGGAACACCATTCGACGAACAGGTTCCACTTCAGCGCATAGGCCCGTCTTGTGGACGGTGCTCGTGCTGAAGCGATAGTGAGCGCTACCTCCTGGGGCAGGTCACCTAGAACCTCCGCGTCCCGTCCAGGGACCACACATGAAGTTTCCACAAGTCTGGACGCGGGTGCCAGAGGGTGCCCCGTCTCTGAGAAAGCAGATCCTTCCTCAGAGGAATCGGCCAGGGAGGGGCTGTCGCGAGGAGCATGAGTTCCGGGAACCAGGTCCTGTTGGGCCAATATGGAGCCACTAACAGGACCTGCTCCTCGTCCTCCCTGATCTTGCACAGCGTCTGTGCTAGCAGGCTCACTGGGGGAAACGCATACTTGCGCAAGCCCTGGGGCCAGCTGTGTGCCAGTGCATCCGTGCCGAGCGTTGCCTCGGACAGGGAGTAGAACCACTGGCAGTGGGTGGTTTCTGGAGATGCAAACAGGTCTACCTGAGCAACTCCGAACCGACTCCAAATCAGCTGGACCGCCTGGGGATGGAGTCTCCACTCCCCAGGAAGTGCCGCTCGAGACAGCTCGTCGGCCGCCTGATTGAACACTCCTGGGATGTGGATGGCACGAAGGGACCTCAGATGCTTCTGACTCCAGAGGAGGAGGTGGCGGGCGAGTTGCGACATGCGACGGGAGCGCAAACCGCCTTGCCGGTTGATATAGGCAACGGTCGCAGTGTTGTCCGTACGGACCAGAACGACCCTGCCCCAAAGGCGCCCTCTGAGGCGGCACAGGGCAAGGCGTACTGCCAGCAACTCGAGGCAATTGATATGCCAACGCAGAAGGGGGCCCGTCCAAACCCCTGATACTGCGTGCCCGTTGTACGTGGCACCCCAGCCGGTGGCCGAGGCATCCGTGAATACCACAGCATGCCTGGATACCTGCTCCAGGGGCACTCCTGCCCGAAGGAACGAAGGATCTGACCACGGGCTGAAGGTCTTGCGGCAGGCCGGTGTAATCTGAACCCGGTGAGTACCGCGTTTCCACGCCCACCTCGGGATTCGACCATGGAGCCAGTGCTGAAGCGGTCTCATATGGAGCAGACCGAGCGGAACTATGGCCGCAGCTGCAGCCATATGCCCCAGGAGCCTCTGAAAGAGTTTCAGTGGGACCGCTGTCCTGCCTGATAAAGTCTTGAGGCAGTTCAGCACCGACTGAGCACGTTCCTGGGTGAGGCGTGCTGTCTGGTTGACCGAATCCAACTCCATGCCGAGAAAAGAGATCCTCTGCACTGGCACGAGTTGCTCTTTTCCCAATTGACCCGAAGGCCCAACTGGCTGAGGTGCCTGAGCACCAGGTCCCTGTGTGCGCACAACAGCTCTCGAGACTGTGCAAGTATGAGCCAGTCGTAGAGGTAGTTGAGAATGCGCACACCCCGTTCTCTCAGGGGAACAAGGGGCCGCCTCTGCGACTTTGGTGAAGACACGAGGCGAAAAGGGACAGCCGGAAGGGCAGGACCTTGTACTGATATGCCCGACCGTCGAACGCGAATCGCAGGAATGGCCTGTGTCGCGGGAGAATCGAAACATGAAAGTACGCGTCCTTCAGGTCGATTGCTGCAAACCAATCTAGGGGACGGACGCATCCAAGAATGCGTTTCTGCGTCAACATCTTGAACGGCATCTTGTGAAGTGCACGGTTCAAAACTCGCAGATCCAAGATCGGTCGTAACCCACCGCTTTTCTTGGGCACAATGAAGTAAGGGCTGTAAAACCCCGACCTCATATCGGCTGGAGGGACCGGCTCTATTGCATCCTTCGCCAGTAGGACTGCAATCTCCGCGAGCAAGACAGGGGCATCGACGGCTTTGACTGAAGTGAACCGGATGCCCCTGAACTTGGGGGGGACGCCGGGCGAACTGAATCGCATAGCCGAGTCTGATGGTCCGCAGGAGCCACCGGGACGGGCTGGGGAGCGCTAACCAGGCTCCGAGAGACCGCACCAGCGGGGCCAACGGGCCCACCGACATGCCCGCGGTGGGGCAGCGAGGTGGAACACAGGGACCGGCCCCAGGGCCTGTGACGGCCTGGCCTGTGACGGCAGGGGGCGGGGTCTGGGTGTGTAGTGTAGCACTCACCTGATTTCTCCTCACGTGGGAGGAGACACAGGAACCCGGCTTGAGGCTTGTGACAGCCCGGCGTTTGACGACTTGAAGCGGGGACTGGAGTGCTACTGCCCTTACCTGGTTCCACGAATGGGCAGGAGGGGTGCTCTTGGGCAACCACCCGCTGCCTGCTGGCGAGAGAGGAGGAGGGAAGTGATCCTGTGATGCACGGATCACCACTCTCCTCCTCTTGAGACCCGGAGATTGAGGAGACCGCTCTTTACTGATGTTTTGGGTACCGCTGGCTGCTGGGCCAGCGGCGGAACAAAATGAACAAAAGATACTCCACCCGGCCCTCCTCCGGGGGAGGGAGTGGTGCAGTCACCATCTCCCGATGAGCAGTCTCCTCCATCTCTGGGTCGACCGTCCCAGGGCCTCTTGCACTTGCGCTTGCCGCCAGGTTTGGCGGGGGCCTGGACGGGCTGGGCGTCCTGCCTGCGACCGGCTCCACGACGCTGCCTGGTGAAGGCTGCTGCGGCTGCGCGGGAGCGGGGGCGGCCGCAGGGGGGCGCCCACGGCGACGAGCAGGCTGAGTGGCTGCAGCCGGAGTGGAAGCAGCAGGTTTCCTCCGGCGCATGATGTGTTTGCCTCAGTCTGCTTCTGGGCTGCCGAGAACTGCTGGGCAAAGCTCTCGACAGCGTCGCCGAAAGGGCCGGTCTGTGACACGAGAGCATTCAGGAACTGTACCTTCTCCTGCTCCTTCATGTCAGCGAGACACAGCCAGAGATGGCGCTCCTGGACATCGCACAACCCAGAGACTGTGCGGTCACCTTCGTCACTCGTAGCGCGAGGTCCGTCGCAGCACGCAGCTCATGTAGAACCGCCAGGTCGTGACCACCCTCGTGCAGGTCTTTCAGTGCTTTGGCCTGGTGGACCTGCAGCAACGCCATAGCGTGGAGGGCGGAAGCCGCCTCCCCACAGGCTCTATAAGCACTGCCAGTTAGACCTGACGAATACTTAGAGGCCCGTGAGGGGAGACACGGATCACCCCGCAGGGTGGAAGCGGCTGTTGGACACAGTTGCATGGCCACAGACCGTTCCACCGAGGGGATGCCCGCATACCCCAAAGCGGCTCCACCATCGAGGGTGGTGAGAGCGGAAGAACTACAAGATGTGTTTCGGGCAGTGAAAGGTGCCCTCCACAATCTTGTCAGCTCCTCATGCACTTCCGGAAAGAATGGCACCGGAGGGGGGCGCTGAGAACCAGCGCCACCCCCACCGAGGAACCACTCGCCCAGCCTCGAAGGATCGGGACACGGTGGCTTTTTAGGATTCCACACGAGCCCGACATTCTCGGCGGCCCGGGAAAGCATAGCCGTCATCTCTGGGTCTGGCACGGACAACGCTACCACACCCGAAGGGGGCAACGCAGCCGGGTCGTCATCCCCGGAGAGAGAGGGCCCGCCCTCCGATGCGGTGATCGACATCTGGTCGTCAGAGGGGGCACCGAAGGAAACGCGTGGCCAGCGCACTCCTTCGGCAGCTCCACCGGCTGCGGAGTGCTTGAGGGGTGAGGAGCTCCACTTGGGGAAGCCCTCACCGTAATCCTCAAATCACCTCTAACTCCACCGGATCCAGTGTGCACGCCGGATCACGGCAGGCAGAGGGACTCTGCCATGTTTGACATAGCAGAGTCGCACTCCGAGATGGTCATGTCCCCGCAAGAAGAACATGAACCATCCACGAAAGCCACCTCAGCGTGCTGAATGCCCAGACACGTGAGGAAGCGATCGTGACCGTCCTGAGGCGCCAGGAAACGACCACACCCAGAAACGCACGGGTGAAAAGACATCTTTAAAAAGACGCGATCACCCGTGTTGCTCTTTTAGAGAAATTGCTCTTTCAGAGAAATGCTCTTTTAGTGCTGAAGCACGCAGGGGAGCTGGCCACCGCACACTCCTAGTGTGGCTGTCAGCAGGAAGACGATCTTTCTCTCCCGGACACCGTGACCACCGCTGCCGCGCCGTAACGCCCGCACTCGCTCGCAGAACACTCTCTTGGAAGGGAGAGCAGTAGCTGTAACCACTACCGCTCGGCTCTGAAGCGAAAGGATAATTGATGCGGTGCATCAGCTGCCTCTTATGCTCACGCTGTGATCAGCGGCAGCTGGATGCAATAATCGCATGCCAATGTCCATTGGCTCGTTTAGTTACACTCGAAGTGGATTGGTCTCTCTGGCGAGATCCCAATTTCGTCGGTCATCCGACGTGACTCGGAGTGACCGACTGAAAGGGGAACATGATCTACATATATGATCTATATATGATCTACATTATCTATGATCCTTCCGTTTATGCCGATTGTCTTCTATTCGCACCCTAAAGACCTGGAAGTCTCGTAACTCATTCAGGACATGCGCTAGGGCTTTTCTTACCATAATACACCTAGAACATGGATTTCCGTAAAAATTCGTCAATTGCGGGGAAGAGTTGGCTCTTAATTGACGAGATATCTCGTCAATGGCGGGGAAAGAGTTAAAAACATTAATAAATCTAATCAACTTTAATAACTCAAGCACGTCCTATTTTGCAAAAGTCGCGTTACTTGATTTTACTGATTTACACTTGAAAATGGGTTTTTATGGAGGAGTGAAAGCCACTGCTGGAAAGGGTGCAATAATCATTCTCTCTCGATTATTGTATTTTCATAATCGTTGGAGGACGAAATCAAAATCGAAACTGAATTTCGATTAATTGCACAGCCCTAGTTTGACGTAATCTGAGCTAACTTTGTGATTGCTAGATTTAATTACCATTGGTAGCGCGATTTATCTTTTTTTCAGTTGGTCAGAACAAAACTGGCAGACATATTACTTATTTGTTCATATTACATTTTCCTGTAAAACTTCTTATTTGGGTAATACTTCCAAGATGTAGAATCTGTGATTCCGAAGTACAGTATCCACACTGGTGTGGTGATTGACAGCCCACACATACACCTCAAAACATTAGATTCATCTGCGCGGAAGAGCCGTGCCGATGCACAATCCACATAAAGCAAATAATTCAACCTGATCTCATGACGAAAGTGTACCTGTGGGAGCTTTTTCTCAAGATGAGATATAAGTAGCGCCATGTACGTTTCGTGACATTTTTAATGTGAAATGTCCACTGAGTGTTGCTAAAAGAGTGTTTGTTTTTTATCCGTGGATCAGATGAATGTACATATGGTACATTTTATGTGCAGTTGTTTTTGTACGTGTCACCGTAGTTCTGACTTGAAATGTCTGTTGAGTGGCACTATAACTCTAATGATCCGTGACGTTTTAAAATAACATACCATCTGCACTACACCTAAACCTACCCAATAGTATGAACAAAAGCAAATGTGATGTAAAACTGCAATCGCAAGCATGCTGTTTAAGCTTGTTTTTCAATCTCTCATGTCAGCTCTTTACTCTTGAGTCATGTTTTTCACAGGATTCGTACCCAAGGATTCCGCATCCTAAGTCCAATTACGTGCCAGCAGAGCTATTGAGCAAGCGTTTTACATCCGGAAAGCGAAACATATGGTGCTGTAATCATAACTGTATACGAAAACAATTACAAGTGCTCGCTGTTTTACCAACTCTGGTGTTCATTTCTGTTGGAAACTACAGTGATATTTATTTATTTATTGGTACGTATTTCTCGTTTTGCAAAAAAAGTTCCCACAGGTACCTTTTCGTCATGAGATCAGATAGAGATAATTCTGCAAATAACTGCAATTTCAGGTTTCAAACAGAGATGGCGATAAAGAGACAAAACTTAAGGACTGCAACTTTAATTAAATAACAAAATGTGACACAAAACATCCTAATGTACATTACTGATAACAAAAATGAGAAGAAACAAAATTATTTAAATAAAACATAATCATATGTGATGTGTTATGCAGGGACTTTTGGGAATGTCCTTTTACTGTTTTTCACCACAAACCACACATTTTAAAGAAAACTTACATATAATTTTATATTGTAGGGTTTTTCTTTTTTTTTTTTACAGTCTTTTTCTGTAAACATTACAAATTTTTATTTACAATGAATGTAATGGTTATTGCATGTAACAGGCATTTAAATTATTTATATTCACAATTTAAATTGAAATAATTGAAATTAATAGTCATTTGACTTGAACAGAAAGACAAAATCAGTTGCTTTTTGTTAATGGTAATGTAAAATCAGTCCTGCATTTTGTTCACAAAATTCTAGACCCAAAACTAACTGAAGCTACTTCAATTTGTGCACAAGAGTGAATGTTCTTTTCATTTTGTGTATAACAGAAAGCACCTTTCATGAACAAAACGCATCCAACACATCACAAAATGACTTTAAAATACCACCAAACACACAATATCTGAATGAGATACAGAATATATTGAATTCACAAAATAACAAAGGTAATACACTTTCTGCTTGTAATCCCTTCCGTCCATGATAGTAGTAGCAGACACTTTGCCAAAGAATGCCTTTTAGTGGGGCTGTTGCCAAGGGTCAGAATGGCATTGTGCCACCTTCAAAAGAAGAAAAAATACTGGGCGGCTGGGAGTTGTGTGTGCAGGGCATTTAGGGTTCCCCACCTCCAAAATCTCAGCTCAAACTCAGGTGACATTATATATACAACAAATACCGGATAGATGGTTAAATTCATAAGTATAAAAGTTGATCGAAAGTGCATGATTTCAAAAAGGAAGAGCTAAATTTATTGTAATATATGCATATATTTTTTAAAAATGTGTGTAACATTGAGTGATTTTGGTTTCCTTTTGCTAGACTGCTTTGCATATGCTCCAAATGCAGTATCCATTCTAGTCTGGAATGTTCTACTAGCCATTAATGCTAGCTTGATTAGATATTTTAAGCACTCTTAGACACTTGGTGCAGCGTAGCTATTTATTCTTCTTTCACCTAATCATGTTTATCTTTTGTGTTTTCTGCTTCATTTGGTTTGACATCTGTATCTAATCTGTATCTATGGTTGCTAGCAAGCTTTGGTTGTTAAAATGCTTCACAAGCCAATGATTCCCTGCTGAATGTGCTTAATAATTTGAGACACATATGTGTGCATCTGCATATCTTATTATGGTACACTAGTAGTCTAATAATTCATTTTGTCATGATGATTCGTGCACAACCTGAGAACGGATTGAGGAAAAACTCAGGGCAAGAGAGGGAGATTTAATGGTACACTAGAAAATACTTTTGTATCATTAAGAGTTTATGGTGAAAAGGAAAGGCTATTGCATTTGAGCCACAGCAATCCATGCTTTCTACATTAAAACTGTTCTGAATGTTAAAGGTAGATGTTTACTTGAGGAATAGACAATTGTAGACTGATAAATCTAACGCCAAAACCATTAAAGTATTAAAAGCTGCAGTGCATTTCCACTGCTACCCTGGAGAGAATCTCCTGTCCACTATAGCTCATGGACTCAACCCTATATATTTTTGGTGTCTGGAGACAGCAGAGGACAATCTGTGAAGGTATAAAGCTTTTTCAGGGTGCAGATATAAATTCCAGTTGTTTCAAAATATTGTTTGCAAGCCTAACCTTCAGAATGACTCCAAGAACAAAGCTAAATTTATTTTGGAAATGGTGTCAGCTTGAGTGATATTGAAACAAATTTAGTGTAGGATTTGCTTAAATTTACTTTACTTTAAATTCACTTAAATTTCACAAAAAAAAAAAAAAAAAAAACATTGTGAAAAAAAACACACATTGTGATCAGTGGTCAACACACACTGTGATCAGCACACACTATCATCAGTGGTGGAGGTAACGAATTACAACTACTCACGTTACTGTAATTAAGTAGTTTTTCGGGTACTTGTACTTTTTTGAGTATCTTTTTAAAGCTGTATTTTACTTAAGTGCAAATTAAGCAAAATAATCTACTTTGTTACTTTTAAATCATAGTTCGTTACTGAGTACGCCTACAATTTGAATTGATATTCAAATCTTTGACGGCACTTCAGTCTTCAGTAGCCAATAAAGAGATCCGATAGTAAAGAGATCAATAAAAGCCCTGATATCTGAACCGGGAAAAGCCGCCGCTGCAGCAGGTTTGAAGAGCTGATTGGACAGCGAGGGAGCTCAGCATAATTTATGGACTCAAAGTTTGGAGAAACAAGCTACATGGTAGTGTTATCATAAATATCTATATTTTGATACCGATACTGAAATATCTGACACGGTTCCATTACTCATTTTCCACAGTATCTACCGTATATAGCCTACACCGATACAAGCTGCATCTCGCTCTCTCCTCTCAGACAGTATTTCTATAGTCTTTGGTTTGACACGCATCGCCTGCTGTCAATAACAGAGTCTGAATGTCCGTGCGGGATTGCAGGTATTCCGCATAATTTTAATCATTCCTGCGCAAATGTGGTGAGCGCTTTATTGTAACATGAGAACACAGTCATGTAATCGCAGAAAACTGGATGTGAGCTTTCAAATAGGCCTAATTTTTACAAATGAACTGCCTGTTCTCTCACTCCGATATTACTTGTGCGCAGACTCTTTATGCTTTTAAAGTAGAAATTATTTCTCTTTGCTCCTGAATTAAACTTTGTCGAAAGTTATCAACCATTCAGAAAAGATCCACGCCTGACTGATGAAAATCCTACTGGATTTTTTATTTTTTTATTTTTTATTTTTATTATTATTTTTTTTTTGGCTGTAAGTGAAATACACCAGAAAGTTATCAAAATCAAAAATGGAACTTTAATTTCTTTACAGTGTAAGCTTATGCTAGAAATGTTTTGGAATGGGATATTTGTCTGATTTGTATATATAAATATCCTAGTCTGTCTAACTGCATCACTACATTGTACAGACATTACAGGTCAAAACCAGCTGATGTTCCATTTATCTAAATAAATAGGCCTAACATATATGGCTCTTAAATCACTGCTTATAAAAATTCAGTGTTGTCATATTTCGAATACCTCAACTGAATTGAGGTAATTTGTTTTATAATTTTATTACTGAATACTTGTCATTTTTTGTAAATTCAATTCAGTTTGAAATCAAATTTGAAATCAATCTTCTTTGTGTTGTAAGCTTTTGCAACAAAGTTACCCTATTTTAAAGACACAAATACACAGAATGAGCAAATGTTTAAGACTGAGATTTTTGTAATGTAATTGATCAATATTTATATGTATGTAATTAAAAGCCTATATTCAAATCTGTTCATCATATAAAGCGAATGTGTCTTTTTAGAAGACTTGGATTAAACCAACTGAAAAAATGGATGGACAAAAAAAAATCAAAATTTTAAAATATCTATATGGCAGTATACAGTATGTGGTAGTTTTGCCAATGGTATTGAAAATGATTAGTCATCATCAAAATTTACCCTACTTACTTTTTTAGTGCACATTACTAGTCTTGTGGTAAACAATTGAATTGTGCATGTCAATACACTGGGAAAAATGACGTCAGTTTAACAGCTTGGGGAGAATCCTCTTCTTAAGTATGACATAAGGACTGCTGTTTCCAGGTCCAAGCCTCTACTTATTTCACTTGAGAATGCTATCTCAACAGCCATTTATGAGCACTGTATAATTAATATTATATATTTAAGTTAAGCATTTAAACATTTGCTGTGCACACTACAGTGTCCGTGCTCACAGTGTCCCAGACACTAATATTTTAGCTGAATCACTTGTCAGGCCATCTGGGATTTCAGTATGGAGATAAAGGTTAGGGTTATAATTTTTCAGTATTACATGACATTGTGGGTGTATATTAGCACAGTTTGTTGTTTTTTGGGGTGTCTGGCAGAGCGTTAGGACCCAGAAGCAGTGAAGCATGATGTCAGACGTAACAAGCAGATATTCTTAACCACTCCTATCCAACCGCGAATCTGTTATGAGCAAGAGGTGGAGAGGAGGTGCACCACAATAAAACCCCGCCCTTTATTCAATATTCCATTTCACTTGGAAATACATCACAACACTTAAGTCAGTTGCAACTTCTGGTTCACAGGTACTTTGATATTGATATTTTTCAAGGTATCATGACCACTAATTCACGTACTTTGTCAATAAGATAAAAGAGGGTTTTGTTCAAAGTAGCTATTTTCCACATAGATCTATGATATGAATGAATATTTTTTGGTATATCATTAAATATCACCGTCTAAAAAGTAACTAGTAACTAGTACTCTGAGTAGTTTTTGAGAGTACTTTGTACTTTTACTTAAGTACTGTTTTGACACCAGTACTTTTACTTGTAATTGAGTATTATTTCAGCAACAGTACTTTAAGTACAAATTTTCAGTACTCTTTCCACCACTGCCTATCATACACCCGGCGCAATGCGGCGTCAGGTGCGACACAAGTGTTTTTTGCTATTTTCAGCCCGACACAGTTATCATTTTCACGTCCTGCGGCACGTTGTTTAAATAGCAAATGCATTTGCACCCATTTTTGCGCTCATGGGCGTGCTGGTCTGAAAATGAGGTGTGTTCAGGCGCATTGTTGGCACGTTGCTATTTTGAGGCAACCAACTTTTGCCATTGACCAAGTAAAACCTGGTCTAGGGCTCTATTTTAACGATCTAAGTGCATGGTCTAAAGCGCAAGGTGCAGGTGCACTTAGGGTGTGTCCGAATCCACTTTTGCTAGTTTAACCACGGGAAAAATGGTCGGCACACACGGCACATGGTCTAAAAGGGTTGTCCCTATTCCCTTAATGAGTAATGGGTGTGTTTTGGGCATAACATGCAATAAACCAATCAGAGTCTCATCTCCCATTCCCTTTAAGAGCCAGTTGCGCTCGCACCATGGCGGATTCGCTATTTACACGGCAAGCGCAAAAGACTGAACATGTCTCCAGAGAGGAAACGGAGCTGCTCGTGCGCGAGCAAATAGGTAGCCTAATTCTGTTACATGCAATGACTATCCATTATGACGTAGGCATTTTTATACTTATGTAGCCTACACAATAATAATCTTTTACATTGTAATCCTTTCATTTTTAATATTTTGCATGTTTGTGTGCTGCTGCGCATCCCTGTTTGTGTAATAAGCAGAGTGTACGTGCATTGTGGACCCGCCTATAGGCACATATTACTAACTCGCTCTTTAAATAACAAAAAAAAATAAAATAAATAAAATACTGCAACACTGACTTTAGATGAGGTTTTAGTTGGTCAATGGTGCAGTCTATTTCAGTTGCCTCAAAATAGCATCGTGCCAACAAAGCGCCTGAACACACCTCGTTTTCAGACCAGGATGCCCATGAGTGCACAAATGAGCGCAAATGCAGTTGCTATTTAAACAACGTGGCACAACACGTGAAAATGATAACTGCGTCGGACTGAAACTAGCAAAAAAACACTGGCATCGCGTCTGGTGCCACAGTGCGCCAGATGTATGATAGGGCCCCTAAAGTCAATGGCGCAGTATTTTTTTGTTATTTAATGAGTGCGTAAGTACTATGTGCCTATAGACGGGTCCACAATGTGCGTACACTCTGCTTATTACACACACAGGGAAACAAACATGCAAAATATTAAAAATTAAAGGATTACAATGTAAAAGATTATTGTTGTGTAGGCTACATAAATATAACAATGCCTGCATGTCATAATGGATAATAATTGCATGTAACAGAATTAGGCTACCTATTTGCTCGCGCATGAGCAGCTCTGTTTCCTCTCTGGACACGCGTTCAGTCTTTGCACTTGCAAATTCAGCCGTATAAATAGCGAATCCGCCATGGCGCAAGAGCAACTGGCTCATGAAGGGAATGGGAGATGAGATTCTAATTGGCTTATTGCACGTTATGCCCAAAACACACCCATTACTCATTAAGAGAATATGGTCAACCCTTTTAGACCATGCGCCGGGCGTGCCAACCGTTTTTTTCCTGTTATCAAACTAAAGCAAAAGTGGATTTGGACATGCCCTAAGTGCACCTGCACCTTGCGCTTTAGACCATACACTTAGATCGTTAAAATAGGGCCCATTGAGTTCAAGTTAAACTTTGAAGACTGTTAATTTACATTGACTGAAATAGTATTTTTTTTTTAAACAATAATCTGTTTTATTCACACTGAAAAAAAAAAAGATAGTAAAAGAAGTTTCACTCAGAAATTGGTAATAAACTTCACATAAAAAAACAACAAACACACTGAATTCCATGTGAAATTCTGAAGTAGAAAGACTGAAATAGTATTTTCTTGTAAAATGTACATTGTACATAATCTTTGTTGTATGTATGTTTGTATGTACAGTATGTATGCATTTAATTATTTATTTTTCATAGTGTTCATATAATGTGGTGATTCCTAAAACACCTTAAATGATATATTTTTATTATTTATTTTTAATTTGTTTAGACAAAATTATGTCAAATTTTTATATTGTCCATTTATCTGTTATTAGCCATAACATGAAATTATTTTTTTTTAATATCAGTACATCTTCAGTTGCCTAAAATGTTTCACCTGTCGACTTACTGGACCCTTAAAGACAACTTTGAGACATTTCCATTGAATGTTTTAGAGTTACTGATAACTCACATTATCTGTTTTGAAACTGATTTAGTTATGGTCTATATTTATAGTAACGATTTGGCTTTTTTTTTTTTTTTTTTGAATAGTGCATTGAATGAGAGGCCTGAATAATAATCAAGAGATACTTCTCCTGCTGCATATTTTTCAGTATGCCTTAGGCAGTGCTGGTTTAATCTGAAGATTATGGCTCTTATAAATGACTATGAATGTATAAACCAAAAAATGGCCTCCAGTGGCCAAGAACTGTGTTACCAAATTTGCTTATTTTATTGCAGTATAAGTAGAAGTTGTTTTTCTTATGAGTTAAAACTTCTCAGATCATTTTGTGGGGTTTTAAAAGAGATATAACCTCAACAAATCTTACTTGTGACTGCTCACATGCACATTATATTAGATGATTTCTTTATACTCTCCAAAAAATCATTTCCTACATCCCATCAGCAGCACTGGCCTGTGTCTGTGTTCTGTTGATTTAATGCATTTCCAGCAGCATGCAAAGATAATCTTAAGATTTAATTACAGTTAAATATGCTTTTAATTTTTTCTAATTTGTTTTATATTAAACATAATTTGAATATTGAAGTAGAATGTTGTTACACTTAACCTCTTGGTTTTCTCAAAATCATTTTTATCAAATTATTATGGAGATGCAAGAAAAAGCATTTTCCTTCACCCTGTCTTTTACAGGTCACAAATTCATTACTTTCAATACAATACAGTATTCAATCTCTGCAGCTTCACAAGGGCTTACGGTGTTTACTTTGCCGAGAGCAGTGAATAGAACACAACGCATAGTTGATAACCGAGAGCCAATTAGAGGCAGTGGAGTGTGTCTTTCTCTTGATGAATGCTTTATATGTACAGTATCTGAAGAGCAGATGATTTTATTGCATATGTATAGCAGAGAGTTGTCGGTTTATTTATTTTGGCCTCATAGAAATGTCTTGTAAGGATTCTGTAATGAGATTATGTGAACTGAAAAATTTGTCTACTGAACATTCTGGAGGAAAACTTTTCCTGATGTGGGTAGTTCAGTGGAACTTGCATGCGGAGCGAAAAAAGCACCACTCTCTTACAGAGACATGCTTTAAAGCCTGATCAAACTCCTGCTTTGTGGATGGTGTCGAAATAGTTTGTGTCGTGGAGGTGTGTGGGGATTGTGGTGTTTTGAGTGGATGTGTTGTTCATGCATATTCTGTTTGAATTTGCCGTTCTCTAGACACAACCCCCTCACTGAATTCAGTGCAGGTGAGGCAAACGCAACCTCCATCATTGTTCCCTTCACAGAATAAAGTGTAAGATACTCACAAAAGAAATTATGCGGCTTACTTTATTTGTTGATTTATTTTTCATTATTTTTTTTTATCCTCATGGGTTTCTTAAAACAATGAAGAAGAAAAGTGGAGCTTGGTTGTTTATTCTGAATTTAAACAAAAAATTGAAAAATTCTCTGATCATTTGCACTCATTCTAAGCCTGCATGATGCTTTTTATTCTAGGGCTGTGCAATTAATCGAAATTCAGTTTCGATTTCGATTTCAGCCTCCAACAATTATGAAAATACAGTAATCGAGATAAAACTATTATTGCACCACATTCCGCCCCCTTTCCACCGGTGCTCTTTCGTTCCTGCACAAAAGGCCCATTTCACGTGCAAATCAGTAAAATCATGTAACGAGACTTTTGCAAAATGGGACGTGCTTGATTTATTTTATTTGATTAGATTTATTCATGTTTTTAAAAGCGTGAAAGAGAACTTGCACATTTCGCTGGTCTCTAAAATGTAGATATCATAGCAACCTTATTTACAGAAAATATATATTTGATATATATCACTATGTTTAAATAAATCTTTCATATAAAGTTTTGGTCATATGGCCCACTAATAATCATTTTAAATATTCGTGATTACAATATTGACCAAAATAATTGTGATTATTATTTTTGTCATAATCGAGCAGCCCTACTTTATTCTGTTGAACACAAAATCATAATTTAAGGCTGGAATACTCTACACAACTTTTGCCATGATTTATAGTTTGGATAAGTCGATGCTAGTTGCCAAAAGTCAGAGCCAGTCTGTAGATTTGAGTTGACCGATTTCAAAGAAAATTACATAGTGTATGATTTTCACAGACTCTGATTTTTTTTTTTTTTTTTTTTTTTTTTAGCTTTAGACTGATTCCATCTAGTCGGAGGAGATCAAACATGTTGATGACTTTAGAACACACATTATTTTTAATTGTCAACCAGGCACAAGTTTCTGCATGAGTTTGTTGTGATTGGAACAACTTTAAAGTCTGGTAGTGTGTGATCCTCAGTCGCATGATGGTCAGTAAGTCTGTAAGTGTATTATGTGAGGTGTTTTAAAATCTTTTCAGATTTTAAAAGTGTTGTATTCCAGCCTTTAGGTATGATGTTCACGCTGCTCTTTATCATACAATGAAAATGAAAGATGATGACCATGGACTGCCAGGCTCCAAAAAGCAAAATTAAACAAAGACAAAACAGCATTATAAAAGTATTCCATACGAGTTGAGTCTTGACACTATATTCCAAGTCTTCCTAAGCCGTAATTTTTCTGTGGCAAACAGACTCAAAATCTAATCTTTAGAATCTCAGATTTTATTTGTGTATTCAAATTTGGTACATCGTGATCAGTTATGAGACACACAGGAACTGATGACATTTGACATCACTAGCATTTCAATGTGGGCAAACATGAATGAGATTTAAGAGCTATAGGACAAAATTATCAGTACATAGCTTCAGTTCTTAAGTTCAGTTGGCTAATTTTATGGAGCTTTTTGGTATTTCTGAAACTCAACAATTCCTGATCAGCATTTACATTTATTGTATGGAAAAGAGCAGCATGAACATTCTGCTAAACATTTCTTTTTGTGTTCCACAGCAGAAAGAATGTCTGGATTGTCATAAAGACAAATAAATAATAATTATATCATTTTGTGTGAACTATTTTTGTTGGATCTAGACTCCAAACTACATTACTTTCTATTTGTTTAAAACAGTATACGAATGTCATTAAATGTAACTGTACTCAATCCTTCAAACAAGCCATTGTTAATGAGGGTGTAAACTGTGTCTAGATTAAATTGTTTTATGTTAACAATATTGCTTATTTATTTCTTTTCTGTCTGACATTTGTTTTCTAATAGATCTGGAGGAGTTTAAAACCCAGAGGAGAAGTCCAGTGAGTGTCAGAGAGGGGCAAGGTGTGGTTCTTCTCTGTGGCCCTCCAGCCCATATGGGAGGTGAGGTGTTTTATTGTCTATTTGCTGGCGGCTGATTTGGGTTTTTTAATGGTCGATGACGATATTGAGAGAAAAAAAAAAAAAAAAAAAAAGGTGGACATGGCTGATGTTATGACAAAAACGTTTTTTTTTAGAATACTTGATTCTGATTAGTAAGTTATGAGATTTTTCAGTCTAAACTTCACTCTTGAATGACCACTAAATTGCAACAGACAACAAATTTTCTACGTACTGTAGGTGTGCTACTGTGCTACTGTTGTACTGTTTTCATATATTTTGGATTATTTAGTCGTCTATTTTTTTCACACAATAAATAATTTCAAAACAAATGAAAATTTTATGCCCATTTATTTATTTATTTGCTAAGTAGCCGTAAAATAGAAGGATAATGAACATCTAGCCAGTCATTACTGCTAAATAACACCCTTTGTGGTTATATAAGGCCTGGTGTAACAGTGTACTTTGTGATGATAGCTGACTGACTGTACATTACCCCATATGTGTATGATGTAATTCTACTTGATAGAAAATGAGACAAATTGTCTGCCAATATGTCAGTATATCTGCTGGGACAGTCTGCCATGCAACCCTACACAGGACATATCAATCTATAACTGGTCTTTATAAGCATGGAGAAGAAAAAAGCAACATCAATGATAATTCAATATGTTTAACAATATCCTCATTCATAAACTTTATGTTGTGCCTCATGTGAGTTATCATATGTGCAGATGTTACCTGTTCAGAGAGACTTTGCTCTAGGCAGTTTCTACTGTTTTTTCCTATTAACCAGCAATTATGGTTCTCTGTAATTAGCTCACAGCATAAAGGCTTTTCAACCTCACTACCCATATAACAGCATAAACACATATTACCTCCTTTTTCCGCTGTTGATTTAGTGCCCTTAAGTGGCACACTACAGAGCACAAGTTAAATGTTATGCGAGGCAAACTTTTATATTTGCTCTTTGCTGTTAACTCAATGAGTGGCCACATTTAAGAAACTCTGAACAGACTGATTACTAGACCTTTTTTATGTCGTCACTTAGACTGTTGACATTTTTAAGAACAGAATGTGTTGAACTCCGGAAAAAAACAGGGCACTTTCAAAAGGGCCACAGGAAAGGATATTACATTGATGTGCAAAATAAGCGCAACAGTGTTTATTTACTGAAAAGTGAGATAGCTTATAAGCAGTGTCATTTCCCTATAAGAAAATGTGTTTAAGATGTCAAATGTAAGGTAATGTTTTCAACCTATTAAAATTACACAACACGTTTTGGATAAGTATAAAAGTGGTCTATTCTCTGCTATTCTGTCACTATTCTGCCTGAGATGAAAAGTAGTTTGCACAGCTGTGCTACATTAGTGTTGTGCTCCACTGTCCCCTGCTGTCTTGATAACTGTGTTTAGTGTTGGGCTGAACACATCAGACCTTATTGCTTTAATGAAGCCAAACCTTTTAAAACTTACCGAAGGCTAAAATCACTTGTTTTTTGTAGATTCATCAGAAAAAAAAAGAAATAAAAAAAAAATTTAAAAAAAAAACAGGACATAACCTGAATTCTTGGGCAAAGATCAGATCTTTTTTGTACTAATGGACTCAAGTTTTATTTTGCCAGTCTTTTTCTTGTTTTAAAGATACTCAAATCTTCAGACTGTAAATTATTTAAAGTAGTTTTAAAGTTAGTGTTTCCTCTTTAATATATTATTGCAGTTAATTAATATATTGTTGTTAATAATTATTGTTAATAATTATTATAAAAGTTCACTTTTGTTTGGATGGATGGATGGATGGATGGATGGATAAATATAGGATGGATGGATGAATGGATAGACGAGCGCACAGATGGAGGTGGATGAATATATGATTAATAGATGGATGGATAATGTCTCGGTTACGTACGAAACCCTCGTTCCCTGAGGGTTTATATCGGCTGACATTATGGGGATTCACTTGGGAGCCCCAATCATCTCTGACTTTAAGAGAAAACGCCAATGAATATTAACTAGTGGATTTTGTATACCTGAGCCACTCCCTGTGCAAGAGGGGTTTTACGCTGAGGAGCCGAGACCTTGTCCCTGGCCGCCAGCGATGGTTCAAGGGTGTGGCAAGGAGACATAACGTCTCTGTTCCCTCCATCAGGGAACGAGGATTACGTACATAACCGAGACGTTCTCTACCTGTCGGTCACTACGAGTTATGTCGACCGACATTATGGGGCCCTGGAAAGCGCCACACCTTGAACCCCATCACAACCATATAGCATAGCAAATGTTGGCAAACAACCGCATGTCAGACAAATGCTACGCAAAGGTCGTAACCTTCCCACCGCCCCAGCACAAATTCGCTGACCTTGGTACCCGCAGGGACCACAGGTGAGTACATCGCTGCTGGAGCTACCCAAGCCGCTGTTCCTTTCCCCACAGAAATTTCTTAACAGAAGGGATTTCGACCTTCAATGAAAGATTGCTTCAAGTCTTTCCTATTTGTTGTTACAGTTTGACAGTAACGGCAGGGAAGCGAGCCTTCCGGAGAAGGGTGCTATGGAGGCCACATCCTGCCCGAAGGGAGGTGACATGTGGAGACACTGATATGGACTGACCCAGGCCTGGGGCAGTACTACATATGGAATGGGCCTCTGGGGCAGGTCCTACCTAGGGGTAGGGAGGAGCGGCTGCCAGCAGAGCCTGACAGAGTGATCTGTCAAAGGGAAGACATGGGTTTACCGAAAGGGAAACCTTAACGTGGAAGAATACACATATGGGATTGCCTGAAGGGAATCAAGCCATATGGACACCTAGCCCAGTACAGGGGCTGACCGGAGACCTGGGTAAGCTAACACCGATACTGGGCCTGGCGTCAGACTGCTCCACCCAGTCTGACTGCCGGGGATGCTGGAGGATATTCCACCAGAGTTTGCGGTCCGGGGAACTTACTGGAGGAGGAAAAAGGCGCTCGCATCCCCGGGTGAGGGGGAATGGCGCAGCAAGCGTGACACCGGGCAGCTCTTCCCGCCACTTACCTGTTACTCAACACACGGGAACAAACTGACTCAACGCGGAGCCTGTCTCGCGAAGGTGTTCGGTGTCATCCAGCCCGCACCTCTACAGATGTCTACAGATGTGGAGTGAGCCCCCATCCCGAGGGGGCACGGCTCGCCTTGGGATTGGTACGTCAAGGTGATGGCATCCACTATCCAATGGGCCAACCTCTGCTTGGAGACAGCCTTCCCTTACTGCTGACCTCCGTAACAGACAGAGAGCTGCTCAGAGCTTCTGAAGCTCCGGGGTGCAGTCCACGTATATGCGCAGCGCTCTTACGGGACACAGCAACGCCAAGGCTGAATCTGCCTCCTCCGAGGGCAGTGCTTGCAGGTTCACCACCTGATCGCGAAAAGGCGTTGTGGGAACCTTGGGCACGTATCCAGGCTGGGGGCTCAGGACAATGTGAGAGTAGGCCGGCCTGAACACAAGGCACTCTTTGCTCGCTGAAAATGTTTGGAGGTCCCTGACCCTCTTGATGGATGAGAGCGTGGTCAGGAGTGCTGTCTTCTAGCAGACAGATTTAAGCTCGACTGAACCCAGCGGCTCAGAGGGACCCCTCTGTAGTCCAACCCGGACAACAGAGAGATCCCAGGAGGGCTCCAGGGGTGGCCTAGGAGGATTTAACCTTCTGGCACCCCTCAGGAACCAGACGATGAGATCGTGCTTTCCCAGGGACCGGCCGTCCACTGCATCGTGATGTGCTGCGATAGCAGCCACATACACTTCCAAGGTGGAGGCTGACAGCCTATGCTCCAACCCTGCTTGCAGGACAGAAAGCACTACTCCAATCGTGCATCTTTGGGGGTCTTCTCAGCGAGAAGAACACCAGTTTGCAAACAGACTTCATACAGGGCGTAGGCTTGCCTCGTAGAGGTAGCTCTAGCCTGAGTGGTCGTGTTAACCACCACTGTTGACAGATCAGTTAAATCTGCCGCGTCTCGTCCAGGAGCCACACATGAAGGCTCCAAGAAGTGGACGCGGGTGCCGCATGGTGCCGGGCCCCTGAGAAAGGAGGACCTTCCTCAGAGGGATGCGCCAGGAGGGGCTGTCATGAGGAGCATGAGTTCCGAAAGCCAGGTCTGGGTGGGCCAATGAGGCGCAACCGACAGGACTTGTTCCTCATCCTCGCTGACCTTGCACAGTGTTCGTGTGAGAAGGCTCACTGGGGAATGCATGCCAGTGCGTCCAAGCCGAGGGGCCCTCGGTCAGGGAGTCATACAACTGGCCACGGGAGGACTCGAGGAAGACAACAGGCTTACTTGAGCTCCCTCGAATCGACTCCAGAACAGCCGGATCATCTCGGGATGGAGTTGCCATTCCCCGGGGAACGTGAGCTGTCGTGGAAACACCTCAGCCGCACGATTGAGCTCCCCCAGGATATGGACTGCGCGCAGTGACTTGCAACACCTCTGACTCCAGAGGAGGAGGAGATGGCGGGCGAGTTGCGACATGCGACGTGATCATAGACAACCCTGCCAGTTGATCTACAAAACGGTCACAGACGTGCTAGCTAAGCGGCAGCGGCTGGACCGCCTCAAGGCTAGTAGTACTGCCAGCAAATCGAGGCAGTTGATGTGCCAAAGGCAGTCAAGGCCCTATCCAGAACCCCAAGGCTGCCTGTCCGTTGCATGTAGCGCACCAGCCCGCACTGGAGGCATCCAACGTGACAACGATGCCCCAGGAGCCTCTGAAAAGGGTTTCAGTGGTACCACCGTCCTGCCTCTGAAGGAACTCAGGCAGTTCAGCATGGACTGGGCACGTTCGTTGGTGAGATGCGCCATCATACTCACCGAGTCTAACTCCACACTGAGAAAAGAGATTCTCTGCACGAGGGAGAGCTTGCTCTTTTCCCAGTTGACCCAAAGCCCCAACTAGCTGAGTGCCGGAGCACTGGGTCCCTGTGATCACACAACTGTTCTCGCACGCGGGCCATGCTCGAGATAGTTGAGGATCCTGATGCCCACTTCCCGTAATGGGGCAAGGGCGCCCTCCGGGATCTTCGTAAAGACACGGGGGGACAGGGACAGCCCGAAGGGTATGACCCTGTACTGCCATGCCTGACCCTCGAACGCAAACCATAGGAACGGCCTGTGTCGAGGGAGAATCGAGACATGAAAGTAAAAGTCCTTCAGGTCGACCGCTGCATTCTTGGGTATGATGAAATAAGGGCTGTAAAACCCCTGCCACTTCTCGGCTGGAGGGACTGGCTCGGTTGCATCCTTTGCCAGGAGGACAGCAATCTCCTCGCGCAAGACAGGTGCGTTCCGGGCTGCCACCGAAGTCTCAAAAACGCAGCTGACTGGGAGGTCGCCTGGTGAATTGAATCGCATAGCCGCGTCAGATTATGCGAATGAGCCAGCGGGACAGGTTGGGCAGCGCAAGCCACGCCCCCAAACTCCGTACGAGTGGCACCAAAGGGACAATCGACATACCCACGGTAGTGCAGCGGAGGGGAGGGGAGCCGGATAGGCCAGAAGGCATCGTGTTCTGACTGATCCCAGCAAAACTCCCCGCGTCCCCGGAGGGACTGGCCAGAGATGCGTGGAGAGCCAATGCGTCCCCCAACCGCAACTTCCTGGCTACTGGCAAAGTGGGACATCAGGGGCGAGAGTGAGGACGCAGCGTGTCGCTCACTGTCAGCCCGCGAGCCTGAGAACCCGGGCGAAAGGGAAATTGCTCTTTCTTTGACAATGTGGTTACCACTGGCCCTTGAGCCAGCGGCAGAACAGAAATGAAATGAAACAGATTTTCCACCCGGCCCTCCTCCGGGGGAAGGAGCGGTGCTGTCCTCGCCGTCTCCTGAGAAAGAGCAGCTTCCCACATCTCGTGTCAGGGCCGCTTTGTCGCCTTCCTAGACGATTTAGGGACACGGAGGGCACCGTGCTCCTGCGAGAGGCTTGACGCGCCAGCCTAGGTGACGATTCAGCACGGGGCGGAGCAGCTCTGGAGGACGCAGGTGGGCGCCCACGGCGATGAGCAGACTGGGGCTTGGCCCACGGCAGAGCGGTGGCAGATGGTGCATCACGCCTGGCAAGATGTGATGGATGGCCTCGGTCTGCTTCTGTACTGCCGAGGACTGCTGGGCACAGTCCTCGACAGTGTCGCCGAACAGTCCAGCCTGGGAGACGAGAGCGTCGAGAAAGCGCACTTTGTCGACATCGCTCGTCTCAGCAAGGCTGAGCCATAGATGACACTCTTGGGCCACAAGTGTGGACATCGTCTTCCAGAGGGACCACGCTGTGACTTCCGTCGCCCGTCGGGAGAGGTCAGTGGCCGAGCGCAGCTCCTCCATTGACCTCGGGTTGGTACTACCCTCGTGCATTTAAATGCCTTGGCTTGGTGAATTCGAAGGATTGCCATGGCATGCAGAGCAGAGGCGGCTTGGCCCGCAGCACTGTAAGCTTTGGCCGCAAAAGCGGCCGTCAGCTTACGGTTTTGGACGGGAGATGTGGACGATTCCTCCAAGTGGCGGTGTTTTGCGGGCACGGGTGCACCGCAACCGCACTCTCCACCTGGGAAATGTCAATGTACCCCCTAGCCGCACCGCCATAGTGAGAATGGAGGCAGACGAGTGGCTTCCGGCCGAAAAGGGGCCGTCCACGACTTCATCAGATCCTCATGCACCTCCGGGAAGAAAGGAACCGGGGCAGGGCGTGGCCGTGAGCCATGGCCCGTGCCGAGGATGGCCGTCACTCTGGGTCCGATTCGGCAGTGGCGGCAACAGCCAAGGGGGGCCGCCCTGTCGAATCTTCATCCTCAGAGGACGATTTCCCATCCCCCGATGCTGCTATCGACATCTGATCCTCTATCGGCGCGCTGAATGAAATGCTGGGCATGCCGTAAGACGGGACAGCAGAATCTCCGGGGAGCCGCACAGAACAGCTGCAGCGGGAGGAAGGAAATATCCGTGGGGACTACCCCGGCAGAAGGCTCCACTGTAACCCTCAGATCGCCCAGAGCACTAGCCGATGGTTGTCTGCTCGTGGCAGAGAAGCCAGCGCAGGTAGTGACAGAGGGAGCCCCTCCCATCCCCGTGAGGAGAGAGAGGCGTGATCGCAGCGCTGCCATGGTCACACGCTCACAGTGAACGTATGAACCATCCATGAACGCAGCTTCAGCGTGCTGGATGCCCAGACACTGAAGATAACAATCGTAGCTGTCGACGGAGGATAGGAAACGACCGCAACCAAGAGGACAAGGACGGAGCGTCTTTAAAAAGACGCGAGCCGTCCATGATTTGCTCTTTTAGGAAATCTGCTTTTTTATTTGACGTGCCCAGGGGAATCTCTGCAGACAGGGACACCGCTTTTAGCACCATAACGCCAACCCAGAACAGCTTCCAATCAGTCTGATAAAAGGCTTTGTGGAGATCAGCACTGATCATCCACTCGGCTCCGAAGCAAAAATCTGATGAGCAGATGCTCCTGTCGCCTATTTGTACCCGTATGCATGGGGAGTGGCTCAGGTATGCAAAATCCACTAGCCAATATTCATTGGCGTTTTCTTTTAAAGTCAGAGATGATTGGGGCTCCCAAGTGAATCCCCATAATGTCGGTCAACATAACTCAGAGTGACCGACAGATAAGGAACTATAGGATTGATAGACGGATGGATGGATGACATAACTCGTAGTGACCGGTCACCATAACTCGTAGTGACCGGTCAACATAACTCGTAGTGACCAACAGATAAGGAACTATAGGATTGATAGACGAACGGACGGACGGTGGCTGAATATATGATGAATAGATAGATGGTTAACTATAGGATAGATAGATAGATAGATAGATAGATAGATAGATAGATAGATAGATAGATAGATAGATAGATAGATAGATAGATAGATAGATAACTAGTATTAACAAATGGAACCTTTTTGAAAAGAGTTACCTATTTACCATCTGCAATGAAAGCCATGCTCAAGGTTGTGTGGTTTTGTTTACTCACATCACTGTGTTTCTGAAATGGATTAGTATTAAACTCTCAAAGTTTTTGAAAGCTTCAAAGCGTGTGGTGCAGTACAGAGTCTCACCTCTTCTCTTTTCGACAGAGTTGACCTTTACTTGGATCTTCAACGAATATCCCTCATTCGTGAAGCAAGACACGCGGCGCTTTGTGTCACAGAAAACAGGCAACCTGTACATCGCTAAAGTTGAGCCCTCAGACGTGGGAAACTACACTTGTGTCGTGACTAACACTGTAACCCAAAGCAGAGTGCAGGGGCCTCCTACATCACTCGTACTCCGCAGTGATGGTGATGGTCTTACCATATGTATTCAGCTCATGAAAAAAAATTTCTCATTTGTGATTTTAAACATAGAGTTTTAATAGGAAACTATCATTCTTTTTCTGTGTTTCAGGCATTATGGGAGAATATGAACCCAAAATTGAGGTCCAATTTCCAGAAGTTTTGGCTGTTGCCAAAGGATTGACAGTCAAACTGGAGTGCTTCGCTTTGGGAAAGTAAATATAACAACTGATACTTGAGCCTGCTTATACAATATCACATGCTGACAATCACTGAATCACTGAGGTTTCTCTTCCAGTTTATACTATAGACTATTAGTATTTAAAGGGAAACATAGCTCATTAAACAATCAACTTTACATTTTGCTTTCAGTCCAGTACCTACGATCACCTGGAGAAGACCAGATGCAGTTCCTTTTCCCAGAAAAGTGGATGTTGGCAAATCCAGTGGTGTGCTGGAGATCCCTTATTTCCAACAGGAAGATGCAGGACCATATGAATGCACAGCTGAGAACTCCAGAGGCAAAAACACAGTAAAGGGGCGACTCTCCTTCTACGGTAGGGCAGAAACATTTCAGAGATTCAATAAATGTACTAACCCTAACCCTTGAAGGAAAAGTTCAGCCAAATTTAAAAATCGTCCAAACCTGTATGATCACTGTTTGTGTGGACAAAGTGATAGACTTACTGTAGCAGAATGTTCAAGCCAGTGTAATTTTATTTAGATTCTAACAAAAATTTTATTTAGATTTTATTTTTAATATTTTTTTTCTCTTTTCATTTTAGTTAGTTTTAGAAATGTTGTTGTTTTTGTCACTTTTTATTGTTTTTTGTTCCTAAATACATATACTCTATATATTTAGATAAAGACTAATTTAAAGAGATAAAAAATAAAAAGGTAATTGCTACTTTTATCTCACATTTCAGGATTTGTTCTTGCTACTCTGAGATTAAATCTTGACTGATTTGTGGGAATTGTGAGATATAACCTCAGTGAGATGTGAGATGCAAACTCATAATTCTGAAAAAAAAAAAAAAAAAATCAAGATATAAAATCAGAATCGTGAAATGCAAAGTCAATTTTTCATCAGAGTTTTCATCTCGCAATTCTGACTTTTTGTTAGAATTAGAAAAAAAAATTATTGCGAGATATAAGCTCAGAATTGTGAGAGAAAAAAAAAGTAAATTGTAAAAATAAAAAGTCACAATTGCCTTTTTTATTTTTTATTCTGTGGCAGGCTTCCATACATTTGAGTTATTTAGTACTTAAATGAGAAAAGTTGTCTTGGCAACTAGCTAAACAAAAAAAGGTAACGTGTTTTATATTTTATCATACGTAATGATTTTTTAATGGTTTTAGTTTTAGTTAATCATAATATCCCTGGTTCAAGCTGTTCCTTTTCTTTGCAGTGTGAGAATGGTGACCACCGCTTTCATTGTATAGAAAAGAGCCGATTGGACATTCAACCGATTCCTTCCATAATCTGACAAACGCACAATCAATATGCACCATTAAGCTTTTATGAATGCTTATATATTTGAGTTTATCACTGATCAATATTGTATGTTTAATTTATAACCCCATGATGTTTTATAACCAGGATGTCAGATTTTCATGAGTATCCCTGTATGTTGTAATTATTTGTCATTGCAATTATTTGGCAGGTAAAAATCCATTATCTCCCATAGACTGTATTGTCCATCTATCACTGCTGTTGGAGCTATGGAATAATCAATATGGGTCACTGTTGTTTATAACATAATGGCTGAAGTCAAAATTATGAGCTTCAGCAGTGTGACTGATACCTATAAAGCATGCTACTTTGTCCACGCTTGCACTACGGCATGATTTATTCTCCTTTCTCTCCCGTCTTATAAGAAAATTTAAGCCTATGCAAGTCACATCGACCTTCACCGAAGCCACGAGAATAAATCTCATTTTAATATGTTTTCAAGCCATTTTTTTAAAAATAGTCTTATGTAATCAAGGTTAAAACTGTAACCTTTGCATTTTTTCTAGCACCTTTTTCTTGCATGTTTAGGAAAGGTGTGTGTTGTTCCTCAAAGCAATATAAATATTAAAGCAATATACCAAAGACAGGCTAAAAATCCATAAAATTTGATCCACATTTAGTGAGAGATGAGTGCTGTAATCTCCTCAGCTCAGTGTGAATGCGGTTTACTAAATGTCCTTGTAAATTATTCATACAGTATTATGCTTTTTCCTTCATTCTAATACCATGTTGATTGATTAATAACTGGATTTGTTCATTAATTGGCTCATAAACTGCTTGGTTGGTTTACTGATTCCTAACAGGGGCTAATCAATAACCAACCCTGAGTGTGTCTGGGATTTAGGGAGCTGTTGAAAATTAATTTTTATCAGCAGCGCTTTGTGAGGTGCTGATATCTCGCTGTGTTGTGTGTTTATTGATGGATCTCAGCACCACCTCATCTGGTGGAGAAGCCTCAGGATGTGCAGAAAGCCATTGATGAATCTCTGCTGTGGGAGTGTAAGGCGAGCGCCAAGCCCAAACCATCCTACAGGTGGCTGAAGAACGGAGAGCTGCTCGAGTCCTTTGAGGTGGGAGATGCAGAGCACTTTATCTTTAGTGCACCTGAAAGACCAAGTTAGCAGATTTAGGAAGTATGGAAGGAAATCTAAATCTAAATCTCAACATAACTGAACATTAAACTCTATCGAGTCTCCATCTTCTCATCTTTCTGAATAACACAAAAAAATTAGACTTCATTTCAGCATTTTTTCTTCTTCCGATTAAGTCTCATCAAAGCATGCTGCTGGGAACTACAGTTTTCATTGTCAACATCAAAAATAATTTTTGAGTTCTTGTTTGGTTCACATTCACCCTACATAACTTATTCTAGTAGGTTGCACATATTAGAGAACTTATTAGAACTTTTTACAACTTAATTTTACAATAAACAAAAGCAAAATTAGCTATAATATGAAAATAGAATTTTCTCTTAAGATAAAACTAACAACATTTAGTTAGCTTTTATTTTTAAATTTTCAGTTCCCCTTCAGGAACTCGAGCTGCGTCGGAAAACGCTAGGGGAACGCCTTCAGCGATACCATGCTCTGAATCATATGTGTAATCAGTCCAATCGATGGGCGAGACGTCACGGGCGGGTGACATAACGACCAGGAAGCTTAAAAGCACGTGAGGTGCAACCGGCATTAGCTTTCTGTCATTCACCAAAGCTCTGTGTGTGTGTCAGTCACGATCTATGTTCTGTGAGTCTTATTTACTGTTGTTTGTCAAGTTACAAGTCCAGCAACATATAAAGCTCCAGTATGTCTAAAGCCGAGGCAAAGACAAAACATAAGGGCGAAAGCAGATCACATTACAGATTGTGTTCCTCCCTGCCCACGCTACATCACGAGCGGGGATACACACAGTTTGTGCATGGTCTGCTTGGGAGCGAAGTACTTAGAGTCGGCTCTCGAGGGGGCTGACCAGGGCTCTGAACTGGTTCAAGGAACGAAAATGAAAACCGGAAATGAACGGAATTTTCACAGGAACAAAAACAGAAACGAAAACTAAATCAGTTTTAATCGTTCGGAACAGAAACGCTTATTTGAAATTACCATTAACCGGTTAATAACGTTATTTTATCGTTCGCTTTAATATTTTAATTAGGCAGTGACAAATCATGAATTGAATAGTAGAGCATGTGACTCTGACGCATCAAGCGTCAGAGTCACATGCTCTACTATTCAATTCGTGGCCCGATTAGATTTGTCTTTATTAACCACAAAGTTGGCTACCCATCAAATGTTCAGAGGTGTGTTTAAGTTAAAACATGCTTAGAAACGTTAAGATTAGCCTTACGTAGTAATGCAATCTATAATTTTTTTTTTGTTTGTTTCTCTTCTGTAATTAATGTGAGTGAGCCAGTTTTTAGAACGTAAAAAAGTCATAGGCCTATAGTAAGCTTATACCACTGTCAATGACTTTTTTAGATGGGTCGCCACCAAGACAATCCTTTTCGTCAGTATTTCTCCTATGACAAGTCGTCTAATAAGTCTGTCTGCAATATTGAGTGATGCGGGGCAGAAATACCCAGGAATCACAGAGGTAACTTGCAGAAGCATATTCAACGTAGACATCCAGTAGAGCAGTGGTTCCCAAACACATTCCTGGAGGCCCCCCAACACTGCACATTTTGCATCTCTCCTTTGTCTGACACACTCATTTCAGGTCTTGGAGTCTCTACTAAGAAAGAAGGCTCTTCTGTTCTCTTGCCATAGCTGTGCTCTTCCACACTAGGCAGGGATTTGCAAATCTGGCGGCATGGGCATCTTGTTCCCCTAGCATTTTCAGACGCAGCTCGAGTTCCTGAAGGGGAACGTCCCAGGTTACGTATGTAACCATGGTTCCCCGAGGGAACGAGACACTGTGTCTCAGGGCCATACTTCCGGCATCCCTACTAGAGCTTGCTTCATTCCTAGAAGCTAACGCCGTTTGCACCTCACGTGCTTTTAAGCTTCCTGGTCATTACATCATCCGCCCGTGACATCTCGCTCATCGATTGGACTGATTACACATATGTTTCAGAGCATGGTATTGCTGAAGGCGTTCCCCTAGCATTTTCTGACACAGCGTCTCGTTCTCTTGGGGAACGTCTCGGGATACTTGACTGTAACCCTGTTCCCTGAAAAGCGGGAACGAGATGCTGCGTATAAAACGCTAATGAGAACATTCTTTGTTCGACCGGTTGCGAAGCACGTGTGTCAAACACGCCAAGAATTGGCTTAAATAACCTCGGTGAGTGATGTAATTGATTACGTGCACCTGCAGATTATAAATAGATGTGAAATGGACACACCTTCAGGTTACGCTTTGTCTGAAGAGACACCCAGGCACATCTGCAGTGCGGCATTGAGGCGCAGCATCTCGTTCCCGCTTTTTCAGGGAACAGGGTTACAGTCAAGTAACCCGAGACGTTCCCTATCAAAAGTTACTCTTGATGCTGCATATCAAATGCTAATAGGAACGAGAATACCAACGCCACCGCACTGGAAGTGTCTGGACCCCCCAAGGTTGTGTAGTGTGTGCGCACAAACATAGAAAAAGGTCTCAGACATGCCTATGGGATGTTGACTCAAGGACATGCGAGCCCGGAGTAGCATGGACATCCAAAATATAGAATCTGACAAATGTGTGCGGAGAGGACCAGCCTGCCACATCACAGACTTGCTGCAAGGGGACACCTCTTGCCAAAGCCGTAGAAGATGCAACCCCCCTGGTTGAATGGGCCCTAACTCCTAGAGGCAAAGCTTGACCATGCGCCTCATAGGCTAGGGCAATAGCATCCCTCACCCAATGTGATACAGTATGCTTTGTGGCAGCCGCCCCCGGTTGCAGCCCCCATAGCGTATGAAAAGCTGCTCTGACTTATGCCACTGGCTAGTGCAGTGGACGTAGATCTGAAGAGCACGTTCTGGACACAGTAAGTGAAGTCTTTCTTGGTCCGTTGTCGTGAACAACGGAGGGCAGAAGGCTTTAAGAACGACCGGATTCATGGTCGAGATTGGAACTTTCGGAAGATAATTCGGGTGAGGATGCAAAATAGCTTGACCAGCCCAGGGGCAAAGTCTAAGCAGGATGACGAGACTGACAGAGCCTGCAAATCCCCAATTCTCTTAAGAGAAATAATGGCCATTAAAAAAAAAACATCTTTAGAGTCAGAAACCTGACAGGCACTGACTCAAGTTGTTCAAATGGGTCCCGACCAGAACCTCGAGCACAATAGCTAAGTCCCATGAAGGGACTGTCGCTCTTGTGGGCAGCCTTAACCGCTTAGCTCCCCGAATGAAGCGGGCAACTAGAGGGTGCTTTCCCACAGAAACCCCATCAATCAGATCATGGCAAGCCGAAATGGTGGCCACATAGACTCTGAGAGTACCAGGACATGTGCCTGAGGACAGTTTCTCTTGCAAGAACTCCAGCACTGAAACAACTTGGCAGTGAACTGGGTCTGCATGGTGTGCCATACACCATTTTTTGAAAACGTGCCATTTGAGGGCATAACTTCTTCTAGTGGAGGGAGCCCTAGCGCTTAGAATAGTCTCTATTACGTCGACTGGAAGCCCAGCATCTCTTAGTTGGTACCCCTCAGGGGCCAGACATGAAGGTTCCAGAGCTCGGGCCGGGGATGAAATACTGTCCCCTGCGCCTGAGATAGGAGATCTCTCCTGACCAGAATCGCCCACGGTGAGCTATTAGATCTGAGAACCATACTCTGGTCGGCCAATGGGGCGCTATCAGTAAGAGGCGAGACCCCTGTTGACGGACCTTGGCCAGGACTTCCGGGAGCAGAGCGATCGGGGGAAATGTGTAAAGACCCCGTCTGGGCCACGTATGGGCCATGGCGTCCAGACCCAGGGGAGCTGGAGGAGTCAGAAAGAAGTAGAGGGGACATTGTGCTGTCTCCTGTGTCTTCCCAGATTTGACTGACTACTTCGGGGTTTCCATTCCCCGTGTGTCACAGCTTGTCTGGATAGCAAGTCTGCTCCCACATTCATACGCCCGGGGATGTAAATCGCCCTGAGGGACAGGAACTTGTCCTGTGCCCAAAGCAGAACCTGCTGCGCTAGCCTGTTCAGGTGGCGCGAACGCAGTCCGCCCTGGTGATTTATGTAAGAGACTACCGCAGTGTTGTTCACCCGCACTAGGAAAGTCAGAAACCGGGGTCTGAACCACATAGAAAGGGTACGGAGCCCCTGGCACATAACCCTTATTTGTCTCTGGGGATTGGCCCTTGGATGAAATCCCCTGGCTCTGAGCCACAACTAAAACAATCTCATGTGCAGGAGGCCCAAGGGTATCACCGTGGATGCAGCTGCCATGAGACCTAGAACCCTCTGAAGGTAATGAACAGTAACTCTCTGGCCTAGCTTGATGTTCTTTAGGGCGTTTAGACTGGATTCGAAGCGTGCAGGAGACAGCTGTGCCCACATCGTGATCGCATCCCATACAACGCCCAAATACGTTGTCCTCTGAGCAGGAGAGAGAACGCTTTTCTTGGCGTTGAGTCTCAACCCCAGAGATTCGAGATGAGCTAGGACGACATCCTGATGTCGAAGCGCAAGCTCTTGAGACTGAGCCAGAATCAGCCAGTTGTCTATGTAATTTAAAATGCGGATGCCCTGGAGTTGCAGAGGAGCCAGTGCTGCATCCATGCATTTTGTGTACGTGTGGGGTGACAAAGCTAGGCCGAATGGAAGAACCCGATACTGGTTAGCTTTGCCCCCGAAAGCAAACCTCAGGAACTTCCTGTGTTGTGGCAAGATTTCTACGTGAAAATATGCGTACTTGAGATCGATTGTCACGAGCCAATCCCCGATTGGATCTGAGATACAGTCATCTTGATTGTCAACAGTATGTTCTGAGATAGCGGTTCAACCCGCGAAGATCTAAAATTGGACCCCCTATCTTTCTTGGGAACCAGAAAATACCGACTGTAATAGCCTGACTCTCTGTCTGGCAGGGGAACACGATCTATGGCCCATTTGTCCAGTAGAGCTTGCAATTCCTGTGTCAACAAATGCACTCATTCCGGTTTCACGGAAGTGGACACCACGCTGTTGAAACGCGGAGGCCGATATGCAAACTGAATCCTGTAGCCTTTCTCTACAGTCCTTTCTACCCACGGAGAGATATTTGACAGTAGCTTCCATGCTGCCAGCTTCTCTGAAAGGGGCACTAGTTTTGACACCACGCTTTGATGGGGGGATGTTAGATGTCCGTTGTCCTGAAACGTGGCAGGAGGCAACCGAACACCTAACATTTCGCTGGAGACCACTGCTCCCCGAAACACCATTGGCGGCGAATATTGTACAGCGGCCCCCTGAAGGTGCCAGGAAGGAGCCTCTACTTTCTGTTGGAACTCTTCGTGCCCCTCCCTGGGGGGGCACACCCCCACGGTCCCGGACACTCAACCCTCAGGACTTCTTCTTGGATGAAATAATTGTCCTCAGATCCGGCTTCTTGCTGGGCTGCTGAGATCGGCGAGCCGATCCCCAGTCCCTACGAGGGGGCGCATGGCTCGCCTATACTCTGCTTCTGCGACTCTCGCCGCAGAGAAACCAGATTGGGTCGAGGCTGGGTGGCCGACAGCCCCGACGCCTGAGCATGGTGGGGAAGAAACTTATCAAAAGCCTCTGTGTGTCTCTTGGCCTCCCGGAACCTAGTGACAACCGTGTTCATGGAGTCGCCAAATAGGCCAGAAGGCAACATGGGGGCATCAAAGAGGAACACCTTGTCCCTATCCTTAATGCCAGTGAGGTTGAGCCACAGGTGTCTCTCCATGGCAACCAACGCAGCCATAGAACAGCCAATGGCATGGGCCGTCTGCTTGGTCGCACGAAGAGACAGATCCGTGGCTCGGCGCAGCTCTGAACACACCTCCTCACTAATACTCCCGCCCATGCTCAGGTCTTTCAGCAGGTCTGCCTGTTACACCTGCAGAACTGCCATGGTATGCAAAGCAGCACCAGCCTGACCCGCTGCTTGAAATGCCTTGGCTTTTTAAGTGACGATGAACTCCCAGGGGAGAGATAGCCCGCGAGCGTCTCCTCCACCTGAGGCATCGTCACATACCCCTGCACCTTAGCACCCACGATAGTCGAATAAATCAACGTCGTGGGTACAAAGATACGTGAGGAATAAGGCTTACTCCATGAACGAGACAACTCGTCATGGAGGTCTGGGAAAAAGGGGAGAGATCGATGTTGGGATCTCTCCCCCTGGCCACCCGACAAAAATCTGTCGTCTAATTTGGAGTGCCTGGGGTTCTCTTGCTCCTGTGGCCAGTCTAACTTAAGCCTGGCCACCGCGTTATTCACCACCTCGAGTAACTCCCCAAACGCTTTGTCGTCATGCGAGGAGTGCTGAGAGGCGGTGCTCTCGGTCTCCATATCGCCAGAGGCAAGAGAACCCGCATCCTTGTCTCGCTCTGAAGAAGCGCCGGGGCGCGCTCCAGCAGCGGGGGCGGGGATTTCGCGATCTGGGGAGAGCGCGAGAGAGAGAGAGAGAGAGAGAGAAGGCTCGCGTGCTCCTCGTCTCTCAGCCAGCTCAATGCGCGAGCCCCATGATCTCAATGAGGACGCCGAGGCTCGCCACTCTTGAAAGAAAGCGAGCCTCGAGCGGAGCACTCCGATAGGGAACAACTCGCAGTGCTCACACTCAGAGTCCTCAAGAGCAGCAATAGCGTGCTCTTCCCCGAGGCACTCCAAATGATAAACATGTGGATCATCGTCAGGGATAACTTGTGCACACGGTGGCAAGCATCTCCTAACTGATGATTTCCTTTTTCTCAACAACACAGAGGAGAGACAACACACACACACAAAGAAACCTGAAGGCATGTCCGTTTCACATCTATTTATAACCTGCAGGTGCACGTAATCAATTACATCACTCACCGAGGTTATTTAAGCCAATTCTAGGCATGTTTGACACACGTGCTTCACAACCGGTCGAACAAAGAATGTTCTTATTAGCGTTTACACAGCATCGAGAGTAGCTTTTGATAGGGAACCATAGTTACATACGTAAACTGGGACGTTTTCTTTTTTCCTTCTTTTTTGTTATGTGTTTTGTCATTATGTTTTATTTCAGTTTAGTTTTAGTAATCTTAGTTGTTGAACTTATGGTAACATATGTTGTTACCACTGTAACATTTCAATTTTTTTTAATTTAAGTATTTAATATTTTACTTTATTTCAAGTAATGAAAACCATGTCTATAATATTCTAATATTCTTTAGTTAACAATAACAACACTCCATCAAATTGAGTATAAATTAAAGTAATATATTTAAAGTATATTTATTTCATAAGAAATATAGATCAAATCTATTAACATATTTACTGACATATCGCTCGAGACTTACTGATATAAAAATTCTAAATAAACTTTATTTGGAGTACTACTTGTGCACATTGCACATTTTTATATACTAAGCCTAAAATGTGTTTTATTGTCTCTATTGATGAGAATTGTATGGTCTTTGAATAATATTGGTCTTTAAATGCAAGATATTTAAAGTGTACCTGAAGTATACTTGCAATATTCCACTTTAGCACAATCACATTTACTGCAGTATATCTTTAGTTGGACTTCAGCACTACTTCTGCACAATTAAAGTGCATCAAGCACAAAATTAGTTGTTCCAATTTAGCCGACTTTAAGTATACAGTTTAGTATACTAAAAGTACAATTGCAGGGTATTTTTATTAAGTACATAAATATGTAAATATATTTGTAGCACAATGACACAGTGATTTTCTATTGCCTTTCTCGGTATTATGTTTATTTTTAGGATTCTGCATGTGTATTTCCAGAGCTCTGGTTTAGGTTTGACTCCGTTGTTGTAAGGTTCAGAGTAGTTCTGTGCTGTATTAATGTCATGTACAACAGAGCTTGTTTCATCACTCTGAGAGATAGTGAACATGATATTGGCTTGTGATGCTGCTCTCTTAATGAGCTGAGGTGTTACCATTTTGTAAATGTCACCATTGGCTACCTCAGCATTTGATCAATATCCAGACCAAAGGTCATCCATGTAGTCAGAGGAAGGAAGAAGAGTGTCATTTGTTATTTGATGATTACAATGAACAGAAAAAAGCTATCCACCATCACCTGAATGCAGTATTCAGAGCACATCACAGAAGCTCCATACGGTCACTAAAGTTAACCCTAAGTAGTAGCGCTAGCAATTTAATTTCAGTTTTTAATTTATTTTTTCATTTTTAAAATACAGTAATAAGCTTTTTTTTCAGCAGTGGTGTAGCATGACAGAATTATGTCACACTGTATGCTACATAAGCGAGCTGAGGCAGTCATCAAATATAACCTCCTAGATTTTCATCTCTCTCAAGAAGCATTGAGAAGTCTGATTCATTGTAGTAAATCGGTTTGTATGGATGGTTCATTTCAATGATTGCATTTGAATTCTTTGATTTATTTCTCAATAGTGTTGAGTTATTGCTCAATAAATTTGCTTAGCATTTGTCTTTGCATTTTCTGATTATAAATTAGGCAATTATAAATTAGGCAGTTTTTAAATTCAGTTAGCTGTATTTAGTATTAAAGTTTTTGTGTGCAAGATACTTTGATTTTCGCTTAATCTTGACCAGCCCATTTTTTAATTTTTTATTTATTTATGTTTATTTTTTTAATTTAGATTTGTTTTGTTTTGTTCTTTGTTTTGTATTGTATTGTTGTTGGGTCATTCCATGTCAAATCAACCAAATTTCAGAAATTTCCCCGGCTCAAATTTCCCCGGTCATTTACTAAGTAATCCACTATTTTGTAGAGGGGGGTCAAAATGGCAATTTTCACCAGAGATTCAGAGCCAAATTACAGGAGGTTAAAAATTACTTAAAAAGGATGCCAGCATCACGATTTTTACACAGAGATCAGTAGGTCTGTTAGTAAAACATGTTGACTTTAGCAATCTTTGTTGCATTACCTGAATCTCAGGTGAAAATTGCCATTTTGACCCCCCTCTACAAAATAGTGGATTACTCAGTAAATATTCACCCATGACATTTAATATTTTGGCTTTCATTATTATACATGTCTGTCTTTCTTCAGAAAAAATATTAGCAAAATCAAAAATTTGAGACAGGGACCTCTGGTTGAATTGACACGGAATGACCCTGTTTTGTTTTAGTTTTGTTGCTCTTGTTTTGTTTTATTGTTTTTGTTTTGTGTTTCAGTTGTTTTGTTGCAGTTTCAACGCTATCTCACAACAAGCATACAAAATCGTACGAGTGAGGTTGTACAAATTTGAACAAATTAGCCAACTCATAAAATTCTTACGAATTTGCAAAACCTAAATCATACGATTTTGTACGGTCCAGCGTTTTCTGTGAGGGGTAGGTTTAGGGGTGGGGTTAGGTGTGGTAATTCGTACGAATTCCTACAAATTTGTCACCTCATAAAATACGTACGTTTTTTTCACAAAACGTACAAATTAGTACGAGCCAGGTCATACGAATACTTATGAATTAGCCACCTCATAAAATATGTACAAATTGTCATGAGATCGGGTTGGCAGTTGTGTTTTGTTGCAGTTTGTTTTGTTTTGTTGTTTGTTTTGGATTTTGTGTAATTTAAGCTAAAGAAGCAAAACTCATGATACCACTATTGTCAGATTTTATGGTTAATTTGAAATGTATTATTATAACTATGTTGAAAAACAGTTTTAGAGATGTTGTTTACAGTAGTCCTCAGTCGCTTTGGTGCATTTCTCAGATCAGAAATGAAATTCTCAAAACTACGTGTTCAACCTCCACATCATCTAGTCACTTGTGCACATCATAAAAGCAGTTTCTCATTCTTTTGAACAAATTGCGATTGCTTTGGTACATTCATGCAACTGATTATGTACATTTGTCTGCGGTTTCCTACATTTTCAGTTGCTAATATCATGTTGCTCAAAATGTATTATATAGTTCTCTGTGCTATAATCTTACCCCTCAAATCATCTAGTCATTAGTTCATCGTATGTCATTAAATGCAAAATGGTTGATCTAGTTATCATAAACTGTCAAGCATATTTTCTACACATTTCTATTAGACTTTTTGTAAATTTGCCATGAATTGTGCAAGTGAATCTTCACTTTCACTAATGAGGAGAATATAGATCAACCAATTATAAACCAGTTCTCTGAAATAGCTCAAAGGTGCATCTCATGAACCTTCAGTTGGGAAGCATATATAGACAGAGGACAACACAAGAGTTATAAATTCTGACAATGGATGAACATCCAGAAAATGATCAGGGTCAACAGCCGAGAGGAAGAAGAGGAGTAAGGATGCATGGTGGAAGGATACAGAGGCAAAACCAAAGAAGAGGCCAAGGACAGAGGCGCATATCAGATGAAATAAGGGCCACTATTGTGGACCATGTTGTCAATCATGACCTTACAATGGCTGAAGGGTGCAGCTAAATATCGAGAGATCGACTATATCCTCAATAATTCAAACATTTCGAAACAGTCTCTTTCAATCAATATCCCACATACAGTAATGTGTAAATTTGTACTTTTGAAAGGATATATGGCATACATAAAAAGTGTAGCCTTCTGCATTTCAGTACAGTAACTGTCATCCAAACTGTTGCCATAGTTTACAGCAGGTAATACTAACAGAGTGCACTTCTATATTGACAACATGATGCATTTTGACTACCTTGTTTGTGAACAATGACACAAGGACTTTTCATTCTGATGGCACTGATATGTTCATTGACATAAATACTTACTTTTGAGAGATGAACTAAAGATTTTGAGTAAGTTACAGGCTTTTGCAGGTAATCTATTGTGTGGTGCTGTTTTGAGAACTGCACATACTTCTTTGCAAATATTAAGGATGATTAGAGAAATGCACTAAAGCGACTGAGAAAAACTGTATATCGGAGTGTCTATTTACACTAAGTGTAAATAGCCCACCTTGTTGGCTGAGGCTATTTACACTAACTCCGCCCACCAACTTGTGATTAGGACAGTCAACACTGAAAAAAGACTCTTGGTGATCATCAGTTTCAGTGGCATAGTAAGGCATGTGCTTTTTGACGCGATCGACCCGAGTTCGACCCCACCTTTTGCCAAACTTTTTTTTCTCCCTTTTCAAATCTCATATCGCATCGGAAAGGCATTTATTTTCAATAAAAATGAAGGAAATAATCAAAAAGTTGAAAATAAAGTATCGGTTGGGTTAGGGTAGGTGTAGGTGTAGGGAGGGCTTTATTGACCCAATAAGATGGCATCCATTTAATAATTTGAATTAAAATTATAATTTACACTCAATACGTTATTATTGCGTACTGTTTTACAATGTACTACAATACTGAGGTGCAGATAATTGCCACTATTTGCAATAAGTAGTATAAAGAGCAGAAAATCTTGCTATTCTAACAGTGTAAATAGAATCTATAGCTATTTGCACTTAGTGTAAATAGAATCCATTGCTATTTGCACTTAGTGTAAATAGAATCCATTGCTATTTGCATTTAGTGTAAATAGAATCCATTGCTATTTGCACTTAGCATTGCTATTTGCACTTATTTGCACTTAGCAAATCATGATAACATTCAGGGTAGCTGTTTTCTACAGTATGTAGAAAGTAGGCAGTAAACATAACAGGTGCAACTTACTTTAAAGGACAAACAAACAAACAAACAAACAAACAAACAAATAAATAAATAAAAATATAGATGCATTAGATGCTATTTACACTAAATGCAAATAGCAATGGATTCTATTTACAAATCCATTGCTATTTGCATTTAGTGTAAATAGAATCCATTGCTATTTGCACTTAGTGTAAATAGCATCTATCGCTAAGAAAATATGCTATTTGCACTGTGTAAATAGAATCTAATTGCTATTAACACTTAGTGTAAATAGCATCTATTGCTATTTGCACTTAGTTTAAATAGCGTCTATCACTATTTACACAGTGTAAATAGCATCTAATGCATCTATATTTTTATTTATTTATTTGTTTGTTTGTTTGTTTGTTTGTTTGTTTGTCCTTTAAAGTAAGTTGCACCTGTTATGTTTACTGCCTACTTTCTACATACTGTAGAAAACAGCTACCCTGAATGTTATCATGATTGCCGTCGAGTGAAAGAACTTGTCTTAAAGGCATTTTAGTTGTACTGAACTTGAACACAGCTGTGATTTGCCTGTGGGCATGAGGCCACAGGCTAAATAGACATTTCAGACAAAATACAGGCAGGCATTTAGTTTTTTTAGTTTTGTTCCACCAACAAAATATTCCAAACCATAGATGTGAAAGTATATATAACAAACTGATACAAACAGTGAAATGTTCAGTGTCAGCCATGCCATTCTTATTCAATCAAATGAGTGCACTAAAACTAACAGTTGTATAATCTATGTTTATTTTATGTACTTTTAAATTATAAAAGTTCTCTACGTTTTGTTTTGATTTTTTTTTTTTTTTTTTCCCTGGTACTACACCAAATCATCCTCGGCTTGTGTAAATGTTTACCTCAGCAACAATATCACACATATGCCAAGCTAATACCCATAATGTTGGGGCAATCTTTGCAATGTCTATTCAGGTGGGCAACTTAATCAGTCTGGTGCAGCACAGCCCACTCAAACGGTGCTCTCCCGTCGAGGGGGAAAGTGCTGATTTCAGTGGAATGTCACCCCTAATTAATTACCCCATAAAGCTGATTTATGCCACCATTTGTCTTTGCTGCTAGAGGCTGTACTGATCTTATAGTTTACCCCGTCAACACGGCACACATAAGAAGTGGTCTGTTTATAATATCGGTTAGATTGTGATGCTCCATGTCTGGGCAGATCACGTGGCCAGAGAGTTACACCATTTTCCAGCTGCACTGGAACAATGAAATTCAAGTGGCATAAAGCTAATGCCAGCAGACTCTGAAGTGCCCGCATGAAGAGAGCAAGTGCAGATATTTGAGCCCTTTAAATCTCAGTTCATTCAACCTGAATGCACCATTCAAATTTTTCACACTCAAGTGAGCGCAATAGCAGCATAACAGGGGCTTTACGAGTAAGTGTTTGGCCAGGATAAAAAAAATTATAGACCGCCCATCAGCAGCAATCCACTGCTACTGTGGGATTAGATTCATCCTCCGTTCTGCTCCCTTCACATCTGTCATTTTATTATTTTATAGCAGCCACTTTCCATGAATACGGTATACTTTGGTGGTGTCTCACTCCTTTCATTTTTTCATCATTTATACATAGTCTTTGCATTTTCTGATAAATAAATAAAGATTTAGTTAACAATAAATCTTTAAATTAGTACGTTTTTAAGTTAAATACATTTTTAGTGCATTTTTCATTATTTTTCCTAGTTTGTTTGGTGCATTGGTTTAATCTTGAACAACCTCAAAAATAAAGTTTTGTTGTTGTTTGTTTGTTTGTTTGATGGAATTTAAGCTATAGAAGCTAAATTTATGACACCATTGTTGTCCAATGTTATTGTTCATTTGAAATTAATTATTTATTTAACAATCTTGAAAAACCATTTTGGAAATTTCTGTCTTTGCCATTAACACACTGTACCTTCTTTTAAACATGAAATGTGTGTATCCACTGTTCAAAATGATAATAATGTTTGATAATTAATGCATATAGCTTGCTGCAAAGCCCTGTCAAAAGTAATGACTATGAATGTGTCAGAAAAAATAGCAAGGATATATATGCATTATTTATAGAAATTTCCAGAAGAAGAAAGTTTGTTTTCCCTGATCAAAGCTGTCAAATAGTTTGGGTATAATTTTATGTTATTTCTTGAACAAGTTGCATATTTCATGTTTAAATATGTGTACAAGGATAGAAAAGAGGAAAGCATTACATTACATATATTGATAATTTCTCAGAGTGTGTTTTCTATGTAGAATTTAACGTAAAGTAATACTGAAGTTAATTTTATATATATATATATATATATAGCCTAACGCAGTACATGTAGCAAGGTGTTTTTTTTTTTGTATTTCCCTATATAGAAACACTGTATATACAATATGTAACACAAGCCAGTTTAACTGTTTTAAGTTGAGTTGTGGGATTGTTGTTATGTTTCCAGGACAGAATCCAGGTGGTAAACGGGGCATTATCCATCAGCAGTCTGACCCTGTCAGATACTGGGATGTACCAGTGTATCGCTGAGAACCGTCACGGCAGAGTGTTTGCCAACTCTGAACTCAAAGTCATTGGTAAGGAATCACTAGTTACTAAAGACATAGCCACTCATATTCTGAAATATAGCCAATATGCATTTGGCCAGATGATATAAATTTTGTTTCATTTTGATGCAGCAGTGCTGTGTAGCAGTACTTGCGTTTTGTTTTCCTCATAAGCTCATTCCAACCATATTGTCAGCAAACGCTATCACTCATTAGTCTTACTACACTCTTTTAACACTGCATTTAAAAACAGTTAACCCGCTATTATGAGGAGCAGAATAACTTTTGACAGGATCAATGATCAAACCCATCTCTGTGCTGAAGATTAAAGGAGTTGACGTTCAAGGCCATTTTATCATGCGGCAGATGAGAGAAGTGCTCTGTTCCCTAGTCCTGTCATTTGTCAGCACAATGGGTGCTTTGATGCTGTCAGCGCTGAGTGCAGATGGATGCCAAACAGGCAGGAAAGTCTAGTATGCTGAAATTGCTGCCTGGGGGAGATGTGAGGTAGACAGTCTTCGCACTTTAGAGGCTTTAGATTTGTGCCGGCTGGTTTGACTCGGTTTGACTTAGTGGTGTGCGGGGGATAGCGTGAGCTCTTGAGTGTGCTCTTAAGTGAGGATATCGCATTAAAAACATTCTCCTCGCATGCCTCTGGAAAGTGAGACGACGATGAGATTTAGCAAAGAGGGAAGCAGATAGAGATGTAGCAGGTTGACAGGTTGTGTGGAAGAAAATGAGTCTGTGACATGACATGACACAATTGTGTTGTCCTATTTATTAATTTATTCAAATTTATTAATTTAATTTGTTCTTTTAATCGCTACTCTTCAAAAGTTTGGGGTCAGTATAAAGAAATTAATACTTTTATTCAGCAAGGAGGCATTCAAAGACATTTACATTGTTGCTTTTCTTTCTATTCATCAAAGAATCCTGAAAAAAAGTATCATGGTTTCTGCAAAAATGTTAATCAGCACAACTCTTTTCAACATTGATAAGCAATGATTTCTGAAGGATCATGTAACACTGAAGACTGGAGTAATGATGCTGATCATTTAGTTTTCCATCGCAGGTATAAATTACATTTTAAAATATATTCACATAGAAACCAGTTATTTTAAATTGTAATTATTTTTCACAATATTACTGTTTTTACTGTATTTTTATCTAATAAATTCAGCCTTGGAGAGCAGAAGAGACTTCTTTCCAAAAAAAATTTAAAATTTAAACTTAAGTAATTAAACTAATTGAACCCAGACTTTTGAATGGCAATGTATATTAAAAATGCAATTCATACATCATTTACGTGCATAAACATCTTCTATGAAGAACATAAATACATTTCTAAATTAAAATGTATTATTATTTAGGGCATGGAAGCAAAAATGGCAGTGTGATACAGCTGTCTTGATGTTGTAATGAGGAAAAAAAGGAAGAATGGAATTTTGATCAGTACACTTTATGGAATGATTTAATATAATCATGTATTTATATTTATATTATTTATTCTACATTTTGTATTCTAAGTCTGTTGTGTAGAAAACTTATTTTCTTATATAATATCTAATGCAATGACATTTTACATGTTACAAGGACTTCCCAAATACTTTGAGTCAGTCAATCTATCTTTCTGTCAGTTTTGTAAGATGCTTGTTTTTCTCTTCACATCAGCAGTGGCACCAGATTTCTCCAATAGTGTACTAAAGGCACAGACACTGGCTCGGCAGGGTGGAGATGTTTTGATTGAGTGCAGGCCCCGCATGTCTCCGCGCGGGATGATCTCCTGGAGGAAGGGCAAAGAGGCCCTGCGAGAGAGCCACAGGTATTTTTACCAACCCGTTTCCCTTTGTCTGCCAAGAACCTGTTTATTAAAGTGATACAGACAGAGCAATATGATCCAGGTCAGGCAGAGGGTTGTTGCTGATCAAAGCCTTGATTATTCACATCAAAACGTCTCAACAACAGCAGCCGCTGCATTTGCATTTACTTGATCTAGAAAAAAAAACTCTTTCAGGTCACAGAATAACATCAACAGCACTTGAACAATCAACCAACCACTGATTACTGAATCTGTAGTTTCATAAACTATTTGTAATTAGCAGTAATGTAAAAAGTAGTAGAGTAAAAGTTCATTTGGACATTTTTTTTTTTCTAACATTCATTTTCATTTTTATATAGTTTTAGGCAGTTGGTTTAAATGCCTCTGATGCAAAAATTATTAAATCACAAATTATGTTTTTTATGCTTTTTACAAGATTCTGTCTATTAGTGCATTTAGGCTCATAATATACATCAGTGGCAATCTGTAGGTAAGCAAAGAATATAACCATTTAAGTCATTTAACCTACAATAAATTTATAAAAAAATAACAGTAACATTTTACTTAAATACTTTATGTATAATGCATTATAAAAGTAGTTTTAATGCATTAATTATGGCTTGTAATGCACCTTATAATGCATTTTACAATTTCATGAATAATTGTAACCACAGTTAATACATTATTAAACTTATCAATTCATTGTTACACTATGCATTTTAAAATCAGTTATAATTATTTACGACAAGATTATGTATTACAACGCACATTATGAATAATTATAATGCATTACCCTTTAATAATCCTTTATAATGCATTATACATAAAGGCTTTAAGTAAAGTGTTACCAAAATAACAAAATAATGGGGGTCTCTCCCTACAAAGATCATAATTTTAGAAATTATTAGATAACAATACGCAATTTTACATTTCGGTTTTTATGTTAAATTCTGCATAACATCACTTCATATTTAAAATATTCTTGTAAAATTTGCATCTTTATTTTAAATATTCTTATAAATAAATTTGTCAGCCATTTATATATGAATTTATATATATAGACAAAAGATAAACAATAGGATTCAAAAGTTTGGGGTCAAGATTTTTTTAAAGAAATTAATAATGAATTAAAAAAAATATATTTCAAATAAACTGTTCTTTTATATTTTCTATTCATCAAAGAATCCTAGAAAACGTAACTGTAATTGTGCTGAAAATTCAGCTTTGCCATCACAGGAACAAATTATATGTTTGTTCCTGTGAAAAAGAAAAAAATTATATGTTATTATATTTACTATATTTAAATAGTAAAAACAGTTACTTTAAATTGTAATAATATTTTAAAATATTGCTGTTTTTACTGTATTTATGATCAAATATATGAAGCCTTGGTGAGTCCAAAAGACTTCTTTCAAAAACCGAAAATAAACTTACCAACCCCAAACTTTTGAACGGAAGTATATTAAGTAGACCATCATACAGAGTTCTGAGAAAGTCTCCAGTTTCATTATTTGACGTAACGTCACACCCTGAATGGTAAAAATGGCTTAAAGGTCACTTCCCTTGACACGGACACCATCCATCAGAGAATTAAGTATGACTGAGTACAGAATAAGAAAGAAAATTAACCTCAAAGAAATCCAGTCACATTTGATTTAAGGATTATGCATCAAAATTCACATTGACTGTGATTTTTATTTGCATAGTAGAATTTCTAGCTTGACTGACCCAGATCTAAATTCAGCTAGCATCTAAGCGCGTTCATTCAATATCAGGTGTGTTTGTAAGCCTCATGTGACGACATTAACTGGGGAGAACCTGAAAACAGCTCTGAACCTCCACTCAGACACTGTTAATGCCTCCAGATCAAGGACTCGTGTTTGAATAGCTTTTTATAACCCATGTAAGGCAGTGCATCACAGATTTCATTAGCATACACTTTAGATGAATCCATGGAGGAATTAAGCAGTATGGCACTGTGTCTCCGTGGAGAGAGTACCACTGAACTCTCGAGTCTGTAGCCGCTGTAAGAAAATCATTAGTAGCCATCACTGTCCATCAGTTTTGTGCTAACATCCACCCACAATCTAGAGCTGGAGGTATGAGAGGGACAGGGTCTCTCATTAAACACTGCTGCACTACTGGGAATGTGATTGTGAGAGAGAAGAAGAAGAGAGAGAAAACCAGAGAACAGCTTTTCAGGCTTCTTCTATAATGATCATGTGGGAAGGGAAAAAGTTGCTTTCATTTCTTTGTCCAATTTTTCTTTTGTAACGTAGTGCTTGTTGGAAATCTGCTGACTGTACATGGCAAATTTGATTGTAGCCTTTTACAGTTTCTTGCTTTTCCATGTTTGTGCATAAATAAGTAAAAGTTGCATAAATTTATTCATGCATAATACCACTGACTGATTTTAAAAAATGTGCTAAAGACCCAGTGAAGTTGCTGGTAACATGTTGCTAACATTGGCTAATGAATTCAGTATAGTGATAATCAACAGCCATTTTTACAGCATTTTATAAATGTTGTTAATTCATGTTCATTCATTCATAATTCATAAAGGAACTGTTTTTTGTTATTTCATGTTAGCTATTGCATATTGCTAATATTGATGGAACATATAGAAGCTTAATGTAATGTGTTACCAAAAACCTCAGTTTTCCTCCCTTTGTGAAGTATTTCCTTTGAATTTTGGACATTGTATTTTAAAGGGAAAAAATAGATTGCTTTTATTTTATGTCATAGCCTTGTTCCAATATTTCCTATTTATTGCGCAAGGATGTAGTTGCTGGTATTTATCCTTTTCACATTTCTAGGGTTTTCAGAGGTGAAAGTAGCCATAGTTGGGTAAACTTCTATAGTGGTGAATGGACAATACAACAAATATCAGCTTTGCTTTCCCATTTGCTCCAATGGCAAAAGGAAAAAAAAAAATCAATGATAGCATTTCTTTGACTTTCCAAAGGAGGAAAAAGATATCGAGAGATTGATTAAATTGGTCAAAAGAGAGAAAGATGTCAAATTTGTGTCACTGCCTTAGCCATTGTATTAGAAACACTGGCGCAGTTAACTAGCTTTATGTATTTTAAAGGTAGGGTAGGTGATTTCAGAGAGGCTATAGCAAGCTAGCTTTGAAAGCATAAGATCCCACCCACCCTGCAAATCACTCTCCGAAGCCACTCCTCTTCCTAAACACATGAACGTGAACAGGCAGACCAGATGCAAACCAGCATCAACGCTGTCAGATTACCTCATGTCTCATTCACCGGTGAGAAAACATTACAGTACACAAAGCGCATAATATTACAATAATAATGCCTTCCATTCTTGCTCGGTTTGCACCGTGCTGATGACGTATCTTGTGTGCACTTTTAGAAATAATCTGGCACATGTGTGCTAACAGATGTAAACAAAAAGCCACAAAACTATGGACACGATAAAACAGTTAGATTTTCAGATTTCAGCTAGATTTTCATTTTGACTGTTTTTTTTCTCTCTACTATCATCCGCTCGATGCAAGTGTATTTTTGGCCTCAGCTAGTGGAAAACTATCGATGATAATTCCACAAGACATGAGGATGACGTGCCTGCTGAAAGCTCTCATGCCAACATGCCTTCATTTCTAAAAACTCCACTTACTAAACTCTTGCAAACATTGGTATGTCTATAAAAAAGGAGCTGTTTGCCGTGGTGGGAGCAGATTTTTTCTCTTCAGCGGTGCTGTGATGAAGACCACTGCATACTGAAAGGTCACGGTGTAAATGAAGCACATCCCGCGCTCTGCTCTTCAACATTTTTCATTGCTTTGGCCCCTGCACTGCAATTAATAAAAGCAGCATACAACTAATTTTCTCTTTTTCTTCTGCACTTGTACTGGAAAATGGAAATGTAGTTTTTATTATGCTTAATGTGTTAGTTTGGACACAATATGCTGTCTTATAGTCCATAACACCAAAGAAATTCTGCTTTATTATATACAGCATGAAATGGTGCTCATAGACAGACTTGTTAATATGAAAGTGCACTGCAGTCACAATCACAGGAAATAATGTATAAAGCTCAGAAGCTGAATGTTGATTCCAGCGCAATAATTTACACTAAAATATCATGATTTCCATTAAATATTTGTTGTTGAACACCAAATTTATGTAAGAAAGTATATTTTATAGGAACAGTGACTATATTGCAATCTTAATAAAGAGTGATTTTGTGATTTTAAACAATCTTTATTACTTAAAACAGCATGTGTAATTGAAAATTGTTTCTAAAGTTTAGAAAAGGTGTAATTTGTACAACATTAACCTTGAATTGTTGCCTAACCTAATTCACCCAGTCATCAAAATCTCAAAGCTGGCAACCTCGGTAATATGTCTACTCCTCCCACAAATTCTCAGTTTTATAGTTCTTTTCTTTTAGTCATTTTGGAGCTTGACAGTTCCTGTCCCCATTTTCTTTTACAATACAAAGAAAAGTGGTCAGGAAATTCTCCAAAAATTCATCTTTTGTGTTTCACAGAATAAAGAAAGTAATATGGGTTTGGAATGACAAGAAGGTGATTAAATAATAACAGAATGTTTAATTTTTGGCTGAACTGTTCAGCAGAAACCATGGCCAGAATGTTGGAAAGTCTTGCTAGTGGAAGTTGCAGAAGAAACTACTGAAGAAAACTTTAAAAGAGAGAGCTTTTATTATCAATTGAAAGTGAATATATGAGAGCTGGTTTAACAGCAAGGACGAGTTCAGAAACAGCTTTCATTAATGAAATCATTTTATACTAGATTTTCACAAAATGAGTTTGGCTTTTAAATGTTTAATTTCTCATTTATATATAAGAGACACCAAATGCCCAATAATCTGAGATGCAATTGAGAAATATACATAAAACACAGGTTTTAACTTCAAATTATTTTATAATATGGTAATCTGATAAATCTGAATCTTATGTCCTCTATAATTGCTTAATGTATTATTATTTAAGTCCTATTGCCTATTGATTTCTGTGGCCAGACTAAAGTTCATTGATCATCAATGTAATATAATAACTGGTTTTAAAGCTTGTTTATATGGATGAATGGGGTTGTATGGCTTTCATCATGTCACTTTGTTGTCTAGAGTCTCCGTGCTGGATAATGGCAGTCTCCGGATATCCAACATCACCAAACTTGACGCAGGGCTTTACACTTGTGTGGCGAGAAACCAGTTTGGAGTAGCAAGCAGTGCAGGCACACTAGTGGTGAAAGGTATGCTGGGACATTTTAGTATTTAGTACATGCATTACTCTTGGACACTTCTGTATATATGCATAGAAGTATTCGTAAAATGTTAAATAAATGTTAAATAGTTAAATAAGAAATTAATAAATGGTAAATAGTTCAAATGTTTGGAGTCAGTATGATTTTTTTGAAAGACATTTCTACTTTTATTCAGGTGATGAATTTAAATTAGTGCTGTCAAATGATAAATCACGATTAATCGCATCCAAAATAAAGGTTTTTGTTTACATAATGTATGTATGTGTGCTGTGTATATTTATTATGTAGGCTGTATATAAATACACACACATGCATATATATATTTCAGAAAAGTGTTATGTTTATATTTTAAAAATATTTATTTATAATATAAATTATATGAATATAGACATGGAAATACATGGAAATATTTTCAAAATATATATTGTATATGTGTGTGTGTATATATATATATATATATATATATATATATACATATATATATATATATACACACACAGAACACACACATATATTATGCAAACAAAAACTTATTTTGTATGGGATTAATCGCAATTAATCGTTTGACAGCACTAATTTAAATTAATCAAAAGTGACAGTAAAGACATTTATAATGTTACGAAACATTTCTATTTCAAATAAATGTTTTTCTTTTGAATTTTGTATTCATCAAAGAATTTTAAAATAAAATATCACAATTTCCACGAAAATAGTAAGCAGCAACATTGATAAGAATAAGAAATGTTGAGCAGCAAATCAGCACATTAGAATGATTTCTAAAGGAATCAATTTTACATTTTAATATATATTCAAAAAGAAAAGTTAGTAAACAGAATATTTCTCAATATTACTGTTTTTACTGCATTCTGATTCCAAACTTTTGAATGTTAGTGCACTGTATAAAACATATTGTGTTGCATAACATTATTTTGTATGACATAAAATAACTATTTTCTATCGATCTACAGTCTTTGCCAGTGTAAGAGTAAAGCACAATCTCCTTATCTCCACACTCTCTAGATGAACCGTGCTTGTGGTTAATGGGGAATTGATTTATTTGGCGAGCATTAGAGATGCATGATATGTGTGGAAATAACCGTGCTGTGTTTCATTAGGGCTTAAATCCATCTAAAACAGCCTTTTTTGCAACTCTGTGAATTCTTCACCCGTTTGACAAGGCGGTGTGAACAATATCAGCGCTCTATTAGAACGGCGGTTTGGTGGTCCTTCTTGTTTTTAAAACTGGTTTCTATAGAAACCAGAGAGTACTAATCAGTAATGATTCATCCCGTAAATTAAAGCTGAACCGTTTCGTTTTACTAATGTGCACTATTGCATGTTTTTGTCATCTTGACCCTTTTCTTTGACATATCCTAAATGAACTTCATGTGAGGAATATCAGACAGATGTGATGATATAGAAATATTTTGTGTTTTGATTTGTTGTCCAGAAATGATGAAAAAAGTGGCTGACAATTATTTGATAGACAGATAGACAGACAGATAGACAGATTGACAGACAGATAGACAGATTGACAGATAGATAGATAGATAGATAGATAGATAGATAGATAGATAGATAGATAGATAGATAGATAGATAGATAGATAGATAGATAGATAGATAGATAGATAGATACATAGATACATAGATAGGCCTATTGTTTTAATGGAGTTTTTACACCTAATCAGACAAGTTATTTTTTAAGTTGAATGCAAGACAGATGCATTCATTTGATGTATGTATTGATATTTTTGAAAGGTTGAGAATATTGGTAATTTTCTGGCAGAATTGAGAATTGTTGACGTACAAGACTTCTTTCAGATGAAAATGTAACAGCATAGTGACATCTAGTGGTGGTAGAATTGCATTGCTCATTGCAAAACAACTAGGACTAAAAATGCAGAATCAAATACCAAAATATAACAGATAATCAAGTAAAACCAATTCTGAAATAAAATGTTATTTAAGACAAGATTCAAAAATACCTAACAAATGTGCTTCCCTAATGTCAGCCAAAGAATTCTGAGCACAGGATAAAAAGACCACTCTGAGAGGATCGCAAGATGCAGGTTGTGCATAAGGAGTGTGAAGTACAGCCAAATACTTTGGAGCCAGATAATGCAAAACCTGATACATTAGCATAAGGATTTTAAAATATATAGTACCTGACAGGGAGCCAATGTAAAGATTACAAAATAGGGGTCATATGGTCACCAACCCTGGCTACAGATAGGATTCTAGCTGCCAGATTTTGCAGATATTTGTAGTTTATTAAGGGAAGATTTACAAACTCCAACAAAGAGAGCATTGCAGTAGTCAATATGTGAGAAAACAAAAGAGTTAATCAGCTTTTCAGGAGCATAAAGGATAGCATGGGCCGTAAACAAGCAATATTTCCAAGACGAAAGAAAGAGGTCTTAATGGTGTTCTGCACAAAAGACTCAAATTACAGGTTGGCATCAATGACTCCAGGATTTTTTATTTATTAATTTTTTTAAGTTTACTTTGTAACTCCAAGGCAACACCATGCACTAAAAAAATCTACAGAGAGAGTATTACGAAGTTGATCGTAATCTCAGAAATTCAGTCAAGAAAGATGAGAAACGTCTTTATAGTGACCTGGTTTTGAAGGAATATACATCAAAAATATTTACTAGTCTAACTCATTTTAAACACGTCTCATCTTAAGCCTGGTCATAATGTACTTAAATACAACTTTTGTTTTATCCACCAAGCTACTGATGACTAGTAATGTCCACTTATATATTAGCTGATGACCATCTCATTGTTATTTCAGAGCCGACTATCATCACTTCTAAAGCCACCCAGCTGGATGTTACAGTGGGAGAGAGTGTTGTTATTCCATGCCAGGTGTCTCGTGACCCTTCCCTGGATGTGAGATTCACCTGGTTTTTCAATGAGCAGCTGATCAATTTTGGAAGCCATGGGGGATATTTTGAAAAAGTTGGTGGGGTACGTTCTTTTAGCATTGCTTTCTGATATTCATGTTTGTTGATTTGTTGACACCAGAACATTGGAATCTAACAGACTATAAGACGACATACTGTAAATCTTACATGAATCTGTAAATATCATTTTATTTTTTGCTCACAGACATCTGCTGGTGACATTATGATTCGTAACATTCAGCTAAGGCATGCAGGAAGATACACATGTGCCGTACAGACTAAAGTGGACAGTGCGTCTGTAGCGACAGATGTTGTGGTACGAGGTAATGTTTTTCCAAACAAGATTTCAAAGACAAAACCCCACTAAGATTAAACTTAAAAGTAAAAACCACTAGGTTAAAACCTACCAAAATTAAAAATATATATAAGAATATGTGTAAGTTCTATAATCATTTCTCCACAGGCCCCCCTGACCCACCGCTGGATATTAAAGTTAATGAAGTGACAGAGACAACGTCCTTTGTGTCCTGGAGTCCAGGCCCTGATAACCACAGTCCTGTCTTTGCTTACAACATTCAGATCCGAAGCCCTTTCTCTCTCGGATGGCAGGCAGCCAAAACAGGTGTGCAGGAATTAATATTTTGAATTAAAATGCACAGTTTATCATAATGATCCTTGAGTGCTGTTTAGTCACCACTGAAGTTAGTTTGATTAGTTTGGCACAAGGCCTATAAATTATTTTCAGTGTTTTAGCATTGCTTTTATGATAGTAAATATTTCATAAACACGTCTTTATCCTTTGTTCAGACCTCTAATCTCAGTAACCTGAACGCCCACTGTTAGTTCACTGCACTTGTTGAAGTTTGCAAGCTACAGTAGTGCAATCAAATATTTCAAAAATGCTTTAGTAGTCAACTTTGTTTTCTGACAACAATGTATACACACATTTTCTGCAAATTTATTTTGTACTTTCTGTACAACCATGAGATGAGCATTAATCACAGCAATATTTCCACACTGTATGATTATAGAATCATTGTTTTCAGATTTACCCAGATGTACTATTTTCGGACTGTTAATTGCAAATAAATGAAAATGTATTATTGATGCTAAATTTAGTTTATGTTTATATTAAATGCAGTTAGCTGAACCTTTTGACCCATTTCATAATGGTGTTGTCTTTAAAATATGGCTAATCCTTAAAATAATAAAGTTGTAAATGAGTGAATTTAAAATATAATAAATTACATTTATTATATACTTTGTACATGCTTTAGGATATTAGTCACCACATCAAAATAAGTGTTATATTTAAGCACAACAAAAGATAAAGGTTTAAATTAATTTTAAAACTTTTAATTTGACATTATTACAAAGTACACATAGATATTCATGAAAGTGTACTCTCTTTAAGTACACTTAAGTGGTCTTTTATCTCATTAATATTATATTATCTGCAAGTACAGTTACATATACATTTAACCCTCTGGTGCTCTTTGCTCACTTTTGACAGAAAAAAAAAATGAAATTTTTGAAATTTTAAAAATCACAGCTTCATCAAAATGGTACGAAACTTGGTGACTTTTATGGCATTTGGAATGTGAACACACACAAAAATTGAGGGCATGATTTGAGCAGGCTAAGTGGTCGTAAAAAAAAAATAGTCACACTTCACAAGTGTGACTCCCAAATGAGGAGCACCAGAGAAGCCTAGAAGTTCAAAAGTGCAAATTCAACATGATTAAGTGCAGTTCTTTTTCACAAGGGTACAAGCAGGTAAAAACAAACACAAATGGTTCCTTTTAATGCCAAACACTTTGTCACTTCCTGTCCATGTGTATGTTTCTTGGCCATAAGAAGCTGCATGTTGGACCAGACCTTATGTCTCCCATCTTGTTTTCCAAGTGATTATTTTGTTACAGGTTTCTGGAAATGCATCTTCAATATATTGAAGTATCTCTTCTTTCCTCAGTGCCAGAGTCTCTGGGAGGGCAGCAGTTGACAGCCCGTGTGGTGGAGTTGAGTCCATGGGTTGAATATGAGTTCAGAGTCCTGGCCACTAACTCCATAGGCACCGGGGAACCCAGCAAACCCTCACAAAAAATCAGGACCAAGGACACATGTATGTATATAGTTTTTTGTTTACTTTGATCCCCCACCCCAAACCACCACCAAAAAAAGTACATCCCAGGCATTTATTATATCACCTCAAGGCCAAGTGAAATTGAAAGGCAAACTGGTGTGATGTCATTTCAAACAAAATCAGGCCATAACAAAGTTTGTTTAGAGTTCGTTCCAGGAATTCAAAACAGCTTATCAAAGAAAACTTCACTCTGGCTGGAAAAAAAAATACCTTCAATCTACCAATGATCTGTAATGATTATATCTCTGATTATAGCTCTGGTTCCACATTCTTTTAAGTGAAATTCTTCTTTGGTTCATTTCTTCTGTTCAGTCTATCAACACACTGAAAAGCTGCTTTATAGTAGAAATTTAAGTTGTAATTCTAATTGATGGCAACACTGACAATTTTTTCATGTTTAATAATGTAATGCTGTTTTCTTTAACTCAAACTGTTGTATAAAGTGCTTAATGCTGTTTGATTTAAAGAGGTCATGAACTGCCTTTTTTTTTTCTGTTTTCTGAAGCTTTCTTTAATTCTTATAAAGATTTTTACATCAAAAAACATAATTTAGAAGTAATAGGCTATTTTCTGTCCTGTTTTTGACCCCCCTCATCAGAACACTCTGTTTGAATAGGTGTGGAGGGTTGTAGACTCGGAAGTAAACGCCCACTGCTATGATTGGCTAATGATGGACGCTGCTGTGATTTAGGTCAAAATTGCATAAACAACTCAATACATATCAAGCAATCTGTAAGAAGAGACAAAGCAATGGTGACCATGTAATAAAAACAGTTACTTACACTTGTGTGTTGCAACATTACTGTCGAATCCAATATAGTAGGCACAGCATAGTCTTTTAGTTTCAATCTTTCTGAAAATCCCGCATCAAATTGTGCCTTGTTTGTAAACAAATCCATGGAAAAATGAAGTGAACAAAGGACCAAGTTCTTACTGACAAGGTCTGGATCTTCATTAAATATAAAGTTCATCCACACTTTCCTAATGCTGGGATCAGAAGGAAGACAATGCAAAGACTGTTTTTCCACAGCTTGGCACTGCACAGCATCTTGTTGTCTTCGGAGCCATCTTTTCGATTGGTTTCTGCGTAGACCTGCGCGTTTGCCTCACTACATGCACGAATCAGTGGGCGGGGCTAAACAGGCAGTGATGTTGAAGCAGGCGTTGATCTTCTTCTGTGGAGGTGGTGTTTAACCACACTATTACATCATACAGTAGAACATTCCAAAAGCTGTCGTTTTGGCAGACTGCCTTATAAGCTGTTTTTAGAATAACGTCAGTTTTGAGTTCTAAAACTATAAATATATTTTTATAGTGCAATGATCTCTTATATGTCAAAAGATCAAGGGAATTTTTGTTTCTCAGTTCATCACCCCTTTAATGCAATCAATTGTATAAAGTGCTTTTTGTGTGTTTATTTTGTTATTGAAATGAGAGTGTGCAGCTCATATTTACATATTCATCTAAATCATGTTCGATAACAGTATACCACTGCAAAGGTGTTTCCAACTTCTTTTTCTAGGTGAAGAACAAAAAAATAACTTTGCCGATAGTATATTGGGAACTTCATAAGTTTTGGGAAGGCCAGCAGGGATTGTTAAAATAAAACAAGGCACTTCTCCAAGATTTGATAAGACTGACATATAGTTCTCTTCCAACTATACTGTACATACAACCTTTTTCCTCAGAACCAAGAAGCAGCCAGGAAGCTGTCTCTGTGGCATCATGCTAAACAGATGGAGAAGAAAAATGCCCTGTCTGTACTTTTGGCTTTTCTCATCTTGTAGAACTGGCTGAAAAAGTCTTCTTGTTTTAATGCTGCAGTGCCCAGGACGACCCCAGCCAGAGTCAGTGGAGGAGGTGGCAGTCGCTCAGAACTTGTCATCACTTGGGAGGTAACAAAGCAAGCTCTCGCTTGCACATTTAAGTGCACAAAGGTAGCTGTCAATAGTGGACCGGCCACTGGCTTGCATCAAAAACAGGCCCATCATGCTGTCAGATATAAACAGCTCTTGTTTAAAAAAGGCAGATACTCTTCAGTGAGGCAGACAAAATGTTTATGGATTTTAGCAATTACATTTCAGAATCTGAAAAGTGAAAAATATGTTCAAGGACCGTGAAAAGGATTTTCCATAGTCTGCTGTTACTGAAACAAAGCCTCTTATATAACGATACGTCTTTTACTTACTTATTCTCTCACTCGTGTTGTGTTTGTGTCTGTGGATACTTGTGTGGCTTTCCAGCCAGTCCCAGAAGAGTTGCAGTGTGGTCCAGGCTTCGGCTACGTGGTTGCTTTTCGCCCTCTTGGTGGTCAAAGCTGGATGCAGGCGGCCGTGACATCTCCTGATGCATCCCGATACATCTTCAAAAATGAGAGCATCCCTCCATTCTCTCCATTTCATGTGAAAGTGGGAGTTTACAACAACAAAGGAGAAGGTCCTTTTGGACCTGTGACCACTATATACTCAGCAGAAGAGGGTAAACCCAATTTACCAACCTTAATTTAATATGCAAAGATAACTGAAGGCCATTCGCTAGTTCAGTCCATCAGAAAGTATAAACACTATGTCTCTGTGGTGCAACGGAAATGTTACTCTTGGTTTGAGTGGCCCAACATGGCACCATAGAACGCGGATGAATAGGAGGCTGTGAGGGATAGACTTACAGTCTTTACAGTGGCCCGCATTGTTTTACAGGTCCTAGATTACAAGTCATTTTCACAACTCACAACTTCCAAATCTGTTTTATGGAGTTTTTGTCTATTGAAAGTCTTCTGGAAAGATGAACTAATCAGTACAGTATGTTGTTAAACAGCAGACTCCACTGAACACACTGTACTTCTATCCCTTACAGCCTCATTTTCATTCCTGTCAAAAAAAAATTTTTTTTGAGGTCTATTGGCTCAATCAATGTTGTTTGTTTGTTCATACAATGGAAGATTGTGCCAGTGCAGCAGAAATTACCTTTAAGAATTAACAGGTATATGAAATGCTTAAAACATTATGTGGCTGCAGTGTTTGATTAGGGCAAATCGAAAGTGCTAAACATTTGCTAGTGCTCTAATAATGAGCCTAAACATGCCGAGACATTACAGTAATGATTATTCTGACCATAGAGCCGAGTCGTGCCCCCAGTCGCGTTCGTGCCAAGAGCCTGTCTGCCTCTGAAGTGGAGGTCAGCTGGAAGCCTTTACCATGGAGCACCAGTAGGACACGCATAATGGGCTATGAGGTGAGGACAACACAACTAAGCAAGCTAATGAATCTGATTGGGTTTGTTCTACTTATTAGTCGTGTTATTACACTCCCTGTGCTGTGATGATAATTCTCGCATTCAGTATTGTTAATGTTCTTAATGCAGTAACTACCAATAAACAAAGCTATAAAAATGAAGTCATATATTGGGGAAAATGTCAGATATTTTGTTTGCGGTAGGGGGATTTTTGCTTTATTAGAAACAGAATATCAGTAAGCAAGACTGACTTGAATATATCACATGACGGCCCACATGAGCACAACAGCTCCAATAAATTTTCATCAATGATTGACACTTTGTGATGCTGATTATGACTGCTAGTTGAATGTGAATTTCAGCTGAGGTACTGGAGTACAAAAGACAGACCGGACACAGCCAGTGTGATGAGGACTGTGGGAAACAAGACGTCTGCTATCATTCGTGGACTGGACGCCAGCAGTACATACTACATCAAACTCAAAGCCTATAACAGTGCTGGTGTTGGACCCGATAGTGCTGTGGTGAATGTCACCACTAAGAGACCCCGTAAGTGTGACATGGACCCTGGCTATTGTGTTATTGTCTATAAACATCACCCTACTTCAGGGTGTTTCCATTTCATCATTAGGAAGGAAAATTAAAAGAATAGTTTATCTGAAAAGGAAAATCATTTACTAACCCTCGTGTCCTTTTAAACCCATAAGACTTTCTTTCATCTTTGAAACACAGATGAAATTAATTTAATAAAACTTGAGAATTTTCGGTCCTTCCACTTGGACTGAATGTCCATTCCCCCAAAACTTTCATACTTTATTAAGTCCATATAAGCATTTTAGAAATTAATCATAAAATAAGTTATTTCAAATTAGCCTATTATTCACATATAAGCATTGAACAATGCACATACTGTAAATGGAGTTCATCAAATATCGTAAATATTTGCTCAAACATGATCGTTTGTTGCACAAGAACCAATGAGCTTTGTTCTCATTTGCAAGAACCAATGAACTCCACAGTTGAGCTTCTGTTTGACATTTAATGAGGTCTATGTACTGTGTGTGTGCTGCTGCAGTTTCAAACTTAACATGCTTAACTCTACAGCAGTTTTAAACTGCTCTGAAGTGTGATGTTCAGCTCTTTGAATGTATTTCTCCAGCACCGAGTCAGTCTCCAGTGAAAGTCACGTGGAATACTACAGACTCTAAACTCATCCTCAAGTGGGATCATGTCAAGTCTCTGGAGAATGAGTCTGAAGTTATGGGCTATAAGGTATGAACATACAAAAATCACGGCCTCTATATCTGTTTATACCACACCAAGGTTGAATGCTTGCTTCGGATCATATTACAGTTCCATATATATACAGTGGGGGAAAAAAAATTATTTGATCCCCTGCTGATTTTGTACGTTTGCCCACTGACAAAGAAATGATCAGTCTATAATTTAATGGTAAGTTTATTTTAACAGTGAGAGACAGAATAACAACAAAAAAATCCAGAAAAATGGATTTCAAAAAAGTTATAAATTGATTTGCATTTTAATGAAATCCCCACCCCCACATAATAATGCACACCATGAATGCAACGGTCCATCATTTGTTACATAATTGAGTTTTAGGTAACATTAGGTAACATTATTTGTAGGTGTCTTTGTTACACGTTACAGTACATGTACTTACTATTACAATAACAATGAATTATGCATCATTACATGCAAGTAACCCTAAACCAAACCCTAATCCTAACCTAACCATATAGTAAGTACATGTAGTTAATTAATATTACTTACTACTTAAATGTATAATTACACTGTAACAAGGACACCTTAAAATAAAGTGTAACCGAGTTTTACAGCAGCTGTGTTGTTTTGAAGGTCATGTACAAGCAAAGCAGACAGAGTCGGCCCAGTGTGGTAGAGACTAACAGCACATCTCTTGAGCTCTCCCTGCCTGTGGACGAGGATTACATCATCCAGATTAAACCAGTCAGCGAAGGTGGAGAAGGGAGCAGCAGCAAACAGATTACCATCCCCAGGATAGCAGGTCTGCTTATAGACCTTACGGCGTTTATAAATATTATCCTTCAGTATGCTGAACTCGTGGTTGATTTTTTTTTTTTTAGGCTATCATGTCAATAATGCAATTGTTGGTAATTATATAAATTACACAAAGCAAGTGAAAATGCCTTAGACTTAAAGTGAAGGAGAACCAGAATACCTATCACGCTGTTTGAAACTGTAAACATCTTGTTTTTTTTTTGTTGTTGTTTGTTGGCTATCTGAAATATGATTTTGTTTTTTTTCTATTTATATTTTGCAGTTGCACATGCGATTGGATTTGCCCCAGAGAGGAAAGCACTACCAGTCCTCATAACACTATCACTCTGTACGATCAGGACTTTCTTATGACAGATGAACTGAACTCTACAGCGGAGAGAACAGTACAAACATCTACAAGTGGATCCACTTGTCTTTTTCCAGTATGTTTTACAAACGAGACTCTTTAGAAGGAAAGTTTTCCTCTCGCTTTTTAAAAGAGGACGTTTGCTAATCTGGTTTTGATCACTGACACCAAAGTTGTCGAGACAGTGGAGTAGGAGCTATTGCATTTTTTGGGATAAATGTATCAATGGATGTTACCCAAGTGGTTTCCAACCAGGAACTGGATATTCAAGGGCATAAAATGACATAGTTCACTCTTAAGGATTCACATACAAGGACGTCTGTTTGGATAAAATGAATCCATATTCATCCATTATAGACGGTTGGCAGTGGAGAACCACACAAATGCCTTTTCCATAGGAAGCTTGGGAATACATAATGAACTCCTTTGAAGAGAATCCCTACTGCCATACCTCACAGACACTTTCATTGTAAGACCATCAACCCATTTAATCAGCTGTCCTCAAATCAGACAGAGTTTACAGTCCCCCGGTGTTGACATGCCCCCCTGTCTGTTTGAAAGACGAAACTAATGCTGCTGGCCTTACTTACAGTAAAAGAGCTCTCTGGCTGTCTCAAGCTGGTTGTTCCTTCAGTCATGCACTGAGATCTTTGTTTTGCTAGTGTGTGTGCCTCTTTAATGAGAAACAGTATGTAACATATCCTCAGGACCAGAACAGCCTTAAATAGTTATCTTGTTTTCTTTTCTGGTTTAGTTTGATCATTTACAATTCCATTATTTGATGATGTATAACAGATATTTTGATGGTAAAAGACCAGTGTTTCATTTTCCGTTAAGGTGCTTTCTATAGGTAATAGCTGTGATCATTAAATACATAGGACATAATGCTTATGTTCCATTTTCAAGCTGTTTAGCATGAACTGGCTCTGTAGTGGCTTGAAATACAGTATTTGAATGGACTGTCTGCTTTTAATAAATGAAGAAACACAAGTAATGTTCTTAAGATATTTGTGAGTTAGTCATCGTAATTTCTACTGTTATAGAATGCAAATTTTATACCATCAGGGATGCAAATTCATGAGTGGTGCAAAAGGAGAGAAGGTGAGAAGGTCAGAGGGCCTCTTGATGACTTTTTTGAGGATGAGCTTAACATGCCTAATTTATTATTAAAATACTGAAAATTTTAAACACAGCTCTGGTTAACTACAAAAACAGGCATCTGGCTGAAATACTTTACAAAGTGAAAAAGCTAGTCAGCATGAAATAAATTCATCCTGTCTATTTTCTAAATGCCTGTTATTGATCATTTTTGGAATAGTGCTTCTGTGCATGCATTTTATTTTATGTATATATGCCAGACTTCTTTAATATAATTTTATATAGGTAATTTATGGTATGCTGTCAGTTAACACAGAAAATAACTTCGACTTGCCTAAAAGTGTAGCCATAACACTTTTAGTAAGACTAGTGTGATGGGCATTCTTACCAACCTTGTCTATGCAAAGATTTCTAGTCATCACTTGCCCTTTCATCAACATTTTAACTTTTTGAAAAATGTTTGCTTTAGGTGTCATAATGTCCAAGACAATCGGTCAGGGTGCACCTTTACCCTGTATTTTATACTGACTTCTTTAACCACCAATTATTGAATTGCTGTTAACAGCAAGATAGGATAATGCCAGAAATGATTACAAGCTCTTAAGTCACATGTGTGCTTCCAACTAAAGTGGTAGGTAACCTTTAGCTTTAGCTTAATGTTTTTGGTTATATAAGTTTAAAAGGTTTTATTTATAAAATAGAAAAAGTGTCCTACCTAAGAAAACGTAACTTGTTGAGTCTTTTTGAGCGGGAAAAACAGCAAACGAGCAAAGGCACCCACTCTGCCAGCATTTTGAGTTGATAATATTATTAAAAATCCTTGACATGAAACTGGACAACCCTCCCCTCAGAAAAACTGTCTTCGATTCTGCATCAATCATGTAAGTGGCAAAGTTTGGAATACAGCGGTGAATTTAGTGTTATGAAATTAGAGATATGTGATACATGTACATGGGGTTACTCCACCCCAAAATGAAAATTTTGTCATTAATCACTTACCCCCATGTTGTTTCAAACCCGTAAAAGCTTCGTTCGTCTTCGGAACACAATTTAAGATCTCTTAGATGAAAAATCTTGTGACTGTCCCATTGACTGCCAAGTAATTACCATTGTCAAGGCCCAGAAAAGTATGAAAAGCATCTTCAGGACAGTCCATCTGCCATCAGTGGTCCAATCTGAATTTTATGATGTGATGATAATACTTTTTGCACGCAAAGAAAATAAAAATAACTTTTTTTCAACAGTTCGTCTCCTCTCTGTCTCTCCGCATTACCGCAGCGCCATTTTGGATATTATCCATTGAACGCAAACTGGGTACGCTCTTCTGTATCAGCCGCAACACAAGGATACTTATTCTGCGTGTATTTACACTTTGATTTGAACGAAAATAGCGTATCCTTGTGTTGTGGCTGATACAGAAGAGCGTACGCAGTTTGCGTTCAGTGGATAATATCCAAAATGGCGCTACGAAAAACAAAAAGTATTATAAAAAACAAAAAGTATTATCGTCGCATCATAAAATTCAGATTGAACCACTGATGGCAGATGGACTGTCCTGACGATGCTTTTCATACTTTTCTGGGCCTTGACAGTGGTAATTACTTGGCAGTCAATGGGACAGTCACAAGCCTCCCGGTTTTCATCTAAAATATCTTAAATTGTGTTCCGAAGACGAACAAAGCTTTTACGGGTTTGGAATGACATGGGGGTAAGTGATTAATGACACAATTTTCATTTTGGGGTGGAGTAACCCTTTAAGTAGCCTATGTTCCTCAGTAGACCATGAGAGGGCAGTGCGACAGAACTAACATTTCTTAAACAAAATGGAAAATACTTGCACACCTAAACTGTTGTTGGATAATACACAATTTACAATAATGTAATGTTTAACTCAGATGCAACAAATAGCAAACTTGACCACATGGATGGATCTTATTTATTTCGAACACTGTACAGCAAACACACAAAACCAAGCAGTAGAAAGTAGAGGATAGCATTGTAAACAGAAGTGTCTGCAGGTGGAATCTCAGGGGAATTTATGCTAAACGTACTTTTCTAAGCTTAACTTTTTTTCCTCAAAGTTCAAATCTTAAATGCAACATGTACAGCGTAAACAAGGACATTGCCTTGTAAAGAGACAAAACTCTGACATAGGCTTAGCAAATGGGCTGGCGAAAGAATGATTAGGTTGATTAGGAATCCAACTTTCAACCTTTGCATGGCACTTCTTTTCTTTATATTCAAGAACAGCTCCTATGTCCTCAAAAATCAGTAACTGTACAAGTTGGAAGTATGACGTATACAAATTTCCCTTCTGATACCTGCAGGTTGTGTAAAGTGTTTTTTTTTTTCACATAGTGCACAGTCCTGAACAAATGCATTAGTTACACAACAACAAGCCTTTACCGTGTTAGCAAAGGTTGTTAAGAGCTATCCTGGCCTTCTTTCATCCTACTATAAAGTTTTTAATTTGGCAATACACACAATTTGAAGCTCATTCATCCATTCAATACTAGAACACATATATGTCCTGTCTCATTCAGGATCTCTACTGCTTTCACAGAGGAACTTTTGTAAAGAGAATCATGGCTCAAGGGTCACGCTTCACTGAAAACCACAGGCTCATGACATTTACACATAAAAAGGTTTCATATCTAACAAATCAGAACCGTTTTAACTGTTTAAAAATCATTAGTTTGTTGGCACAGCATTGTGTGGGAAGGAACATTGTAAAAAATAAATAAATAAATCAGAAGTCTCAAACATATAGAGCAGTAGGGAATTTGTTAAATATTGGCTTGTTGGAAAAAATTATAAATTGTTTTCTGCGATCCTAACAAACTGAACTTTGTTCAAATGCTTAAGGTCTAAATGCACATGCACATAACACATTGATTAATTATATAAGTGTGTCAGCATGTACTGAATTCAAATTAGGTTTGGTTTCTTTGGACTTTTTCACAGTTTAACAATATGTATAGATGAAATACAGCATTCAACAAGCAAACATCTTACTTTTTGTATCGTGCATTTCAAAACAATATCATACTTGGGGATATTTTGAATCTTACTAAAGCTTGTTTACTACTGGTACTTTGAAATGTTTGGACTGAAAATTGTCGCTTTTAATTTTTCACTGTTCGTGATATCTACTAAGTATTTTTAAGGGCTTCTGAAATAAAACAAATAAAAAAATTCTAGACATTTATAAAAAAAAAAAAATACATTAGTGAATCAAAATTCTGGAACAATGCGCAAGTCTACTATCTCCATATTATGTCTAATATGGAAAGAAATACTTTTCAGAGGACTATCAAAGGGTTTGGCAATCATACATTAATACAGTCTGTCTCATTTTCCTTCCCGGTTTGTAAGGACACTGAACCAGAGGTTTTAGTTAGTTGTATATGAAAACATTTTAAACCCTGCTTTACCACATGCAGATGAGGTTCAGAATTTAACAGCAACATAACGTTTGTTGATCAGAGAAGCACGACATACTGTATGTACTCTAGCTAGGCTTTTCCCTACACTTCAGTATTTGCAAAAAGATCTTCTGTGTTATATCTCAATGAACCCTAGAAAAAACTACTCAATAGACACTACTGTCACTCCACTAAGCTAAATCTTCAGCAATGTTCATCAAAAAGCCCCATGCCTCATGCTTGATGTTAGCATAGGGCTGTCGATAGTACGCTTGGTTAGTTTTCACATTCGTGAAGAAAAAGCAAGAGACTACAATGGCGGCTAAATCGTCTGATCGATGTGATGCTGAGTCTGTCCTTCCCCAGCGGTCCTCAGCCAAGGAGACCGTGTGGCTCCTGAACCAGTATGTCCATGTTACCACAGCGAATGTAGACACGAAATAGAAATTACATGAGAAGGAATAGGTTCCGACATCTGGGAGGCAGCATGTGTTTGTGTGCATGTGTAAATGTTAGTGTCGTGTATGTAAGTGGAAGCTAGAAGCTTAGAATAAGAGGTCTGTAGATGTTGGTGACCCACTGGCAGTCATTGAGGAACAGTTGCTTCCCGTTGAAGTCCTGAGAACTGAGGAGATCAGGACTAATGGAGAGAAAAACAAATAAACAGGTCATGTAACACAACCGTTTATTAGAAGATCCACTTCATTGCCAATAAGTGATTGCTGTTGTAAGATGGAACACAATAAGGCTTGCCATAGATTTTTGATAACTGCACGGTTTGCAGTAAAATGAAAGAGTGTGTTTGTCAGCACCGTCCACCTAGAGTTAACATACGGCGCTGACTGAACTGGTTTTGACATGTCATTACACCCTTGTCAAACTGCTATACACCAGCAGGCTCAATATGACAGATAAACACCGAAGTGAAACCATAATATGCATTTTCGAAATGGATGGATTAATTGTGCATGCAGGGGCTAGCGGTGACAAATACCTTCGATTCCTCATGTGGATCTTGAGTGGAAGATTCTGTTTCCCTGACAACTACAGCCTTGGTTACCAACATGTCAGGGTGCTGTTGCTTGGCTTCTTTTATTGCCATGGCAAGCGCCTGTGAAAAAGTAATTTATTTCTCAAGTTAAATGAGAGAAACATGCAGCTAATGAATTAGTAATATGCTTTCTGACTAATTAATTTGCACTTTAAGGGCAGCTTGAAACAAAAATTGCTTTTCTTTCCTATTGTGACATTTTGAAATGGCTTCTATAACAAGAAAAATGTATGATGATGTTGATTTTGTCCATTAAGAATCCGTTCAATCGTTGTTTGCTAATTGCTGTAATCTCACGTGATTGACAAATTGCTGGAGGGTAGGAATTACTCAAACCGTCATCAGAGATTTTCAAGAGATTTTGTTGCGAGGAGAGGTGAAGTTAATATTTTTGGGGGGTATTTTTCATTAAAAAATAATGATGTTCATAGATAAATAATTTAAAGTAAACACTGCAATATTCCATGAAAAAATAACCATTTCATGGTCACTTTAAAAATTAAAATTCCGTTCCTCAGCCTCATGTTATTCCAACCCTGTAAGACCTTTGTTCATCTTCGTAACACAAATGACAATATTTTTAATAAAATATTAAAATATAAAATTAAATAAAAAAGAGACTTTATTTTAAGAACCAATTCTCACTATTAACTAGTTACTTATTACCGTGCATATTAATACCATATTGGCTGTTTATTAGTATAATGCCTTAAGGTCCTTGCACACTGAGTCCGAAATTTTCACACATTAAAAAATGAATACGTCCTCACGTTGTGTCAATCACATTTACACACTGCCTCCAAAACTTCCATCCATCATAAAAAAAAATTCAGAGAAGGTTCAATTTTCTGAGTTTTTCGCATCCATGGCAAGCATTTTGGGAGGTGTTTTGACAATTTAGACAAGTGGACGGCAAAATCCAAAATGGCATCTGACAAGTTGATCCACTTCATCTCACAGCACAAAGCACTATATAGGTCCTTGCACACTGAGTTCATGGAAATTGCTCTTCTTTTTAATATGTGGCTGCAGTATCGCTAGCAAAGCATCAAACTGAGCCGCTGACATCCTGAAGTAAACTTTGAATCGCCTGGGATAATCCCGTAGCTCCTTGAGGTGGAACTCTCCTTCCTCTCTACACTATCTCAGCATTGGATGGACCCAATATTTCCCCTTTCTTTTTCTCTTTTTAAGAAGACAAAGGAAAACAAAATCATTATTAATAATAAATTAATATGCATCAGACTCAGGTTTCTGTGCGTGACGATTTTTTAGGATGATGAATACGAAAAAATGCATATGAAAATTTTGGACTCAGTGTGCAAGGACCCTTATTCTGCATGACCACATTTTAGATCTCCTAGTCCTACCCCATACCTAAACTTAACTACATTACTAACTATTAATAAGCAGCAAATTAGGAGTCTATTGTGGCAAAAGTCATAGTTGATTGTAGTGAGAACTGGTCTCCAAACTAGTGTGAACAACAAAAGTGTGATCGAGATTTTTGTCCATCAATGCAATTAGTCTAGGTAGTTTAAACATTCACACTCCAAAAAGCATCATCAAAGAAATCCATGTGACTTCAGATTTTATGAAACAATGTGAATTGCTTTGGGTGCAAAAAAAAAAAAAATCTCTCAAAATATCTTATCACAAGAGAATCTCATTACATGGCCGTTCATGCAAGAGCAAACTGTCTCGCAACGCTCCCGGAAGCACTGCACTGTTAACAACAGAGTATGAGGCTATTCCTCTTTGCTAGACTTTTAATGGATGGACAGAAATATCTCAGGTTTTTTTGAAAAAAATCTTAATTTGTGTTCCAACTATGAATTAATGTCTTACGGGTTTGGGATGATCTGAGTGTGAGTAGCCTAAATGGTGACAAGATATTAATTTTTAGTGAACTAACCCTTCTAAAGCTGATATAAATCATATATCTCATTAAAAATGTCCAGCCCTAGTTCCTTCTGCACCTACCTGATCTTGATCAACATCATCATCACCAGTAATGATAATCCTTTTTTCAATTCTTGTCTCCGAGTAGCCTCCCTTCACCGTCTACAAAACAGAAACACATATAAATATACATTTTCAACCCTCCAAGAAGGCCTTTCCTAAAAAAGAGGCTACCAGAAGATTTTTTTTTTTTCAGATACCTTAGTAACATGAGTTGTAGTTGCTGATGTTACATTCTCAGTCACCAGAGGAGAACCATCTCTAGCTAATGATCCCAGGTTCACCTGTTCAAGAATATAACGAATAAACACTTATCAAAACAAGAAATCTATAAGGTAGTGTTATACCTCTCAAATAACGCAAGCCATCTGAAGCAAACTCTGGAAATAAAGTTGGAAATAAAAGCTACAGACAAAATGACAGAGCTGAAGCAAAGACAGAAGGAGGTTTGGAAACTCAAGTTCACCAGATGAAAATACTTACAGGAGAGATTCTCTCTGTCATAGAGTATGCGGCCTCTCGCATACCGCTGATGCCATGGTCCTAAGACAGCAAACAGAGAAGTTACAAGATCCATTACAGTGCATGTAAGTAATAAAAGAACGTAATTGCTCTCACTTATGTAATTGATGATAATTGACATAATTACAGTCTTCAGAGCATGTTCCTCTAACCTATGTACAGTGACATATCACCACAAAAGTACATATGATGAGCTAAAAGGTCTTTACCGGGTCAGCAATCTCCATTATGGTCGTGGTGACCTCGGAGCCGTTGGGCTGTGTCTCGATCTTGACCTCGGTCTTCCTCAGAGCTTGGGAGGCAATGATTTCACTACTCTCTCTGCTGAGAGGATGGATTGGGGGTGACTCAGAGCTCTCCCGTCTCATCGACTGGGTATTAGCTTGTTCTGTAGAGTCTTTCCTCAGGGCTTGGGCAGCTTTTACTGACCGAGGAGCTTTCTTAGGTACAAAAGGCTTGGGAAAGAAATGAAACAGATTAAGCTGAAACGTGGGAATGATCATGAGATTTAAGAACAGTGCCAATCAAATGAACTTGGCAGAATACGGTGAGTGATGGTTCAAAAGAAAAGAATAAGAAGCAATGAAAAACATAACACAATTCTGAAATCAAAAGAAACCAAACCTGAACTGACTGACTGAACTATGGAGGGCAGCATCAAATGGAATGGAATTAGCATCAATCATGAACTCAAATTCCAATGTAATTTCATGCTTTGCTCTGATGCCCTGTAGAATGTGAGAAAAAATGGGATGTGACTGCATCCATCAGCACATTTACACATTTACTCTGACCAGTGATTGGGTGAGCCAGCCACTTTGCTGAAAGAGATAGGACACTCGTCTACCTCTGGTTTACGTTCCTCCGGTGGCTTCTGTTCTACAACAGGCTTTGGTTTCTCTATGGGCCTTGGTACTTCTACGGGTCTCTCCTCTGGAAAGTAGATAGGATCTGCTCCCAGTATAAAGGCTGGATGGGTGGGACGGTCAGAGAGGCCAAACTCAGGTGAGAAGTCTTTCTCCCCCAGCTCAGTCATGCCTCTAGAAAATTCCTCGATACCCGTTTGGAAGTCCATGAGCACAGTGAAGTCCACCTCAGCCTCCAGGCTGGACGTTGAGCTAACAGTGATACTCGAGCATTTGCGCTCAATGCCCAGGTGGGTCTCCTTCAGGTACAGAGTGTCTGGGTCAGGATCATCTTCTGACACCGATCCTAAACGTCTCTCCCAGGGCTCTCTCTGAAGAAGCAGAAAAATAGGTCTTGGTGCAAGGAACCAGCTATGCTACAAGAGCAAATGTTGACTGACAAACAGGTAAAACAAGGCAGTGTAATGGATGTTACATCTTCTTCACAAGACAAGAATGAGACAACATTGTGGTGACTGATGGTTAAAGAATCTAGTAGGGATGCAGGGGTTAGTTCAACTCAAAAGACTAACTGAAATGTCAGAAGTGTTACATGTCTCTGAGGAAAAACTGAGACAGTAATATACTGATAAAAAAAAATTCACCCAAGGGTAGAGTCCTGCAAGTCTGTATGTTTAGGTCATATATTATTTCTCCACAGCAATTTCAGTGTTTAGCAATTTTTACAACTTCATGTTAAATTCATGCTAAGTATGGCAACTTCCTAAACTGTGCCAAGGAATCAATGCATGTGGTGGATGCATTCAATGACATTTCTGTGTAGGATTGTTGTGTAGGATGGTTTGGATCATGCAATTAATTCATGCTGTGATGATGGGAGCAGAAGACAGAAGGCTTGTGCTTATATGTGTACAAAAATGTGAAAGTCAAAGCTTTTGGGTTAGCAAGGAGGTAGCAGTAGCTAAGATGAGTGGAAAAATGAGGCACCTGGGCTTCCTCCTGAGGCTCCGCATGAATTGCTGGAGTGGGAAGGGGCTCCTGGAATATGAGATGAAATAATAGGAAGAGCAATGCAAAGTTAGTGCACTGAAATTTGAGATAACAGGGAAGGAGCCCAGACTAGGCTCTGCAACAACCAGACATTTATATAACTGACCAAATACACTGACTGACACAGATACAAATGTAGACAAAGAGTCTTCAACAGTGTGAATTAGAGCGTACAGCATACTGCACCACAACAATTGAAAGTTAAAATATATTATGGCAGCTGGGTGCAATTTTGCACTAAGTGCCACTAAAGAGCCTTTTAATCAATCAGAATATTATATCTATATTAGACATCATTTTGCATGGTTATTTCTCAGGCTCTTCTAGTCCAAGTTTCTTTTTTTGTTTTATTAATTTCTTTCAGTTTCAATGTTGAGTGAAATACAGTAGTATCTGTTTTGACAACAACTGATGTCTATTGAAATTGCAGCTCAGTGGGCTTTTGCATTAAAAAAAGAAAGCCCTCAAGGTTCCCTGCAGTTTGTTGTAAAATAAATTGACCTTTTTTTTTCCAGCCAAGTCCAGAGCAAATTCAAAATCCTTAATAATGAAGCTGGGCATATTATATTCTAAATGACAGCTAAAACCGTTCCTTGTTAAATCAACTTTCAGAGCCCTTCTTATGAACAATACCATGGCCATTTTTGAAAGTCTTGCAGAAGCCCTTTTGTTTGCAAAAATGGCATTTTAGCATAACAAGATGGTGCGCAGGCCTTTGATTCCTTGCAACAACCATTCCCAACATGCCTGGTAAGAGGGAACAAGAGAAAGAATGTTGGAAGGAAAGACCGCACATCAGGTGGAAAGTTAGTGGAACGGAAGCCTGAAGCTTAAGCAATGGAGATTATGTGGAAGATCCTAAGTGTTTCTCAAATGCGCAAGCAGATGTTGAGCTGTGCAGACGAAGGAGAGGAAAAGGAAGTGGCATGTCCTCATCCAATCAGACAGCGGTTATAGTACCTCAAACTTCTATCAGCCAATGCTACGATTACACAAAAAACTGACTGTTCTACTCAACTCTCCTCAGAAACAGGTTGCTTATGTTTACTGGCATGTGCATTATGCAAAACTATAGATATGGATGTGCCGGTTCATGCGATGCTTTAGTTCCTGTGAGTGACAAGCAGATTATCAAGCAGTTGTTACCACTGGTTTCCTCTTGGAAGATTCCATTGTGGAGCTCTTGTGAAGACTGTTGCCAGAATCGCTTTTGGTGATAGGTTTGGTACGTGTATCTCTTGCCCTCTGGGATTTTACAGGCGGGTATAAGGGGGGAATCTGGTCAAATGCTGGAAATGTTGAATTGGTAGGAAAGTCAAACATAAACAATGGATCATCAAAAAGAAACTGATCTTGTTCAATACTAAGTCTGTGGTCTGCATTGTTCTTGAGATCCCTTAATTGGGGCCTGTCTTGGAGAGACTGACAGCTATATTGTCTGACTTCCCTATTGTGACAGTTACTCGCCCAGTCTTGCTTGGCAAAAGTTCCAGTGATTTCTAAAGCTGCAGAATTTCTGGGCTGCGACAAGCTGTCCAGGGCATTCTCAAAGCCAGCTTGCTCCTCCTTAGACTTGGTCCCTTCACTTTCATCAAATGATCTTGAAATGCTTTTCTCACTCAGGTGCCCTTGCAGCTTGGCTCCTTTATTACCTTTCAACTTCTTTGACCTCTCAGGCTTCAGTGGAACGATTCGTTTCACCTCAGACTGTGATGTGTCGCTTGCAGTAGAATCGTGTCTCTGGATTGTTGAGACTTTCCCCTTTGAATCCGGTTTAGATATTTGCTTCTGTAAGGTCGCTCTGGTGTTTTCTAATTCTGTTTCACAGGATTGCCTTTCCCACTGGTTTTCATTATATCGATCTTTCATATATTTGTCCATGGCTGCATTGGGAGAAGCCTCTCCGAAGCTTCTCTCTACATACCTTGCCAAGTCATTGTCTCCTCTATTGGTTACCCCCATGTACTTTTTATCGCCCCAGAGTCTCTCTGTTGCATATTCATCGCATCCATTTGTATGAATGAGATTCTCGGACAAACATCTGTCCTGAGGGTGCCCATTATCATATGCTTTCTCCTCCAAAGAACCAGGACCCTGGAAATGGTTGTACCTTAAAGCAGGGCTTTTAGCACGATTTCTCAGGGGCTTCTCTGGTGATAGGATGGTTTCTGTTGAGGTCCTTTTTGCTACACTTTGTTTTTCTCTTATGTCATTGTGTGTGGTGATGGTTTTCCCTCTCATTTTGTCTTCCGTCTCTCTGTTGAATCCAGTGGCTAATGAAGCTACTCTAGGACTCCTGCTCTTTTCGTCTTTTTTACTGAGGGGCAGGTCTCTTTGACAACCATCTTGCTTCTCAATCAATAGGGAATCCTCTGAGGCCTATATATCAATAGAGTGAACAGATTCAATGGCCTGACAGTGCCAACAACACCCCCTACTGTAATTTGTATAGCGCATATATTTGCAATATGAATCTGAAAAAAATCTTATGACACGAGATAACAGTTTATTGATCTGAGGAGGAAATATTCATGTTATCAAGTTGATGTACAAAGTTGGATGGATGTTTTGAAGTTAAATAAAAGGGAGACAATCATGTACATAAGTACTTTAAATGCCATTTGCTTTTATTATTGAGCAATATCATTGTCTTTATAACGCTAATTAAAGAATATGCATTCATGCTGTGTTCAAATAAACCACTCCAGCCAGATTCTATTAAAGATCAAAATTGCTGCTCGCACTTGACCAGAGGCATGACATGAAATGGTTCAACAGCATCCACTTAAAGAGAGATTAGTCACAAAAAAAAGAGTGCATGAATAACGAATCAAGCATTCGGCACACTAAATCCGAGACTGGTACTGACGTAAATCTGAATAATCCTCAACAGCAATCTTAAAGCAGTATCAGACCAAAATAACACTAATTATATAGCATTTTGCTTTTTAAAAAGGCACCGCACAATACGATTCCTTGCAGGTACCAATTACTCACAGATTTTTTCTCCGGAGTGCTACCAGACGAGGCTCCAGAGAGACGTTTCTCTCTGTGGACCAGTTTGCTGTTGGGCTCTCTCAGTGCTCTTTTCAGCTCATTGATGCTGGCTTGATGTTTCTGCAAGACATCCTCTGGTTTATCCAGGAACTGCTATAAAACAAACAGGTCAATCGGTAGAACCACTTACCTTCAGCAATTACTTAAGTGAGGGCTTTCTGGAGACCAGCACAGCTGTTTACAAATGTTTATCTAACTGTGGTAAGTACATAATAAGTACGCAAATGCAAACATCAGGCACATGTTCTGTTCTTGAAACGCATGAATAAGCATGTTGAAATAATAGAAAACTCCAATAAACCAATATAAATAAAATGATCTGTTCCATCACTTTAGACTGTACATTCTTCTTTTCAAGAGAACATTTTAGACACAACATCATTTTAGTTTAATACTCTAACATGCTGTGCACAATAAATATTGTAATGCCTACAGATCATGACAAACATCTGTCTATATGATTTGAGCCCTCTTCTTTATGAATCACTACATCGTCAACATTTAGGACAACAAAGCAGCACATAAAACACGAAACATGCTGGTGTTGGTAACAGATGTCAGAGGAACTGCCATCTTGGCTCAGTTTTCTGTTACTTCCTCTAGAAAACAATTACAGAAAGAAAGAGAAACTGCAACACGTGTAGTTACAGAGAGTGACAGCTCAGGCAGCTGATCGATGAGAAATAGTACCTCCTGTTTAGGACGTGGGGCCAAGTCCTGGTCCGACTGGGATAAAGGGGTGGTGGGGGGAGGGGGATGGTGGTGCAAGCCAAGGAACGGAGGCAGAGGCAAAGTGAGGTAGTGGAGACAGAGAGGCAGAGCATGGTTGAATTCATAAAGCAGGCAGCCAAACAGAGAGAGGAACTCTCATACAGACATTGATGTCAGCCATGGAAGTACAGAGAGTGAAAGAGGTTGTGTCACTGCCTTAGATACACAGGTTTAGAGTTGTCTTAGTCACATTGAGCAACATGGCATACTGTATCAAATTCAGTGACACAAATCTCCTGAGCTTTCTTTTCATCATACATGTCTTATGAGGTGCAGACTGGCATGTTCTGGAAATTATCTGTGAGCATGGATAAATGATACACCAATGACATACTTAAACTCTGCAAAACCTTTCCAGCACAAATCAATACATGGGCTGTTCTGCAAGTAGTCTAAGTCAACATGGTGCTAAAACAAGACTAATCTGGCAGTATGGTAAAACGTCAGCTCTGTTGAATGTCCCTGAGCTCCTCTCTACTTAAGAAAGAGTTTGTACAGTGATCCTTTGATTTATGAAAACAGATGGGAAAAATTGGGTCTCATTCACTAAAAATATTGTACTTTTATGTTCACAAAAAGTGCAAAATTTCAGCCAAATTCACAACAGGTGCCTACGTGCGTAAATATGTTCAACTTAAATCAAGTGTTTGATTATAAAACACATATTGCACTGTATGCAGTTTTAATACTTAATACAATATCACTTTGTACAGTTACTTAATCCATTTCTAATATTATATATAACTCATTATGTTCCTGTGTACATACAGTTAGTGAACAAGACCTAATATATTTCTTAAAGTCAACATGAAATGGCAATCATACCCTTTTAAAATATATTATGTTCTGTATATTTGGGAATGAAACAGGATATTCAATGAGGAAAAACACTGGATTGTGGAGAGGATGAAAATGTGTTCCTTTTTAAGTGTTATTTGTAAGTGTAAGTATTGTTTGTTACTAATTATTACATCTCTAACCTATATTAATCTTAATTAATATAATGTTAAATGCTTTGCATTATTGCATAAACTACTGGTAAGTTTTTTGAAAGCCTCCATTCTGTACAACAGTAGCCTAAAACAAAGCTTAAATAGCTATTTTCTGCACTAGTACAGCCTGGGTAACAAAAAGGAAAGTAATGAAGCTGATGAAGTTACATTTTACATTTTGATATACAATTAAAGCTTTTTTTTTTTTTTTTTTTTTGGAATAATGTGCACTGATGAATCGCACACAATAAGACCAGGAATGTGTATTAAGGAAATACAGTATCATCAGTGATTTCATATTGACTTAAGCGGGACAAAAAAACAAAGCCAATCAAAGTACATTATCTATCACAGTTCTCCATAAAATACTTAACAAATAGCCATTATATGATCCAGCTATGAACAATGGTCTCATCTGGATCTCAAGCCATGAAGGCTAGAAAATTACATGATCTGCCATGTGGGTAACAACATAGCAATCACGTTGCTATTTTTTTCGAGGCACTCTAAAGCCATGCTAGCAGTGTGTATGCAGATTTAGAGTGCAATTGAGACAATGACAGACAGACAGTTAGACACACAGATAGATAAATCACGCTAAAAATACCTCCGTCTTAGAGTCTACAGGAGAGCCTGCCTCCTCCCTCTGTCCGCAAGAAGATGAAGAAAGAAGCGATAGTTAGAGGACAGCAGTGAAGGGTTAGAAGCAGGAAGAACAGAGCAGAATCTGAATTAAACTGAGGAAATTAGCAAACAGGGAGAGGAAGGTGAGTGTAGAGGCAGATTTGTAGAGAGGTTGGAAAGTTAGATTCAGAAGAGTGTCAACAAAACAGGCAGGCATAGAAATATATTTAAGATTAAGTCAGGTGCAGAAAAGAAAGGCAAAGTTAGGAAAAGGTTTTGGAGTGGGAGACCGTTTTAATCAGACGGGACGGCAAGGGGAGTGTTAGTTAAACAATGTGATGGGAATTCTTGCAACTAGTTTTTTAAATCTGCTTGGAAGAACAGTAACATATTGCCACCCGTAACGCAAAGATGGTATGATCCTAAACCTGCTTCTTTTCCATTGAATACTTATTAGAAAACTAAATGAAGAAGCTGACACTAAACACTGTTGTGTGCACAGAACCTTGAGCTCCACAGTCTTAGATGGAGTGGAGTCACTTTCAAGTCGCTGGTCTTCAGCTTGTTCATGATCTTGGTCCAGGTCCTGATCCAGACTGGGCTCCAGGTAGTCCTGGTCCAGCTCATCTCTGGGAAGACTAGGCACAGGCTCACTGGAGGTGTGCTGGGAGAGTCGGTCCATAGTGTCCCCTAAAGCAGACTCTGAAAGAGAAGAAACAAATCATGTAGAGTAAGAAACCTAAGCAGCGTAGACATCTCAGATGTGGTAGCTTATTCCTCCACTGTCACCTTCAAATCTAAAAGGAAAGGCTCGAGTAGATGACCTGACAAATACAGTATACAGTCGGGTCCAAAAGTGAAAAGTGTGGTCACATTAGCTAAAATTCAAGGTCAAAAAAGCTTTGTCTATTGTCAATAGTTTAGCAATGTGTGAAGAACAGCAAATTTGTGTGACCAACTTGAGCATGAGTGGAATCTGCATGGGGACCTATTTTACCCTCACAGGAAACTCACAATCCTATTGAAATAACACAGACCACAAATCTAGAATTTAGGGCCATCTAGGACAAATCTTATTTAAAACTGGAAATTAACTAACTTTTCTTGTCCTATTTCTTTTCCATGTTCTTCTTTCCATTGAAGCAATAGATGTTCTTTGAATCATTCTCAAATATGTGGAGTTCATGCAGTTTGAGGGCTGCTGTTATTAAAGCAAAAGGGAGACAAATCAAATGTTTATTTGTTTATCATGTTTATTCTTCAATTCAGTGCTTCACTCCAGCTGTTTATAATTTGTAATGAAAAGTCTGTATTAAATATTAAAATGCAATTCTAGAAGCATTTTTTGGTATTACGACTTCCAGATCCTACTGTAGTAAACACAAATTTACTTTACAAACATTGTGAACAGAGAATATTAGCAGGAGAATGTGAAAGCTGTCACTTTTTGAAGTCACATTTTGAAAGTATAACATTTTACGTTATAGGTTTGCAAATTTGTAAATCAAAACTAATAGAGAGGTGCAAACTGAAGTATGCTTTGGGCAATTAATGTATTTTGTGATGATATCAGAGAAACACTTACCTCCATCTATGCTGCGGGAGAGCAGGTACCTCCTGCTAATTGATCGTTCAAATTGAGGAGCTGGCCTGTCAATCAAAGCACTGGCTTGGCGAGTCTGGGCTTGGGTCCGCCCACTGTAGCGGAACTTCGAGCCAATCACAAGAAAACCTTTGGGAGGAGGCTCAGGAGAGACCAACCTGTAGGAGAAAAACAGAAATGATGCAAGAAGAAAACGTGACCAAATCTACCAGAATGAGAGTGGATTGAACATTAATATAATTGTTTAAGCCCAAGTGAAGTCTGTCAGGACTTTTTAATAGACTGGTGCAGGTATGACGTCAGAACCATTTGGTCCCTCAAAATTTTCGTTTTATAATGGGGTTTTTCAATTTATGAATAAAATAAAGCCTGTGATAAACATAACTTGATGATACTTAGGTGTTTTATTCTACAACGTAACTTAGGGCTGTTCAATTAATCGAAATTCAGTTTCGATTTCAATTTCGATTTCTGCCTCCAACGATTATGAAAATACAGTAATCGAGATAAAACGATAATTGCGCCCCGTTCCAGCAGTGCACTTTCGTTCCTCCATAAAAGCCCAATTTCATGTCCAAATCAGTAAAATCATGTAACAGACTTTTGCAAAATGTGAAGTGCTTGATTTAAAAGCGTGAAAGAGAACTTGCCCTTCCTCGGGAAGATTACTGTGTATGCGCTCAGAGACGGAACAGAACACTGACATGTAAAGAAATGTTCTAGCGCCTAAACGGTCAAATACACACAAAAATGTGCCAAAATGCAGCGCTTAGAGATTATTCACGTAAACCCTCGTCAGTTATGTAATAAATGAACGTAAAGTGTTGAGAATGAAAATACATGTGTAACAGTAAATGGGCTCTATGCACGGTCACTTCCATGTTTTTCCTCAAGACCCTTACTTACATCCGGTGCTGCGCCGGAAACCATTGTTCTTAACGAAGAGCTTTCAAAATGGCAGAGGAGAAGATAATTTTTCAGTTTACAAGAACTTCCCTGAATTATTGTAAATGCTGTCCATCGCATTGCGAGTCTGCCAGCTGTCATACCAAAATGGAGAAAGGCATTTTAAAGAGTTTCAAGTTACATCAACAACATTAGGGTGAGTATTGTGCTGTCGTCTTCTAGCAAATCTAGCTAACGTTAATAAGGCTGGATAACGCTGCATAACTTTTACGCCGATTTCATCAGCACTTAAATAGACTTTAGCTTTAAATGCCATTCACTTTAAGTTTTATGACCCCTAAGAGATAGTAGCAATAACAACAGAGCTCCCGGAAAGTTAATCCACGGTTGTTTGCATCTGTCATGTGGCTCTGATAGGTGTTTGCTGTGATGAACGTCTTCAATTGATATAAAGTATTTTAAATACTGTACCTATTTTTAGATTGCCATATATCGTAATACACCTTAATTCTGACAGTTTATACTTATATTTTCAATTATTTTATTATCTGTACCCTGAAGCTTGAATTGATTGTTTACATTTAATATAGCAGTTTTCTAACACAAACATGGTGAAGCTATTCAGTAAAAAAAGCAAACAAGATCAGAAATGGTTAAGGGATAGGGACATCCTTTTAAATATTACTGAACAGTGTATTGTGTTTGTAATATTATAAAGATGATTAATTCCATTTACAATGTAACAATTTAAAGTGCAACTGAAAGTAATTCGAAATGCATCTGAATTCAATTCAGCATGTAATCCAATTTAATTATCTGCACAGATTGTTCCTCCTGTACATAACTGCACTGAAATGGAGCAGAGTTGGCACAAACCTTGAACAATGGTAAGTGTAAGAGAATTATCAATTACTTTAATGAATGACATATATAATTAATACACTTTGATTAATAATATTAACATGCCCCATTGGTATGCCTAGAGAGTCAAGCCAGGGCCTGTCTGAGACAATAAGGTAGGAGTAGACTGTAAATGTATCACAGTCTAATATTGTTACATTATCTTTTCATATCTTGCTATATTCATAATATATAACATGCCTATATGATTAGGCCTTGCGGAAAAAGACAAAACACAATCATAGTGGATATGGTACTGTTCATAATCTGTCAGTGGATCACCAGCTTCCTGACAGACAGGCAGCAGCTAGTGAGGTTGGGAAACTCACATCCATGACTCTCACCATCAGCACTGGTGCCCCTCAGGGATGTGTTCTCTCTCCATTGCTCTTCTCCCTCTACACGAATGACTGCACTTCAAAGGACCCCTCTGTCAACCTCCTAAAGTTTGCAGACGACACTACAGTCATCGGCCTCATCCAGGACAGAGACAGTCTTAACAACCTGGAGCTAAACACTCTCAAAACAGTGGAGATGGTTGTAGACTTCAGGAGGAAGCCCCCTGCACTCCCCCCACTCATCATCATGGACAGCACTGTGGCTCCAGTAGAGTCATTCAGATTCCTGGGTACCAACATCTCTCAGGACCTGAAGTGGCACAATCACATTGACTCTATTGTGAAAAAGGCCCAGCAGAGACTGTATTTCCTCCGCCAGCTGAGGAAGTTCAACCTGCCACAGGAGCTGCTGAAACAGTTCTACTCTGCCATCATTGAGTCTGTCCTGTGTTCATCTATAACTGTTTGGTTTGGTTCAGCTACCAAATCAGACATCAAGAGACTACAGCGGAGAGTCAGGACTGCTGAGAGGATCATCGGTGCCCCTCTGCCCAGCCTTTACACCTCCAGAGTGAGGAGAATGGGTAAGAAAATCACTCTGGACGCCTCACACCCAGCCCACTCTCTCTCTGAACTGTTGCCCTCTGGCCGACGCTACAGAGCACTTTGCACCAAAACAGCCAGACACAAGAACAGTTTTTCCCCCAGGCCATATCCCACCTGAACAGCACATAACACACCTCAGTACTGGACATCTGTATACAACTCAACAAACCTTCTTCGGTATTTAGCACATATGCACATTCACAATTTTGTCTGGATATTTTTCCTTTTTCCGTATATTTTTATTACTACTGTTATTTATAATTTATTGTATATTCTCTTTAATATTATTGTTTTATTACCTTAACTTTATGTATGTTTGCACTATGTTTGTACTTTCTGTACCGGAAGCTCCTAACACCAAGACAAATTCCTTGTGTGTGTGTGAACACACTTGGCAATAAAGCTCTTTCTGATTCTAATTCTGATTCTGATAATGTATGCAACATTTTTATGGTCAATTTACCCTGTACCTTTGTTTGTTTGTTTTTTTCTCAGGAGAACACTTTGGTGTCACCAGCGAGCTGCCTGACCTATCAGTCCTTCAAGTTGCAGAAGTGTTAAAAAAAAGACCATTACATTATCACAGTTATTAATATTTAATGTATTAGTATTTTACATAAACATTACACTATCAAAGTTACTTATATTCACATGGTATCAATGTTTATTATATTTACATGTTTAGATTACACCGGTGAGCAAGAAACAGTATTGAACTTATATATATATATATACATTACATTTACATTACATTAAATTTACATTTTATATAACAGTTTGTACAAATAAAAACATATTAATTAAAGTGTTTTGTGTAAGACCAGATCTCTCTGTGGAAGACCGACTGAAAGGTGGACCATGAAGAGGAAGAACTCATCGATGGGCTGCAGAAACTGACACTGTCAAAATAAAGTTTAAATAATTATGATACATGTAATACATGTAATGTGTGCATCAAAAGAGAAAAATAAATATAAATAACATTTATTTTCTATCTCTGTCACAAACAATACAATATCAATATTTGCCATTGCATTGCTTGTTATTCCAAATTTACTCCTCGTTATAGCTGTCCCTTGCTCTGGTCACACGAACCATGTAATTTGGATGCAGGTTCACCAAGTCTCCAAAAGTCCATTGGGTGTAGATCGCAAATCTAGATGGGATGCAAAACATGTTTTCAGAATATACACACCACAAAATCTATGCAATGCAAGCTAGTTTGTCTACACTGAACCTGAAGCTTACTTTAAAAAACAATGTATGGTTGTAATGCATTGACATGCAAGTACTTTTTTTAAGTGAATCATCTAATAACTAGTTAACATGTATTGCCCAGACCCACAGAAGAGGTTTTAAATAAACAGGCAAACACAGCAGCCCTGTTCACAATAGGCATACAATGTGCTCGGTAATATAGTAAATTATTAGGTCTTACCTGATGTATAACCATTTATTGTGATTTTCTTCATCCAGGGGATGTTGCTGGGACAAAACGGGACACAGCAATAGCGGGGCAAACCACCCTCACGGATGTTTAAACTTTATGGAACTCTTCATTAAATAAGTTTTGTACTATATTACTATGGTGTACTTACTGTGTTATATTCTAACAATACAAGTTATAAATATTAGTTTAAGTTAGTTTAGTTTAATATTAATCGTTCACTGACAAAAGATTGCAGCTGGTAACGCATTCACGCTATGGTTGAATATAGACCGGAAGCTTGTAAGCGGCCTGAGATTTAACCGGAAATACGTAGGCTACGTCCCATGCATAGAGCCCATTGGATCCGTGCGGCTCTTAAAGTGAGAGCGGGCTATTTTCCTGTTGCCGACTGTGTGCTTTATATTAATCAAACAACAAAAGACAAGGATAAAATCACTCACTGCTCTTGACTGAAGGACTTTTGTTGCTTTAATAAGAAACAAAGGAAGTTTAATTCTTACAGTGAAGACTATGCTGTTTTATTTTACATTAGGTTTTTCAGTTTCTCTAGTAGGCTGTTAACTGAATAGCTAGACTTGCATTAAAAAAAAAACTTAAAGCGCAGTTTGTTTCATTTGTATCTTTTTTTTATTATAATGTATTTGTTTGCTTTTTTATTACTGGCATTGTTTTCCTTTGTTTTTTTATTAATGGCAGTTTAATTATTTTCAATAATTTTGAGGACATTTTTGTTATTGTTTTTTTTAACTAATAGTAGTTACTCTGGTATTCTGCTGTGGTATTGAGAATTGTGACATTTCAATGGTCTCTAAAATGTAGATGTCATAGCAACCTTATTTACAGAAAAAAAAAAAAAAAAAAAAAAAAAAAAAAAATATATATATATATATATATATATATATATATATATATATATATATATATATATATATATATATATATATATATATATATCACTATCTTTAAATAAAACTGTCATATAAACTTTTGGTCATATGGCCCACTAATAATCATTTTAAATAATCGTGATTACAACATTGACCAAAATAATCGTGATTATGATTTTTGTCATAATCGAGCAGCCCTAACGTAACTGCACACAATCACACCTCAACCTGTCTTAGGCTGGCCACACACTAGAAGATTTTAAGGCCGATTTTAAGCCTGATTTGCTCCCCCGAACGATCGGGGGTGTGGCCCGATTCGAGGCTTGTTGCAAATTATTTTTTGCCCAAAAAATCCTCTATTGTGTGGTGTCATTATGATTATTTATCTGTTCCAGATCGAGACGGAGTGTCCCCGAACTCAAATCGTAAATATCAAACATGTTTGATATTTACGACTCTTGATCTGGCTGCCTCTGACATGATACCCGCGATAGCCAATGAGAGCGAGCAAGCGTCACCTACCAGATGTTGCGTGCTTCTATAGCTGAAACGTGACAGCCACAAACATGACACGAAAGCAGAATACATCACCCATATTCTTTTTTTATACTTTGTTTTTCACTGTGAAACAGAACATGCGCTGGAAGAGCAAGCTGACAACGTTGATTGTCCTCTATTTGTTTTTCTTCTCTAGTCACGTTTGATCTCGTGAGTCTCCATGAGATCTCGTGTCACTGTGTGTCATCAAGTGTGTTCAGAGGATTATAAGGCTAAAAATCGGTTGAAACTGTCTCCATGTCAGTGGTCTCCCATGGTTTTAAAATCGGTTAAGATTTGAAAATCGTCTAGTGTGCAGCCAGCTTTATCGAGTTACCACAAGCTTTATTTACTCATAGCTTAAAAAAAAACAAAAAAAAAAAAAAACATTATAAACCCCATAAGAAAATCTTGAACAAAAAACAGCGGCGAATCAGACTTCAGGGTTCTGATGTCATACCCGCACCACTCTATGAACAGAGTTGGAATCAAAACTAGAAACTCCAAGGCAAACACTAGATCCCCTAACAACACCCAAAACTAAATCCAGACTCCCTAAGATTAAAACTAGACTCATAAAGACCAAGATCGAGACCAAGATCTGTATTTTCCAAGAATTAAGTTTTAATGTAATGGAATTTAAAAATATTTTTTTTGTCTTATTTAGTTTTAAATACATTAAAAGAGCAAATGGAAATTAGCTAAAAAATATAATTACACAAGAAAATTAATTATAAAGACAAAAAGAATATGGTTTTATCTCAGACTATAAACCAAGCCCCATATCCAGAGGTTTTCAGATTTAAACCATGGCACCAAATAATGAGGCATACAGTAGGTTAAGGCCCACATTTTGAGACTCCAACTCTCTTAATGGAAGCACAAAGAAACAAACAAGACCAAAACACCTGCATTCTTACATTTAAAAAAGACTGTTCCCAGTTTTGTGGCAGGAGTTTTTGTAGGACAGTGAGCGCCTACCTGAAAAATGTGTGATGTTCAATGCAGACCTTCCACAAGCGCTTAGAGGCACGGTGGTTGGGCAGCTTGAAGCCAATGGTGCTCTCAAACTGCTCATACTGGGGGTGCAGGGGAGTGTGGGCATGTGATGGGGAGGAAGTGGGGGGTGTGAAGGGAAAGCAGAGTGGTAACGTGTTACTTGACAGGATTTGACGAGGTGTAAAATCTGTGTGCTGCTACAGCTCAAATCAACCGACAGGGCACAATTCTGCATGCCTTTATTTATCCAAACAGAACGTAACCAGAATTTCTAAAGAATGCTGCAGAGAAACTGCATAAGAATGAGAGTAAATGTTAATATCTAAAAGCTCAAGGTCCACAGAATGGAGCCTGTTGTGTTGATAAGATGCAGAACAGTGAAGCATCTCGAATAAAGGCATTGAGATATTGTTTAACATTCATATCTGACCCTCACACATAACAGGCAGAGTCAAAGAAACGCCATGCTTTTGTGCTAGACAAAGACGAGAATCCCATTGTGAGAGGAAAATCAAAGAAATAACCCCATAAATGCAGACTGCAGAATCCTTAACACTTAATAAAGACCTCTGCAACTTATTTTGCTTGCTTTCTTCCCTCTCTCCGGATTGAATTCTCTCCTCACCCCATCTCTACTCATTTTCTGCTTCTCTCTGTCTCTGTGCCCACTAGGCAAAAAATTTTCACAGCTCAGCCTAATGTTTTAAAACCCTCATCCTTTCCGCACTCAGCAAGCTAACAACCACTAAAGAGCAGAACCTCAAACAATATAACTTGTGTTTGCTGAGACATAATTAAAGGCATTTTTTAAGTGCCGTAATTAGAAATGCGCTTAAAAATATTTTGTTTCTTTGTGCAAAATGGTGGAAGAACACTTACATCAGTCTTCAGATAAATGGGTAATTTGAAAGCCTGAATAGTGATTTCAAATACTCGAAAAATCATCTCATTTTTTTCTAATAAAACCACATCATTTTCTCGCCCACAGCATTAGTCTCAGTATACGGCATCCTTATCTAGCTAATGCTTCAACATGCATCTACGAGCGAAATCTAACAAGAAAAACCTGGAAAATCTCAAAAGACCTTTTTCTCTACCTCTCCAGGTCGGATTTTGATGTAGAAGTTGCTTCTCTTGTAAGATATTTTGAGGATCTTGGGCCAGGCGAATCGGTTGATACGCAGCCGGTCTCTATAGATCAACAGACCACTGGCACACACCCCCAGCATGATGTCAATGCCTTCAGAGTCCTTTAAAACACACACAAAGACACATTCAGATGCTCAGGTTTTCAGTCACATTTCAGTTTTAGACTTCCAAACCAGGGGTGATTCTAGGATTTCATCCTAAGGGGTCTGAGCCTGTAAAATTGCACAATTGGATCACAGGTCTGTTCTAATGGGGTTGTGCACCGCAGGGAAAACTTTGTTAAATCCAAAAAATTAAATACAAATAACTGTATAACCATGCCAAGTTGAGGTGGCAAAGTAAATAATCTACTTTAAAGACAGGAGAAAATACTTTTTTGACATAAGTGTCTTCCCATTTGCACAGGGTGTGTGTCCAATCAAAATGTTGTTACTTGGTAATAAAACTAATACAAATGCTATTTCTGGCCTGGTGTGTGTTTCAAATGTTAGAATGGTAAATCACTTTTTTTCTCATTGTTTTTGTTTTTGCATGTATGAGTCCATTGTCCTATTTTAAAATGTGCAAAAATTGTAACGTCAGGGTTTCTGCAGGTTTTATGAAGGTAAATTTAAGACATTTAAGTGACAAGAAAAGGAACAACAGTACATCAATATATTTTCTGTCAATATGTTGTATTAGCAAAACTTCAGCGTTTGAAAATATAACTTCCAACCAATCTCTATTACTTTTTAATTCATTTCACAAAAATTACAAACACTGAATTATGGAAAAAGTTTTCACAACCCACTGGCAGATCCTGTATTTGTTCTTGCTTTAACCATAAACTCACTTAATTTTGTTCAATTCCTCAATACATTAATGTATCCAGATTTAAGGATGTATAGATTATTTGTATTGGAAAATAAAAACACTAAGATAGATATTCATTTTTTACAATGCCTGCAAAATTAACTTCCATTAAGCTGTAAACAATCTGTGAAAGGTTCGCTTTCGCACGATTCTTTCCACAGCAATAACGGATGGGTGAACTGTCACTGTAGTAATATATCTATCAATGTATATCAATGTATTATGTAACATACATTGCCTTTTTTCAAACATGTTCATTTTGACAGATTGTAATTGTATTTACCTGTGAAAACAAACAAACCTGGAAAGAGACGTGAGGATTTGAGGAGAAAAACGAGAGATTCTTCAAGCATTCCAGTGATTAATGGAGTATATTGTAAATTAAATCAGGAGAACAGGCCACAAATGAGCAGTATATGTTGTCCTTTTTCATACTATTACAGCGGAATGCAAAACAAAAAAAGAAAAGAGTGCAGCGACTGAAAATAACTCTTGCCATAGATATTCTTGTTATAACATGTCACGTTAAAATACCAAGAATTACGTTATTCTGATGACTGAAAATAAAACATGAAGGAAAATCAACAGATTTCATTTGAAATGATTAGTTTTCAGGTCCCCAAACCTGAATTGCCACCCATAATTCAAAATGCAGTAGGCTCTCCAGGAATAAGATGGATAAGGCCTTAAAGAGTTAAGCCTGCGTTATATTTTCCGCGTGGGCAATCCGGACAGGTACACTGACAGCGCGGACGCGGACTACTTGTATTTATACTACCGAAAGCGTACGCTGGTGGTCCGCTTCCCGGACGTGTTCCATACATGCGCGGTAGATCGGCTTGAACAGTAAATAAACATGTGAACAAACAATTGTCCAGAGTTATTGCACATCTGGCTGTTTTTATATTGTTTTATCGACGGATTGTACAGGTTTGGGTAGCAACGGGCATCTTCACACAGACTGCGCATGCACAGTTGGTCCTTTTGTAGCCTACTGACCGTGCACAAAAATTGAGAGGTACGCGGATGTCCGCGCAGAGCCTCCGCGCACACCCTCCAATGGCGATTTTTACGTCACGCGGACCCTAGCGGACCATAGCGGACTCGCACACGCAGAAAGAATAACACAGGCTTTATTCCACCCCAAAATGAAAATTTTGTCATTAATCACTTACCGTCATGTCGTTCCATACCCGTAAAAGCTTTGTTCGTCTTCAGAACACAATTTAAGATATTTTGGAGGAAAACCGGGAGGCTTGTGACTGTCCCATTGACTGCCAAGTAAATAATACTGTCAAGGCCCAGAAAAGTATGAAAGGCATCGTCAAAATAGTCCATCTGCCATCAGTGGTTCAATCTTTATGAAGCGACGAGAATACTTTTTGTACACAAAGAAAATAAAAATAATGACTTTATTCAACAATTCGTCTCATCTGCATCACCGTAGCGCCATTTTGCAACCACTGATGGCAGATGGACTATTTTGATGATGCCTTTCATACTTTTCTGGGCCTTGACTGTATTATTTACTTGGCAGTCAATGGGACAGTCACAAGCAGTGGTGGAGGTAATGAATTACAACTACTCACGTTACTGTAATTGAGTAGTTTTTTCGGGTACTTTTACTTGTACTTAAGTACAAATTAAGCAAAATAATCTACTTCGTTACTTTTAAATCATAGTTAATTACTGAGTACGGCCACAATTTGAACTGATATTCAAACCTTTGACTGCACTTCAGTAGCTAATAACGATATCCGATCGTAAAGGGACCAATAAAAGCCCTGATATCTGAACCGCGGGTAAAGCTGCGGTTCAGATGAAGAGCTGAGCGGACAGTGAGGGAGCTCAGCATGATTTATGGACTCAAAGTTTGGAGAACCAAACTACATGATAGTGCTATCATAAATTTCTATATTTTGATACCGATACTGAAATATCTGACACGGTTCCATTACTCATTTTCCACAGTATCTACCGTATATACACCGATACAAGCTGCGTCTCGCTCTCTCCTCTCCGACAGCGAGTTTGACACACATCCGCCTCCTGTCTGAATATCCGCACGGGATTGCAGGTATTCTGCATAATTTTAATAATTCCTGCACAAATGTGTCGAGCACTTTATTGTAACATGAGAACACAGTCATGTAATCGCAGAAAACTGGATGCGAGCTCTCAAATGGGCCTAACTTATGCAAATGAACTGCCTGTCCTCTCACTCCGATATTGCTTGTGCGCAGACTGTGCGCAATCGCGATCTTTCCATGCTTTTAAAGTAGAAATTATTTCTCTTTGCTCCTGAATTAAACTTTGTCAAAAGTTATCAACCATTCAGAATAGATCCACGCCTGATCGATGAAAATCCTGGAAATTTTATTGGCTGTAAGTGAAATGCACCAGAAAGTCTTTCAACAATCAAAGATGGAACTTTAATTTCTTTACAATGTAAGTTTATGCTAGAAATGTTTTGGAATGGGATATTTGTCTGATTTGTACATATAAATATCCTAGTCTGTCTAACTGCATCACTACATTGTACAGACATTACAGGTCAAAACCAGCTGATGTTCCATTTATCTATATAAATAGGCCTAACATATATGGCTCTTAAATCACTGCTTATAAAAATTCAGTGTTATCATATTTTGAATATTTTTTTTGAAATTTTCAAATATCTATATGGCAGTATACAGTATGTGGTAGTTTTGCCAGTGGTATTGAAAATGATTAGTCATCATCAAAAATGACCCTACTTACTTTTTTAGTGCACATTACTAGTCTTGTGGTGAACAATTAAACCGTGCAAGTCAATACACTGGAAAAAAAAAATTGTCTGCCATCGTAATCTTTAATCAAAAACTGAAATTTTTGCTTCCGCTCTGGAATGGGAATGCTCTGATGACGTCAGTTTGATGGCTTGGGGAGAATCCTCTTGTTGAGTATGCCGTAAGGACTGCTGTTTCCGGGTCCAAGCCTCTACTTATTTCATTTGAGAATACTATCTCAACAGCCATTTATGAGCACTATTTAATTAATATTACATATTTACATATTTAAGCTAAGCATTTAAAAATTTGCTGTGCACACTACAGTCTCCGTGCTCACAGTGTCCCAGACACTAATATTTTAGCTGAATCACTGTCAGGCCATCTGGGATTTCAGTATGGAAATAAAGGTTAGGGTTATAATTTTTCAGTATTACATGACATCGTGGGTGTATATTAGACAGTTTGTTGTTTTTTTGGGGGGGGGTGTCTGGCAGAGCGTTAGGACCTAGAAGCGGTGAGGCGTGATGTCAGACGTAACAAGCAGATATTCTTAACCACTCCTATCCAACCGTGAATCTGTTATGAGCAAGAGGTGGAGTATTCAATACCCAATATTCCATTTCAATCAATAAGATAAGGTTTTGTTCAAAGTAGCTATTATCCACATAGATCTTTGATATGAATGAATATTTTTTTTCATTAAATATCACCGGCTAAAAAGTAACTGTTTGAACTTTTACTTGTAATTGAGTATTATTTCAGCAATGTAACAGTACTTGTACTTGAGTACAAATTTTCAGTACTCTTTCCACCACTGGTCACAAGCCTCCTGGTTTTCATCCAAAATATCTTAAATTGTGTTCCAAAGATGAACGAAGCTTTTATGGGTTTGGAACGACATGTGGGTAAGTGATTAATGACAAAATTTTCATTTTGGGGTGGAGTATCCCTTTAAATTGTGGAAGAATGAATTAAGCCTTTTTAAGGCCTGCAGAAACCCAGCATTATTTTAGGGGGGATGAGATGTAAGACAGTGGGCTGAAGCCATCCTAAACAAGGACTAGAATCACCTGTGCACCAAACGCACAGTTCATAATATTCCATGTACAACGTAGACACTTCTATGCTAGCAGTACAACAAAAATAAATAACACCATCATACCTTAGCATGATGGAGATCAACGCCATACATGGAGAGTTTCTTGGCGTTTTCCAGGAAGTTGATTTCAGCCTCTGCAGGACTCATGCCCCTGATAACAGGTCATCATTTTGAGAATAATTAAATAAACAGTTTGTATAAAACATATGTTGCAGAATATTTGAGCTATTTGATTGTTGTACTGCTTGTTATCCATATCTGTAATTACTAGAGCTATCAATTCAGTGTGTTAATTTAGTGTAATTTAATATTTTGTGTATATTTATTATTATTAAGTGATAAAAAATGAGTGCCATTAATCATGCCCCATGATCCGTAAGTAAGTTATGCATTAAGGATTTTTTTCTTACCATCAGAGAAATTTAAATTTGGTATTTTGAGCCCAGACTTGGACAGACTGACAAACTCAACAGCAAAACTGACTGAACTGGGTCAGGATAAAAAAAAAAAAATGCATTAACGAATAAAGATTCTAAAGTCTATTCAAAGCTTTTATCTTCTGTCATAATAATGTAATGAATTTAGGTTATCTTAATTTGGGGGACTTGCTAAGCAAACTCTGATAAATTAGGATTAATTTAATTAATCAGCATATCATGTAATTAATATGACTAAAAGTCTTCATTAATTGACAGCTGTGGTAATCACTGCTCCCTATGCAGGTCAGCTGGTCTCACCTGTAGGTGCGGTGCAGCTCCATCACCCTCTCCTCCAGCTCACGGGTCTGATTGGGGGCGAAGCGGAACTCGCTGATGTAATCTGGCCCGTGTTCCTCTGGGTCATAGTCTCCCAGCTCAGCCTGAACGGCGTATGAGCCCAGCAGAGCATGAGTCACGAACGAGCAGGGCAAACGACCTGACAGTATGTCCTCCCTCAGCTGCAGACACAGGTAATACCTGCCCAATCAAAGTTAGTAATTCAATTTAAATTACATTAGTATATATATCATATGTTATCATATCCTAATTAAACAGAATAAAATTTTGATTAATCACCACATGCCTGGGGCTTTTGGAGTTTGTTTTCATGCAACATGATCATGGTATACTAAAGGGACAACCAATCTGAAGCAACATTTGGTTAAAGTGACAAGTTTGATTGTACTTGGATTGCACGGTTCAGATTTTAGATCACCAGACCATGTATAGAACACAGGGCATATATCTATAAAGAAATATAAATATAAAGAAAGATACAATGAGTTATGACATGCATAATGTGGTTGTGCATGTAGCATGAGTTAACAAGTAGCTCTATATTTTGTATATAACAAAAGTGCTAAGTGATTAATGTGTATTAGTCTTGCAAGTCTAATATGTAATGTGTATAAATAATTAACCATGGAAATTAAATATTAATTAAATATTGTTTAAACTTCTACTAAGGACAACTTATAAAGTACTCTACAATATGATAATTTTTGTAATTATTATAATAATTTTTAGCTTTCATACATGTTTTATATATAATTCTACATTAACATTATTTTTTATTATCAATGTTATTAATTATAATTATTCATTTGTTATAAAATAGAATCCATCCATTCTCACAATGGCTTGTCCTATGTAGGACCACAGGATGAATTGAATTGAATTGAATTTAACTGAATTGAATTGAAATGTTTGGTCCAAACTCATGGTCGTTCACCCAAAAACCATCTACTCATCCTCATGTTGTTCCAAACCTAAATTTTCTTTTTCTGTTTCTAAAGTATATTTTTCTGCTGAACACAAAAGAAGATATTTTGAAGAATGTTGGTAATCAAACAGTTGACGGTAGCCATTGACTTCAATATTGTTTTTTTCCATACTATGAAACTCAATGGCTGTATACAGTCAACTGATTGATTACCAGTGTTCCTCAAAATATCTTCTTTTGTGTTTAACAGCTGAAAGAATAATTCACACAGGTTTGAAACTAGTCGAGGGTGATGACAAAACTGTCATTTTGGGGGGAACGATCTCTTTAATATGCAGATGACAGCTATAAGTTCTGGTTCCATTTCCTCAAATAGTGTCACTATCAAAACATCATGACCAGCCAGCATGGCAACACTGGCTCAACCAATAGCATTCATTCATTTGGTTTGCTGACCAGTGCCAGACAGTAAGAGTGTTTGACAAACTTATTTGTAGACAGTCTTTATTTTTGCACTTACGTCTGGTGATGGTAGTGGCACAGAAATTACACATTTCAGCTTTAACACGTTTGAACAACGCACTCACCGTGTGATGTCTTCAATCAGCTGAGACGGATCGGGAGGATAGAATTTGACAGCAAAGGAGAAATGCCAGGGACCCACTAAAAACAATCAGACACAAACTCACTTTCATCAGATTCAAGCAACCAAGGTTACAAAGCTGAAGTATCTTATTTTCCAACACTTACCATGGATTTGTTTCTTGATTTCTTTTGAAGGATCCAGCCAATTCTGAAAGAGAGAACAAAAATTCCTCTATCAGCCAGGACACATTGATAAGCAAATGCCGCAGTTTCAGCACCGTCTCCTCCACGGCAGGAGCAATCACCTCATACATATTCTGTAAAATGGTCAATGCATTAATATTCTGCAGCCACAGGAGCACTAAAAGAGTAGATAAATGTCATCTCCGGCACACAGCACTCCAGTAAGGTCACCCAAAGCCTGGTGACACACGAAAACGTTTAATGCCAGCGCACCTCGGTCCAGAGGAGATGAAAAGCACTGCCTTATTCACATCTCACAGTACCAGCTTTCATAAATGACCACTGTTACATGTAAAATATAGGACCGGGAGTGAAATTGTCTCAGAAATCGCTTTCCTTTGCTGTACAGACAAGTCAAAGCAAAGATATTTCCACTGAAAGCCTGGTTATTTTTATCTGCCCACCCGGCTGCAAACGTCTTCATACTTTAACATAAATCTTCTCCATTACGTTTGAAAAATGGCCCATTTCTGTTTCTGGATCTGTTACTGTCTTTACAAGTGTTTCTAACAAACCTTGAGCTCTCCGCAGGTCTCGCTTCCCATGCTCGACACGTGGTTTTCAAACAGAAATCATTCAAATTTCAAACAGCAGTGTGATCAGATTTGTTGGCCTGGGAACAATCCCGCTGATCATAGCAGCAGGCAAAGGAGCCTCAGCTGGGAAAAAGTGCTAAGTGGAACTAGACTGGGACAGCCGTGGTGGTGCAAGCAGGGTCCTTATGGCTAAACTAGGACTGGGGAGATCCTCAGAGCATTTCCATCAGTCAAACCCTACCTCCAACAGTCCCAATCACTAGGACTCAGAGCCCCATTATCTCAACCCAATTATGTGTATTTTTATATAGAGAGGTCGTGGTAGTGCATGGGAATAGATGGACAACAAAAGGATGCTCTTGTTAACTGAGCAACATCCCTGTTTCCTACTTACAAATGAAGAAAACATAAGATTGCTTTGGATGTTTGCATTTAAAGTTAATCAAGTGAGCAATTGATAAAATAATCTATACCATGCATTTTTACTACAAATAAACCATATAGGTTCAATAGTTAAACCAAGGGAACCACAAATTAACCACGATTTTTCAACACTAACTATACTTTACCCATGGGATCTGTAGTAAATCTGTAGTTATACAAATGACAATACACACACACACACGCACACACAAAAACATACTATAATAAAACTATGGTTAATTTTCGTAAAGGTCCACATGTTGCTAACTTGTTTCTAACATATTTTAGCATGTTTCTAGCATATTGCTGGCATGTTTTAACATGATGCTAACATGTTTCAGTACATTGCTAGAATGTTTAACGTTGTTAGCATGTATCTAGCATGTTTAAGCATTTGCTATCATGTTTTATCCTGTTGCTATCGTGTTTTTACAAATTGCTACCATAACGTAACATATTTAATTTCTAACATATTTTATGCTGTTAACATGTTTTAACACATTGCTAATATGCTTTACCATTTTGCTAGTATGTATGTTTTTTTCTGTAATGTTTTAACATGTTGCTAGCAAGTTTTAGCATGTTTTAACATGTTGCTAACATGTTTCAGCACATTGCTAGCATGTTAACATTTTGTTCATGTTAATCTACCATGTTTTAACATTTTGCAAACATGTTTTATTATGTTTCTTTCATGTTTTGCTAACATGAATGTTACTAACATATGGTGTTAACATGTTTTAACACATTGCTAATATGCTTTATAATTTTGCTGTTTTGAAATGTTTCTAGCATGATTCAACATATTGCAATGTTTAAACAAGTTGCTAGCATGTTTTAGCACTGCTTTTAGCATGTTTTGGTATTTTTCTTAATTTTCTTGAAGTTGCTAGCATTATTGCCACATTTTCCAGCATGTTTCTGGCATAAGAAATACCAGTTTGCGATATCAAGCACCATAGCAGCCTGTTTTTGTACAAGTAAAATAACTGGAAGCAAATGACACCGGAAGACTCACACATTCAAGTTACACATGGCTGGAATAATAAAAAAAAAAGTCTCACCAATATGTGCTCTGTTAAGTTAAAGCAATTATAGCAATTAGGCTATATAAGAGAAATAGGTCAATGGGATGACATAAGAGTTGAACTCTGACCTTTTGGCTCTCCATGTCACTGAAGGTCAGGCCAAAGTAGTCCTTCTCCAAGAGGTTGAGATGTTCACACACCATATCCAGTAACACCTGTCCTTTACAGAGCTTCTGTATAGATAGATGAACAAGTACAGAGAAAGCACAAGAGAAAATAATTGATGTAGTGTTTGTCATTGCAGAAAATGCCCCCCTTCCGATTTTAATCAAAGTCAGGGGTGTCTCTAATCCCTTCAGTGGGACACAGTATCATTCCCTTGAGAATATGATACCTGGGTTTCTGTCATGTAATGCAGGTGTTTGTATGATTTTAAGACACAATTCAAAATCATATTATCTGGCCAGGCTATTATGAACGAGCAAGATGCTGATTAAATGCAATATTTGTAATGTTCAGGACGCTGAAAGTCCCCAAATATGCTGTGAGCAAGCAAGATGTATGCTATAATGTAGTAAACTATCCGTGTTGTTTCCATCCATTTGCTGCTTCAATGATAAGGTGAACATTAGCATGTAAATCAAGTCAAGTCAAATTTCCCCCAATACACACTGTTATGAAGCAGCTTTACAAGTAAACCATGATGTTGATGTTTATAATATCTTAATATCTTGGTGCCTTTCGATTTCAGCAGATTAGACCTGGACAATAATATAGTTTCTATTTTTTACGATGATACAAGAAATCAAGACTGAGATTTGATATAAAGTATATATCACTTAATTTGAGTGTACTAAGCGATAGTACAGCTTACATTTTTGTAACAATAGAAATAATCAAGCAATTTAGATGTGTATATATAACTTCTATATCCAACTTTGTATAAAGAGCTGGGCGATAATATATAAAATAATAATTTGTTTAGATTACAGTCTTAAAGATAAGATACTGAAATAATGAAATCATCTGCCCTTTGTTACATTAAATGCCTCAATGAACACTGAAGAAATGAACACTTTTGTGCTGTTTCTATGAAACGTCAATCTCATATTCTATATTCATATAATCTTCAGTCATGGCTAAGCATCTGTGCCTTTCTGACCACACCCTGTCATTCTGCACAATAGAGTGGCATATGCAACATGCTTGAGACACCAGCTCTGGCTTTGCCTTTCTACAGAAACACTGAGCACTCGCCGCCCAGGGAGCCCATTTCCCGCGGCGACAGGGATAAAGCGCAGCTGTTTCTATGGCAACAGAAGTGGTGAGGTTTTATGTGTGTGAGTCTGTGTGTGTGTGTGTGTGTGTGTGTGTGTGTGTGTGTGTGTGTCGCTTCCCTGGCCTCTCATGGCTGAAGCACAAGGTTTTTTTAAGAGGAAGAGAGAAAGAGAGAGTGGGTGTGCTACCATAAAAAGGCTTCTTAAGTTAGCCAGGGAGGCCCTCAATTACACCAGCAGCACATTATATTTGTATGTAAAGGCAATTTCATAGTTTTTAGCCCAACATAATGCACTTCAAGGACTTAATTTTGATAGTTCCCCAGGTGCAGAAATGTACTTCGAGTTCTGACTAACAATAGTACTGTACTTGTTGCCATTTGTGATTTTAGGTGGTACAGTACGTTCACAACTTGCTTGTAATGAGAAGTGTTCTGCTGTGTTTATATAGGGGAAAGATTTTTAATATTGATGATGTGACATAAAAGAATTAATGAAATGTTCACAGAGAGATCTCTCTTTGACTCAAGAAGTATAAGCCATTGTTCCAGCGAAGACATCAGATATTTAAAAGGACAGTTCACCCATGCTCAACTCAACTTTCTTTCATCTGTGGAACAGAAAAGGAGATATTTAGCTACAGTTGTGCTCAAAATTATTCATACCCTTGATAAATATGAACAAAGAAGGCTGTGAAAATAAGTCTGCAGTTTATCCATTTGATATTTCATTCAAAAACATGAACAAAAATCTAACATTTAATTGAAGTAAAAAAAAAAAAAAAGTGAAAGTGGAGTATAATCACATTATGAAATAAATATGAGGAAACTCAAAGGCCAAATTCCCGTAATCATTCATCACAATGAGAAAAAAACAAAGAATATATTTCTGAACAAAAGATAGTTGAACTTTACAAATTAGAAAGTGGCTGTAAGAAAAGAGCAAAAGCATTGAAAATTCCCATTTCCACCATCAGGACAATAATTAAAAATTTACAATCAACAGAATATGTTACAAATCTGCCTGGAAGAGGATGTGGGTCTATGTCTTAAAGCAAGGCGAGGAGGAGAGTTTGAGTGGCCAAAGACTCAAGGATCACAGCTGGAGAACTGCAGAAAATAATTGACTCTTGGGGTCAGAAAGCCTAAAAAAAAATTATTAAACAGCACTTACATCACCACATGTTGTTTGGTAGGGTTTCAAAAAAAATCTAAAAAAGAAAAACTGAAATCCAAAATCAAAAAATATTGAATAAAAGAGTATTCCGAGTAACCCGAATTCCGGAAATGTTGGGACGTTTTTTTTAAATTTGAATAAAAGGAAAACTAAAAGAATTTCAAATCACATGAGCCAATATTTTATTCACAATAGAACATAGATAACATTACAAATGTTTAAACTGAGAAATTTGACAATTTTATGCACAAAATGAGCTCATTACAAATTTGATCCCTGCTACAGGTCTCAAAATAGTTGGGATGGGGGCATCTTTACCATGGTGTAGCATCTCCTCTTCTTTTCAAAACAGTTTGAAGACGTCTGAGAATCGAGGTTATGAGTTTCTGGAGTTTTGGTGCTGGAATTTGGTCTCATTCTTGCCTGATATAGGTTTCCAGCTGCTGAAGAGTTCGTGGTCGTCTTTGATGTATTTTTCATTAAATGATGCGCCAAATGTTCTTTATAGATGAAAGATCTGGACTGCAGGCAGGCCAGTTCAGCACCCAAACTCTTCTACTACGAAGCCACGCTGTTGTAGTAGCTGCAGTATGTGGTTTTGCATTGTCCTGCTGAAATACACAAGGCCTTCCCTGAAATAGACGTCGTCTGGAGGGGAGCATATGTTGCTCTAAAACCTTTATATACCTATCAGCATTCATAGTGCCTTCCGAAACATCCTAGCTGCCCATACCGTATGCACTTATGCACCCCCATACCATCAGAGATGCTGGCTTTTGAAATGAACACTGATAAAACACTGGAAGGTCTCTCTCCTCTTTAGCCCGGAGGACACGGTGTCCGTGATTTCCAACAAGAATGTCAAATTTGGACTCGTTTGACCATAGAACACTTTTCCACTTTGAAACAATCCATTTTAAATGAACATGGTCTTCTGGACCATGTTCACATATGGCTTCTTTTTTGCATAATAGAGCTTTAGTTGGCATCTGCAGATGGCACGGTGCATTGTGTTTACCGACAGTGGTTTCTGTAAGTATTCCTGGGCCCATTTAGTAATGTCAATGACAGAATCATGCAGTGTCGTCTGAGGGCCCAAAGACCACGGGCATCCAACAAAGGTCTTTGGCCTTGTCCCTTACACACAGAGATTTCTCCAGTTTCTCTGGATCTTTTGATGATGTTATGCACTGTAGATAATGAGATTTGCAAAGCCTTTGCAATTTGACGTTGAGGAAGCCTCTGCCCATCTTTACTTCTGAGAGACTCTGCCTCTCTAAGACATTCCTTTTATAGCTAATCGTGTTACAGACTTGATGTCAGTTAACTTAATTAGTTGCTAGATGTTCTCCCAGATGAATCTTTTCAAAATGTCTTGCTTTTTCAGCCCTTTGTTGCCCCCATGCCAACTTTTTTGAGACCTGTAGCAGGCATCAAATTTGAAATGAGCTCATTTAGTTGATAAAAGTGTAAAATTTCTCAGTTTAAACAGTTATGTTCTCTATGTTCTATTACGAATAAAACTTTGGCTCATGTGATTTGACAGTCTATTAGTTTTCATTTCATTCAAATTTAAAAAAACGTCCCAACATTTCCAGAATTCGAGTTGTAATTGTGGCCAATGTGTATTAGAGAAAAACATTTATTTCATAATGAGATTTCCCTCCCATTTTAAATTCTTATTCTCCAAAGAAAAAGTTAGATTTTTGTAAATTTTTAAAATAAAAGATCAAAAGGATTAATGATAAAGATTTATTTTCAAATCCTTCTTTTATCATATTTACCAAAGGTATGAACAATTTTGAGCACAACTTTATATGCTCAGACTGTTTTTTTTTTTTTTTCTGTACATTGAAAGTAAATGGGAACGGGACAGCCAATCTTCAAAAGGACAAAAAAAAAGGCTAATGATTGTAGTAAATAAACGTCCTATCACAACTGTTACATTATATTAAAATATTAAAGGGACAGTTCACCCAAACATGCAAATTCTGTCATCATTTACTCAGCCTCATGTTGTTCTAAACCTGTATGATTTTCTTTCTTCTGTGGAGTATATCTTCTTTTATGTTCCACAGAAGAATGAAAGTCATACAGGTTTGGAATGACATGAGGATGAAAAATGTCATTCTCGAACTATATACCTGCAAAATGGCATGTACTGTAGCTTTCAAGTTGTTTTAATTAAGTAAAAATAGCTTCAGGCTTTTCATTAATAATTCACAATGACTATGTTTTACAGTTAAGTACAAATAAACAAAATTAATAAAAAGCAAATTGCCTACAAACAATAGAAAAGCAGACATTTAAAACTAGGCAGGAAATCACAGCAGTAAAACAGTTTTTAAGCCTAACTTTGAGTTGATTTAGATGGTTTATTATATCTAGAAATTAATAAAATTAATGATTAAAACCATAAAAATATTTTTTTTGTTAAAGTAATTGTTAACTGAAATAAAAAAAAAAAATTTAAACGAAATTGTTTTATTTCGGTTAGCATTTCTCATTTTCATTTAGTTTAACGCATTAAAATTACTAAAACTAAAACTGAAAGAAAAATTAATAAAATTGTATATATATATAAATATATATATAAAAACTATTGTAAAAAGTGGCATGACTGTCACGGTGCACACACATGAGGGAAGCGAGGAGACGAGGATGAATTACAGTCATACAGTCATGAAAATACAGTCTTTAATAAATCCAAAACAGACAGGGCAAGACAAGGCAAGGCTGGGACACACAGGAACGAGTACACCAGACTAAAATGAACAGAACAGGCAGGAACTAAATACACGCGATAATTAAACACACACCTGATAGAAATCATTAACAATCAAACTAGACGAGGACAGGAACAGGAAGGACCAAATAAGGGCATGGAGGGGGAAACACACAAGACACGACAGACATGACTGTGATATAACTCCCCCCTCCCGGAAGGCGCGACCCGCACCATAACAGTACCACTGGGGAGGCGGGTGGGCGCTCTGGAGACCCCTCAGGACAGACACAGACAGGATGACAGGAAGGGGGTCCTCCAGGACGGAACAGACAGGAACAGGCGCCATTGCGGATCAGGGATCTCAGGAGGCCATGGCGGTGCAGGGATCTCAGGAGGCCATGGCGGTGCAGGGAGCACAGGAGGCCATGGCGGAGCTGGGAGCTCTGGAGGCCAAGGCAGGTGGTCTTAGTGGCCGAGGCCTCGGTCCCCTCAGCCTGGCCACTACCGCCGGAACCCCTTGTACCCATCCCCCCCTCCCAAAAAAAATTCCTTGGGGGAACTTACGGGCAGAACTCTGGAACAGGAGCCCTCATAGGGCTCGACTCAGGAACAGGAAGGCCTGCCCCAGACGAGTCTCCATGGACAAGACATGACAAGACTGGGTTAATTAAAACTTTTCCTGTGGACACGGTACTTTAAAAAGCCTAGACTTCGATCAGGGGCTGGAGCCATCACTGGACTCTGGTCAGGCTGGGAACGGCACTTCTGGCTGTGACTGGGGAACTGGATCCAGCGGTGGCCAGCAGGCTTGAGTCAGCGGCGGACGGTGCACTTGGGTGAGCCGTGGACGGTGGCATGAATGAGTGAGCCGCGGCATTGATTTCCCCGCAAACGGCGGGCTTGAGTCAGCGGCGGCCGGTGGACTTGGGTGAGCCGCGGACAGCGGTGTGGGTGAGCTGCGGACGGCGGCGTTGAATATCCCCACGAACGGCGGCATGCATGGGGGAGCCGCGGACAGCGCCATTGAATTCCCCGTGGACGGCAGGCTTGAGGGATTCGCGGCCAGCAGACTCGCAGCGATCCCGCCGAACTCAAACACTATCAGCAGACTATGGCAGGATTACGAGCGGCAACTTCCATGCCGCGGGACAGACACAGAGGAACAAAATAAAAAACTTTCAAAAAACGAACAAAACAAAAACGAGGTGAATGGGCGCCGCTTACTGTTTGGGGTCTGGTCTCCTGTCACGGTGCACACACACGAGGGAATCGAGGAGACGAGAATAACTCAAAACAGACAGGGCAAGACAGGGCAAGATAAGGCAAGGCTGGGACACACAGGAACACCGGGGAGTAACGAATAGACCAGACCAAAATGAACAGAACAGGCAGGAACTAAATACACATGATAATTAAACACACACACCTGAAAGAAATCATTAACAATCAAACTAGACGAGGACAGGAACAGGAAGGACCAAATAAGGGCATGGAGGGGGAAACACACAAGACACGACAGACATGAATTTGACAATGACAATCCTATATTTTGACACATAAGCAGAAATGCATTTCATCATTCTCAAGTGCACAAAGCATGGCTGCAAACATGCATGTGAACATTCAAAAGTAGCCACTTGTCTTATTGCCTACTGTTACTGTGCTTTTTGTTCTTTTGAAGTTTGGTAAGTATGAATCCATTTTTTTTTCTTGTATGGAAAAGAGCAGCTTGGACATTATACCTCCTTTTGTGTTCTGTGGAGGAAATAAAGTCACACAGGTTTGAAACGAAACCGGAGCAAAGCTGAGGGTGAGTAAATGAAACTAATTTTTAAAATCTGCGTGAACTTTAGCCAAGGGTGACAAACGCGCAACCCCGGTATACCCTCCTCTGAAAGGCTGTAGTATTATTTACTCCATGGGACCACTAAAATGTCACCATTATAGATTTCCCATCCTCCTCCCCTTCAGCCAAGCGTAGAAGACTGGAAGTATAGGAGGCCTTTGACCTTTAGATTGGACAGTCTGTCTCTCTCAGTAGGTGTTGCAGCATCAGTAATGGCAAACGGATGGGAGAAGCTACCAGAGAGCCACGAATAACACCCCAGAGAAGAGCCATGTCTGAAAACCCCCTGGAAATCCATCAGCCGGCAGACCCCTGGGGCACACGGGCAGACGTGGCTCTGATCTCAAAGCAGTATGTGGAGCTCCCTGGAGAGCTACTAGTGTGAGAGGGCTTTTCACCTATCAATGAACACCCCCACCCCATCAGCTCACACTAGCATTCATATCTCATGTGCTGTAATTCCCAGAAGCACTGCAGAAGGCAACATGGGGCTGCAGAGCTGGGCTGTGAAATTCCAATGACGGACTGAAATGTGAGGTTCAGGGATCAAAGGAACATCATTGGTATTTTTGGTTCGACACTATTGTAATATCTATACATACAGTATTCTTTCTGTAAATACAGCTGCTGGTTTCTATGTGTCAAATGTAATAGTTTAGTATAATCTTAAGTTAGGTTTCGGTTTTATGTTGTGTGTTTAGCACCATAAAATGCATTACATATTTGTGATGTACTTTGTTATTAGAGATACGGTAAAAATACCCAACACCTTTAATTAAAGTTTCGCACATGCTCTCTTAAGCAGAGTCCTAAAACTGAGATATTTTTGTAGTGCCTCTAATTTAAATCTCAGTAGTGAAAGTACAGAGAGAGTTGGGATGTTTGATTCATTTCCATGAATCAGTGTTTTCAAACTGTTTGAGTAAATCAGTTCAAAGCACTGATTGAAAACATTTGTGTCACCAAAGAAGTGTCCCTGTGCAATTTTATGTTTAAAAATATTTGAGTAAATATAAACGTATTTATTGTCATTTTGATGCAAATTAAATTTAATGATTAAATGTTAAACTATATTAAGAAATTTTATGATGTCAAGTGTATTACTTCGGGATCAGTAAGATTTTTAATGTTTTTGAAAGAAATCTCTTATGCTCATCAAGGCTGCATTTATTTGGTCAAATATACAGTAAAATCAGTAATATTGTGAAATATTGTTACAGTTTGAAATAACTGTTTTCTATTTGAATATATTTTAACATTTAATTTATTCCTGTGATGTATAGCTGAATTTTCAGCATCATTACTCCAGTCTTCAGTCACATGATCCTTCAGAAATCATTCTAATATGCTGATTTTCTGCTAAAGAAACATTTCTTATTATTATGCTTTTTTGGAAATCATGATACAATTTTTTTTTTTTTTTCAGAATTTTTTGATAAAACAGGATAGCATTTTTTTACAAATACACTCTCAGAAAAATAGATAAATAAGTTACAAAGATGCACCTTTTTTGTACCACAGGTTACCGACTCAGTGAAAACGCAGTGAAAGTGTAGAAATATTTTGTAACATTATACAGTATTTCTTATATAATTTTTCAGCTACACTGCCCAGCTCTGCTGGAAAAATCTCAACTAATCTAGCTGTTTAAGCAGTCGGCAGGCATGTGGTTGACTTGACAAAGGAATACAGCACTACTGGAGAACAGTATGTGAAAACCCGAGAGCCCTAGAGGTCTGGCACCATGTTTCTACAGAACAACACAAATTAGTTTTAGCACACGCCAGCAACTACTGTACCTCCACCCCGGTCTCATAAGCAGATCCGTCTAGCAGTGTGACTTTCACAGGTAATGTCTTTGGTCTTTTGGAGGATTTCTGCGGGGACCTGGACATCCTACTAGGTGTTTTCTCTGACGAATCATCTGTGTCTCTGTGCTCATCTGACATCTTTGACTCGTGATCCTGAATAGAAGTGATCAAAGTTTCAAAAAAATGCTCTGAAATGGTGAAGTGCTCAAAAGCAATGCATGAAAGGATGTTTCATGAATGAATTTCAAATGATAGAAAGCTGCATGGCATAGTCAAACATATTATAAGGCATAATATTTAATAAATTATAGATCTTAGGCTTACCGTATAACCTCCGTCTGCTGTGTTCTTTACGGCTGAACTTCTCTCTGACATAGCAATCACTTGCAGTCCTAAAGTAATAAAAAAGATTTGAACAAACTCATTAAACATACTAAACTTTCCTCTTGTTTCACCATATTAATTTCATATTAACTTCTTTATAGGCCTAACAGGTCTAATGAACATATAAATGCAGTATATTTGACTGCTGGCAACAAACCGGTGATACTTTGAAGTCTCTTAAATCACTTTGATTATATTGAAGAGTTTTGTATTCATAAAGAATCTTTTAAATTCCATAAATGAGCCTCACAGGTTTGGAGCAACAAGAGGTTATTAAATCATTTTTAATTTTAATTTTTAGGTGAGCTATCCCTTTAATATGATTCAATAGATGAAGAACAAACAAACACATCTGTTGGTTTATCTAATGAGCCGTGCTGCGATATGTTCATGTGATCTACAGAGCAAATGTTTCATAGTTAGTCACCAAATGGCCAGGACAAAATCTGTTTGACTATTTCTTGAAGCTACTGAAGCTCCTGTAAAAGGACATTTGGTGAATTACAGTGCAGGGAATGTGTTTATTGACATATGGTCATGAGAAACATCTAAAACATTACGTGTCTGCACCATAAGTATATAATTAGCTAGTGATGATCTGATATTAATAAATGAACAAGCTTTGATACACAGTTTGAGTAAACAGATTTACTATGAGTACAATGAAAGCATTTTATTTATTAACCGAGCTATTTGTTTTTCTCCAGAATAGAAATCTTTGTGATCTCTGTTAAATTAAGACAGATAGAAGACAGATGGATGTAGAAGCTGCATCTAAAAACAGTAAAACGCTTAAAACCTGGCTAAATATGCAATCCTTTTTTAGCAAATAAACTTCTCTGTGTTTAATGGTGTTTAGGTGTCGCAGCTTGACAGTTTGATACCACTGTGAATATGCTAATCGCCTTCATTTCCATCTCATTCACTTGCACCACGCTGTGCTACTAAAAACCCCAAACATCTCCCCCATAGAAATTCTCCAAATATCACTCAATATAAGCATCGCAGTTCAAACAAACAAACCTCCCTATTTGGCTATGCTCATTTTCATCGTTCGCTCTTTAAGTACTATCTGCAGATTCAGTCAGAAGACAAACAGCCAGTCCATTAAATGGCTAATCTATACATTTAACTCTGGTTGCTGACTTATCTCTTCTACCAATTAACCGGTTTTAACTGAAGCTCTGCATTTTGCCGTAATGGAGGACTTAATGCTTTAATTATTTCAGCTGAACTGTTACGGCCTTGAGGGTTTGAGCTTTCTTGATGCATTTATCCATAGAACAGAAGACAAGAAATGATGGAGAAAAGATCAAGATCGGGAAACATCACAAGTCAGATCTAAACAAACTGCCTATGTAAGCAACACACGTGAGTTTATTGATAGGCAGTTTAATAGATGTTCACGGGAGATACAGCATCAAAAATAAGATACCGTATAAAGAAATGTGAAGATGAAAACCCTGAAAGACTATCTCTGTTAGCTTTAAAGCCATCTATATGCTAATGAACCCCTAAACATTGATAAATTTCACTTTTAGCATAGTACACATTTAAAATTGACAGCCTTTCACATCAAAATGGACCAAAAATATTGATGACATCCTGCGCTACACAGAATTTTGTCCAGTCAAATGCTCTCTAGAACAAGAATGCCCCTCCCACTAAAACCATTTGCTGCCAGCTAGGAAAGTATCAAATCATGTGTCATAGTTATGATGTAAATAAAGCCTATTGGCTATTTTAAAAATATTGCCTTTTGACATGCTCCACCCACACTTCCTGATTCAACAGGAAACATGGGTTAACACAAAACTGCACTCGTCAAGCCATTTCAAATGGGCCATTACAACTAATGTTACAATGAGCTTCACAAAATCAGTTTTTAAAAATATAGGCTATGGTAGCTTGTTTTGTTAAAAATGGTAATTGCAATGTTTTATCTCACAATTCAGTTTTTTTTTTTTTCTTACAAGAGAAAAAAATTCTGAATTGTGAGATAAGTTGCTTTTTTATATATTGCAATTCAGATTTTTTTCTCAGAATGAGAAACAAAGATCAAATTGTGAGATATAAACTCAGAATTACAAGGAAAGAAGAAAGTCAGAAATATAAGATATAAACTCTGAATTATGAGTAAAAAGTCTGAATTATGCGATAAAAAGTTGAGCCGAATTAAATGGCAGCTACAGAAAGATATGAAGAACCAGAATATTAACAGTCAGTTGCTTTTCCAGCTCCTTCTCTTTCAGTTAATGTGTGTTCAGATCAATATATTGATGAGGCCTTTTACTGGGCTAAGAAGGTCAGTTTATGGTCTTGAAATTAATTTATGTGCCTCCATCAATGGATAGCCATTAAAGTTACCACAAATCAATGTTTGTACAAAAATATTTCAATGTTTGACTAAAATTATAATAATTATATTATAAAAGTATAATAAAAGTATGACACACCATTTAAATTAATAAAAACCTATATTTAAAAAAATATATAAGTGTAGCTGTGTACACTGTCAGAAGTCTCAACACATAGAGGTTGAACCTTAGACATACACTAAAGGCTCAGTAAAGCCACTGGCTTAAGAAACAAGCCTGTCTCTGCTGGAGCTCAAAAAAAAAACAGCAAACACTTTAATGTGTCCATAGCACAACAGCCTGAAGAAAACCACTAGGAATAAATGAAACACAGTAACACAAAATGCAACTAAATGAAATGGAGACACATAGCTGAACATTATAATGGCAAAATTCACCCAGAGGTAATGAATTGTGAGCATTTTCATAATCTAATGAATTGTGAGCATTTTTTTTAAAAGTAGCTATAGTCTAAACACTCTGATTTCATTTCTGTTGCAGAAGACATACTAGAGCAGGGGTGGCGAACGCCGGTCCTGGAGAGCCGAAGCCCTGCAGAGTTTTGCTTCAAACCTAATCAAACACACCTAAACAAGCTAATCAAGGTCTGAAGGGTTACTAGAAAGCTACAGGCAGGTGAGTTTTAATTAGGGCTGGAGCTGAACTCTGCAGGGCTGCAGCTTATTGAAATATGACTGAAATATTATTTTTAATTTCTACACATCATCTCATCTCCACAATTGGAATTTCAAAAAAGTTCAGCACATTTTCCATTGCAAAAAAAAATGCTCTATGAAACAATTTTCACTCAGAAGTTGCTAGTAAATTTCACAAACAATCACAAGGAACTGGCAAGTAACACATTGGATTGAATCAACTTTGAAAAATCTCTTTTACAGTGTAATATGTGTCTCAGTTCTGTTTGACACATTTTACCACGTTTAAATCTTTTTCTTAGATTTTAAAAATGTCCAAAAAATGTTTATATATATTTTTGGTGCATATAAATGCTTTTTTTTAACCAAAAGATGGCAAGCAGATTTGTTACACTTGCCTCGGGTCTCCGCTTATAATAACGAATAAAATAACTCTGATTCTGATTATGCATTCATTAAAAAGACAAAGATAATGTATTCTCCTTCAAACATATGGGAAGCTTCAGAAGAAATACTAGACAGGTGGAGGGGAGACAGAGGTGCAGTTCAAAGAGACAAGGAGAGAACACTTGCTTAAAATGCCAACCAAATTATTGCTACCTAATAAGTGAGACTTTAATTCCTCTGTATAATTACGTCTTCCTTGTAAACAGATGACGGATAATGTGGCATTAGTAACCGCAGTGTTGAAAAGCCAAGATTAACATTCTACATCCAGATGCTTATATTGGGATTTAACGCCGTTGAGTTTCGAACCACACGCATGCCAATTTGCACAACAAGAAACATATCTGAGGAGATTTAAAAGACCACTAACTAAGCACTTCAGAAGATGACACTATGTGGATGTATATAAGTGCAAGAAAACTCCCAGAGAAAAATATTCAGGAAACTGCAGCTCTTGGAAAGAGCACAAGATGAATTGCAGAACATCTGGCCCACCGTCCCTTGTTCCTAACATTCAGAGAGCTACAGATCCTCCTCGGCTCAAATTCTACACAAACGCCGACATATCTTGACTGTAATGGGTCTCTTTTGAGTTCCTACACCTGGGACAGTTCTGGGAAAAATCGGCTCATTGTAAAGCGCCATCTGAGATCTTGAAATACTTCATTTCAAAGAATGTAACAATTGTGATATGCAGCCTTTTTGATGATAGGGTTAGCTCATTATACTGATTGGACTACCATTATTCTGAGATAAAGATGTACTTCATCAAAGGTATGACACTCAGTAAGAATATAAGAAAAGTTCAATAAAGAAATGCCTACTGTGCTTTTTTAAAAGTATATGTTCTTTAACATCTCATGGAAGTTAATTAACCTTAACCTTTTCCTAACTGTAACCTAGCTCTAACATCAAAAGAAATAATAATGGTTCATAAGAATGTTATCTGAGTCTTAAAGAGATAGTTCACACAAAAATGTAAATTCTGTCATATTTTCACCGATACAGTGAAAGTCAATGAAGACCAATGTTGTTCTAGACCCCACTGACTCTCATTATACAGTCAAAAACAGTTTCTTAAAAAGTTACACTGAAGAAATAAAGTCATAGATGTTTGGGACGACATGACGATGAGCAAATGATGAAAAACCTTTCAATTTGGTGTGAACTATTCTTTAACCCCAGACCAAGGCCTTAAGCAAGTTTTGGGAAGCCAGACTTCTGACTATCGCCTGTATCAGGTGCAGCTAATTTTGGGCCAAGAACCGCCCACTCAGACAGGAATAGACTACCTGACTGAGACAAGGAAAAAACATTCACAGTTTGTTTTGTTTTAATGTGCTGTTTAAGATTTCTTCAAAAATTGCCGATTACACATTAGTAGTCTGGTGTGGGAAAAACTCATTAAAATAATTGCACAGCAGTGTCCATACGTGACCAGCTATACACAGAATACATTAGTGGAAATGTGTGTTGAATTTGTAATCATATTAATAATATATACATCCAAAAGCAAAAGTAATTACTTTACAGATAACTTTGAATATACAACTCTGCTTAGTTTACTTGCCACCTAAGAGATTCAAGTAAAAAAATTGAGAACTGGTCATTATACATTATTATACATTATATAGCACGTTATACTGATTGGACTACTATTATTCTGAGATAAAAATAACTCATAAAAATGATAATTGATAAAGGTTCAATAAAGAAATGGCAATCATGCTTTTTTCAAGTATGCGTTCCTTAACATCTGGAACTGGATTAGCCATAACCTTCCCTATCACTAACCTGGCAAACTGTAGCAAATCCAATCACCAGTTCTTCTTTAAAATGTTCATTTTAACTTGTTACCTTAAACACAATGTGGACAAAATCATGCTAACCAGAAGTCATTGTACTGTAGGTTTATGGAGAATCCTTCTTTCATGAACTTGTAAACATGGCCAAGCAAATACAACGTCAAAGTGAGGGCTTTTCATTGAAGAATAATGAGTAAAGGATTACAATGCGAGATAAAATGTATTGCTTTGTCAGAGATCAGGCCTCTCAGTAAATGAAATAACATGCATGAGATTCGTTTCTCTAATGTCATCTGTTTCACCCCCTGATCGTTATACATGAATGACTGTTCTGGTCAATACACACCTAATCAGCAGGCCGGGAGAGATAATAAGGAATCCGACATGAGGCGGTTCTGCTCCTGTGTTTTTTTTCTTCTCCTGTCTAAATGTTTCTTCTCAAGGAGTTTGCTCATATGCTTGTTGATGTCAGAGTGTTAAAATTTGCACGATTAGGGATGTTGTTTAGCTCAATGGCATTTTAGATTTGTGTAAACTTAAAAAACAAGGTTTTTTGACAAGCATTGCAAGATTGTACGGTAAATTATTTAGCCAGTACTTCATGGATCATCAGTGAATCACTTTGAAACTAATGGCAGTGAAATTTGTTTTACGCTTAAAATATGCTTATATAATTTGTCTCATCTTTTGAATTATATCATCGTATGTGTCTAATTCACACCATTGTTGTGAATAACTTCAAGTCTATATTACACTTTTCTCATCCAATACACAAAATGTCAGAGCCAATCGTAGCATATACAGTAACTTGTAAGCTGGGACATGTTGGAAAGTAGACTTATGAGCTGCATTTATTTCTAATATAGAATTAAAAGCATAGTTCATCTAAACCCCCTTCATTTATCTTACCCTCATGTCCTCCCAAACCCACATGACTTTCTTTAAACGTGCTTTATTAAGGAATTCAGTCTATCTTACAAGCCCTCAGTTTTAAGCGGATTGTCCTCCTGTCAGATGTGTTGTTTAATGCATTTCAGACTCGTTTTCATCAGTGCACAGCTTGCATTGTACAGTTGTATCTGTAAAAGTTTGCAATTCACGTATTTCCATTTTGCAAAATGCAAAGTGAGTCTTTGTTAAAATTAAGACTTGACTAAATCAGCGCCAGCCTGTGCATTCATGTCAAACAGATGGAGCACAATAGAATGGAAGTGCAATAATTCTTACTAAAACATAACCTTTTACTAAAATATATTGTATCGTTAAATTTCTTCACCAAAGAACACCAAAGAGTGTTTTGTAGCTGGTTGCAGTGGTAAAGTACTGTTCAGTAAAGTGCTGTTTAATTATAAAATAAAAATAAAAAATAAGCAAATTTATAGTTTTTTCTTTTGCTCTATCAAAAAAAATATTGAACCGTAACTTTAAAACCAAAGTACATACAGAACTGTAATTTTTGTGAACCATTACGCCTCTATAATATACATATATATTTATTATACAGTTGGGCCCGAATAAGATTTGAGATCTGCAATGGAAGGAAAGACTGACTTCAATTTTTTTATGCCTTCTTGAAATATAGTGCACAAGGACTTTTATGATGCTTGGCACCCTACATTTTTATTTTCATGGAAAGAGAGGAGCGTTAACATTCTGCTAAACATCTCTTTTTGACATATGAATGTGACACATCAGGCTTTTGAGGAATTTTTATTTGTTCATTTCTCAATCATCATTGTATTGCATTGCATTATGCGTTTTGACCCCCTCCATAAAAAAAAAATAAAGAGCTTTGATTATAAAAATAAACATTTAAATGTCATCATTTATAAGATTTTATTGGGTGATATAGTGTTATATTGTTACAAAGATCTCACTGATTTACATTTCAAGCTACTAGAATTAGGCTACATCTTACTTTTGGCCATGTAATGCAAATATCAGCAACTGCATCAATTTGTAAGCTTCATATTCTCCTATATCATACAATATGAGACATAAATGCCTTGAAGACTTGAAATATAGTGCATAAGACATATAGGGACTGATTTTATGATGCTTTGCACCATACCTTTTCATTTTCATGGGATGGAAAAGAGCAACGTTAACATTTTGCTAAACTACTTCTATTGTGTTCCACAGTAGAAAGTAAATTTGTAATAACGTGAAAATTATATTTTAAATTTTTGGGATGAACCAACCATTTAAAACAAGTGGTATTTTGAAAACATCAACTCTGAAATTAAAAGTTAAATAATTAATTGCCTGATGCTCTTAATGAACCGCAGTGATTAGATGCACACTTTGACCTCTGTGTAGTAGCTTTCACGTGAAGTGGTTCCTCGACTAAAGCACTCACCATGATCAAAACAGCATATGACACAGACGATGATGGATAATTAAAATGTCCAAACAGAGATCAAGCAGCCTTATCATGTTGCACTCGGAATTAAAGCTGATCAGCAACTATAATGTTGTTTGTACATGTAACCATGTCTTTGTTTATAATCAAGTCAGAGGACGAGTTTGATCAGGGATAATCCCAATGGCTCAGTGATGCTATAGAAGATGACTTGGACTCTTATAATAGCAGTTAATTAGAGTGTGTGTGTTTTTGTGTGTTTGCTCAGATGTAGTAAAAACTAACAAATGCTGCAAAATATCTCTGCAGTGATCATGAGATTATTGAGAGGTGAAATTATGGAACAAGAATGCCGTCTCATTTGCTAAATTTCCCAGTTCTGCCATGATGCACATTAGGAGCACAGTAGTGAGCTGGCACTGCCCCAGGCCATATGGACATATGGAGAAGTGAACCTGATGTAACCAGTGACAAGCCGTACACTTTTATCAGTCGCATGGTGCTATCAGAACAGCAACCTTCATGTGCTGAAGCATAACAAACAACTCAGGAAAAGGAATATGTTGAATAGTACATATATTTGGCAAACCTTTATTGCATTTTCTGTGATGATTTGGAGGGGAAAATATGAAGAATTCTGTGGAAAGAACGTCTCGGTTACGTATGTAACCCTCGTTCCCTGAAGGAGGGAACGGAGACGTCACGTCGGATGACCGACGAAATTGGGATCTCGCCAGAGAGACCAATCCACTTCGAGTGTAACTAAACAAGCCAATGGACATTGGCATGCGATTATTGCATCCAGCTGCCGCTGATCACAGCGTGAGCATAAGAGGCAGCTGATGCACCGCATCAATTATGTTTTCGCTGAGGAGCCGAGCCGGCGACCCGGCAGCTCAGCGGTGGTACAGCGACTGTGGCGACGGGACGTGACGTCTCCGTTCCCTCCTTCAGGGAACGAGGGTTACATACGTAACCGAGACGTTCCCCTTTCAGTCGGTCACTCCGAGTCACGTCGGATGACCGACGAAATTGGGATCCCTACCAAAGCGCCACAGGAGCTGCCCCTTCCAGTGCCCTGTGTAGGGCTCCTGACCCTTCCTATAAGGCAGACAATAGGACCGGGCTCTACACAGAGAAGGACGGGGAGGGTCCGCCAGGGGAAACATGGCTCTAATAAGAATACCGTGGAATACACATATGGGATCCCGACAGGGTCTCTCATATGGGCACTAGCCTCGCACCAGATTTCAAGAATTCATTGGCTGAAGGCCTGGCGCCGGACGCCCCGCCGCGTCCGGACGCCGGAGTGCTGGAGGACTCAACAGGGTTTGCCTGGTTAAGGAACTCTCTGGAGAATTAGGCGTAAGGACGCCGCAAGCCGACTCTGAGCCGGCCCTCTCAGTGCCACTACCCGTTTGAGGTGAGAACACAGGAGGAAACCGGTTCGACACGTAGGCTATAAAACCTAGCGAACGTGTTGGGAGTCGCCCAACCCGCAGCTCTACAGATGTCTGCTAGCGAGGCACCACGAGCCAGCGCCCAGGACGATGCGACACCCCTAGTGGAGTGAGCACGCAACCTGAGCGGGCAGGGCACACCTTGTGCTTCGTAGGCCAAGGTGATGGCATCCACTATCCAGTGGGCCATCCTCTGCTTGGAGACAGCCTTCCCCTTCTGCTGTCCTCCGTAACAGACAAAGAGCTGTTCTGAGGTCCTGAAGCTCTGAGTTCTATCCACGTACTGACGCAGTGCGCGTACAGGACAGAGCAAAGCTAGGGCTGGGTCTGCCTCCTCCAGGGGCAGCGCTTGCAGGCTCACTACCTGGTCCCTGAAGGGCGTGGTAGGAACCTTGGGCACATAGCCGGGCCGGGGCCTCAGTGTTGCACTGGAGTCAGCCGTCCCAAACTCAAGGCACGACTCGTCGACCGAAAATGCCTGCAGGTCCCCCACCCTCTTGATTGAGGCCAATGCAGTCAGGAGTAGGGTTTTCATAGAAAGAAACTTCAACTCGACTGACTGCAATGGCTCAAAGGGGGCAGTTTGTAGGGCTCTTAGCGCCAAAGCCAAATCCCAAGAGGGAAGGGAGGGAGGCCTCGGAGGATTTAACCTCCTGGCCCCCCTAAGAAACCTGACGACCAGATCGTGCTTCCCCACCGACCTCCCCTCTATGGGGTCGTGGTGGGCAGAAATAGCAGCAACATATACCTTAAGGGTGGAGGGGGACAGCCTACGCTCCAACCCTTGTTGCAAAAAGGAAAGCACGGCTCTGATCGAACATCTCCGGGGGTCCTCCTGGTAAGAGGAACACCATTCGACGAACAGGTTCCACTTCAGCGCATAGGCCCGTCTTGTGGACGGTGCTCGTGCTGAAGCGATAGTGAGCGCTACCTCCTGGGGCAGGTCACCTAGAACCTCCGCGTCCCGTCCAGGGACCACACATGAAGTTTCCACAAGTCTGGACGCGGGTGCCAGAGGGTGCCCCGTCTCTGAGAAAGCAGATCCTTCCTCAGAGGAATCGGCCAGGGAGGGGCTGTCGCGAGGAGCATGAGTTCCGGGAACCAGGTCCTGTTGGGCCAATATGGAGCCACTAACAGGACCTGCTCCTCGTCCTCCCTGATCTTGCACAATGTCTGTGCTAGCAGGCTCACTGGGGGAAACGCATACTTGCGCAAGCCCTGGGGCCAGCTGTGTGCCAGTGCATCCGTGCCGAGCGTTGCCTCGGACAGGGAGTAGAACCACTGGCAGTGGGTGGTTTCTGGAGATGCAAACAGGTCTACCTGAGCAACTCCGAACCGACTCCAAATCAGCTGGACCGCCTGGGGATGGAGTCTCCACTCCCCAGGAAGTGCCGCTCGAGACAGCTCGTCGGCCGCCTGATTGAACACTCCTGGGATGTGGATGGCACGAAGGGACCTCAGATGCTTCTGACTCCAGAGGAGGAGGTGGCGGGCGAGTTGCGACATGCGACGGGAGCGCAAACCGCCTTGCCGGTTGATATAGGCAACGGTCGCAGTGTTGTCCGTACGGACCAGAACGTCCCTGCCCCAAAGGCGCCCTCTGAGGCGGCACAGGGCAAGGCGTACTGCCAGCAACTCGAGGCAATTGATATGCCAACGCAGAAGGGGGCCCGTCCAAACCCCTGATACTGCGTGCCCGTTGTACGTGGCACCCCAGCCGGTGGCCGAGGCATCCGTGAATACCACAGCATGCCTGGATACCTGCTCCAGGGGCACTCCTGCCCGAAGGAACGAAGGATCTGACCACGGGCTGAAGGTCTTGCGGCAGGCCGGTGTAATCTGAACCCGGTGAGTACCGCGTTTCCACGCCCACCTCGGGATTCGACCATGGAGCCAGTGCTGAAGCGGTCTCATATGGAGCAGACCGAGCGGAACTATGGCCGCAGCTGCAGCCATATGCCCCAGGAGCCTCTGAAAGAGTTTCAGTGGGACCGCTGTCCTGCCTGATAAAGTCTTGAGGCAGTTCAGCACCGACTGAGCACGTTCCTGGGTGAGGCGTGCTGTCTGGTTGACCGAATCCAACTCCATGCCGAGAAAAGAGATCCTCTGCACTGGCACGAGTTGCTCTTTTCCCAATTGACCCGAAGGCCCAACTGGCTGAGGTGCCTGAGCACCAGGTCCCTGTGTGCGCACAACAGCTCTCGAGACTGTGCAAGTATGAGCCAGTCGTAGAGGTAGTTGAGAATGCGCACACCCCGTTCTCTCAGGGGAACAAGGGGCCGCCTCTGCGACTTTGGTGAAGACACGAGGCGAAAAGGGACAGCCGGAAGGGCAGGACCTTGTACTGATATGCCCGACCGTCGAACGCGAATCACAGGAATGGCCTGTGTCGCGGGAGAATCGAAACATGAAAGTACGCGTCCTTCAGGTCGATTGCTGCAAACCAATCTAGGGGACGGACGCATCCAAGAATGCGTTTCTGCGTCAACATCTTGAACGGCATCTTGTGAAGTGCACGGTTCAAAACTCGCAGATCCAAGATCGGTCGTAACCCACCGCTTTTCTTGGGCACAATGAAGTAAGGGCTGTAAAACCCCGACCTCATATCGGCTGGAGGGACCGGCTCTATTGCATCCTTCGCCAGTAGGACTGCAATCTCCGCGAGCAAGACAGGGGCATCGACGGCTTTGACTGAAGTGAACCGGATGCCCCTGAACTTGGGGGGGACGCCGGGCGAACTGAATCGCATAGCCGAGTCTGATGGTCCGCAGGAGCCACCGGGACGGGCTGGGGAGCGCTAACCAGGCTCCGAGAGACCGCACCAGCGGGGCCAACGGGCCCACCGACATGCCCGCGGTGGGGCAGCGAGGTGGAACACAGGGACCGGCCCCAGGGCCTGTGACGGCCTGGCCTGTGACGGCAGGGGGCGGGGTCTGGGTGTGTAGTGTAGCACTCACCTGATTTCTCCTCGCGTGGGAGGAGACACAGGAACCCGGCTTGAGGCTTGTGACAGCCCGGCGTTTGACGACTTGAAGCGGGGACTGGAGTGCTACTGCCCTTACCTGGTTCCACGAATGGGCAGGAGGGGTGCTCTTGGGCAACCACCCGCTGCCTGCTGGCGAGAGAGGAGGAGGGAAGTGATCCTGTGATGCACGGATCACCACTCTCCTCCTCTTGAGACCCGGAGATTGAGGAGACCGCTCTTTACTGATGTTTTGGGTACCGCTGGCTGCTGGGCCAGCGGCGGAACAAAATGAACAAAAGATACTCCACCCGGCCCTCCTCCGGGGGAGGGAGTGGTGCAGTCACCATCTCCCGATGAGCAGTCTCCTCCATCTCTGGGTCGACCGTCCCAGGGCCTCTTGCACTTGCGCTTGCCGCCAGGTTTGGCGGGGGCCTGGACGGGCTGGGCGTCCTGCCTGCGACCGGCTCCACGACGCTGCCTGGTGAGGGCTGCTGCGGCTGCGCGGGAGCGGGGGCGGCCGCAGGGGGCGCCCACGGCGACGAGCAGGCTGAGTGGCTGCAGCCGGAGTGGAAGCAGCAGGTTTCCTCCGGCGCATGATGTGTTTGCCTTAGTCTGCTTCTGGGCTGCCGAGAACTGCTGGGCAAAGCTCTCGACAGCGTCGCCGAAAGGGCCGGTCTGTGACACGGGAGCATTCAGGAACTGTACCTTCTCCTGCTCCTTCATGTCAGCGAGACACAGCCAGAGATGGCGCTCCTGGACATCGCACAACCCAGAGACTGTGCGGTCACCTTCGTCACTCGTAGCGCGAGGTCCGTCGCAGCACGCAGCTCATGTAGAACCGCCAGGTCGTGACCACCCTCGTGCAGGTCTTTCAGTGCTTTGGCCTGGTGGACCTGCAGCAACGCCATAGCGTGGAGGGCGGAAGCCGCCTCCCCACAGGCTCTATAAGCACTGCCAGTTAGACCTGACGAATACTTAGAGGCCCGTGAGGGGAGACACGGATCACCCCGCAGGGTGGAAGCGGCTGTTGGACACAGTTGCATGGCCACAGACCGTTCCACCGAGGGGATGCCCGCATACCCCAAAGCGGCTCCACCATCGAGGGTGGTGAGAGCGGAAGATCTACAAGATGTGTTTCGGGCAGTGAAAGGTGCCCTCCACAATCTTGTCAGCTCCTCATGCACTTCCGGAAAGAATGGCACCGGAGGGGGGCGCGGAGAACCAGCGCCACCCCCACCGAGGAACCACTCGCCCAGCCTCGAAGGATCGGGACACGGTGGCTTTTTAGGATTCCACACGAGCCCGACATTCTCGGCGGCCCGGGAAAGCATAGCCGTCATCTCTGGGTCTGGCACGGACAACGCTACCACACCCGAAGGGGGCAACGCAGCCGGGTCGTCATCCCCGGAGAGAGAGGGCCCGCCCTCCGATGCGGTGATCGACATCTGGTCGTCAGAGGGGGCACCGAAGGAAACGCGTGGCCAGCGCGCTCCTTCGGCAGCTCCACCGGCTGCGGAGTGCTTGAGGGGTGAGGAGCTCCACTTGGGGAAGCCCTCACCGTAATCCTCAAATCACCTCTAACTCCACCGGATCCAGTGTGCACGCCGGATCACGGCAGGCAGAGGGACTCTGCCATGTTTGACATAGCAGAGTCGCACTCCGAGATGGTCATGTCCCCACAAGAAGAACATGAACCATCCACGAAAGCCACCTCAGCGTGCTGAATGCCCAGACACGTGAGGAAGCGATCGTGACCGTCCTGAGGCGCCAGGAAACGACCACACCCAGAAACGCACGGGTGAAAAGACATCTTTAAAAAGACGCGATCACCCGTGTTGCTCTTTTAGAGAAATTGCTCTTTCAGAGAAATGCTCTTTTAGTGCTGAAGCACGCAGGGGAGCTGGCCACCGCACACTCCTAGTGTGGCTGTCAGCAGGAAGACGATCTTTCTCTCCCGGACACCGTGACCACCGCTGCCGCGCCGTAACGCCCGCACTCGCTCGCAGAACACTCTCTTGGAAGGGAGAGCAGTAGCTTTAACCACTACCGCTCGGCTCCGAAGCGAAAGGATAATTGATGCGGTGCATCAGCTGCCTCTTATGCTCACGCTGTGATCAGCGGCAGCTGGATGCAATAATCGCATGCCAATGTCCATTGGCTCGTTTAGTTACACTCGAAGTGGATTGGTCTCTCTGGCGAGATCCCAATTTCGTCGGTCATCCGACGTGACTCGGAGTGACCGACTGAAAGGGGAACCGTAACCCTATAAAGCCTACTCTATCAGGCCTGAAAATGATCAACATGATCAAAACCTGTTGTACACAATCTACTCCAACAACTTTTATTCCTTTTCACACAAAGTATGATTTACAGGTACAGAGTTTTGATTTATAAAGGCTAATTTTCACATAGTTACTTGCAGAATATTATGTTATGACTTCAAAACAATTTTAACATCCTGCGTGATTTGAAAACTGATACTTTTGAACGTTGTCGTCACATATTCAGCTACATATGCATGAGTTTTCTAATTCAGTAGGTTTGCTCACGCGATACGCCGTTGCACTTGAGAGATAAAGAGCTCTGGTACGAAACCTGTGAAACTACAGTTCAACAAAACAGCTCAAATGCGTAAAAGGAAGTTAAAATAGCACGGCTGCATCAACAAATACGTTTTATATCACTTTTGCACTTATTAACACTATCGGGTAGGTTTAGGGTTGGGTTTGGTGTAGGGGATATTTCCAACATGATAGAGGAGTGGTTCTCAACCCGCGGCCCGTCACGAATCCAAATGCGGCCCACCATGCTGAACACAATTAAAAAATAACTCCCAGTTTTACAATTCATTTTAGTTTTTACATTAATTTAAAAACTTACTAAACAAATATAAGCTATAATGTTTTAGTTATATAAAATATTTTTTTTCATATATTATTATGAGCAGACCTACTTACATATTTAACGTTACACATTTAACGAACACTTACAAGCGCGCACTTTGGCAGAATTAAATTCAAATAGTCATCAGCAGCCATTAGTTCAGTAAAATTAAGCATCAGAATAGACAAATTTGTTATTAAGGGAGAAAAACAAAATGTGGAAAATGCCAGCGAAGGAACACATACAAACAAGAATAGTCGCAGCATCAGCAGTGAAGGTAGGAGAGTGCTGGACTTTCGGCATCAGTTTTTGGTTTGCCCCGCCACTCACTTGAAGTTGTTCAGGCAAAAGGAAACACCGATACTATGCAGCAATCATCCTTAATTGCAAAACATCTCTGGAAAGAACCTCAGATTATTACATTCGAAAGTGCTTTCCATATTTGGATCAACATAGCGCTATATTTGTGAACGCACATTTTCTGCAATGTCGCGTATCAAGTCACGCTTCCGTGCGCGTCTTACAGACTGCAACTTACAATCGCAGCTTCATTGTGCTGTTACTCCTTTCTAGCCGAATTTCACAAAATTGGTCAGCTCCCGACAGCATCAGGTGTTTTATTAATGGTGAGTAGAATTATTTATTTATTTATTTCAATAAATGTAATCGTTTAGATATCATAATATTTAGGCTATAATATTATAAATCTGGTTCGTTTGTATAGGTGACGTAATATGTAAATGATATGCGGCCCGTGAGACTTGCACTTGGACCATAGTGCGGCCCAGTGGAAAAAAAGGTTGAGAATCACTGCGATAGAGCATTAACTTTTAGCAACACTCCCCGAATATTTGAATTCTGAACAGCCAAAATACATACCACAAGCAGTGTAATAAAAATGCAGGAATATGTGCCTGTACCAACGTATTAAAAATGTGCCACGGTCACGTATTGAACGTGTGTTTTAGCACCAATCTCTGGGCATTTCACTTTCAAAACGTGCAGTAACGTACGTAATGACGGTGTTGCAGAAATGTATTTAGAGACATGTATTTACAAAGAGCCTGGGTTTGAACATTTTGTTACTCAGTTTATGTCTATTAATAAAACTGGGGTGTTTTTTGCTACACTCAAGGACAACCAGATAATCCTAAAGCATGTACTGTACTCTATGTCCAAAATTTATTATGCTGTACATTGACCTTTGCAGTGAAAGCTGACAAGCCTTTGACAAAAGGATTTTTTTGAGGTAGACAAAGAGTTTAAAATGAATGTCCTGCTCTGATTTTCCATCTAGATATGGGAATATCATAGCAACATTCCTGGCAGTAAGCTCTCTTGATCTGGACCAGTAAGTAACCACCTATGCCCTAGCAATCACTTAAAACTTTTTTTATGCCAAGAACCACTATACATAATGATCCCCCAGCTATACGCTTTCATTTGTAAAGTGAAGTATATATACTACCAACTGTATTGCAATGTCCTACACCAACGCCACGCACAGTTTTTTAATAAAATGTAAAAAAAATAATAAAAAATGTAGTCTTATTGACATACTGTTAAGTAAGCACAGATGCTACATCTCTTTAATAGGCTGACATGTTATCACAAGGTTGAAATTGGGGCAAGCAGGCTTTTTTTTTTCTCTCTTCCCATACGGAAATGTAATACCTGACATATATGTCCCTATATCAGTAGAGATAATGTCATATATGTTACATATAAGGCAATAAATTATTTTCACATATATCCATCTTCTCGATATATGTAGATATATGTTTATAACATATATGAAATTCCCATAGTAAAATTTGTATATAAACATATATTTAAAGTATGTATATGGTTAATTTTTATATGGTATTGCATGTTATGACCATATATGTTAACAATATATATTCAAATGGTATATTGTATTATATGATATGACCATATATTTTAACAATATATATCAAAATTTTATATGGTACTATATGTTTTGACCGTTTGTTAACGATATATATTGAATTTATATGCAAGTTTATTAGCCATATATATGCCTAAAAGTTAATGCTTATTGTAAATCAGATAACAAAATTACTTTTTGCTTAACTTTATTCATTGTTTCAATTCAGTTTTCTGGGGGAAAAGTAGAGATGAATATGTAACATGTTCAAAAAAAAAAAAAGAAATATAGCCTACTAAGCTTAAATGTCAATGATTGGATAAGTTACTTGTTGTAGAAAAATGAATGTATTATAGAGTCCATATGCACTCTCATCATTGTGATTATCGTCATTGTACTAAAACGCAATTCATTATACTACATACATGCGAGAATCAGCACGATTGTGCTTGAACCTCACAATACCGCTTCTGCGCATACACCAAGATTCAAACACAACCGTGCCAACGGCAGAGTCTGAGTAACGGCTGCAGCTAAACAAACAGCCATCTGCATAAGATGTTTTTCTTAGCAAGTGGAAGGATAACAAATGTGCCAGCACCTTCACATAAAGTTTAAACGACACTGATTTTATAGATGGGCACGAAGATAGACCAACAACATCACTGAGTGGAGCACTGGATGAAACGCCCTTGTATGAGCTGCAGCGGTGCAAGAAATTTACACTAATTTACTCAACGCTTTATTAAAATGGCAGGGCAGTCTGGGCAGGTGTGTCTAGTCAATACAGAACTGGCCTACACCTCGCGAATGGTACTGTGACAAGCCAATACTACCTGAATAACATCATTAATCCAGTCATTGTGCCTCTGCATGAGCAACACAGGCCTGATTTCATCTTCATGGACGACAATGCCCCAGCTCATCGAGCTCGCTTCATCAGGGGAACGGCTGCTGGAGGCTGGGGTACCTCAAATTTTGTGGACTGCACTTTCTCCAGATCTGAATCCCATAGAAAACCTATGGGATCAGCTGAGTCGTCGTGCAGAGGATCGTAACCCTGCACCCCAGAACCTCAGTGACCTGAGGGCAGCCCTTCAAGAAGAGTGGGATGCCATGCCTCAGCAGACAATAGGTCGACTTGTGAACAGCATGAGACTTCATTGTCGAGCTGTAATTGATGCTCAAGGACAGATGACAAGTTATTGAGACATTGACTTTTTTTGTTGTGGTATAGCCACCACTGTTGTTTGCTTTTGTTTCAATAAATTGTTTGAGATGAAGAAATTACCGTTCCATGCTTCTACATAAATGCCCCACTTTCATGATATAATATCACTGTAGCATGAACTTTTTACATTTTATATAAATTTTCAACTTCAAGTCAAATATCCCTAACTTTTTGTGAGTAGTGTATTTGTCAGTTAAACACTTTAAGACATAGGCACAGTTCTAACTTAAAAGCAAAATTAAACTTTGGTACAGTGTTGGATTGCAAGACTTAAGCAGATTAAATATATATTTTAACACCATGTTGACTAAAATCAAGTTTAGTTTACTGTACCACCCAACACTACCAAAGTTAAAAAGTTGCTTTTAAATGTTGAGCACTTCCTGAAATACATATAGGGTTCAGACAATTAGATTTTTAATATGATATGTTTAAGTGTAAATGTAATTCTGGGCCTAGTAAATCAATTTATTGTAATTATAGTATAAAAACCTAACTTTTACTAATTTCTTACAGATGCAGTGATCCAGAGATTTCTTCACCGGGTGCCTCTTGGGGATGGCATTAAACCAAAAACTACCCAAGCTGTGGGAATACAAAACTGTAGACCTTTAGCTGAAACAATACAATTAGCTGATGTTCTGTTTCTTATGCATGTTCGGTGTTTTGATCAGTTATATATGTAAATGTTTCTTATTTTTTCTTATTGATTGTGCAGCTCAATAAGATTTTTTTTTTCTGTTTAAATAAAGACTGTTTAAATAAAGATGTGTTACTTTCTGTAGCTTATTGCACCATTTAACATTTAAGGCTTAAGGCATGAATTGTGCAATGCACTGCAACTTTGTAGATACATACAACCTGTATTAAAAGATCAAATATTATATATATATATATATATATATATATATATATATATGAAACCATATATTTCATAATTAAAAGATTATGGCATATATAAGTGGCGTGTCACATATATGTAAATTATATGCTATGCATATGTCTAATTTGTATATAACACATAATTAAAAGAGACATATATCTCACATATTAATAATTATATATATTCTATATAGGGCAATAAATGTATTATACATACATAAGCATTTTTGTATGGGGTAGACTTATATGTCAATATTTGAAATTGTTCCATTTTCTAATAGAATTCATATATGGATAGGGCATATATAAAACATGTATGTCATATATGGATTTTTCATATATGCATATATATTACATTTTTGTATGGGTTGCCAGTGTCAACGGGGAATACAAATGTCTGCTTCAGTCCAAAACATTTAAAATGTCAAAATGCTCACAAAATGATTGCAAAATGGCAAGCTAAATTTCTCTGCATTGGCAATTATCTTTCTCTTCCAATTTCTGTAAGGCCAAATCGACATCTAAGTTCCAGTTTTGTATTAACAGGATCGTAATGTGACAAAAGCTGTATTCAAACTTGCATCCTCGGCTTAGGCCTATACGTCATCTTCTACCACATGCTACCACGTCTCACTGTGCTTGTATTATTTTTATCCTGTCACTTGCCATTTCACAATTAGCCTGTCTATCTCTTTATGTGCTAACTTGAAAAGTGTAATTAAAGCTAAAATAAAAAGCAAATCTTATTTTTAAGACACTGTTCTTGTACATAACACTCATTAAAATCAAGCACTAAAACCTTTTTATAGCAGCCATTTGGAGTGTAGTTCAGGATGCCGGCCTGCTTAGATACATGTCCCCAAAGCCAGCAAAATGATGGGGAATAATTTCCTGCAAAATGACGGCCGTACTATGCCATTTGTCATCGAGTATCTTCCCCTTCATTCTCTCCCTGCAGCCTTGCTGTTGGAAAATGGATCTACACTTGGCGACCAGTTCTCCGTAGCTCCAAGCACAATCACTCATCTGTAGTGCAATCTGCTAAAGGAATCCATCATTTATGGCAGAACGCATGCTAGCAGAAGAAAGGCACAGGGCAGAGGCTCTAGTAACTCAAGACAAACATGTCAACAGTTCACACAAAACGATTTCAGGGAAATGACAAAATGTGCATGCGGAAAAAGCAATGAGGGAAAGCCTCTCCATATTTTCTCACGCATGAAGACAGGAGCTATGGTCCATAACTTGGCAAGCTGCCTACTGCCTACGTACACAGTATCCTAGGTTGCATCCAAACAACAATGAAATCTCATTAGGGACTGATTCAGAATGTGTGTGTCATTGATTAATTTTAGTATAGGAGAAATAACAGGGATGATGAAATACTTTAAAGTAGTGGTCCTCAACCTTTTTGACTCGTAGACCTATCCTCCAACAAAAAAGATATTTCTTCTGGTATTTCTACAATGTTCTTTGTTTTGAAACTTTTTAATGAAAAGAAACCAGATGTGCTGATATACTAAATAAAATGTATGAACTACATGATTTTTTTTGATTGCATAAAATCTGGTATGTTCTTCAATGAAAACAGTAATTATTGAGGGGAGAGGAAGAAAAATGATTTCAGTCCACATTCTTTTTTTTTTCTTTTTTTTTACATCAGTCTTTTTATGGTTCATATATATATATATATATATATATATATATATATATATATATATATATATATATATATATATGTAGTTTATACAGATTGTAGTTTATACACAAGGAGGAATTTTTTATTTTTTATTTTAACTTTTTATTCAGAGGCCCAAAATGAGCAAAAAATAAAAAAATACAATATGGTGCAGCTGCTGTACCTGTACAGTTAAAAATCCGTAAAAATTTCAGTAAAAATGTTTCTCAGTTTTGATCATATTGATAATTTAGAGGCATTAGAAATTATATATTGGGGTAAAGGCATTTTTCACCCAAAAATGAAAAATCTGCAAACTCTGCAAATAATTTTTTTCAATTTTATGTCATTCCAAACTTGTATGACTTTCTTCCTTTCATAGAATTCAAAAGCAGAAGCTTAGTAGAATGTCCAAGCTGCTCTTACAATGAAAGTGAATGGTGACCAACTGTCCCAGTTCCCATCTACTTTAAATAAAGTGTTACCTAAAATATAAATGAAAGATGTCCTTGTTACACGTTACATACCATTATAATAACAATCAATTATGCATAATTATATGTAAGTAACCCTAAACCACATCCTAATCCTAACCCTAACAATATAATAAGTACATGTAGTTAATTAATATTAATCAGTACTTAAATGTGTAATTACACTGTAACAAGGACAACTTAAAATAAAGTGTAACCATTTTTTATGTACCACCTTTTGCAATGAAGAAAGTAATACTATTTTGGAACAACATGAGGGTGAGTAAATGATAACTGACTTCATTTTTGAGTGAATTACTCCTTTAATTTGCATAAATATTCATAGTATATATAGATTATTACCGATCATTTTCAGTATTGCATGAATTATATTTATAATCAAATTATATTTATAATTTCTCTTGAATTGTCCTATTCTCTAATTTTCCAGTTTTGATTTTTTTTTTTAACTGAGCTTGTCGCATTGCATTGCATTATCTCTGCAAATGACAATATGATGCTGCTTTTGACTTTGGACAAGAGAAGTCAACATAATTAAGTTAACTACATTTTGGAACGGCCATTGCATCAGGAGTGTATATAATGCTTTAAAATGTAGCCTACAGATTCAGCTCACTACATTTTGGAACAGAGCTACAGAGATGGCAAGACATCTTTTTGAGAGAGCTGCGGTGCCCTTTCATAAGGCACAACCCCCCCCCCCCCCCCCCCCCCCCCCCCCTTGTTCAACGCATGAAAGCGCTCCACTGTAAAAAAGAAAAAAACAAACAAACGTCAGCTGAGTCTTTATGAGTGAGTTTATGAAAAAAAAACTGACAGCTCAGTTTGCAAGATCTACTTACCATCTTGGAACAAATCTGTTCAAACAGCACTGCCGTAATAGTATAATGCATAGAACAACCTTCAAATAAACAAATACAATAACACAGGCGCTCATGTGCAAGAAAAACATATCAAACCAAGATTCATTCGTAGCCCCAAGCCAATGAGTCCTCAAATGGTGGCATACAGAAGGAAGTGATGACGTCACCGGTGCAATCAGTCTGTGAGAGCGGCGTACAGGCAGAGAGGAGGAGCGTGACGAAGAAAGGAAAGCAGGTTTTCTTCAGGGCCCCTAGTTAGCATGCACATCATACACGGCCCCTCTCAAATTAATTGGAGCATTCATATTAATGCTGTTTACCTTCAATCCATCAATCTGTCCTGAGTGAAATTTGGCTGATGCAACGGAGCGGCGTTCAGTCCAGCACGGAAACGTCCTTGTCCTAAGAATGAGACTATTCTGTCCACGGTTTAAAGCTAAAACCCATTCAAATCGACTTAGAGGATGTTGCCCGAGTTTCTGAAAGGCATCCTATGAAGCAACAGGAGTTAAATTGAAAGGCTGCCAAGCATGTACGGTTCTCAGTGAGAGTGTAAAACCTCAAACCAGGGAGGCCTTTTACTGGTCGGCTGCGATAAAAACGCAGTCCAGTGAAAGTGCAAACAAACATCTCTAGCCACAGGAGCATCACAGCAAGTTGAGGAAAGGCCATCCCTGAAAAATCCTGTGAAACAGCCTTTGTTAAGTTACAACATCTGCCTTTATCCGTACCGTTGATAAATACATTAAGGCAAGAAGGAAAGTGGACATTTCCTATTGGATAATTCCGCAGGGGAAAAGTGAGGATCCACAGATGCAGATATCATCATTTAAGAACGTGCCATCTCGCATCGCTGAGCAGTTCAAGGGCATGCAGATAACTGCATATTGAATTAGACATAGATTCTCTTTCAAGGACACGCCATAAATTTCTAATGAAATGTGGCTCTTTATGGCACTCGCAAACAGATAAGGACACAAATAATTAGAAGGTGAGAATTCTGTCATATAATTTAGCCAGATTACTGGCACTCTTGGGAGGAAATCAGTATTGCCATGAGAACGTAATAATCTGCACCCAAAAGAAGCGTGAATATAATGCAGTGTAATTTTAATTTTGTAATTTTTGTCAGTCCTGATACTTTGCACTGTGTACTTGGCTGATGGTCCTGTTAGTAGCATGAAAAATAAAACTTTTATTTAAATTGTGGATGGGTTACATGAAGAAAGCAACCAAAGAGCGCTCACTTTATAATCAGTGAAGCTGTCAATCACTTCAGTTCAGCGCGACTTACTAAGTTCTGCACTCTTGCGAAAATTCTGACTAAATTCTGAACTGAAGGCAAAAAAAATATATGACTTTTAAAAATGAAACAGATTTTAAAACACTGGGTATTAGGTGTGTAATGGTACACATATTAGTACCAAACATTTTCAGTATGGGTCTTTCGGTTCGGTACGCATGTGTACCGAACAAATACTAGGGCTGTCAAAATGACTGAAACACTAAATTCGAATTTTCTACTTAAATATGATCAAAATTCGAATCATATTCGAATTTAAAAGGCATAATTTCAGTTAGGGGGAAAAAAGCTTTTGGCTTCTCTCCTAAGGCCACAAGAGGGCGCATCGAGCAAAATATTATGCACGAAATAACACGACTATCTTTGAAAAACGTGTATGTTTAAAATAATGTTTATAAACCATATATAATTAATAAAGTTGCTTAAACAATTAGAAAAAAAAACAGCACCACGCATGTATGTATAGTTTAATACAAAGGACCGAAAACCAATCACAAAGAGTAGGCTACTTTCTTCATTTAAAAACTTGACATGCAGTGGGATGGGGAAAACCCGCCATAAAGTCTTGAGACATGTTTTTTAAAAGTTGAACTTACATTAATTTTACATGGCTTTCTAAACATGCGTCTCTCTTGTGTGAGACGTGATTGCAACGGTGATAGATGTCCCTATAGAAAATGCGATAAATATACATTCTGTGTGAACGGCTTGGTTTCAGTTTCGCCGTAAACAACAACTTCTCCACACTGACGCTCTCGTTTTCCGCAATATTTTGAAAGAACAACGTAGCAACGCCGCATCTAGTGGGTTCAACTGGATAGGCTAACAAAAGCATTAAAATGCAATGACAGCGACATCGTCGTCGCATCTCGTGTGCGACTGATAAGGCTGCCAGACACACACCTAAAATTCGAATGCAATGTTTTGCATTCGAATGTGGATTTTTTTTTTTTTTTAATTCGACGTATATTCGAAATTCAAATTTTTTTTTGACAGCCCTAACAAATACAGCATTGTTTTAACCACTGCACAAGTGGAACTTCATTGGAAACTTCCAGTTTTATATATTGTTAGTATTGATAAGAAACAAAGTGTCATCTTTCAAATTATGTCAATTTTTTTCAGGAAAATCAAACAATAAATATCATTTTTATACTCTTTGATGTGGCACAACAGATCACTGTATAAATGCCTCAATTCAAACAGCAGCGCAGAGCATGAGTGAGCGTGTGATCATCTCTTCCTCTCTACTACTAATTTTAACATGAAATATACATGAAGGAACATCTAATGCCTCATGTAATCGCTCAATCAGTGTTTCAACCGTGGAAAGACTTCAAAAAAAAAAAAAAATGTCAGGTAGCATGTAATTTACCTCAGACAAGTCATCAGTGTCCACAGCTCATTAGTTTGCTAGAGAAATGAAGTCTAGAGAAGAGCATTTCACGAAATATTAGACTCATTACATTTTACTTTACCTGTTAGCGATTTCTTAATTAGGTTATTTAATGTTTAAATGTTTTAAATAAATCTGTTATGAAACAAGTTATGACAGCCACTGTGTAAATGAATATATTTCAACAATAGAAATTTAATTTAGACGTTAATTTAAAAACTGCAATGTGCAATTTCCATGTTTGCATACAATTTTTTTAAGTTGAGTGTTGATTATTATATTTAAAAATAAATGGTAATTAAATTTAAGTTTGTAACCTTATAGTAATGTAAAAGGTCTCCCTTTAGAGCATAAGCTGAGGTAGATTTTTATTCCTAAGAAAATTTTAATTGTAATTGAATTTATTTAAAGAAAGAGCAATTGTTCAGTAAACCACTGAGATATATATAGGTTTTTATATATATATATATATATATATATATATATATATATATATATATGCTGACTTTGTTAATGGTAACAGAAAAATATCATACACTAAACAACTGAGGATGACAGATTACTATGAATTTCAAGCATTCAAAATGCAACAAACGCAAAAATACACGCCTCTTGCTTGGAGATGTAAAATGAGAACAATGCGTTCTAAAATCGTCTCAAAAAAACAAACATATTTGATATCCCAGAGTGGACAGACTCATAGTCTTAAACGTATAGTTCACCCAAAAATGAAAATTGTCATCATTTACTCAGACTCAAGTTGCTCCAAAACTACTTCTTCTGTTGAACACAAAAGAAAATACTTTGAAGGATGTTGGTAACCGAACAGTTGATTGTAGCCACTGACTTCAATTCCAAATAGTTCAAGGTAACCACTGATGTCCACAGTGAATGGCTAACATCAGCTGTTTGGTTAACAACACAGAATATCTATAGCAGAATCAGAATATCTTCTTTTGTGTTCAACAGAAGAAAGAAACAAGTAGAGGGTGAAAAAATGACATAATTTTCATTTTCAGGTGATCTATCCCTTTAAGTTAAAAAAAAAAGTCTGTGCCTATCATGTACTCAGACTGCCCAATATCTGCAGACTGGCTCTGATTTTTGGCAAGTAGCATCGACTCCAGACTCTGTAAGTTGTGTAGAGTGACTGAATATTGCAGTCATGAGCTTAACAGACATGTTTGTGATTGGCTACACTGATCAATGCTGCAAAACCACAATGTAAAAAATTGATGTTCCTCAGAGCTCAAACACAAATACAAGTGAATCTTTATTTGATAGGCTTCTACCAAACTGAGTGTAGCTCTCTTGGCCACCATTTGAGTACCTCTGCTACAGGTTCAATCATTTTGCACATTGTCTTCAATCCGATGTATTCAAATCGTGCTTCAGCGACCAAAATGTGTTTTCTACCTCCACAACCGTCACTGTCACAAAGCTCCTTTAAAACTTCCACCATGACACAATGACAAACTCTCAGTCTGACACACTGATTGAGGCCTGTTTTATGAACCCATCTCTAAAGACAGGAAAATGACAGCAAAAAGCTATGCAACGTTGAGGTAAAGAGATCTTCAACAAAAAAGGGTGCTCTTTGTAAAGTTCTGTTGCCATGGTGATACAAACACGAACTGTCTATGGAGAAAACGGCCACCGAATAAAATATTAAATGCGAGTTCAACCAGCGGATATCCTCTTGATGACTGACATTAAAGGTTAATCAGTTGGGTCATTTTTTTAAATTCTCGCAATAATCTAAAACGAGCTTCAGATATTAGCATTGCTAGTGATTTGATGAGCTTGTGACTCATCAAGGGAATCATCTAAACCATGTAAACGTAAAGACCTAAACAACTGTGCGGCACTGAAGCTTTTTACCACAGAAGACTGTTAATTCTACTGGAGAGGAACTTGAAATAGACACGCGGGGATGAATTTCAAAGCACTTAATACATCTAACTCTGGAATTTTACATATAAGCCTATGATTTTCAAAGTAGGAAGGGTTTGAAGTAAATAAGCCACATCTAGAAGGACGTCTGCCTCTTAGATCAAATAGCAACTGTATGATTTGTACAATGAAAAAGCTCTTAGATTAGCCCTTGTCAGTCCCTGCTATGCGCAATGGCAGAAAGCCTGGAGTAACGAAATGCTCATTTACTGATTAAACTAATTTCTTAAAATGGCAGTAAAAGTAGCCAAATCAATTCTCAAATGATTGAGCCTTTCTTTTGGCCAGCCTCATTCACTTATCAATACATCCTTCCCACTTACCTCACCAATTCAACAGTCTCAGACTGGGAGATCAAATAGACTTTCTAATGAGCGTATAGGCAGACAGACTCATTAGGGTTATGCAAATGAGTTTTTTTTTTGGTTTCAAACAAACACACCTGTCCACACTGACAGCGACACAGAGTCTGAAAAAAATCTGAATAACTATGTCTGTCTTGTTGAATTTGATTCTTTAACCACAATGATAATATACCAGAATGTTAGAGTTTAAATTTAATAAAGCTCCTAATTTCATCTGAACAAAATGTCAGAGGTGCTTGCAAAACTCGTCTGTGCAAAACTCACAGTCAGGCCATTGATATGCGAATGCTAATGTGTTCTGTGTGGTTAGGTTGCTGCTTACTGACTGAAGTCAAAAGAGCCAACCACCAAGCAGTGTTATTTTAGTATTATTTATATATTGTTATAGCTTTTTTTAATATTTTGATTTAGCTTTATTTTTATATTTAATTTTTTCATTTTAATTTAAGTTTAGTAATTGTATTATGTGCTTTGTATGTCAGTTAGTTGGTAAGGCAACATAGATGTAGATTTATTTCAATTAACAAAAATATATAAAATAACATTAAAATAAAAATGGACTTGTTATTGTTATTCCGAACACTTCTTACAAGCACCCCTGCATCTTTTTTAAATAATGTATTCTAATATTTTGAATAATCTTTCATTTTCTATTTTCAGTTTTCATATATCATACATTTTTTCTTTTTAATAAAAAATCTATTTAGCTTTAATTACCATTTTAATTTATTAGCATTTTTATTTTAGTACTTTTAGTACTTCACATTATTTTAGTCATTTTAGTATATTTCAAATTAGGACATTTCATTTTTTTAAATGTTTCATCTAATTTTTAGATTTAATTTGAAAGAATTAATTGATGAATGAAAACAATATTAAATAGAGTTAGTTTAAGAATAACAAAACAAGTCTTGATACTCTGTTTTCTAGATATTGCTAAGGATCCTATGGAAGACGTTTGTGCCAGAAAAACTAAAAAAGATAACTGTGACAAAGGTTAGGAAAAAGTTACAAAATCACATGATTTTTCAGTATTAGTCATGTAGCACAAACAGAGTGAGTTACACCCCGAAGTTTAACACTTACGGCTTAGAACAAAGTATGAGCAATAATAACAGTGATTGCCTTAGCAAGAACCGCTAATTACAGTCGAGAAAAGGAACAGAGTGATACAACAACAGCAATGACCCTTTTTTGAGAGGTCTGTGACTCCATATTTCCATGCTAAAATATCATGATGGAAAGTATAAAAGGGTCTCCTAGGAAATAAACAAAGGCAAAGCCAGATTCGATACTGAGGGAAGTAAAACTGCTTTTAGCTCCAAGGTATCAGTGCCTCCTGGAAGGCATCACCACCTACCCCTTCATTTTCCGCCTCGTGTCCATTTAAAAGATGTCAGTGAATCCAATGAATGTGAAAGGGGGTCTGATGAAGCGACAAGAGAAAATTGCGCTGACTCACAGCAATCAGACCGAGTCATGCTGTCACCCACAAGACCACAAAGCTTAACTGCCTTCTGAATAATTTACATTCTTCTGTACGATCAGGGCAGAACTTCATACATACAACTGACTCATACAGGCAAATAATCTCCCGTGGGAGGCAGCTCTCCTTCTGTGAGCATCAAAACCTTCCCAACCCTGACTCTAAAGCACAGACACTGTCCTCTCAGACACACACAGCAAACGGGACACTGTTAAACACGAATGAAGAGTGATCTGCACTCTCTGAGCCCTGCGATGAGGGTAGAGAAAAAAAGAGGGGGACATTTTTTTTTCAGTTTGTCTGCCCTGGAGGCCATAAGAGCAGACAGAGCAGAGAGGATGGATCTTACTGGGTTAGGGCATGGAGAGGAAAAAAAGGGCACAAAAGGAGGCTTATATTAAAGAAGAAGACGTAATGTCATAGTCCAACATCCTGTCTATTCAGATGCCCTCCGTCTGGTTCATTTCTGAGGGCAGCACAGATGGATCCCCACAGTGCAGCTCAGGGTTATTTTAGTTAACTGAAACCATAAAAACATTTTCATAGCTTGAAATAAAATAAACATTAACTGAAACAGAGTTATATATATATATTTATATGTGTGTGTGTGTGTGTGTATGTGTGTGTGTGTAATTACACATATACAGTATATACATATAAAGTATTTCAAATATATCTTATGTTTATATACTTAAATTTTATTCAAAAATATTTTCTAATACATTTGTTGTAAATCATCAGATTACACATTATACAAAATGTTTCCTTAAAATGTGCCTGTTAAAAAGATACTCCATCAAAAAATTTAAATCTTCTCATTATTTACACATCCTCATGCTGTCCCAGATGTATATGACTGACCTTCTTTATTCAGATGAACACAAATGGAGATTTTTAGAAAATTAATCCATCTCTTGGAGTCCATATGATGCAAGTGGATAAATCTCTCAAACTTGATGCTTCAAAAACTACGCAAAACAAACCCGATGGTAATCCATACGACCCTATTTGATGAATCACTGAATTTACTTCTGAAGTGAAATGGTAGGCATGGGTGAAAAAACTACTAATATTTTTACATTTTCAAACTATAAACCATCGCTTCAAATCAACAGTTATACATGGGTTCATGAGTTCACACTTGACATAAATGTTAACGTTATGAAAGTTATATAATGTACATCTGGGACGGCATGAGGATAAGTAAGCAATGAGAGAATTCGGGGTCAACCGATATGTGTTTTTCAGGGCCGATACCAATTATTACAGATCAAGTAAACAGATAACCGATATTTTAAACCTAGATGTATGTCTGGTGTAAAAATGAAATCGTCCAAATTACGAATAACAAGGGCTCTGAGAAAAACGTTCTTTAAATGCTTTTAAATTATTTTATTGGCAAATCGGTTTTGAAAATGACCGATAACCATAAAACTGCTTAATATCACCGCTGATAATCTGCCAAACTGATAATTGGTTGACCCCTAGAGAGAATTTTCATTTTGGCCCTGTCAGAAATGTGAATTTGAGGTCCTGCGATAGACAATTTGTGATGTCCAGGAGACAGTATGGGTGTCCTATTTACCATTTTCTAATTCTCAACAGTTCTCACAAGCCTCCTTGATGCATCTTTTTGCTATGTCCAAGCTGATGTGGATTCCATGTTGGACTGCTATACCCGGCAGTTTATGCAGCATTACGTCACCAAAATGTGGGCTCAGAGATGGACTGCAATGACTTAAGCTAACACTTGGGACAGAGCCATTGACTGTCTGGCCGCTGAGCCAACAAGCAGCCATTGTACCTTCGTTTTCAGACTCAGCCTAAACGTTTTGTTTATTGAGAGCCCCCGTTTGGCTGATTAACTCCAGTTTACCTGTGCAACACATTCGCCCTCGGTTGTGCTCATGGGGAAAAAAGGTTGTGAAAACAGGATCTTATACTTACAGAACTGCCAAATGCAGCACAATGCAATGCATGTGAGCATACTGTCATCAGGGGAACTCATGGGACGTTATATAGGAACGCTGAGAGCATGATGGAGGCGTGTGTAGGACGGGACGGTTGCAGTTTGCCATTAATAGCACGCTGTGCTCAATTAGTCCAAACAACGTGCTACAGGAATAGCTTACAGAATTTTTGCCACTTTATATTGCTACGGCCTTGACATGAATTAAACAGCTGGTTTTCGGCTAATTAGCGGCACCTGCTTTTACTATTGCTCATTCCTAGGGTTTTTTGTTTTTTGTTTTTTTTAAAGAACTCAACAAACCTCTAAACCAAGGTATTACACTTTGGTGCATTACTCATCCACAGTTTCTGCTCAAAAAAAAAATGTTACCTCAAATCATGCAGCTTGTTGAGGAGTTGTGCTATTCCCTATTTAACCCTTTCACACATAAATTTAAAATATTCCAGCTGAGCCCCAGGAGTGAGTTAGACTGTTATTTTAGAATGCATCACCTTACTATTTTTTATGGCTGCTCTTCAAGCTTGTCACATGACACACCGCACCCACATTAGCACTGTATAACAAATGTATTGGATTTATTGCATTGTTTCTTTTTATTCAAAATATTCACAAGCTTGCTAACTATACTGTGAAATATCTGATATTCTGTTTCTCAAATATGTGTAGGTAAGTAAGAATAGAGTAAACTTTATAGTTACCTACACAATGTGTTTCTGATATGAAAAATACACATCATTCAATTATGTTTAAAAGATTTCCATAGACATCATTGCTAGTACTTATGTGTATTTAAATGTCTGGAAAAAAAAAATGACATAAACATTATGTGGGTGAAAACACTGAACAGCTGTAATATATGACAAGGGGTGAGCTCTCTCTGGGCTCTCTTTGGTTCAGCGCCAAAGCGTGAAAGCAGATTGGAATATAGCAGAAGGTCATGTGATATTCTAATAAAACCGGTGTGAACATACGCACAAGGGTTGAGTGATCAGACTTGCTATTTTTGCCTGTTGGACAATAACATCCCAATACCTTACATTAAAGGAGGGATCAGAAACTTGTGAGTGGGCTTTTTTGAATACCCCAGCAACCACATACAGTAGCTAACAAAGCTATAGGATCCTTTGGGAAGCCTGTAGCATTATAGCGGCAGCTTTTATATGGCCAACAGCACTCACATTTTCTTCAGAATATGCTAAAATGTATTAAAAATCAAAGGCAGTACGAAGCACAATTAACAAAATTGTCCAAAAATGAACGATTGTTCAAAAAGGTTCAAAACGAAGGTCTTTTTCATCTATTAATAACTCTAATCTAGACATAGAAAGGAACAATGCCAAAATTCACATGTGATAAATGATTTGGCCATCCAGACCAATGCACTTCTGTGGTTTGGCAACAGATCCACTCATTACTTACAGGAAAGATTATTGTTCAAATAAATTTGTGTACAGTTTTTTATGGTTTACCTAAATGTGTCTGCTTTTGTTTTCAGTCATCCACTTCAATGAATAAACCAGGGCACTTTTTGACTTTTCCATGACCTTTCCAGTCATTTGTGATTACTGGATAAGAAAATTTAAATAATGATTCAAATCAGAAATCACCAAGCAAGTCTGACTTTTAACAAAAGCAATATTTAGTCTATGAAACGTTTTACAGCTAAATATACTATGACTAGAAAATGTACACAATGATCATAGAAATTTCCATGACTTCAAATAAGCATGCAGCACATCTCCAAGAGCTCTGAACATCTGGAAAACATCTAATTATTGTGTACATCTAATAGGCATCTTTATAAGTGAGCCGATTCACATGCTAAATTATATATGTCTCTAATACATCTGAATGTCTTTTTAACATCTGAGAGGAAATGTTTTAGAGATGCATTGCACATGAGCATATACTCTCTAAAAACACATCTTGCAGATAATAAAGACAAAGCACACTTATAGACATATAAAAGTTCCAAAAGGTATTTTTAGCTGTGATGCTGTAGAAGAGCCACTTTGGGTTCCCAAGAGAATCTTTCAGTGAACAGTTATTATAAAAGAACCATTTTTTTAGCCTGAAGAACATTTTCACAATCTAAAGAACTTTTTCAACTATAAAGAACCTTTTGTGCAGTGGAAAGATTCCATGGATGTTAAAGGTTCTTTGTGGAATGCCAACAAAGAACCTTTAGTGTTTTGTGCAATAGGAAAGTTCATACTCCTAAAACTAAATGTTCCAAAAGAATGCATGGTGCCATAGAAGAACAATTGTTTGGTTCCCCATTTACAGTGATCAGTTCTTAAAAGAACCAATTTTCTCAAAAACAATATGTTAATATAAATAACCTTTTGTGAGACAGAAAGGTTCCATGGATGTTAAAGGGATAGTTCACCCAAAAAAATGTAAATTCTGTCATTAATTACTCACCCTCATGTCGTTCCAAACCCGTAAGACCTTCGCTCATCTTCAAAACAGAAATTATGATATTTTTAAGATATGATCAGCCTCACATGCATGCGTTGTTTACGTGCAGAGGTGCTCTTGATAATGGCGGAAGACGTGATTTGGAGGAGAAGAATTGTTGAATAAAGTCATTATTTTTGTTTTCTTTGTGCACAAAAGTATTCTCATAGCTTCGTAAAATTACGGTTGAACCACTGATGTCACATGGACTGTTTTATTGATGTCCTTACTACGGAACATTTCAGTTACGTTGCTGTCTATGGAGGGTCAGAGAGCTCTCGGATTTCATCAAAAATATCTTAATTTGTGTTCCAGAGATGAACGAAGAACAACATAAAGGTAAGTAATTAATGACAGAATTTTAATTTTCAATTTGAACCATCAATGCCAATAAAGAACCTTTATTTTTAAGATCGTTTTGGAAAGGTTTCATGGATGTTAAAGATTCTCAAAGAAACCACAGATGCCAATAAAGAAGCTTTATTTTTGAGAATGTAGGGGATGTAGGCTATGTTCTAGATTTTAATCATTTATAATTATAATTATCCAGGCCTGGACAACATAATTTTAAACTCTGAAAAGCAACTAGACTTTGTAATCCAATTGCTGGAGACCTTTGTATACCCATCTGAGCCTCTTCAGGCAAAACACAGCAGAAAAATCTGGCATGAACCACATGGTGTGCTGTAGTATAAACAAGCCACACAATACAAACACACCAACAAATACATAACAAGTCCAGTTGTTTTCCGAAACGCGTTGGCAAATGTTCATTTTTCTCCCAGCGTGCTCCTTCAGCTCTATTATAGCAAACTAACACGGTGCGCACTGGAGCGTACGTACTCCCGCGCTCTCCACAGCTTTCAGTTAATTGGCTTCTCGAGCCACACGAAGCGCGCGCGACTGACCCCGGTGCCACACCCTCTTTTCATTAAACAGCCTTGACACCTCACTTCCATCTGAGTCACCAATAAGCAACATTTAAATTATAGTGATGCTCCAGGTAACCTATTCACACAGCGAAGAGAAATGTTATTCTGCACGTGATACCATATAACACGGCCAATGGAGAAGAAACACAGCAACTAAAAGCTTGCTTTATGCAATATATGAAATAGATATGGGTTAAAGATAAGCGCTATTATAAGTGAAATAGGTTAGTTTACCTGCGCTGACATTACACGTAGGCTATTGTTCAGTATAACAACGGCATCCTTTTACTGTCCTCTCCACTAAACCCAGTTAAAAATGACCACATGACCAAAAGCGGTAGCAAACCCTTGTTAACAAACCGGCCTGCCGCGCAAAATGCCAGAATAACGCAAGATTTTAGGCTCATCACAAGGGCATCTAGGCTGAGCCCTCGCTGCGAGCGCGCTGAGAGGACACATTTAGCCTGTTTACGGTGCACACTTCACGGATAGTGAGCATACACGGGATGGCATCGCAACAAAGAGCCCTACCTGTCTCTCCAGGTTTGACGCGCGGATTTCCGTCCAAATGCCGAGCATTGAGGGCTCGTGATTGCCACCGCCCTGCTGCTTCTGTTCTCCGTCAAAGGATGGAGACTGTCCGAGAGGATGAATGAGCTGAGGGGGGAGAGCAGCTCTCTCGGGTGGACGGATGAGAGGAGAGGAGAGGAGAGGAGAAGAAGAGGAGGAGGAGGAGAGGAGAAGAGCGTAGGGGGCGTATGCGCGCTGGAATACACCAAACTCCTTCCTCACCGCTGAGAGAGCAGCGCTCAACTGAACACGCACCGATTTCATCATCACGGATGCGCTATGAGCCTCTGCTCCGCTTTTTGTCCGTCCATATACACTAGCGTATCCCTGTTATTCAGCGAAGAATTGAAGAAACACATACATAAATATTAGAGCACATTGTCTCTGCTGGCTATATATTGTGGGAGTGCGTGAATAAGAATAAATATTATAAATAAATAAATAAATAAATAGAAATGAATACTTTTTTTGTCCCTATAGCCTACAGACAAATTTCTCCAATACAAGGTAAAAATGTTTTGTCAGGCAACTACAAATGTGCTTCATGTGGTAACATTTAAATGAGTTGTATTTAAGTGAAAATAGTATTAACTCTATTGAATGCATTATGTTGTCTTTTTATTAATTTGTTTGTTTGTTTGTCTGTTTAATATACTTAGAGATCTCTTAGATCTCATTACTAAAACTAAACTAATTTAGAAAAATAAAATTTGGGAGCATCATTAAAATTTTTTTTTAAAAAAACTTAAAAGCCAGAAAAGATATAACAAACAAATTAATTAATTTAAATAAATAAACAGATACATAAATACATAAATAATCTTTGCAGAATATAAAATAAGATATTTTGAACATTGTCCGTAACCAAATAGTTTTGGTGACCATTGGCTTTCTTTGTATGGACAAAAACAAAACACAATTTTCTCAAAATATCTTTTTATGTTCCACATAACAAAGTTCCTTCCTTCATTTATTTGTCACTAGTATAGTGTTTTTTTTTTTAGTATAGATTTTGTTTGTAAATGTATTTATTTATTATTTTTAATAATTATTTTTTCTTGGATTTCGTTTCTTTCTTTTAACATAAAAGAAGATATTTTGAAGAATGTTCGCATCCAAACAGTTTTAGTTACCATTGACAAACACACTTTTCATCAAAATATCTTCTTTATAGTTTCACAGAAGAGAGAAGGTCATACAGGTTTGGAAAAACATGAGGGCAAGTAAATGATGAAATAATTTTCATTTCTGAAATTAATGAACTGAATTTGAAATAAGTTGATACTGCGATGACCCTGAGAATTAATAACTCAGAAACACAAATGAACAAAAAATGCAAATGTACCAAAAAATACAACTAATATTTCCACAATCCATCATCCGTTATGTATGTGAAGCAAAAATGATGAGAAAGACGACAACTTTAAACTTAGTTCAGCATGTTCAAACACTTCAAATCCACATCCTCCTCCAGAAATCCAAACATCTCATGGCATAGAAAGAATCCCAACCCCACACAAACAGAAAAAAAAAAAAAAAAACCTTGTGTGCACAACCGGTTTACTGACAGCCCTTCTGCCTACAAACAGCTGCTGATAGATATCCCTCACTTCTGAATTAAGGGAACAGTCTTAAATGCACTAGCTGCTGATGAAACTGAATGTAATCACAGAGTTATTAAATGTCCATTCAATCGCCATGGTGTTAAATGAAGGCCTGCTGCCTGAATTCTTATTTTTTATTCTTTTTAATAAAAGTTTAAAAACTGGTTGAGCTCTGAATTTATAACCTCATACGAATACATCTGAAAAGTAGTTTTCTAGCCATAAAAATAATTGCAGTTATTTTTGGAGTATTATTGCACATTCAGTCCTATTAAACAGTGAGATTGTTGCCTGATGGGAAATGTGCTCTGTAGTGGGAGTGCATTTGTAATTACAGCAAAGGAAATGAGTGTGCATGCTAAGAAAATTACAGCAGAGTGTTCAAATGACAGTCCTTATATACACAAGTGTGTGTATGGTCATGTGTAAGGCCATTATTCTAGAGAAAGGGCAGATACTTTTGTTGTTTGTCAAGAAACACTGATGAAGAACTCTCCTCAAATGAAAAAATCAAGAACTGAGAGTAGAATAATAAAAGCACCTTACATAATAAATGTGTTTGGTACAGCTGAAACTGTTGCTATTAATATTTCAACCAGAGGATGGCAGCATTATTTTTTTCTGACCATCGTTCATTCACAGGGTTTTGTGTTTTGTTCCCAATGGCCTGAAATGAAATACGCTACTCCCATATGAACAGAATATGTGGAAAAATCATTGTCGGCGATGAGGACGATCTTTCAAGTAATTACCATCATTATGCATATTTTACTGAAAAACAACACCCTTGTTTTCAGTCCTTTGTGGTTTGGAGAGAATGTCATGAAAAGTTCATTTGTCATGTTAGAGATCAAAACAGATAGTTGGGGAATAGAGATCGGAATTGTGAGATGTTTGTCATAACATCATAACATTACAAAGCCACCTAAAATGTAAAACTGCAACCAAAATATGAGCCACAGGTTTAGAGCACAGAAGGGAAAATGATGCTGAATGCAAATAATAAAATTCAACTAACCATGTGCATAAAAGAAATTTGTTTAGCAGCCTTTAAAATGGAAGAGAAAAAAAATTACCATATCTTTCATTGCTGATGTCAAAAGCGTCCAGTGGTATTTTGACACAAATTCATTCGACATTTTGTAGAAGCTATAGCCAAGTGAGGCAGATGCCAACATGGACAGGTTGCGTGAGATGTCCTCTCAAGCTATGAACAAAAGTATGCAAAGTTAAATAAAAAATACAACCCAGACATCATATTTAATATGGATTCACTTACTGGATAAATATGGTTTGTTTTAAATAACGAGAGCACGAAACTATGAAAAACAATTCAAGACATTAAAAAAAAATTGTCACTGTTCCTTTTCAGCCAGTGTCAGGATAATAATTTTGCATATTGTGGGGCTTATGGAGCTGATGTTAATATTAATACATTAAAATGTACTTTTGCATGAGTCACCACTTGATGTCCAATGTAAAATCTGTGGCTTGATGGAAAACCAGATCAACTGATTCAACACCTTCCCTGATACAACAAGACTTGTTATCTGTATTGTGGAGGGTCACTGTAACTGATGAAGTGTTGGTTTAAGGATTGGATTGAGGGAGGGAGGTGTGTCTCATGCAAAGATAAAACACCTCTTCAGTTCATCTTACTCATTGTACATACTGGAAGAAAATGGGGGAATTTGTCAGAGCTAAAGGGAGGACAAATATAACAACCGGTCAAATGTGGACAGGACTGTGTCATTGAGTTGTTTTAGTAATGAGATTCTGTTTTATTTTCTCCACCTACACATTTATGTGAGGGAGAGGATGCATTATTCTTGCTGTGTTAAAATGATATTGCAATTTTTCTTCTTGAGAACATCATGCTTAATGAGTGTGTGAAAACTTGATTTTCAGTGAATTTAACAAAAATTATGGTCTGCATGTTTTTTTATTTATTTATTTATTTAAATTCAATTAATTAATACTGCAAGAAAACATCTTGCTTGACTTCATCTGATAAAACTGTAACAATTACCTATTTATATTAAAGGAATAGCTCACCAAAAATGAAAATATGCTTAAACTTCACTCATCCTCGAGCCATCCAAAATGTAGACAAGTTTGTTTCTTCACAAGAACAGATTTGGAAAAATGTAGTATTACATCACTTGCTCACCAATGGATCCTCTGCAGTGAATGGGTGCCATCAGAATGAGAGTACAAACAGCTGATAAAAATATCACAGTAATCCATAAGAAATCCACACAACTCCAGTCCATTAAATAAAGACTTTTGAAGTGAAAAGCTGCATAATTGTAAAAAATCAATCAATCAATCAATCATTTAGATGTTTTAAACTTAAAACCCTTTTTGTGTCAACTTGTCCTTCAACTGCATGGTTTTAAAATGCTCAATACTATGTGTTTTTGTCTCTTGTTTTCAATTGTGTGAACATGACTAAAGCACAGAACATTTTTACAGTATATTTGGATAGCAGCAAAAAAAAAAAAAAAAAAATCCCATTAAACTCCCCTGCTATACTTGAAAATTCACAATATATTCAAATATAAATGCTGTTAATAGAACTTCTTAGAACTTATGAATTGTAAGTTTAAAAAAAAAAAATCAAGTGCATATTTGGATGTTTTGCAGCATTGGGCCAACAACAGTTCTTTCTAGTCATCAAATCTGATTGGCTGATAAGAGTGTGATATTCAAGTGATATCAGAACGCCAACCATTTCATCATTTTTATTACTCTGCTTGCAGTATTTCTCACAGTGAGTGTCATGGTGGACACTCAAATCCACTGCAATTTTAAAAAAATATTACTGTTTTTGTGTCACGGAATGTGGTTTTAAGAGTTTTTTTAGACGAGAGTGTTTAGACTTCAAATATGCAGTTTGTTATTAAAGATAACATTTATTTGAAAATTTTTTGCGTCAGCATTTTCGGAGATGTGAGCTCCTGTGCGTCAGGGGCCAATCAGCGCTCATAAACCCGCAGAGAGAGCGCCTCACCTCGGCCAGATCTTCTGGAATTTGCCGCTGGCTCTGATATCTCTATAGTGCTTACACACAAGATATAATTCGTTTTGGGTAAATCTAACTAGCAGTCTTTGGTTTCATTAATCTATTATTTGTTGCAGAGGAAAAAGTTTTGGCAGAGGGCAAAATCTATGGTGGCCATGAAGTGCAAAACAAATCACAATTCTGAAAACAAAATAACAAATTACATACACAAATGCAAACCTAAAAAACAAAATAACAATTCAGAAAACACAACAACAATTCCGAAAACAAAATAAAAAGTCAGAAAACACAATGACAAATACAAGTATAGGTCTCTGCGGACCAAAAAGGGGGTGTTTCTCAAACGTTCGATGTCATTTTCATCTCATCTAAATTATAACTGCCTGATAAAGTAGCGTTTATGAGAGCCACGCAGCTTTTGTGTACAGCTACGAGGGAAACCGTTCCAAAATTGCCTCCTACTGGCAGAGAATCAGTTTGCATTTTCAATAAGGCCATTTTCTACTTTTGAACTGTCTTCATGCTGTTGGATATAACTCAATTCGTTTAATTTTCCTAATAAAAAGACTGTTCAACTCTTAATATTTTGTATTTATACTCTCCCCTTTAAATTCACCACATAAAAAAATCCTAATTTAACACACCTCTGCCTGTTTTGTTTTGTTTTTTTGCATTCTCATTTGCTCAAATAGCAAAAGAAAAACCAACGATAGTGTTTTCACGACATAAAAAGAAGAAAAAAAATTTGAGAGATACTGATAACGGCAGTCAGAAGAGAGAATTATGTCAAATTTACCGTCACTCCCATAGACGCTGTATTAGAAACACCCTCGCATCAGCATTAACTAGTTTTTTTTTGTATTCTGATTCAAAGGTAATATAATACAGTACAGTGTTGTCAATGTACATGCATATTTTTTATTCCGTAGTAAGGGCAATTCATACAATACATTTAAACTGAGCTACTTTAAGACCATCTCCGAACTTTCTACCACGACTCTGCTGTTCTTCCTGAATACCTTGATTGACAGATGTCTCGTCCAGGCAGCGGTGAGTAATCTATTCTCAAACATATATGCTGTCTCAAACTATACCTACCTCTTCCGGTTTGTCTGATTTGTCGTTGTGTTTTCTGACTTGTTATTTTGTTTTCAGATTTGTAGTTGTGTTTTTTTACTTATTTTGTTTTCGAATTTGTCCTTGTGCTTTCTGACTTGTTATAATGTTTTTGGAATTGTTGTGTTTTCTGAATTGTTATTTTGTTTTTTTTAGATTTGCATTTGCATTTGTAATTTATTTTGTTTTCAGAATTGTGATTTGTTTTGCACTTCTCGGCCACCGTAAGAATCTCATCACGTTATATTTTATGTACTTTCAAAGCTGTATAGGTATCAGAGCACTGCCTTTGTACTTTTGACCGAATTGCCTAGCAACTTTTATGATGGCTGTTTGTTGTTGTTTATTAAATATTATTTTTCAATCATTTTAAATAAATAATAGTAGTATTTAATATTAACAGTGTGTGTTTGTGATGGTGATTTCAGTTACATTGTTCAACCGTTAGATGGCGACAAGAGACTGTTTTTACGAGTAAGCAGTAAAGATTTTTAAATTGAAAGACTGAAACGCTGTTGTTAATAAGGAAATTATTTTTACTTTTAACAACAACTTAAGACACAGCCAGAGCAGCGCTGTCATTGGCAAACACCCTTAAGAGATGAAAGGATAGTATGACAAAGAGCCTGTCGCTTTCCCCAGCGGACATTCAAACTGATGTTTTATTGTGAATATGAGATTGAGCTGAAGAATGAATGCTGTCTCAGATGCAGGTAATCACACTCTCTCAGTCAATCTCTCTCTCATAATACTCTACTACACATAGGCTAATACACAGTTTTTAAAACAGTAATACAATAAGCTTTTAATGAAGCAACTCAACATTCCTTCATTGCTAAGTTCTAAAGTCAAGTTTTCGAATTAGTAATGGAGGTTTGGGCTCAGCAGTTAAATTGTCAAACTGAGATTTTGTGGCGGAAGGAAGTAGTTCTGCACAAAAGAGGGTTTTTTTAAAGACACTCTGTTGTTGTTTATTAGACACTCGTGCCGTCGATCACACTCGTAGACGTGAGACATGGCTGTATATTGTCTACTGGTTTGATATCTTATTTAAGAATATTTTATCTTATTTAAGAAAAGTAAGCTAACTGCAATAAAATTGACTGTTATTCCTTGTGAGGTGTAAAATACTGTAATTTTTTTTTTACTTTGCAATTTATAGATTACTTTTCTTAAATGACGCTCCATTGATTATTTATGCAGCCTTCAAATGCAACCTCCGGAGGACACAGCCAACGAAATGAGACACAGCTATAAGCCTATATAAATGAAAAATGTGAGAACACTCGAATGTTTTCATGTCTACGTAGTACATACGTTTCTCATGCATGTCCAAAAGGTTTTTTGTTTTTTTGTTTTTTTTATACAGATGTCACTTTAGGGGCTCCATAATACGGATCATAGCACGGTCATTTAATAGATTTAATAGGCAGATAATCCCTCAGGTATGTGTTTCATTAACCTGGACTTGGCTAGTATTACATGAGCCAGTTTGGAAGTCTCAGGAATGTAGGATATGAAGGTCAGGGTCATCATGTAAGATCTGCAGTAAATAAGTTTGATGTATTGTAGCTGTATCTTCTTTGCATGTGTGCTGGTAGAGAAGCAGGCGTTCTTGTAGCTGAGCCTGTGTAATGCATCAGAGCAATTCAGTTTAAATTCTATTTAAAAGTGTTATGATTACACTTCCACCTGAAAATAATTTCATAATGGATTATAAACCGTAAAATACTAAAAGCAAAATTAGAATGTCCTAAAGGCCTGGTCTGTGAACCATCTGGGAATGAAGGCGTCCAACATAATGAAGTAATCAGGTCTCAATATTGTCTGCCAATGCCTTGAATCTCACCATCCCGAGTGCTCTCCAGTGTCTTGGATGCAATTCAAGTCAACATTGATGTATTTCTTTTTAATGAATTGAAGCAGAACTTGGTGAGCATCCCCCAGATGCCTGCTTGATTCAGGCTCAATATAGCAAGAAAAGTACTGCCATTTTTCCAAACACTCACCCTGAATGCTCAAAGTATCTAAGGGGCTGTAGAACAACACATTATGCAAACAAAGGGCATCTAGTTGTTCAAATTGCCACCAACAACTCAATGACTTTCAGACCACTCACAGAAAAGCACCACATTAGAAGCACACAAAGCTTTTTCAACACAAAAATCCACTCAATGGGAATTTCTTTTGTAATGCTGCTATACAAACCATAAAAAAAGATTCTATTCACTGTAGCTTCGGGTCACAGAGGCTTTTCATTTGGTCAGCTCTATTACACAAGTAAGTGGTTTGTTGTTTGATTTCATTCACATATTTAGATGGCTTCATCTCAGATCAGTCACCTAGAATTCCTAGAGAACAATTCAGTAATGAAAGGCAATATGGTTTTCGACAACACTCCCTTTCCACACCTAATTTTTCACTTTCTAGGTCAGTTTTTTTGTTCAGAGGGAACACAGACAACATGTTACTTTTCAGATAGATAGATAGATAGATAGATTTTTTTTTTTATGGTTTACTTTACCTGCTGACAGTGAAGAAGTTGTATAAAAATAGCTCCTTTCAAAACCCTGCAATAAATCAGTAAAGAGTTTTATGTCTAACATAGTTGAGTGATGATAATACTGGACTCATATTAGGCCTTTCATATTTTCTGAATACTGGCTGCATTTTAAACAATCTGGAGCTTAGGTTATTCCATTTATTAAGTGAAAGAATGCTGTTTATAGAGACTGTAGCGGATGATATACTACAGATGTTTGATTTTAACACAAGGAAGTTACTTGGCATCTATTTTTAATGTTCTGTACCATCTGTGGAAATACCTGTTGTTTAACAGCTGATGAAACTGCTTTCCAGAAAACTATTTTTGAAAGTCACGTTTATTAATAATTATGTGATCTAGAACCTTTATGCAGTCAATGCTACTGAAAATATATCCATATTGTCCATATTACATACTGATAACAACCTGAAATAAGATATATATGTATATATATATATATATATATATATATGTATATATATATATATATATATATATATATATATATATATATATATATGTATGGCATTTTGTTAATTAAGGAACAATGCTGGATTTTTCAGAATTCTAGGAAGTTCAAGAGTTAAGCTCTTCCTCGTTGATTGTTGGTAGTTTTTTTTTAATTGAATAAAGACTCACATTCTTTCCTTTATAGGTTTGTTTGTTCTGAAATCATGGGAAATTTATTTGAAAAATAGAAGAATCTGTGGAATTATTTTTGATGAAAATATCCAATATATTCATTGGAGATTAAGATTGTAGTTTTTCATGAGCTTCTCTCCAAAATAAATTATATTTTATAATCTCCCTACTCTAATACTACAACTTCTGTACAATATTAAATTTCTGAATGTGGTGTCAGGTTTTCGTAGAATTTTAGTCTATAGAAAGGGCACTTTTACTAGCTTTTCATTTAAAGTCCTGCCATGGTAGAGTCAGGAAAGTGATTAAACTAGAGATTTTCTGTACCGTTTCACAGCTGGGTCTGGGCAATGCTTCAAGTGTGTGTTGTTTTACTTGGCTTTACAATCAAACTGTGTTTTCTTTGTAAATACACAGTATGTTTGAATACTGATGTAATATATATTTTCCTTGCATGTATTTAGTGGCTTTTGAGGTAGAGCTTCCTAAATACTCAAACCTCCAGCACATGCATAAATGTCCCCAGGAGTTTGGCTCCAAAAATGTTTTTCATCATAATATCTCAAAGTGCTTATGAAAACGTTGTTTGTTGTTAGATAAGCACCTTTGGAAATTATATCCACAGTGGATATAGCAATTTATCAAATGTCCAACATCAACTTTTAATGGGTACGACATGAATTGGTTATATAATATAATTTTTTGACATACATTTGATCTGAATTAATGTGTAGTCAGTCTATGGGTATTTCTGAATTACAATTGCTTTGCAATAATTGCAAAATTACAGCAACTGATATGCAAAACTTTCCCACTATCCACAAAAATGAGAGATGCTTGTGAGTGAATTGTTTCTGTTCTTTTCCCCCAGTATAATTGGTGTAGAATTCCTCTTTCTCCACTGCAGTTAACCAGGGGACTGGATGGGAAAACGTCCTGATGTTTGTGGGTTTGATTTAGGGTTAGGGATAGGCATGTCTCATGCCCAAATACGGCTTCTGCCAAGACCCTTATGAAATTCAGATAAGTCAATGTGTAATTTTGCATCAAAATAATAGCATGTCTATCTAATATGCTATTTTATCAGTCAGGAATAAAACATTATAATACAACACAGAATAAATATATATATATATATATATAACTTGTTGTATAACTTTGGGTACATTGTGAACTAAATATCACAGATGTGTCTTACATTTTAATGATGTGACCTAAATGACAAACGTTTAGGTGATAAATAACACCGCCAGACCCTGAAGAGATTAATAAAGAGCTTGAAAATCTCTGAGGGATACTGTCCATCAAACTTTACACTGAAGAGGAAACTGAGGTCGCCAGGACACTGAGGTGGGCAGTCTAAATGTTTATTTGCTTGAAGTGACTCCATAGTGCATAGAAGCTTTTGATTCACTTAGATCAGTGAAAGACCTTCAAATGCACCTAATAAATGTATAAATGTGTATAAATAATTCTTGAAAATTTCCCCGAAAGGAAACACTTTAAAAAATTAAACACAGAAAAAATTAGGTGTGAACCCACTTAAAAGAGTACTTCACCCAAAAGTGAACATTTGCTCACTCTCAGGCCATTCAATTTATATATGAGTTTATTTCTTCATTGGAACAGATTTGGAGAAATTTAGCATTATACATGCTCACCAATGGATCCTCAGTGAATGGGTGCCGTCACAACAAAAGTCCAAACGGCTGATAAAAATATCCACTGCAGAAAGCAATGGATAGAGGACTCATATTTTAGCCAGAGGGTAATGGTTTGAAGTTAAACAAAATAAGTCTTGATGGATTTCTTACAAACATCAGCCCAGCAGGCACAAAACAGGCACACAACGTCATAAGACGTTGATATTTGGTTAAATTTTGGTTGCGACGTCGGGTGACCACAATTCAACGTAAATTCAATGTCTAATGTCAATGTTAAATTGATGTCCAATACCGACGTCAGCTGACGTTGAGATTTTGTTGTTTTTAGGTTGTGCAACGAAAATCCAACGTTAAGTCAACGTCAAATTGACGTCAAATATTGACGTCAAATATTGACGTCAACCCAATTTTCATTTTCAACCAAAATGCAACGTCTGTCCGACGTCATGTCCAACGTCAACCTGACATTACATAGACGTCTGGTGCCTGCTGGGAGTTTACAAGCTGCTTTTTGCTTTACAAGATGTTAATTGATGGACTGGAGTTGATTTTATCAGCTCACTCTCATTCTGACGGCACCCATTGACTGCAGAGGATCCATTGGCTAATGTTAAATTTCTCCAAATCTTTGCAGATGAAGAAACAAATACTTCTACATCTTGGATGGTCTGAGGATAAGTTAAGTAAATTTTCATTTTTGGGTGAACTATTCATTTAATAACAGTGAATAACTACTATATTGTAAGTCAAAAATATTATATAATGCCACTGGATCAATTTATACCAACAAACTTTTATTGGTTTTCAAAAAAAAAAAAAAAATTCAAACAATACAGTAGGTTTTTGTTCTTACTACATCTTAATAATAAAAGCAACTAGACGTAGTAGCAAGAAAAGTGGATTCTTGGAGGTTCTTTTTACTACCTTCTAAACCCTTATAAATTGCTTTATAGTGCCACATTATAACTAACATTGCCAGAAGAAAAATTCACTGTGCACACAAGATCACTGCAATTTAAAAGTGAGGGTTGTTAAATGTCACAATTAACTTTTTTACAGTTTTGTAAACTTGAGGTGTACCAAAAACAGTATGCTTGGATTTCAAAAGAGGCCAAACTTAATGTCTTCCAGCTATGTAGGTAAAATAATAAATAATGGACTAGATATATCAACAAGAGCGAATTCCTCAACGCTGAGAAAGACTCCTGAAGTGGAACAAGGCAATGGATTGTAGCTAAATAACGGTCTGAGGAACTATACACAAAAGATGGAGCTATAAAGGGACGTGTCCGAACTCCTAAGTGCGCTACTTTTTTAATATGCTGATATGATCTGTCATGTTTCAGTCGCTCCACTCAGACTACGCTCGTGCACGTGAGCGCGCGCTCAGCGGTGGGTGGTGTCAGCACGCGCTATAAATATACATTTTATCTGACCTTTATAAACAAACAAACAAACAAAAAATAAATCTCATTTTCCTTTACACCAGAGCAAGAGGATGATGCTCAGAATTGGTTTGTGGACTGAAGTGGAATTGTTTTGGAAGACATTTTTCATTTAGAAACTCGGATATTGCGTCTGGCAACTTCTTCACATGTAAATATCGGTCGCGCGCTCAATAAGGACTCTTGTAAAATGGCAAAACTGTTTCCTGATGCTATTTTATTAATTGTGAGTTTGTTAAACATTTTCACCGTGGGTAAGTGCTCTAACTAGACTGAACCACTGTTTTCTTGTGAGTTTTACATGAGTGAAGTGGGTTTATAATTTATAGGACCATTAATAGTTTTTTATTATTATTTGATCAGTTTTAAGTTAGCTTATGTAATTTATTGTCATTCAGTTTTTATGACCTTCCCTTATTACCGAGTGTTATGTAGCTAACTGGTGGGTGAATGTATATGTAAAGTACATGATCATAAAACAGAGTAAATTATGGCTTTAATTTTTACTTAATTTAAGGTTACTTTACGCCGTTTTGCACTGTGACATTATTGTCATGAAGATTAAACACATTTTCTTTAAAATTCTAATATTCCTCAATATTGTAATGCAATAATAATGGTAGGCTAACATTTATAACAAGGTCATCTTAGTTTATGTTAATTTCAATATTTATTAATACATTATTAAATTTCAAAGTTGAAATTGAAACTAAATTGGACTAAAAATGGTCACTAGTATTTTTGCCTAACATTAACAAAGATTAATAAATAGTGTAAAATATGTATTGCTCATTGTTAATGATATATAATGGAAAATAATTAATGGAACCTTATTGTAAAGTATTATTGAAAATGATGTTGATGATGATGATGATGATGATTATTATTATTATTATTATTATTATTATTATTATTATTATTATTATTATTATTATTATTATTATTATTAAGTACAATCATGGACAAGAAATATCACCATGGAATTTTTGTATAATAATTTTTGTATAATAGTAAAATAATAAATATAATAATAAATATAATAATAAAGATATAATAATAATAATAATAATAATTATTATTATTATTATTATTATACTAAATAATTTTATTATTTATAAAATGTATCATAATAATAACAATAATGATAATAATATTTGTTTTGTGCAGGGAAACAATAAAACTGTATTACATTATGTCAGTAATGAGGATCTAATCTAAAAACTTTTTTTTTACTTTATTAATATATATATATATATATATATATATATATATATATATATATATATATATATATATATATATATATATATATATATTATTATTATTATTATTATTATTATTATTATTATTATTATTATTATTTGTATTTTATTTTTTTTATTTTGTTTTTATTTTTTTTTTACATTTATCCCCAAATTTGTAACTTTAAATTCCAATGTAACTGAAGTGTAGACATTAGCTATGCTCTTTGATAATGATGGATTATTGTTCAAATTAAAGGTGCATCGTTATCCCGGACAGGAGACCTGCACTCATCTCTAGTCTTCTCTGATGATCCGAACAGTGTTTTACATCAGCAGACAAAAGCAGAGCTCATTTCAGCATCACACTCCCGCACGAGAACCAAGCGCTGCACTTGCTACACATTTAAGGACAGGGAATGTGTTTATTACTGTCACTTGGGCATCATCTGGATCAACACCCCACAGTGAGTACATTCATTATTCCCAAGATCTCCTGCAACTGATGCTTGATTTGTCTAATGAAGATACACTAAAAACGATGAGTAATTCAGCATAAGTATTTATTAAATGTATTTATCAAAGTCTTAATATATTATTAATTAATACTTTTATAATCAATTACTGTTTTATTTTGCTTAATAGTCTGTTTCAAACAAATGCAAATTAAATTTAAAAATAAAATGAGTGCTATACACTGATATACTTAAAATACCTAAAAAAAAAATTAAAAATAATATTAACAGTTTGCACAGTTTTAATTAATTTACCAACCTACAAACCAAGCGTTACTTGGTAAAAGGTAGAAGAACATCCTGAAGAAATGCACATACTCTCCTCTGAATGTGGTATTGTTGGTTTGGTTTCAAGATGAGTGAATGAAATGAACCCCTTGGAAAGTAACATACATTCCATGCATGAGATCAGGGCAAGGATTCTCAGTCATGCTGAAGAAACTATTTGGGATTTCTTGAGTTTCTTGTTCTTGTCCAAAGCCTGTATCATGATGAATGATCAACCCTGTGACCTTTATATTCAGGACAGAAGCACTGATAGGTACTTAAAAATAATTGGATATGGTTGTTCTGTCTATTTTTCTTGTTCATTCTATTGGACCAATATTGTTTTCCATTATAGTCATAGAACATTGAGTAGTTGTGGTTTAGCTTGGAATATTAAGGGGAATAAGGACAAAACATGAATGAATTACAGCTTATAAAATTGTAAATTTCATTGTTAAAAACTTAAAAAAATATAATCGGCTACATTTTTATATTAATATTTAGTACACTTTAGTAAATTATATTAATTAGTCAATTTAATTAATGACAATAATATTCATATTGCTATTTTAATTAATAATTTTTAATTTTTTATCATTTTATATAGTAAGCTTTTGTTTTGTTTTGTTTTTTCTCTTTATTTTATTCCAAAAACAAATGCTATTGTATGTACAGCAACTGTATTTAGAAAGCTTTTGTAACATTATAAATATCTTTAGCATCACTTTTGATCAATTTAATGCATCCTTATTGAATAAAAATATGAATTCATTTAATTTTTTTCGTTACAAAAGCTTTCTCTTTTAGATAAATGCTGTTCTTTTGAACTTTCTATTTATCATCCTGAAAAAAGTACACCACTGTTTTCAACATTGATAATAAGAGATGTTTCTTGAGCAACAAATAATCATATTAGAATGATTTTTGAAGCATCATGTGACACTGAACACTGGAGTAATGATGCTGAAAAGGCAGCTTTACATCACAGAATAAATTAAATCAATGACAATACTCCTCCAGTTTATACACACACACACACACACACACACACACACACACACACACATATATATATGTATGTATATATATATATATATGTATATATATATATGTATATATATATATATATATATATATATATATATATATATATATATATATATGTATATGTATATATATATATATATATGTATATATATATATATATACAGTGGGTACGGAAAGTATTCAGACCCCCTTCACTTTTTTCAATTTTGTTATGTTGCAGTCTGATACTACAATTGTTTAGATTCTTTTTTTTTTCTCATTACTCTACACTCTGTCCTTTATAATGACAAAGTGAAAACAGAATTTTAGAAATGTTTGTAAATTTATTAAAAAGAAAAAACTGAAATATCACATTTACATAAGTATTCAGACCCTTTACTCAGTACTTAGTTGAAGCACCTTTGGCAGCAATTACAGCCTCGAGTCTTTTTGGGTATGACGCAACAAGCTTTGCACAACTGGATTGGGGGAATTTCTGCCATTCTTCTTTGCAAATCCTCTCAAGCTCGGTCAGGTTGGATGGGGACCGTCTGTTGACAGCCTTTTTCAGGTCTCTCCAGAGATGTTCGATAGGGTTCAAGTCAGGGCTCTGGCTGGGTCACTCTAGGACATTCACAGAGTTGTCCCTAAGCCATTCCTGTGTTGCCTTGGCTGTGTGCCTAGGGTTATTGTCATGTAAGAAGGTGAACCTTCGGCCCAGTCTGAGGTTTTGAATGCCCTGGACTGGGTTTTCATTAAGGCTATCTCAATATTTTGGTGCATTGAGCTTTTCTTCTACTCTGATGAGTTCCTCAGTCCCTGCCGCTGAAAAACAGCCCCACAGCATGAGGCTGCTACCAGCACACTTTACTTTTGGGATGGTACTCTGCAGGTGATGAGAAGAGCTGGTTTCCTTCAAACATGATGCTTAGAATTGAGGTTCATCAGACCAGGTAATCTTGATTCTCAGAGTCTGAGGGTCCTTTAGGTGCTTTATTGCAAATTCCAAGTGTGTTTTCATGTGTCTTCACTGAGGAGAGGATTGAGTTTGGCCACACTGCCATAAAGCCCAGATCGGTGGAGTGTTGCAGTGATGTTTGTCCTTCTGTAGGTTTCTCCCATCTGCATATATGATCATGGAGCTCAACTAGAGTGACCACCAGGTTCTTGGTCACCAGTCTAGACAAGCCCCTTCTCCATCAATTGCTCAGTTTGGCTGGGGACCAGCTCTTGGAAGAGTCCTGGTCGTGCCAAACTTCTTCCATTTGAGAATTATGGAAGCCACTGTGCTCTTGGGAACCTTCAGTGCAGCAGAATTTTTTTTGTAGCCTTCCTCAGATCTGTGCCTCAATACAATCCTGTGTCTGAGCTCTGCAGGCAGTTCCTTTGACCTCGTGGCTTGGTTTTCGCTCTGATATGCATTATCAGCTGTGAGGCCTTTTACAGAGAGGTGTGTGCCTTTCCAAATCATGTCCAATCAATTTAATTTACCACAGGCGGACTCCAATCAAGGTGTAGAAACATCTCTGCAATGATCAAGAGACATGGGAGGCACCTGAGCAAAATTTCAAGTGTTGTTGCAAAGGGTCTGAATACTTATGTAAATGTGATATTTCAGTTTTTTCTTTTTAATAAATTTACAGACATTTCTAAAATTCTGTTTTCACTTCATCATTATGAGGTACAGAGTGTAGATTAATGAGAAAAAAAAATGAATTTAAACAATTGTAGTATCAGGTTGCAACATAACAAAATTGAAAAAAGTGAAGGGGGTCTGAATACTTTCCGTACCCACTGTATGTATGTATATGTATATATATATATATATATATATATATATATATATATATATATATATTATTGCACTGTAAAAAAATAAAAAAATAAATAAATAAAAATCCTGTAAAAAAAAAAAAAAACTGCAAAAAGTCTGGCAGCAGAGTTTCCAAACGGATTCCATTAAATTACAGAAAATAACCATTTAAAAAAAAAAAAATACATGCAAAAACTGTAAAAATACAGAATAGACTTTACAGTCAAAATGAATTAAATTACAGTATATTACTGTTGATAATATGTTTTTAAACTATGGAAAAACTGACAAAGTATGTCAAATTACATAGAAAAACAACCGACTTTCAGGTTAATCTCTGTAAATTTTGGGTTTTAATTAGTTATTTTATAAAACTGCTCTGTCCATCTACAGTAATTTACTTTTAAATTAAAGTCTTTCCATGTACAATAACTAAGAAATCATTTAAAAAATTTGCAATATGCACAAATTTAAAAAAATAAAAAGTTTGTATATTTACAGGATTAATCCTTCATTTTACATAAACAATCTCACAACTTCAACCAATCTCTGTTAATTGAAAGGTATTTAGTAGTTATTTTATGAAACGGCTGTCTACCTACAGTCATTTTCTGTTAAAATACAGATATTATTAGCTACAGTAACTAATATTGTATAAAAATGTAAGTACATAATATAAAGACAAACGTCTGTAGATATACATTTTAATCGTTCATTTTCCATAAGTATTATAGTTTAAAATGTTTGTTGGACAGAGTAACAAGTATAGTACTTAGAAATACATGAAAAAAAGCAACATTTACAGCCAATTTCTGTAAAATTAATCTATTCTGTACTTATGCATCATTTTAAAGGAAACTGCACATTTACGTCAAGTTACATGAATAATAAAATGACAGGAAATACATACTTAATACATCATTTAGAACATTCAAAAATACCTACATTAAAAGGAAATTGCTGTATACCTTTATACATTTACAATTACATTTTATCCAACGCAACATACAAAGTCCCAGTTAGTCTAGCACAGTAGACAGTTTTTTATTTATTTTTTTAATAAAAAGAAAGAGTTAGTATTAATGGGTCAAGTGTTCATGAAAAGATGCATTTTTAGCCATTTCTTGAAAATGGGTGGAGTTAGGCAGTTTATTTCAACAGCAGGGAACAGTCAAAGTAAAGGTCCATGAAAGTGATTTTGTGCCTCTATGGGATGGCACCACAAGGCGTGATTCACTTGCAGAACGTAAGCTTCTGGAGGACACAGGTCTGAAGTAGTGAGTTTATGTATAGGGGTGCAGAGCCAGTGGTTGTTCTGCAGACAATCATCAGTGCCTTAAATTTGATGTAAGCGGCAACTGGCAGCCAGTGCAAACTGATGAAAAGAGGTGTGACGTGTGCTCTATTCGGCTTGTTAAAGATCACTCTTGCTGCAGCATTCTGGATCAGCTGCAGAGGTCTGACAGTGCATGCTGGAAGGCCTGCCAAGAAAGCATTACAACAGTCCAGTCTGGATAGAACAAAAGCTTGGACAAGGAGTTGTGTAGCATGCTCCAAAAGGAAGGGCCTGGTCTTCCTAATGTTGTACAAGGCATATCCGCAGGATTAGGCAGTGCAATGTGGTTGGTGAAGTTTATACGTGTCAATTATAACACCAAGGTTGGGTTGGCTGAAAACATGAGCAGTTTGACATGGTTGAGTTGAAGGTCATTCATCATCCAGCAAGAATTTTCCATCCAGCAGGCTGAGATGCAAGCAGCAACCGTCGGAACATCCAGCTGGAATGAAAGGTAAAGATGTGTGTCATTAGGATAGCAATACTGCTGTCAAAAGTACAGACTTTGGTATCAAGTCGGTACTGAAATTTTAAAAATGTGACGATCCCAGCATTTCCCCCTAGCATTTTGAGCGGATTCTTAAACACCTCTGATTTGCTGTTGTGTTCACGAATTCAACAGATATGTCTGTGATTGGCTACAATGATCAATGGTTCAAAAACATGTTGTAAATAGACATCTTTGATGCTCTTCACCGAGTGCATACACAGATACACACGGGAGCACTTGAAAGAAGGTGTCTATCAACGGATCCTGCTTTCAAATGCTCCCATGTGTATCTGTGTAAGCGCTCAGTGAAAAGCGTCAAAGATGTCTATTTACAACATGTTTTTGAAGCGTTGATCATTGTAGCCAATCACAGACGTATGTTGAGAGCATGAACACAATGGGTAATCAGAGGTATTTAAGAATCCGCTTAACAGCGCTCAAAATGCTAGGAGGAAATGCTGGGATCATCACATTTTTAAAATTTCAGAACCGACTTGGTACCGAAGTTAGTACTTTTGACAACACTAGATAGCAGTGATATGAAAAGCCATATTACTGAATGACAGACCCATAGTCATGACATGTACATGGAGAGGAGAAGTGTTCCAAGCACTGAGCCCTGAGGTACCCCAGTAGCTAGATGTTACGAATTGGACACCTCACCTCTCCACAACACCCTGAAGGACCTACCTGTGAGGGAAGACTTGAACCACTGGAGTGCAGTTCCTTAGACACCCTTTGTCACAGGGGTTGACAGGACAACCTGGTGGATAACTGTGTCAAAAGCAGCAGACAGATCCAGCAAAATGAGTAAAGATGATTTAAAAGCTGCTCTTGCCAGTTGCAGAACTTCAATAACCGAGAGCATGGCAGTCACAGTTGAGTGTCCACTTTTAAAAACCAGACTAGTTACTGCCCAGGAGGTTGTTCTGTGTGAGAAAAGCAGAGACTTGGTTGAACACGACTCATTCAGTTTATTTTAAATGAATACAATTGTGTGATGAAGTGTTTTACTGACACAAGATTTTTTTTTTTCATATTAAAAGGAGAAATTGTTTTTAAAGGGTTAGTTCACCCAAAAAAATCTGTCATTAAGTACTCACCCTCTTGTCGGCCCAAACCCCTAAGACCTTTGTTCATTTTTCGGAACACAAATGAAGATATTTTTGATGAAATCCGAGGGATTATGAGCCACACATATGGCGCTTTTCCACTGCATGGTACGTTCTGATATGGCTCGGTACGGCTCACTTTTTGGCGCTTTTCAACTCCATGGGACGGCTCGTATGGAACGGTATGGCTCGCTTAAATAGTACCACCTCAGTGGAGGTCCCAAGCATGCCATACCGATATTAAATGTGACGTGTAAACACTGCAGATCACTGATTGGTTAGAGAGAATCATCACTACCAGCGTCATTGGATTTGAAACACGAGACACCAAACCCGCTAGATTTAAATAGTCAGTAACAGCCATCGCACTATAATGCCACCTACATTGAAGCGGTACTAAACTGCAGTGGAAAAGCAAACCGAAAGTAAAGCAGTCCGAGCAGTGTCGTACCGAGCCGAGTAGTACCACGCAGTGGAAAAGTGCCAATAGGCAGCAACGTCATTGCACCTTTTGAGGTCCAGACAGGTATAAAGACATTGTTAAAATAGCCAACGTAACTACAGTGGATCAACCTTAATATTATGAAGCAACGAGAATACTTTGTGCGCAAAAACAAAACAAAAATAACGACTCATTATTGGCCAGCTCCTGCATCAGCATCACACGCATGCATCGTGCTGCATTGTGAACAGTGTCGCCCAATAATGAGCCAGCATTCTGATGTAGAACACAGAAGCCTGCACTGCATTTATTATGTCAGCTGCGTATGACAACAGTTCAGATTGTTAAATAAAGTCATTATTTTTGTTTTGGCGCACAAAAAGTATTATCATCGCTTCATAACATTAACGTTGAACCACTGTAGTCACATGGACTAATTTTAATGTCTTTATACCTTTCTGGACATCAAAAGGTGCAATGACGTTGCTGCCTATGTGATGTTCAGAAACCCTCGGATTTCTTCAAAAATATCTTCATTTGTGTTCTGAAGATGAACGAAGGTTTTACGGGTTTGGGACTACATGAGGCTGAGTACTTAATGACAGAAATTTCATTTTTGGGTGAACTAACTAACTCTTTAACCCTAGGCCCCAAATTACATGTGTTCGTGATTTCTAGAAACCAGAACTTGTCCAAGCACTTTGGCAGGGCTCTACAGTGTGACCATTTCAGTCGCATTTGCGACTGAAAAGTACTGTGTGCGACTATGAAAAAATATTTAGGAGCACCAGTGCGACTGACCCGATCAGCATACTGGTGTTTGCGCTGAGGGAGCTTCAAAGGTTTCTAACGTACTTACAACATGATTTTGCAGCATTGAGTAATGTATCACAGACATATCCTCTCATTATAACAAACAAAGTGCAGACAGAGAGTAAATAAGAGATTAACTGTGCAGTGTAGAGAGCTGCGTTGATTATAATGGAGTTTTGTGAGATCGTGATGAACTAAGGAGAGTGACAGCTTGCAAATGTGATATTGATTTAATACAACAGTTCATTAAACAAGAAGTTTATATTAAGTGACATATTGTCTGACTACAACACTTTTGCCTTATTTTGCTCTATTTCGTCAATAAAAATACTTTCAGAAAAAATAACATCTGAGCCGCTGCGCATCTCCATTCAAACAGAGCGGTGTTTCGTTTATGAACAACAGGGTTTCTGCAGGATTTTTAAACTCAAATTTAAGACTTTTTAAGATCTTTTTTAAGACCTGCACAAATAAAATTAATACCATATGAGCGGGGTAGCACAATGTCTATAGTACCATATTAAACTGTAAAATGACTGTAAAAAGCATAATTTACAATTCAGATACAAGTTTTCACAAAAACAAAAAGTTTTGTAAAATGATAAACTTTACATTTCAGCCTTTACACCATTTTTAAGAAAATGGATAAGTCAAAAGTGTTAATAATATTGATTTCAACTATTATTATCAATAAATTATTATATAAATTAAATAACATGAATTATTGGCAAAATGTATTTGAAATTGGCAAAATGACATGAAATTGGCAAAAACTGATATCTTGATATTTTCTAGGATTTTATCGATAATGATAATTAGACGATATTTTTCTGAGTGTGTTATTGTGCTGGTATCTTAAAGATTACCATGGACAGGTGACTCCTGAATTTTTTTGATATTCTTCATATTCTGTGTGGTCAGTTCACAGCAGTGATAGAAATTAGTCTTTTCCAACAAGTTTTATGGGCATTTTTACCTTTAAGCCATTTTTTCTAAAAGTGTGCATAATCTTTTAAGTTAAATTCTTGCATTTGGGCTGTTACCAAGCAAATGAAATCAGTATCAACAAAATTTATCTTTGCAATGCATCTGAAGTGGCATTTAGATGTATTTACACACTCTTTAATGCAGCTCAGAGGGATAGAATGCTAACCTGCACAGTTACAAATGCATTAATGATGTTTTGATATTTGAAACATAAAACATTGAAAACTGATGTTTGAAATTATTTTAAAAATATGAATATACTTTAAATGTGAAATTAAAACGGCCAATAGGTGGCAGTAAGTCAGTATTAATAAGTGAGTCATTGCGACTGAACCGAATCATTTAAACGTTTGATTCATTCAGGAACGAAACACCGCATGTTGCTCAGAGAAGCAAAACAGTGCTGTGGCTGTGTTTGGAATTATTTTTGTTGTAGAAATAGAGCAAAAACAGCCAATATGGTGTCTAAAACGTAAGTCTCTTAAAATGAACTTCTTGTTTATTGAACTGTTGCATAAAATCAATATCACATTTGTAATCATGCTGATTTTTGGAGAGAAAAAAATGGCACTCTTTGTGTGATATTAACTATATGAAATGATATAAATATAGGCTATACATTTTCTGCCCCCATATCTTAAATTATGTGATCATCTAAATGTATTTTAATAGACTGAATCGCACGCACTCTAGTTTAATCTATGTTAACTGATTCATTCTCTGTCAGCAGGTGTCGCGTTTGGCTGAAATATAAGAGTTTTCCCGGTAAAGACAGAACACAAAGCAGCGCAGCACCATTGAACTTGCAGCGCTCATGTTTATTTAATCAAATCATAGCCTTTTGAAGTTTAATCGTCACATTCAGCCATATCATAAATTCTTGTCTTTCCGTCTCCAAATTTAAGACCTCTTGAAATCATAATTAACACTTTCTTGTACAATTTAAGACTTTTTAAGGCCTTACATTTGACACAACTAAATTTAAGACTTTTTAAGACATTTTAAGACCCCGCGGAAACCCTGGAACGAACTGCGTTTTTAAATTAATCTAGTGAGTCAATGATTCAATTACCCATTCATAAAGACAGTCAGATGCTTCGTTCCTGAATTAATCGGCCGTTCGAACGAATCAATTAAATGAATGATTCAGTGATAAAATCAGTGACTTGACGCCACCTGCTGGCAGTTTTAATTTGTTTTTTTAAAGTATCTTTTCTGTTATTTAAATCATTTAATATTGCTATATTCAAAATTGTATATTTAAAACATTAACCTCAACATGAGTTTATGAATTGCACTCATGCAACCTCTGAGCCTCATTAAATGTCTGAAAATACACCTACAAGCCTTTTGTGTTCTTCTGTGCCATCTCTGTGGTACAAATTTATTTCTTAAATACTGATTTCATTTTATTGGTAACATTCTTATTCTACTTCTTATTCTGTTGTTTTAATTAAAATGTTAAAAAGCTTTGTGTATATATATATATATATATATATATATATATATATATATATATATATATATATATATATGTATATTTAATTTGACAAAAGATGACATACTTTTAATAAAGTTAGAAAAATTCCATTACAAATGTAAAAACAAAATTCCCTGTAAATCACTTTAAGGAGTCAAATATCACCTCGTAATAGAAAGGTTAATTTTTTGATCAGAATTTTTGATTATTGATTAGAAGGTGCTCCTAAATTTTTGACCGTGCTCCTAAATTTTTTAAATTAGGAGCACAAGCGCTCCTAAAAGAAAAAGTAAGCGTAGAGCCCTGTTTGGTTTAACTTAAAACTTTTGCTTCCGTTTAAAATGAAAATGATTGTTGGCATAGTGCCAGAGATTTCACACATTACATAATGTAGATTTCTTTAAAAGTGCTTCTCCTCATACAATAAAATTCACAGACATCTTTTCATGCAGCTGTTTTACACTTTTTTAGGTTTTAAATGGTCCTTGGTTTGTTTATTCACCCCTTACCACATAGGAACTGAAAATTATACACAAACAAGAACCGCTTACACAAAAAAAATAAAATAAAATACTTCTGCATGAAAAGAAAATAAAGAATATGTTGCATTATCATTTTACATTAGAACTTGTTCATTCTGATTTCAGGTAAAAATAAATAAATAAAACAAGTTAAAAGTCCACTGTTTCACACCTGGATTGCCATGCTCATCTGCTGTAGATCTCCAGTCTTTCCACACGACCTGAAACCACAATTTAAAAAAAAATAATAATAATAATAAAAATTCAAATACTTTGTATTACATTCACACATTACAGTATATGTTCCACTGAGACAATGGTCTGGAAGCTGAGAAGTAAAGGCTAACAGTGATGTCTTGGTCTGCCATGTGATTTTAGCTAAATTTATATAAACATTTAGAGAAATTTATATTATTTACTTTGACTTAGCTCCATCATATTACTACATAGGGACGTAACTGTTCATTCATCTGGATAGGTGCAATTTTTGTAACTAACGATCCAATATGTAATGACAATTTAACATCAGACATTAGCCACCTTCAGCGTTTCAAAATGTCCCGCCATTTAATAGTTTCAAAATTTGGCGGGTAAGTTACTGCCATATGAGCAAAGAATTCATGCACTTGAACGGACTTTAATATGAATAACAAGTTTACTAAAGCTTGTTTTGCGGTCAACTCATCTTTCTTGCATTAAAACAAATGGAAAACAAATTTGAAAGACACGTGCTGCATATTAAGTATTTGTAGTATGAAAGCCTTACCTCAGTCGGTGATCGGTTGGCATGATGTCTGCTGTGGTATCGTCAAAATTTGCTGTAGTTATCGAAAAACAGGCTCAATGAAAGAGCGCGATATTTTCTCACACAGCTCCTAATGGATAGCCTGAAATGAATTAAAATCATCCGCTCGCGCTTCCGTCTCTGTAGATGAGTAGAGAGCAGCTCTACAGCTCATTTTGGGCGGGACTCAACGGAAAAGTTTTGGCGGGCAATTTGAAACTGCTTCATCACTTGTGCGCGCACACACATAAACAAATCTGTTTTTATACAGTCTATGAAACAAATACATATGCCTCTGAATAAATTTTGTTGAATAAATGTTTGGATGTTATTAACTGTTTTACTGAGTTGAAATAAAGCTGTTTTAATTATGCTGTGTAAATATTTGCTGGTATTTGTTAAAATGCACAAATCTTTATATGAATAGGCAACATTATACTACTGCTTAGAACAGATATTCCATAATTTATTTTGCATTTCTTTGATATTGTATAAATGATTTCAAGTAAATAGGCAAGGGTACACTGTAACCTCACTATTCATTTTTTGAGAATGCAGTGATTTATAATAAAGATTGCCCATAGATGCTGCTGCAATACTATACTTTTTGGCATGAAACTTTAAACAAATCAAATGTTTCCGAAGCATCAAAATAAAATTTTGTCGAAATAATTGGACAGTACACAGTGACTGACTGTTGATTTGTGGTTATACATTTTTTTTCCTATTTTTACAGGAAAAATCTGTAAATATTATATAACATTGTATGTAAAATTACACATTACTCTGTAAAAATACAGAAAATGTCCTTTTAAAAGCAGCAAATTGTTGTAATACCAAAATACAAGCAATTATCTGTAAATATAATGGTAGAACTTTAAAATACAGCAAATATCTGTAAAACAACAGGTATTATACTGTATAATGAAAAAGCAGGAAAATTCTGTAAAAAAAATACAGACCATTATCTGTAAAATTACATTTATTTTTAACAGTGTGCAGGAGTAGTGTCATTGATTTAATAGTGTTTGCTCTTTATATTGTACATAGAGGTCCAACTTAGGTTTCTGCAACACTTACCGTAAGTGTATTTTGATGTGATTGTTTCCATGGTGACGGTTACTGTCCATGGTGCTGATGCAATAGAAACAGAGGATTCTCAAAAATTAGAGTTTGAATAAGATCTCTTTTTGACAGCCAGCACAAACAGTATACATATACAATAAAAAATAAACCCAATTTCGGTGCCCACTTGGCTCGCCAGAGTAACTAAAAGGATTGAAATGAGGTCATCCCCAACACACTGTATACTCTCTATTCAATTTCATTCCATAACCAGCAAACACATCATTAACATATATTTTTAAACATAGAAATATTTCATTTAAATATATAGATATATTCAGTAGTACAAACATGACAACGTGCAGCCATGAATGAGTTATCGCTATTTAGCTAAATGCATAAGAGATCGCCACAGGACTTTTAGTAGAGTGATTCAGATTGACGCTGAGCTATTTAAGCTATGATTTACGATGTGTTATGGCACATCACTCACTATTGATATTGACAGGCGATACCTCAGGAATTCAGCTCGGACCCCTGGCTTTACACTGAAACCAAATGGTCAACATAAGAGCATTGTGATGTGAGATGAGAGGCATACGTTCAGAAAGAGAGTACTAAAGAGAGTGGCTGGAGATCAGAGAGAAGCTCATATATAAAGTGCATGGAAGCTTGCCCAGATGAGACTGCAGAAAGATTTTTGGCCCTTGTTCCCACCCATCACTAAAGGCAGCCTCTTATGGTTTATCTCCAAGTGTCAATGCAATTCCAGCTTTGTTTTAAATATAACAGGTTTCTTTCCTTTTAATTTTCTTTTAGCGCTTGTATAATAATAAAAACATAAAATACTTTACAAAGTTTCAGGTGTTAAAGGGATTTTCCATCTGTATGACTTTCTTTTATCTGTGGAACAGAAAAGAAAATATTTTGAGAAATAATCCGTGTGTCATTTGTTCATTCGTTTTTTTTTTTTGTTGTTGTTGTTGTTTTTTTTTTTTTTAATATTGAAAGTAGAAAAATGAGAAAACGGCTCCTTTTTTCGTTTTTTAGTTTTTTTTTCCAAAAAACGAAAAACGAGAATTCAGCTTAAATTTTCGTTTTTCGTTCAGGGATAGAAAAATGAATAAACAGCTTGAATAACGCCCCTTTCTGCTGATTGGTCAGCCGAAACTCGCGCAGCAGAATAATAGTCCTCTGCTGCTGCAGTTGTACTGATTCTTAACGCATTTATTGCAACTACAGTTAATCTTTTCTTTTTTTTTTTATCAAACAAACAGACTAATGAATAGCTCGACACAACTCATACCGGGGCAGAGCCTAGACAGGGCTTTTTTCTTCTGTGTAGATATAAATTCTATTCTTTGCATCAGCTGGGCATGTCAGGGTATGATATGACGGCTGTCAGCCTACCCTGCTCACCCAGTAAGTCTGTTTGTTTAATTAATCAATTAATAAATTTGTTTCAAAATAAATAAATATTTTAAACACGAAACAAAAGCATCGTTAGCTAATAGTTGTAAGTTCCATTGAATTCTATTGGTAACGACAGAACTTGCGACCATGGTTGCTTTTGGGAAACGCACCCCTGACTGACAACCGGAGAACAACAGATATTAAATAGCCTACTCTTAGAGTTTTATAATGTAGTTTTGTGTTTTATTAAAATTTATTAGTATTGATATCTCAAAAGGATATGCGCTCGCTCACAGGACTGCAATGCAAGATTTTCATAAAATGTAATTACTTGCCATTTCGGTTTGTTTCTCACCACAGTATACCTTTAGAACGCTTGGAATATACGCCACGAGATGCATATCATTATTTTACGACAGATAAAAAAAATAAATAAATAAAAAAAAAAATAAAGTCATCATTCTCTGCCATTAGTGCGAGCAGGACATTTTTTTTTTAAGTAATAAGTCTTTAGAACAACATTAAGGTGAGTAGCTAGTTCACACAGTTCCAATAAATTGCGATGGATTAAATAAACTCAATAAACAGACAGACGTGACTACAGAGCGCAGACCAGTATTGAAGTGCACATAAAATAAACAGCTGTCATAGTTAAAGCAGTTTAAATATGCAGTTTAAATTAATATTGAGTACTCATTGATGTCCACTTGGATTTTTCCCCATCGAGGGAAAATAACTTAATACTGTCATTTATAGTCATATGGTAAAATGTATATTTTTATGCGTGTAGCGTTATGTTCAAAATAACTACAAATGCCTTTTAAAGAGAACAACAGAATGTGCTGCTTTAACGCGTCTCGGTCTCCTTGAGCATCTTTCCGGCACATGCCACAAACATGAACCACAGCGAATAGGCCCTACTTGTCTGTTAAAAGGCTTCATTTAGATTGTTTGTCATTAAATGCATCATATAAGTCACTTTGGAATAAATCACAGTATGTATCATGATAAAAAAAAAGCGCCTTCATCAGTCTGTAAAATACGGTAGGCTATAACAAATTATTTCGCGGACCCCATATCACTTTAAGAACCGCTGGTCTACACAGAATAAAGCCCTGTCTAGACCCTGCCCCGGTACGAGATGTGTCGAGCTATTCATAAAGCCCTCAAAGTGATGAAAAAGAAAAATGCAATAAATCTATAGTCCTTTATAGAACAATATGATTTACAGGAAAAACTATAAACCCCTTTTATGTCTACCTTTTTTTTTTTCAAATTTTATTTTATTTTTATATATAAATATATGTATAGCCTATATATATTTGTATTTCTTCATGCACCTGCTCTGTATATTCTAATGTAAAAATGTATTGCCATGTTGTTTGTACATGGCTAATTGTTTAATAATAAAAAAGTGTCGAGCTATTCATTAGTCTGTTTGATGAAAAAAGATGAAATGTAGATCCAATAAATGTGTTAAGAATCCATCAAACTGCAGCAGCGGAGGACTATTATTCTGTTGCGTGAAAACTGCAGAAGAACTGATGAAGGCACGGTTTGATCTACGGCTGACCAATTAGCAGAAAGGGGAGTTTAATTCCCGCCCACATGTAGAAATCTAATATTCAATCTGTTTATTCATTTTTCTATCCCTGAACGAAAAACGAAAATTTAAGATGAATTCTCGTTTTTCGTTTTTTGGAAAAAAACAAAAAAAAAAAAAACGAAAAAGGAGCCGTTTTTTTCCTTTTTCTACTTTCAATATTAAATCAAAAAACGAATGAACGAATGATACACGGATTAGAAATGTCTCACTGTTTTCTTTTGCTTTGTTTTGTTTTGTAATGACATAAGAGTGAGCAAGTGATGACAGAATTTACATTTTTGTGAGCTATTTAAAGTACACTAGCTTTCAAAAATAAAAAAATAAATACTTTTATTCAGCAAGGAATAAGTGATTTAGTGATTTAGAATTTTATAAAATATTTATGTTCCATATAAATATTGCCCTTTTGATATTTCTATTCATCAGAGAATCCTGAAAATATTACAGCTTCTACAGAAATATTAAGCAGCACAACTGTTTTCAACATCATAAAAATAAATATTATTAAATATTATAATATGACATGTTTCTTGAGCAGCAAATCAGCATGTTAGAATGATTTCTGAAGGATCATGTGACACTGAAGACTGGAGTAATGATGCTGAAAATTCAGCATCACGGGAATAAATTACATTTTAAAATATGTTAAAATATAATACACTTATTATGTACATTTCACAATAATATTGTTTTTCTTTTGATCAAAGAAATGGTGAACATAAGAGATTTCTTTCAAAGACATGAAAAAATCTCACCACCCCCAAACTTTTGAACAGTAGTCTTTGTTCTCCTGAAACCGGTTTGGTCAAAGCACTATTTGTGTTTTTGCTAGTTATCGCAGTCTGTTTTGAATCCATTGAAATATTTGTACAATTACTGTATGTCATAACAGATTGTTATATCTGACTGGACAGTGTTCGTATGTTTGTTATGACATGGGTGAGTTCAGCCCAATATGTGCCATATGTGGTGTGATTTATATTTTAATAATCTGTCTGGCGTGATTGTGAAAATCTGACTCATCTTATATGGATTTGTTCTCTGTGATGCTTATACACCATCAAAACTACATTTCACCATGATTTACCAGCCTGCCTATTGTCTCAAAAGCAATGCCATACCTCTTTAGCTTCACTCCAACCAAATGAGACAGTTCTGAGGGAACAACTGAATATATTATTCATAGGCAAACTCAAGTTGTCATGGCAGAATATTTTTTTATTAAACAACAAAATGTTCTTTTTAAGATAGTTTGTCTTTTAAGCAAAACCTGAAAGGCAACTACAGCACATTCCTTGTGCAACATACGGAACAGAAAGGCCACATAAACACTGGAAAGTATCAGGAACGACAACCACATTTAATAAATTCCTTAATTCATTCCAGAGTCAGTCTTGGATTTGTCATGGTTGGCATAGTGATTTCCAAAGTAACGTTTGAACTCTACTGACAGTAAACATGAAACATAGATGGCAACATGTTTAACACATTTATTAGCTATATTTGACCAATTATTAATTATTATTCTTTCATTTTGTCATTTCAGACCCAAATGAGCAAAGAAACATTTCAATTTCATTTCTCTATTGATGCAAATGGTTCTTAAAGGAACAGTTCACCCACAAATGCGAATTCTGTCATCATTTATTCATCCTCATGTCATTCCAAACCCATAAGATTTTGATTAATCTTGGAAACACAAATTCAAATATTTTTAGTGAAATTGAAAATTCACTGAAAGTCAAGGTAACCAAAATTTAGAAGAACCAAAAGGGTAGTTTAAAGGCATTGTAAAATGAATCCATATGAATCAAACTGTTTAATTCAAGTCTTGTGAACAGATACAATTATTTTATATGACGATTAGTTTAGGCCTTTATTCTCATATAAATGATGAATGACACATGCTCATTGAATATGGCAAACACAGAAACATGTGAGGTGCGAAAACCAGTGAGGTTTGTTCTAGCATTTGACACAAGCATGAATTTTTGCATTTACCATATGTGATGTGCTTTATGCATGTCTGTTTATATGTGAATAAAAGCTTAATAATGGTGAATAAATCTATTCACCATATATTAAGCTACCGTTTCTCTTCACAAGACTTGGATGAAACTACTGACTATGGATATGGCGTCGTTCATATTGAATTGATTTATGACGCCTTTATGACCTCTTTGGAACTTCTAAGTTTTAGTTACTTTTAATAGAGGGACAGAAACCTCTCAGGTTTCATTATAAATAACGTCTCGGTTACGTACGTAACCCTCGTTCCCTGATGGAGGGAACGGAGACGTTATGTCGTGACGACATTAGGGGATTCACTTGGGAGCCCCAATCATCTCTGACTTTAAGAGAAAATGCCAATGAATATTAGCTAGTGGATTTTGCATATCTGAGCCACTCCCATGCATACAGGTATAAATAGGCGACAGGTGCATCCACTCATCAGGTTTTCCACTGAGGAGCCGAGAACATGTCCCTGGCACCCAGCGATGGTTCAAGATTGTAGCATGGGGACATAATGTCTCCGTTCCCTCCATCAGGGAACGAGGGTTACATACGTAAGTGAGACGTTCCCTATCTGTTGGTCACTGCGAGTTATGTCGTGACGACATTAGGGGTCCATGGAAAGCGTCACAACCTGAACCCCGTCACAACCTTATGGCACTGCAAATGATGACAAGCAAGCGCGTAACAGACAAATGGCATGCAAAGGTCGTAACCTTCCCATCGCCCATCGGTAGCAACAACGGGGAAGCAAACCTTGGGCATGTATCCAGGCCAGTGACTCAGGACAACATGAGAGTAGTCCGGGCCGACTCTTCACTCACCGAAAATGCTTGGAGGGCCCTGACCCTCTTGATGGAAGTGAGCGCGTTCAGGAGCACTGTCCTAGCAGACAGGAACTTCAGCTCAACTGAATCCAGCAGCTCAAAGGGACCCCTCTGATGTCCAGCCAGGACGATAGAGAGATCCCAGGAGGGCACCAGGGGTGGCCTAGGAGGATTTAACCTTCTGGCACCCCTCAGGAATCTGACGATGAGATCGTGTTTCCCCAGGGACCAGCCGTCCACTGCAACATGATGTGCTGCGATAGCAGCCACATATGCTTTCAAGGTGGAGGGTGAAAGCCTACGCTCCAAACTTTCCTGCAGGAAAGAAAGCACTACTCCAATCGTGCATCTTCGGGGGTCTTCTCGGCAAGAAGAACACCAGATCGCGAACAGACTCAACCCCAAGGCAAGAGCTCACCTTGTAGAGAGGGCTCTGGCCTGAGTGAAAGTGTCTTCTACCCCCGGTGGACAAAATACTCAAGTCTGCCACGTCTCATCCACACATGGAGGTTCCAAGATCTGGACGCGGGTACCACATGGTGCCGGGCCCCTGAGAATGGAGGTCCTTCCTCAGAGGAATGAGCCAGGAGGGGCTGTCACGAGGAGCATGAGTTCCGAAAACCAGGTCCGGGTGACCCAACTGGTGAAAACCGGCAGGACCTGTTCCTCGTCCTCGCTGACCTTGCACAGTGTCTGTGTAAGAAGGCTCACTGGGGGAAGCGCAAACTTGCGTAAAACCCATGGCCAGCTGTGCGCCAGTGCATCCGTGCCGAGGGGGCCTCGGTCAGGGAGTAATACGACTGGCCGTGGGAGGCAACCAGGTTTACCTGAGCTTCCCTGAATTGACTCCAGAAACAGCTGGATCGTCTCGGGATGGAGTCGCCATTCTCCAGGGAACATGAGCTGTCATGAGAGCACATCAGCTGCACGATTGAGCTCCCCCAGGATGTGGACGGCACGCAGCGACTTGTGCTGCATCTGAATCCAGAGGAGGAGATGGTGGGCGAGTTTTGACATGCGAAGTAATCGTAGACAACCCTGCCAGTTGATGTACGAGACAGCCGCAGTGTTGCCCATGCGGACCAACACATGCTAGCCAAGCAGCAGCGGCCGGACCGCTACAAGGCTAGTAGCACTGCCAGCAACTCGAGGCAGTTGATGTGCCAAAGCAGTCGAAGCCCTGTCCAGAACCCCGAGGCTGCCTGCCCGTTCCATGTAACACACCAGCCCGCACTGGAGGCATCCATCGTGACAACGACATGCCGAGACACTTGTTCTAAGGGTACTTCGATCTGAAGAAAGACAAGGTCCGTCCAGGGGCTGAATGAGCGGCAACACGTTGGCGTGATGGTCATGCGAACTGTACCACGGCGACATGCCCATCTCGGGACTCGGGAGTGTAACCTGTGCTGAAGTGGTCCCATATGAAGCAATCCGAGCGGCGAGACTGCAGCTGCAGATGCCATATGCCCCAGGAGCCTCTGAAAGTGTTTCAGTGGTACCACCATCCTGCCTCTGAAGGAACTCAGGCAGGTCAGCATGGACTGGGCACGCTTGTTGGTGAGACGTGCCACCACACTCACCGAGTCTAACTCCACACTGGGAAAAGAGTTTCTCTGCACGGGGGAGAGTTTGCTCTTTTCCCAGTTGACCCAAAGCCCCAACTGGCTGAGGTGCCAGAGCACCAGGTACCTGTGATCACACAACTGTTCTCGCACGCGGGCCATGCTCGAGACAGTTGAGGATCCTGATGCCCACTTCCCGTAACGGGGCAAGGGCACCCTTCGTGACTTTTGCAAAGACACGAGAGGACAGGGAGAGCCCGAAGGGGAGGACCCTGTACTGCCATGCCCGACCCCCGAACACAAACCGACGGTCTGTGTCGAGGGAGAATCGAGACATGAAAGTAAGCGTCCTTCAGGTCGACCGCCGCAAACCAATCCTGGGGTTGGATGTATCTGATGATGAGCTTCTGCGTCAACATCTTGAACGGAAGCTTGTGCAGGGCCCGATTCAAGACTCGCAGATCCAGGATTGGCCGGAGGCCACCACCTTTCTTGGGTACCATGAAGTACGGGCTGTAAAACCCCTGCTTCTTCTCAGCTGGAGGGACCGGCCCGATTGCATCCTTTGCCAGGAGGACAGCAATCTCCTCGTGTAAGACTGGTACGTCTCGGACTGCCACCGAAGTCTCGAGAATGCCGCTGAACTTGGGAGGTCACCTGGTGAACTGAATCGCATAGTCGAGTCAGATTGTGCAAATGAGCCAGCGGGACAGGTTGGACAGCACAAGCCATGCCCCCAAACTCCGTACAAGTGGCACCAAAGGGACAATCGACGTACCCGTGGTGGTGCAGCGGAGGGGAGTCATGCTGGATAGCACAGAAGACATCGCGTTCTGATTGACCACAGCAGAACTCCCCGTGTTCCCGGAAGGACTGGCCAGAGATGCGTGGAAAGGCATTGCGTCTCCCAACCGCAGTCTCTTGGCCACTGGCAAGAGGGGGCATTGTGGGCGAGAGTGAGGAGACACTGTCAGCCCACGAGCCTGAGAACCCGAAGGAAAAGGAAATTGCTCTTTCTTTGACAATGTGGTTACCGCTGGCCCTTGAACCAGCAGCGGAACAAAAAAAAAATGATTCTCCACCCGACCCTCCTCCGGGGGGAGGAACGGCGCTGTCCTCGCCGTCTCCTGAGAAAGAGCAGTTTCCCACATCTCCGAGTTGCCCGTGTCAGGGCTGCTTTATTGTCTCCCTGGACGATTTCGGGGCCGGCTGGGACACGGGGGGCGCCACACTTCTGCAAGAGGCTCGACGCGCCGGCCTAGGTGATGATTCAGCACAGGGCGGAGCAGCTCTGGAGGACGCAGGAGGGCGCCCACGGTGATGAGCAGACTGGGGGCTGGCCCGCGACGGAGGCTAGCCCCCAGAGGGGGGCAGCCCCGCCAAATCTTCATCCTCAGAGGATGATTGCCCATCCCCCTATGCTGCTATCAACATCTGATCCTCTATCGGCACGCCAAATGAAACGCTGGGCATGCCGTAAGACAGCACAGCAGAATCACCGGCGAGCTACACAGAACAGCTGCTGCGGGAAGAATGAAAGGTCCGTGGGGACTGGCCCAGCGGGAAGGCTCTCACTGTAACCCTCAGATCGCCCAGAGCACTAGCTGATGGTTCTTTGCTCGTGGCAGAGAAGCCAGCGCGGGCAGTGACAGAGGGAGCCCCTCCCATCCCCGTGAAGAGAGAGAGGCACAATCGCAGCGCTGCCATGGTTACACGCTCACAACAAATGCATAAACCATCCACGAACGCAACTTCAGCGTGCTGGATGCCCAGACACTGAAGACAACGATCGTGGCTGTCGACAGAGGATAGGAAACGACCGCAACCAAGAGGACACGGCCAGAACGGCATCTTTAAAAACACGCGAACCGACTGTGATTTGCTCTTTTAGGAAATCTGCTCTTTTAGTTGAAGTGCCCAAGGGAATTGCTGCAGACAGGGACACCGCTGTTCGCTGTTCATAATGCCAACCAGCTTCCAGACAGATGATGAATTTGTGGAGATCAACACGTTCATTCACTCGGCTCTGAAGCAAAAATCTGATGAGTGGATGCACCTGTTGCCTATTTATACCTGTATGCACAGGGAGTGGCTCAGGTATGTAAAATCCACTAGCCAATATTCATTGGCATTTTCTCTTAAAGTCAGAGATGATTGGGGCTCCCAAGTGAATCCCCTAATGTCGTCACAACATAACTCGTAGTGACCGACAGATAGGGAACTTGTGTTTCCAGGATTAACTAAAGTCTTATAGGTTTGGAATGACATGATAGTATGTAAATAATGACAGAATTTTCATTTTTGGGTGAACTATCCCTTTAAGGAATTCCTGATTTTTATTTTTTTTTTAACTAAAATATAAGAGTCTGTCTGTTCTGCCTGCAGGCGCACTGTTCCGTATGGCATGTCAAGTTACCGCAGCCCTCAGCGACTGAGACGCTCCAGTGGGACAGTAAGGATGGTACTTCATCGCTGCACATGTGCAGAGCACAGTGATGCCCAGTGCTACAACTTCTGTGATGCAAGGTACACAAAACTAATTCATAAGCAAAATAATTTGTATTATTTATTGCATTTAATTGTATTTATTTGTTGCATTATGTATATAATTAAGAAGCAAAAACAAAGCTGAATAATCACTCATTTATATACATTGCAAGAAACCACATGGGAAAATATAATAGTACATTTTTTCTGTGTATTGAAAAATTCTCAAATTCTAAAGAAAACTGTAGCTTGTTCTGAATTTCTGATTCCATTATTATGTGGGATGATATTTTATGGTTCTGTTTTGAATTACAAAGAACACAGAATGTGCCAGACAGAAGATTGATAAGACGTTCACCTGGGTAAAAACACGTCACACCTTGGGCCTCTGAGATCAGGACTGATGATCAAACTGGGCACCTAACTAGGTACAGCTTTTGGATTTTTACAGATTTGGAGTGAAACCTTCCCCACATTCCTCACCGTGTTAAATTTCCTGGAACGACCTTGACTCATCTGGTCTGCGGTAACAAGTGAATTCTTTAGAAAACTTTTTGCAGATTTCAGAAGCATATCTGGGACCCGCTTCCTTGTTTCAGGGGTTATGTTCACTTGTTTCAGCTTGACTTTACGTCTAATACAAATATTCAGTGGACGTCCTTGAATTTGGGAGTCTTGCGGCATTGGAAATAGACCTGTAAAATAGATTCTGCATTAGCTCCACTTTGTGGGCTGATTTTCAGAGAGCACACAGAGGGATTTTACTGGGTGATGACGGAGATGGAAGTCCGTACGTGTACCGAGGCTCCTTCACTTCGGCTGATAGCAGGAAATTAAACGTTTAACATTGTTATTGTGGATGAACTGCTAGGAACTCTTAAGTCTCCTGAGAGAAAGATTGCCAGATTAACCGCCGCAATTTTCAACCTCCTGAAATTATCCTCTACATTTTTGCTCACTCCAGCAAAATATATCCCCTCTCCACAACAAGATATGACATTTTATATTCCTAAGATGGCTTTGAGTTCAAATGTTATTATTCATGCATGAAATAATGGATCCAGTGAGACCCAAACTGAAAGCTGAATATTAAACTAAATGGTCTATTACTCTACTCTACAAAATACTATATATATATATATATATATATATATATATATATATATATATATATATATATATATATATATATATATTAAACAATGACCTGAGAGTTTGACCTCTGCAGAAAATTTACATTAAACACCTTTGGATGCCTTATTTGCAATAATAATTTTTTTGTAGTCTTAATTTTCACTGGTATTATCTGTGTTTGTAAACACTTTCAATAATTATGTGGTCATTTTACAATGTTATTAATGACAAGCTTGATTTATAGCAACTTTTAAACAGTTCTGTATCATCCAAGGCATATCCTAACCACTGTTTCAATTTCAAACTAACTGCAAGTTGCTTTGGTTAGTTTTCTTTAAAAGTGCAATTCACCAAGATGGCAAGATGGGGTTATAATAAATGTCGGCTGCCTATGAAGCACAAATGCGATTTTTTATTTTTTATTTTTTTAATTAGTGATATAAGGCTAGAGAAAACAGACTGTGCTGAAAAAGGTAGGAAAACTACAACACCCATAATGCACTGGGCTCAATTAAACTATTTGCATACAGGGATACAAAAATGAGGATATGTAGGATATGTAGTTTTCAAAAGTCGACACCCATAACGCATTTTACGTCATCAGGTGGACTTTTGTAAACAAATAAACATGGATATTTGCAGGTAACACAGAAAAATAATACACATTGTTCATTTATTTACACTACCAGCAACTGGTGAACTAGTAAAGAGGAGACTGGAAGGCTATATTGGCAACTCATCAGAGAAGCAGTCATAAAACAATAGGGAACGTTTTAGCTGTGCTTAAAATATTACTTTTAATAAACCGTCACTTTTTTATCTGCCTTATTTCACAGTATATTAATTTTATAGTACATTGTATTAATAAACTTTATTACTGTGAGACATCCTCAAACTAATAGTGAATACATGAATGTAAATGAAAAAAAAAAATCTGTAGGCTCTGTTACAAAGAACAGTACAAAGAAGATACAGTTTATTTCTGTTTATTGACACAAGGGTCTTTGTGTCATCTTATAATGCCAGTCTAGTTTTTAAGGTACATGACATGGCATGATATGATAACATAGCACATGACCCAGCCTGTTTGGTTTATTTTCACATGATACCATTTGTTGAATTTAACAGGTTGTGTACAGTATTTGATGATCATTCATACTATATATCATGTATTATATATGCTATTTTTTATTTAAATGCATATTTATTTTTATTTAATGCTGTTTCAGCACTGGGCTTGTTCAGATTTCTTTTGACAACTGGTAATTTCACCTGCCACTCTTTAGGGTTTTTCTTATGCCAGTTTTTAAGCATTTTTGTTCATAGTATATCTATTGGACTTTCCGATCTAAAACTTTCTCAGTATGTGCCCTTGCTTTTCTTGAAGCTTGAGTTTTTGGTTTAGGCGGTAGAAATTGTGTGTTTTGCTTTATGCAAAAAATTCTTAACACAAACATCATATCAGGGCCGCACAGTGTGTCGGATATGGAAAGACGTTTTTACAACACCCTACAAAAACCAAAATGTTTCAACAACTATAACTAGAGATGTTGGATGAAATATAGTTTTGCCTGTGAAATTGTAATTATAGCAAAGAATGTGTTGATGGTGTTCTGTTTTTCAATGACATTCCATTCATGAACACAAACATCTGATTTTGTGAGGTGTGATATATAGTAGGGTCGTGCATAACATTTCATCTATTTTTGAATACTGTCAGACCAGCTGCTATGTGCTGTTGTGGCTGTAATAAACTAAAGGGTGGTCAGTCTGGGTTAAATAAAAATATTGACAGCATATGTGACAAGCATGTCCTTCAGTTTGTAAAAATAAAGACAAAAAAGTGTAAAGTAATGTGCTTTCAATAAAAGTTTACAGCTAAACAATGCTTTAAACATCTTTAAACTTTATTAATTCAAATGTGGGTTTTATTGAAATTTGCTGTCATAGAGTCTGTTTTCTATTGTAGTTTATTTTAAAATGTCTCTTATTCTTTTGATGTAAATTTTCAGCATCATTACTCCAGACTTCAATGTCACACGATCCTTCAGAAATCATTCTAATATGCTGATGTCCTGTGTTTAAAATAGTTTGCTGCATCATATTTTTGTGGAAACGTGTTTTGTTAAAGTTTTGAACAGTTTAGATATTTCCTATACATAGAAGCTTCTAGAAGAAAGGCAGTCCTATAATTTTGTGACATACCTTGAAACTTTATTCAATTTTAAATGGAGTAAAGCTGGTCTATATCACTCTAAAACAGCTGTTCTGCATTTAAGTTTCTAAAATACTGGTTCTTATGAACCTCAAAGTGGATCCAGTTCTAATAGCATAAGGAAACATTAAACACCTGTAATCTTTGGCTTATTTATTAACTATGTTAATGTCTATTGTAATGTTTCCTGTATAGGGACTTGACTATAATATATTGATTATTTCAACAGAGCTCAATCACAGTCCTCTTGCTGTTGCTGTCCCAGCATGCCTCTTGTTTTCACCCATGCACCAGTGCATAAGTGGAGCGTTTGTAAAATAAGGGCAAGGTAATTGCTTTTAGGCATAAAGAGAATTTTTGATCCCCTTGTGGCAATCTTTCACAGACAATTAAGCATGTTGTCTTGATGATCGACAGCCTCTGCGGCGGGAGCTGTCAAATTCATTCCAGAAGCAGCTGACTGGAGCAGTTTTATAACAAGTCACCGGTCCTCAGATGCATGCTGCAGGCTCTCCTATAATAGATCATCTTTGTTTAATGAGACATTCGTAAACACAATATACAATGGTAAGGTGTTCTAGAAAGTCAGATTATAGATCCATAATCTATATATACTGCAGTGTTAATGGTGCAAACAGTAAGTGTTCACTGAGAAATTCTGAAATGTGACTACTGAATTACTGCTCCCTCTGGTCCTGATCAAACATCGCTGTGTATTGCAGTCAAAGTAAAACAATGCTCACAACCAATTTACTTCAGAAAAAAAGGTACAACGCTGTCACTGAGGTGCTAAGGCACAGAAGCCAAAAGGTACATCTATGTACCTTATTTACCCCTAAATGGTACATATTAGTACCTTAAAGATAAAATAAGTACATATTATTACCTAAAGTTTTGTACCTTTTTTCCTGGAAGACATATTTCTGTGTGAAACTGGATATTTAAGGGGTGAAATATTTAATAATTTGAATTGTGAAAATTGGCTGTTACATACCACAGTGGAGTTATTAAAGTTATTGAAGTAAGTACATTTTAATAAAGGTTATGAAAACAACTTCTTTTGAATACAATTCTCTGATGAATTGTTCACAATCATTGTTTTAAGCAGAGATGTGCGTCATTCAGAACTGAATTAAAAATTCCTGAATATGAATTGAAGTAAACAAAATGCAAAACTGCCTCATACAGAAATGATATATATGACATATATTGCTCTATCAAGAGTGATATTGTCATATATGTTATCTTTAAGACAATATATAATTTTCACATATGTACATTCTTTGGGTAGATGAAGATATAAGTTGGTAACATATATACAGTATAAAATCCCCATATTAAAATGTACTTTAAATTGTATTGTTAATAATATCTATGACCTACAATATCAACAATATATCATTAATTTATATGCAACTTTACTAAAACAGCATACAAAAATATTACAAAAAAATGTGTATGTATGTTTTGTACTATAGATTTTAAATACATGTCTATCTGTTATATTTACTTATATATAATATCTATAATGTTAAAAAAAACTATAATATCAACATGTATTAATGGGTTTTTAGGATAGATTTACATGTGCATGACATATATGTCTGAGAATTATACATTCATAAATATTTGTAGGGGTTTGATTGTGTTGATATATGAAATTGTTTCAATTTCTAATAGATTTCATATATGTTTTTACTTAATATGACAATACATTTCATAAAAGGAAATGTAATTTGTGTACAGATATTACATTTGCATATGAGGCAATTCAAATTTGAATATAAGGAAGCAGAATTAAAATCAATTAGAAAAATGATTTGAAAGAAATTTATAAATTTATAGATAGTTTTTGACTAGAAAAGCAAAGTTTGTCAAGGCAAACTTTGAATATTGTCTTGAACAAAGTAAAGTTACAGGCATTACAAACAGAGAAAATGATAGATTGGGGTTTGGGGTTGGTAATATTTTTTATGTTTTTGAAAGAAGTCTTTTATTCTCACCAAGGCAGCATTTTCTTCATCAAAAACACATGTTATAGTGTGAAATATTATTACGATTAAAAATAACTTTTATTTTAATAAAACAGTTCATAAAACTGTAACTTGCTCTAATAACTTTTGGTATGTGGTATGTAACAGCCACTTTTCACATAAAATCGATTCCTGAAGGATAAAATCAGGCCCCTTTCTACATTTCCCCACCTTTGAATAAATTGTTTCCACACAAAAATGTCACGTACTGCACTCTCAGAAAAATAAAAGGGCAGAACCCTTTCAAAAGGCACTAATAGGTACTTATAAGGTACTAATGTTAAATGTAATTGATTCCTTTGATAGCAAAGCTGAATATATATATTTTTTATTTAAATCTATTATCTATTACAGACATGAATTTGTTTCAACAGCATGTTTATTCATGACCATGATTTATTAATTTTGTTCCCCTTGTTTTGGTAAACTGCACTCTAAAAAATGCTGGGTTGTTTTAACCCAGTTTTGGGTCAAATATGGACTAACCCAACTTTTGGGTTAAAAATTTAATGTAAAAATTTAACCCAACAACTGGGTTAGTCCATATTTGACCCAAAGTTGGGTTAAAACAACCCAGCATTTTTTAGAGTGTGTGGCCATGTATTCGATCCCTAATTTTATTTAACTAAAACAAAGAGACAAATTAATAAATCATGACAATAAATTAACAAATCGTACGAATGTGTTCTTAATTTGTGGTCACAGTTAAAAAACTATATATATATAAAAATAAAAAATCTTACTGAACCCAAAGTTTTGAACATTAGTTGTGAGATGTGGAAACTCAATTCAAATTCACACTCATGAATTTAAAGTGAGCCAGTTGTTCAATTATGAAATTTGCCCAACCATGGTATTAAAAAAGCCAAGAACCCAACATAAATATCTGTTTTCATTTTTTGGTCAGATTGGTCCCCGTTTAGGAAATCAACAGAGCATCTGTTAATAACTCTTAAATGTTAATGTATAATCGACAGTCTAGTCGTGTTTGTGATGCCTTTATTGACTATGATTGATCTTACTAAAAGTCAGCTGCGCATTGTTCTAAAAATTAAAGAATAGTTTGTATACTATATAAAATTCATGTTCAACTTTCACGCTCGTATAAGGCCTGTTGAAAGCTTCTGCTTATCAGTTCATTGGTATCAGTTGGCAAGTGTTCAGACGGCTGTCTCAAGGAGAGCGTCTGGCTCCAAATGTAAAGATGTCCCTTCCAACCACAAAGGAAAGAGTCAAATTGCATTAAGTCTGGTTAGAGGGTTTTGGCCACACATACCAGAGCCTGGAGCTACGTCCTAGCGTTTGATAACACTGCAGTAGTAATGGAAAAATCAGACACAGCCTTTCATGGGAGCATTCAGAGGTTGATTCAATATCCCTAAGCTGAAAATTGTTTGTTTCTGAACTCCAGAAGACATGCAGGTTGTTTTTCTCACATTTTCCCTGACCAGAGCACCAAAACCACAACCTCAAACCTGGACAGGACAGCATGAGAAGTTCATCCCTGCTGGGATCTTGCCCTATTTGGAGCTGAGCTGTCAGGATAAAAAATGCACGCCATATCCTGGTCATAAGGCTATCGTCCCACTCAGAGACAACTACCCTCCACGCCAACATTCCTCTACCAATCCAACAATGCTTACGAAGCTCTGTGCTGAGGACTCTGGACCACCGCCACAGAACAAGATGTTTTGTGTGTTTGCTTCACATATTTCCCAAGGAGAGATGAAGAAGGAAAAGTGTACCAGCCCGGCAGTGGCCGTGGTCGGATTCGTACAGGTAATCCTTTCTCTGTGTGGTTAAGGATTCTGCTGATCCACGGGTGAAGTACATGACATCCCCTGAGCTTTACTTTGCTTTGAAGAGATGGCAGACTGGTTTTTATAGATAATTGTCCATCTGGAGAAAGAGTGTTTTGATGTAAGATTTTATGAGCTGAGAGGTTGAATCTGTTGAACAGCTGCAGTACATTATCAGCCTGCTGTGGTCAACATGCCCTGCCTTGGAGATACGTCAACTCGCTTATACGCACTCACATAGTCGACGCTCAATAAGGTCAATCACATACACACTCACACAGAACCGATGCTCAACAAGGTCACGCGGTGTTTGATCGAAAACTGCAAAACCAAAACCAAATCATGGGACTTGGGGACTTGAGGAGAAAATTTAATTATTACACATTTGGTAAATGATATCACAAGTTTTCATATTTCTTTGATCAAATGTGTCTTTAAGTAAGATCAAATAATCCAGTTCTTGCATTATTTTGGAAGATATATGGGAGTTATGATACATTTCAAATGAAAAGACAAGAACTAAAGGGTTTGGGGTGAAAACGGGAGCTTCATTTTTTTTAGTTTGTTTTTTACAAAACCATCTCTTGAGGATAAAGATACCAGGGTTATTATAATTAACTGAAATAAAAACAGTATGAAATAAAATAAAATAACAATAAAATAAAATAAATACAAATATACATTTTTTCAGCCAGTTGCCAAGGCAACATTTATCATTTTCAGCTTGATGTACCAAAATAAAAACTATATTGAAATATTTTAAAAAATATATAAATTATATATTTATAAGAAATGACAAAGACACAACATAATTACTCAAATTAAACTAAAATGAATATGCAAACTACAAAATCAAAATTTAATTCAAAATATGAACAATAATATTAAAAATAAAAACTAATAGTATCTCAGTTACTGGCATGAACACTAGCAGTGTTCTGGTGTATGAATCTCTGTTGGATTATCATTTAAATAAAAATACTGATTTAGGATCCTGTGCAGGGATCAAGGCCCACAAGGGGGCCTCAGATCAGCGACTTTCAAGTTGTATGAAAGACGGTTTAAAATAATTTAAAGTTATATGAAGTATTTTAATATATTAATATTAAAAAATGATCTTAATTAAATCTGTTATAGAGAAACTGAGTGCTTTAGAGTAAAAAACATTGATAACAACTGACAGATGATTTAATCGCTGCCTTCATTCTTCTTGAGATGTCTATATGTGTTAGATATGAGAAAACACGCTGGTTAAAAAGCGTGTGTTGTCAGATTACGTTGGTTTGGACACATTTTTGTGTAATAAGCTTCATGCTTCTGTGCAACTGAATATGCACCTTTTGTTTCCTTGGGGATCATTTTATTTAAATTATGCTGCCACCTAGTGCACATTCATGCTGTTTACACCAAGGAGCTCTAGTCTAAATAACAAGCATTTCCACCATCGTAAAAGTTATTTCAACCTTCTTTCAGCTGTCTTCTGCGTCTATGTATTGTTCTTTTATGAGTCAATGAATTAACAGGAAATAATAATAATAATAATAATAATAATAATAATAATAATAATAATAATAAATCATCGGTATATTATATGTGGTACCTGAGAGCAGAGTTTATGTATTAATATATTTATTTAGGAATTAATTAAGCCATTAATTGCATAAGATTTAAATATGCGGTTGATAAGAAAAAAGTAAAGATTAATTTTACAAAAAAACAAACAGACTAACTAACATGACAAGTCTCGGTTAGCCTAACGCAGTACACATAGCAAGTTTTTTGTTTTTGTTTTTAAGAAAAAAAAGTAGATCGAATAGAAAAAAGAAAGCTAGTGTTAGTTTTTAAAGAAAAAGTTGCAGTTAGAGAATAAATATGCAATTGATAGAGGGTCAAGGGTGTGTGTGTGTTTTGTTTTGTTTTTTGTTTTTTAATAAAAAGAAGACAGATAGATAAAATAGAATTAGAATAGAGAGTGTGAGAGTTAGAGGGTCAAATAAAGATGGAAGAGATGTGTTTTTAGCCGTTTCTTGAAGATGGCTAAGGACTCAGCAGATCGGATTGAGTTGGGCAGGTCATTCCACCAGGTGGGAACAGTGAATGAAAAAGTCTGTGAAAGTGATTTTGTGCCTCTTTGGGATGGAGTAAAGCGACGTGTATTTGCAGAACGTAAGCTTCTAGAGGCACATAAGTCTGAAGTAATGAATTTAGGTAAAGGGGTGCAGAGCCAGTAGTGGTTTTGTAGGCAAACATGAAACATTAATGCCTTGAATTTTATGCGAGCAGCTATTGGTAGCCAGTGCAAATTGATAAACAGAGGTGTGACATGCATTCTTTTCGGTTCATTAAAAATTAATCTTGCAGCAGCATTTTGGAACAAATAATAATTCTCGTTTCTCCACTAGAAGCAAATTCAAGATCCATAATATTTGTGAATGTGTAGCAGAGACCTATGAGACCAGAGAGTGTTGGGAGGTTTGCTCTCAACGCGTCATTACGAAATGCAGCCAAGCGATTGGTCCGCTCGGTGGTTGCTATGACAACATAAAGGCTACAGTTCTAGTATCATGCTGCTAATGTTCTACTGTTCACAGCACTGTTGCCAACTTAGCAATTTTGTTGCTAAATTTAGCAACTTTTCAGACTACCTTAGCAACTTTTTCTTTCAAAAGTGCCTAGCAACAAATTTAGCTATTTTAATTAGTTGGCAACACTGGTTAACAGGTGGTTAGTTTCTGATATGTCTAAAAGTAAGGTAAGAGGGTGACTTTTAAAACAAACTCATTTACAACTTCATTACATGATATTATGTGCTATATTTGAAAACTAAGATTGACTGCTGATATTAATAATTATTTAGGCTACTTAAGGAGCCATGGCTGCACAGTCTTAAAAATTAGCTTTGCAACACAAAAGTTACATTTCAGCTTTAATCAGGTTTGCTCTAACAAACTTACCTTAAACAGCAGACAGCTGGATATAAAGGGGCCTATACAGTTCAGAGAAGAAGGAAGGGTAAGTCTGTTAGCGTTTGTTTAATACATTCATCCTACAATTTGGGGTCTGTAAGATTTTCTTTTATCTCTTAAAGTCATTATCACTATTATTCAGCTATGATGCACCAAACTGATGACAAAAATGACAGTAAAGACGTTTATAATGTTACAAAAATTTATTTTCTATTTCAAATAAATTGTCTCACGGTTTGCAGAAATGGTTTAATGTTTTCAACATTGAAAATAATAAGAAAAGAACAGTTTCTTGAGCAGCAAATCAAATAAGCATATTAGAATGATTTCTGAAGGATCATGTGACATTGAAGACTGGTGTAATCATGCTGAAGATTCAGTTTTCAGAAATAAATGATAGTTTAAAATAAAACAGAAAACAGTTATTTTAAAATGTTTTCCTGCATTTTGATTAAATAAGTGCAGACTTGTAAGCATAAGAGATCTATTTCAAATTCATTAAAAAATCTTACAGACCCCAAACTTGAATGGTGTTGTAACGGGGCTGATGAGACGGGAGACGTGCAGATCTATTTGCAGCCTTTTATTTAAAGGCATAGTCAGAAGACAAGCAAGGTTCAGGCAATGGCAAACAGGTATAACACAGGCAAGACACAGAGTAATCCTAGAACAAGCGTGGGTCGATGATCGGCGAACAGTATCCAACAGGGCAAGGCAGAGAGAGTAAATCCAGGTACACAGCAATAATCCAAACGAGGTGCAAACAGTCCGAAACAGCAGGCAAAGGGTTAATACAAGTTACACAGGCAGAAGATCAAGAAACGAATGACTCAGGCAATAAACTAGATAAACTAGACTTAGACTTAGAAAACACAGAAGGGCTCCGTAATGTTGCTATCACTAGGAGAGAGATAAATGCAGACAATACTCGGCGATCTGACTGAGGAAGTCCATGGCTTAAGTAGTGTGTGTGATTGTGAGATGGGTATCAGGTGTGAGCATGTGATTAGGGAAATGGCTGCTGGGAAATGAAGTCCGGGGTACTGTGTGACAGTCTGTGTGGTGTGAGAGTCAATGTGATGACTGAGCGACCTCTGGTGGCAAACAAATGGAAGTCCATGGACCAGATTCATGACAGAGCCCCCCCAAGGAGCGGCTTCCAGACGCTCCACACATTACACAGTCCAGGAGGGTGGTGGAGCGTAGGTGGAACAGGGGGAAGGACGGAGGACCAGGTCCATCCAGAGGTATACAAACCTGGGACTGAGGCAGGACCGGCAAAACAGGGGACCATGATGGAGCGGGCAGATCGGGCAGAGCCGAGAACCACCACAGCAGAGCAGACAGGTCCGAGGATCCCCACAGAGGAGCAGAAGACCACCAGAGCAGGACAGAAGACCACCACGGCGGGGCAGAAGACCACCAGAGCAGGACAGAAGACCACCACGGCGGAGCAGACGGAGCAGACGACCTCCACGGCGGAGCAGACAGAGCAGGAGTCCACCAGTGCGGAGCAGATGGAGCAGACGACCTCCACGGCGGAGCAGATAGAGCAGGAGCCCACCAGTGCGGAGCATACAGGGCAGGAGACCTCCAGTGCGGAGCAGATGGAACAGGAGAGCACCACGGCGGATCAGGGGAGCACCACGACGGATCAGGAACCCACAGCAGAGACTGGGACCTAGGGAAAACTGAGACACAAGAAAGAGAAAGAGAGAGAGCATGCACGGCCCCAAGGACCGAGGTAGGGAACATGGGAAGTCTATCAACAGATTCCCTGGTTACAACTGAGCGGGCAGTCAATTCACCATAGAGCTTATTGGTGGAACCTGGGCTAACAGTCCAACATCTGAATAATTGACTGGAATGGGACAGGAAGACAGTTCAAAATCATGCTCTTTGACTGAGACTGGACAGGCCGACAATTCACTCTCAGGTCCATTAGTTGAATATGGATAGACAGACATTTCAGAATCAGATTTAACTGCAGAGTTTAAAACAGATAGTTCACAGTTGGATGCAATGACTGATACTGGATTGGTAGACAGATCAGTGATCGAAGCAGGATAAACAGACTGTTTATAATTGGGTCTACTGACTGTAACTGGACAGACAGACAGTTCATTGACAGAACCTGGCAAGACAGACATGAGGGAAACTGGACCGGCAGGTAGTTCACAAACAGATTCATGGGTTGAGGTGGGATAAACTGACAGCTCAAAACTAGTTGTTTTAACTGAAGCTGAATTGGTAGGCATTTCAGTGACTGAAACTGGGCAAACAGATAATTCATACTCAGACCTAGTAACAGAAACTGGGCAGATGGATAACTCATTGACTGGAAGGGGACAGACATACTGTTCATTAATGATCTCTTTGGAAGTGACAGGGTTAACAGGACAAATATGGGGTGCATTTATAGTTTCTGAGTTCTGGACAGACAGTTCACAATCAGCCACCATGGCTGTTTCAGGACGGGGCGAGAGTTCAGAGGTAGCCTCCTCGGCCGGTTCAGAGCGGGACAAATGTTCAAAAGCAGCCTCCGTGGCCATGACAGGGTAAGACGAGGAATCACAGTTGGCCTCCATAGCCGTTACAGGACAGGACGAGGAATCACAGACAGCCTCCATAGCCGTGACAGGACAGGACGAAAGTTCAATAATGGCCTCCTCGGCCGGAACAGACAGTTCACGGAGATCATCACTGGGGGCCACCACCGCGCAAGGAACTGAGACAAGTGCCGCCATCTCGGGAGGTTCTGCAGCCTGCGCCGCCACCTCTGAAGAGACTGCAGTGGACACCATGGCCTCTGGGAGCACAGCAACGAGCACCGGTACCTCGGGAGGTTCCGCAGCGTAAGTCGCCACCTCTGGAGATGTTGTAACCGGTGCCGCCGCCTCTAGCAAATTGGCGGTGGTGTACGCGGCCCAGATACACCATAAAGCAACCCCTCATACGGGAAGTGTTGCAGACAGGGGAAATAGTTCATGAACAGAAGGGCTGGAGTGAGTGGATTTGGGGATACCAGCTGCACGTGCAGACACCAGCGGTACATCCCTCACACTAGACATCAAACTGGGATAATGGAAGACTGACCTTGATGATCTGGGTGTGTCAGCCCGGACGTGACAAGACTCGGGCTGATCAGCGGAGACGTGACGAGATTCTAGAAGATCAACGGAGACGTGACGAGATTCTGGAAGATCAGCTGAGACGTGCTGTGACTCTGGACGATCAGCAGTGACGTGAAGTGACTCTGGATGGTCAACTGTGATGTGTTGTGACTCTGGATGATCAGCTGTGACCCGGAGTGACTCTGGACGATCAGCTGTGACGTGCTGTGACTCTGGACGATCAGCTGAGACGTGCTGTGACTCTGGACGATCAGCTGAGACGTGCTGTGACTCTGGACGATCAGCCGAGACGTGACTTGACTCTAGGAGATCAGCTGAGACGTGACGAGACTCTATGAGATCAGCTGAGACGTGAAGTGACTCTGGATGATCAGCTGAGATGTGAAGTGACTCTGGATGATCAGCTGTGACATGACTTGATTCATGACGACCAACTGCGACTTGACTTGATTCATGATGACCAACTGCGACTTGACTTAGCTCATGAAGATCAACTGTGACTTGGCTGGACTCATGAAGATCGACTGTGACGTGGCTTGACTCGTGAAGATCAACGGTGACTTGACTGGGTTCATGAAGATCAATGGTGACTTGACTGGACTCACGATGATCAACTGTAGCTTGATTTAGCTCATGACGATCAACTGCGACTTGGCTTGATTCATGAAGATCAACTGCGACTTGGCTTGACTCATGATGATCAGCTGTGACTTGGCTTGATTCGTGAAGATCAACGGTGACTTGACTTGGCTCATGTGGATTGACTGTGACTTGACTTGGCTCATGAATGGCAGCAATGACATGACGTGGTGTTTTTGTGGCCGCCATTTTGTGAACGGGCTCAGCTGTCACCGCCATTTTGTGAGCGTGCTCTAGCGTAGCTGCCATTTCAGGCACAGACGCGGTGTCGTGTTCCTCCTCCATGACACCCACAGTAAACAAAGAGCCAGCGCACAGCAAAGCATAGTCTATAAAGTCCTTTAAACTACAATTAAACTTCCCCTCTGGTAACCATGACTTTATGGGCTCACTTAGTCCAAAACGAAAAATGTCTTTTAATACGACCTCATCAAAAGGCACCCTATTAGATAACTCACTGAATTGTGACGTACTCCTCAATGGCTAAACTCCCTTGTCACAGGTCGAGCAGCTGGTCGACCGGGTTCATACCTGGCCAGGGTCCTGTAGAAAAGCTGCTGGATCCTCGTTTGGCCGAGTATTCTGTAACGGGGCTGATGAGACGGGAGACGTGCGGATCCATTTGCAGGCTTTTATTTAAAGGCATGGTCAGAAGACAAGCAAGGTTCAGGCAATGGCTAACAGGTATAACACAGGCAAGACACAGAGTAATCCTAGAACAAGCGTGGGTCGATGATCGGCGAACAGTATCCAACAGGGCAAGGCAGAGAGAGTAAATCCAGGTACACAGCAATAATCCAAACGAGGTGCAAACAGTCCGAAACAGCAGGCAAAGGGTTAATACAAGTTACACAGGCAGAAGATCAAGAAACGAATGACTCAGGCAATAAACTAGATAAACTAGACTTAGACTTAGACTTAGAAAACACAGAAGGGCTCCGTAATGTTGCTGTCACTAGGAGAGAGATAAATGCAGACAATACTCGGCGATCTGACTGAGGAAGTCCATGGCTTAAGTAGTGTGTGTGATTGTGAGATGGGTATCAGGTGTGAGCATGTGATTAGGGAAATGGCTGCTGGGAAATGAAGTCCGGGGTACTGTGTGACAGTCTGTGTGGTGTGAGAGTCAATGTGATGACTGAGCGACCTCTGGTGGCGAACAAATGGAAGTCCATGGACCAGATTCATGACAGGTGTAGATGCTTGCAGTAACTGCATTTTTATAATCATTTTACAGTTTCTCTGAAGTTCAAACTTTAAACTTTTGTCTGTCTGTCTGTCTGTATGTATGTTTGTATGTATGTCTGTATAAAAGGATAAAAGGTAGTTTAACAATCCAGTGTGTTTCATTTTCATCTCAGCGAGGGAAGGAGCTGTATACGGCACAGATGTGGCCTGACCAACATTATACAGGACGTCCTACCAGAGACCAGGCTGGGTAGAGGTGAAAGAGTAAGTGCTGTGCTTCTCCGTTGTGTGTCCTTGTGTTTCATGCTTGCATCATGCATTCATGTCTCTCTTTGCAGTGATGGCGATTGGGAATTTAACTGGTGTGATGTTGGGTGGCTGAGAGAGAACTTTGATCACTCGTACATGGATATGTCACTTCCGTAACCACTACGAGGTCTGCATTATACAATTTATGCAGATTATTAAAGATTACAACTGAATGAATGAAATATTTTGTATTTTTCAGCTGACCCGTAAGAACCTGATGGTAAAAAACCTGAAGAAATATAGAAAAACTTTAGAGTGGGAGGCTGGGCGTTTAGAGGCATCCAAATGCGACTTTTTCCCCTATACATTTGTGCTGCCCAGTGAGTATCACATCTTTGTAGAAGAGTTTAAGAGAAGCCCAGGGAGCACCTGGATCATGAAGCCTGTGAGTGTTTATAGCAGTGCCCTGTGTACAATACTGCCAAACTGATCATCAACAGGTCATTCATTATTACAATACTTTCTGAACACAGGTGGCACGATCACAGGGGAAAGGAAAACTCAAAGATATCATAGATCGGAGGAAGGTAATACACATTTGACACACTGACTCTGACAAGAATGTAAGTTCTGTGATTATTTACTGTCGTCATCCCAAGTTTTATGTTGTGTACTGATGCTGTTGTTGGTTTTAGGATGGATCTCGCTCTGAAAAACAGAAAGATGAGGCTCAAGTTGAGAGCTATGTCGCTCAGCACTACATTGAGAATCCCTACCTCATAGCTGGTATGTACCTATAATATATAATACATATAATAAAACATATAATAGCTTCAATACTTATTTGATTTAGCTCAACTTTTATTATTATTACTGAACGTATCACGTTTTATATATTTGTGTGTGTGTGTGTAACATGTATATGTTATATCTATCACCAGGGAGAAAATTTGACTTGAGAGTCTATGTTCTTGTCACATCAGTAAGTGAGCTATTTTTTTAATGATTTTTTTTTCATTAGTATGCAATGCTGTTTTTCGTTGTTAAAGTACTTTCTCCAGTTGTAGTAGGAAACTTGAAAAAAGCTATTAATTTTGCAATTTCACAGAAATTATGGTGCATTTACACCATGTCAGAATTAGTGCAATTATGAGATTTCAGTTGAGTTACAACATGAATAAACTATGAATTTACTCTTTGCTCTGACTTGTACCAGCTGATTGTTCAACATTATGAATAAACATTTAAAATGAAAATGGCATCAGCAGTAAAAAGCAGTTATTTTGTAATATTTCTGTTTAATAATGTTATAATAGTACAAGAAAATAAATGCAAGTCATATACAGTAGTAGTATAATGAGGCTTAAATAGAACTGAATAGCTATCTTATGTCCCTTTAAATAAACTTAAGTTTGTTAATAATGCATTTGCATAACGACTGTTACTTGTATTGTGGTTTTGTCTATTGATTACTGAGATTAGCGATTTATTTTGGCATTAATAGCGGTGCTATAGAAACTATACAATTCCGGGTCTGAGGATGTGAAATGCTTAAAGTACAGTGCCGTGAAAAGGTTTTTGCCTCCTTCCTGTTTTTTTATTTTTTTTTGCATATTTGTCACACTTAAAATATTCAGATCATCAAACTACTTTTAATATTACAATATTACAATCAGAAAGAGTCTGGGCAAAAACAGCATCCATGGGAGAGTTCCAAGGAAAAAGCCACTGCTGACCAAAATGAACACAAAGGCTCAACTCACACGCCAAAAAATAAAGACTTTTGAGCAAATATTATGAGACAAAAGTTGAACTTTTTGGAAGGTGCGTGTCCCGTTACATCTGGCGTAAAACCAACAGAGCATTTCATAAAAAGAATATCATACCAACAGTCAAACATGGTGGTGGTAGTGTGATGGTCTGGGGCTGGATGACTTGCCATAATTGATGGAACCATGAATTCTTCACTCTATCAGAAAATCCTGAAGGAGAATGTCTGGCCACCAGTTTGTGACCTCAAGCTCAAGCGTACTTGGGTTATGTAGCAGGACAATGATCCCAAACACACCAGCAAGTCCACCTCTGAATAGCTCAAGAAAAACAAAATTAAGGTTTTGGAGTGGCCAAGTCAAAGTCCGGACTTAAATCCGATTGAGATGCTGTGGCATGACCTTAAACAGTCCACTCATGCTTGAAAACCCTCCAATGTGGCTGAATTAAAACAATTCTGCCAAGAAGAGTGGGCCAAAATTCCTCCAGAGCGACGTGAAAGACTCAATGCTAGTTATTGCAAACACTTGATTGCAGTTGTTGCTGAAAAGGGTGGCACAACCAGTTATTAGATTTAGGGGGCAATTACTTTTTCATGTAGGGCCAGGCAGATTTGGACAGCTTTTTTCCCTTAATAAATTAAATCATTATTTCAAAACTGCATTTTGTATTTACTCGTGTTATCTTTGTGTAATTTTAAAATTAGTTTGATGATCTGAATCATTCAAGTGTGACAAATATGCAAAAATAAAATAAAAAAACGGAAGGGGGCAAAAACCTTTTCACACCACTGTAGAACGTCATTTAGTAATTACGGTAATTAGCTACAACATAGTGTGAACAAAGTATTACACACAGCATTTTTGGCTGTTTTGGTTGTTTTACACTTCACATCACTGTTGCATTTTCATTGTTTTGAATGTTGTATTTTTAAAACTGTGCAGGCAACACAAAAAGCATATTTTTGTTTTTCACAGTATATTCCAATGAAAGCCAGGCTGTATCGTGATGGTTTTGCTCGATTTTCCAACACCAGGTTCTCTCTTAGTAGCATAGATGATCAGTGTATCCTTTGCATACATTCTGAAATGCACACACCCCCAATTTTAAATTACGCCCCATAGTACAGGAATTCACTTGTTTGTCCCCTTTAACATTGAAATACACAGACGTTCATCTCACTAATGTTGCCGTGCAAAAAACAGCTCCTGATTATGATCCCGAGAAGGTATTTTGGAAGTAACTGGACATAATGTACTATTATGTTCATGAAGAGATGTTTTATTAAAAATCAGTAATCTATCTTTCGCTCTCTCTCAGGGTTGCAAGTGGCAGATGCAGCAGCTACGGCAGTACCTGACTGCTAAGCATGGTTTTGAGACAGTGCAAACTCTATTTAAAGAAATTGACAACATGTTTATTCACAGCCTGCTTAGTGTTCAGAAGACCATCATCAGTGGCATAGTATAAAGTTACATGAAAGAGAATGGAGGATTGTGTGTGTTAACATTGTTGTCCAAAACATTCTTTTCCACTTAGTCTGACAGGCAAGGAGAAGAGGGTTGGCGGATTTGACCTAATGTAAAACGATGGACCTGTCTACACGGATGTAGGACTAGAGACTCTGGGTAATTCTTGCCTCATGGCAAATACACATCTCGGTCAGTGTCTTACATTGCCTCAATGGAGATCTTGGTCTGCAGTACACTCAGTGAGCCTATTTCTGTGCTTAGTTGAACTTAGTAGTTTTTGTACACTCTTAGGCATTTTTTGAATGTCACACAGTTAAAAAAATATATATATTAATTTACAGTGCATACATGATACTTTTAAAAAATAAGGTACCAAATAGGGCTTTAAAAATTCATTGGTCAAAGAGCTAGTTCACACAAAAATTATATTTCTGTCATCAAAACTTCCAAAAGCTGTATGATCATAACATATTTGGAGCAATTTAGCATTAAATCACTTGCTCGCTAATGGGTCCTGAGTGGTGAATGGGTGCCGTCAGAATGAGACCAAACAGCTGGTAAAAACATCACAATAATCCACAAGTAATCTCCAGTCCATCAATTAACTTCTTGTGAAGTGAAAAGCTGCTTGTTTGTAAACAAATTCATCAATAAGACATTTTAATATTAAACCATCACTTCCTGATTCAGGCGAAGCAACTTTTTCATTGGAGAAAGCAATGTTATGGATAAAGGACTTGTATTTAAAATGTTAATACCCCTTCATGATGGATTTGTTTCTTACAAACATGCAGCTTTTCACTTTACAAAATACTAACTGATGGACTGGATTCATGTTGTGAATTACTGTGATGTGTTTATCTACTGTTTGGACTCTCATTCTGACGGCACCCATTTACTGCAGAGCATCCATTGGTGAGCAAGTGATGTAATGAATTGCTCCAAATCTGTTCAGATGAAGAAACAAATCTACATTTTGGATGGCCTAAGGGTGAGTACATTTTAAGGAAATTTTTATTTTTAGGTGAACTATTCCTTGAAGTAAATATACAAATTAAAATGTATAAAAGATAAATAAAATGTAATTTTTAATAATAATGTAACACCTATTTATGGAAAGTGTCAAATTACATATTATAGCAGCATTTACTATCATCTCCAAATACAAATGGTTTTTGTTTGCTTTGTATTACACAGGCTGTGTGAATGATTGCCAGAAACAGCTTCAACAGCTTTTAAAGCCTTTCCCAGGACAGAAGAGGACATGACAACATGCAAATGACATCAAATTAGTGTGACAAACAATTCTTGACAATCACACAAATACCCACAATTGTTATAATATGCACCTAAGGATTCAGATGATTGTAAATAGGAGCATTTAAATACCCAGAAGACAGCAAAGTCACTGAAAATTTTCATTCACAACCCTGAAAATTACATTATCTGTGCTTATTCTGGTTTAATGAGAATATAACAACGGTATCAATTTCCACATTAAAATAAATACTGTAGACATAGGCTTTGATGATGTAATGAAAACTGTTTATTTTGTATCTCATAAAAATAGCTGCATTCAACTCTACCAAAAACTCCCAGCAAAATAAAAGCATAATCTGACAATGATAGGACAAAAGTAGATTTTTGTGTGTTTTTTGCCTTGACACAGTACATAACATCCAAGATGAAATGGTGCTACATACAGTACATCAAGTATGGAAATGTGGTACCACGTACTGTATGGCCTCAACCTGTACCAACTTTCAAGTCATATTCAAGTGCCTTGACAATGCATTACAGTACATATAAAACTACAAAACCACTACCATTATTGTTCCTGTAAAAATAAACAAAACATGCTATTTTTAGATACATGAAGTACAATGTAATCACCTGAAAGGTTCTCAGTAAGTAAACAAATATAGATAACCTTGACCGTAATATCTTAACAGTTTACAGCTCAGGTCCTTCTCCAGCAACACACCACAAAACCACCATAAGCAATCCTAACAATTCACAATTCAACTACATCTAACTCGCTTAAAACCTAAATAATGAGTTCCAAAACATTCAAAGATAAAACATTCTTATTTAACTTAATACATGTCAACTCATTGGTTTAATAAATAACAAGAAAAGAAGTCCTTGTAAATAGCACTTTACAAAAATACACAGTCATTACAAAACATTCATTATTCATCTCAAAAAAATATACATTCTTTGACCAATAGTGCTTACTAGACAAAGCCACACGCTGACATTCTCAGCCATACCTCCCTCAAATAAGAGATATGTACATGCACACTAGATTTAAGTACATTTATTTCGTTTCATAGAGGATTTGTGTGCGTACAGTATGTAAAGATAACCTGCTTTTGTGTATTTAGGCAGATAAAATAAATATATCTTATTCAAGAAATGCACTTTAAAGTTCTACTGAAACAATGACGATGAAAATGCATGATTTCTAAAGAGAAGGATAAGTTTTTTTTTTAAAGTGTGGTCACATTTGCAGTTGTCCGGCAAATTTTCATGGGCAAAATCCAAGCATTTTAATCGGAATCCATGCAATCCTGTGCACATTTCAAGTTGGTTCGTGTTGACCGACAGAAAGCTGAAAGTGACTTCTGTGTGAGTTATTGACAATAGACAATGAAGCTTTTTTTCCCCTTGAAATTTTGCCAAAATTTTGCCAGTGTGACGGCACTTGTATCCTTTTCACAAACAACTACAGTTAACTGCAGGGATAATATTATGTTTTAATTAGCTCTTCTTTACAGTATGCAAAATGAAAATGTTTTTGAGGCAACTGAAAATTGCGTGAAAGGTGCACTAACTACTTGGCATGTTGAGCATTTTTCACTTTGCCAGTAATCTTGGTAGCTGACGTCACTTTTGCGTCGCAGCCATCGGTGACCGTTCTTTTAGTGCCAGATCTTAATTGTACTTCACCCGTTTTGGCTCTCGGACCATCCTTAACCATTTTTCTCCCTGGACCACCACCTTCGCATTTCATACCCAAAGGATCCCGCCTATCAATCCTCCCTCCACATTTTGCTCCCGGTGGATCTTTCTGTTTGTCTGCCTCGTTTGACATCGCAGTCTTTCCTTTCCTGACCGAAGAATGGGATTTGCCATTTGCGTTAAGTTCATGGGACACCCTGTGCACGTTTCCCACAGCCTGCACGTGCTTCTGTTGAGCCTTTGCTGCCTGAGGACTGACCGGTTGCTGGTTTTTCGAAGTGGTGCGGTTTTCGGAGGTGGAAGCCCGGCTTTCGCTGCTGCTCCTCTTTTGGGTGCTGGCCGGGGGAGCTTTGCGCTCTAGCAGGGGGCTGAGACGGGAATGCCGCTGGTAGGCGTACGAAGAGCAGGTGCCGTTGCAGAGCGGATAGCGGATGTGGCAGTGAGGGCAGACGGGACGAGAAAGCTGGGTGGAAGATGGGCTGGCCATTGAAGAGAAGAAGGCCCTTTGACCCTGCCGAAAGCTTTTCGGGGAGCTGAGGCGTGTCGGAGGAGCAGTATGAGGCCTAGGCCGGTTGCCGTTCGCTAGGACACTGGCAGCGTGACCTCTTGTTCGGATGATGGGAACGATGTGCCGTCCGCTCTCAGCCTGTATGGTTTGGGTCTGCTGCCACTCAAGTTGAAGGAGGCGCTCTAAATACTTCTCTAGCTGGCCTATGGGTTTCGGCCGGGGAGCCCGCTTACCCTCAGTGTTAAGGAAGATGGCGAGCTGCCTCAGGCTCCAGGTATTGAACGGAGGAGGCAGGAAGTCTGGGTAGCTGTACCTGACTTCATCGTTCTCCACCGACCTGGGTCCAGGTATGTGAGGATACAGGTCCATGGAGTTGATCACCTCGGCTCGGAGGTTGAGCTGAGGAGGAGTGCAGGGGGAAGGCAGCACAGGGAGCCGCTCGGAGTCGGACAGGTCGCTGGCGCTGTCCGTGTCATCCTCCTTGTGCTCCAGGAGGCGGAGTGAGTCCAGGTCTGGGACTTGTTTCTGCAGGGTGAACTGCTGCAGCACTGGCTGAGGAGCCAAGGGCAGCGATAGAGCACGACGGCTCTTCTCCAAGGCCACGTGCCTCTGTACCATCTCTTTACAGCACTGAGGCTCCAGCTGGATTTTCTGCCTCTCCTGTCCACGCTCGGGACAAGAGAGTTTGGGACGTAGAGGCCTCATGTCTGATTCGCCCTGTGTTCTGAAGCAATAGTTCAAGTGAGATATTTTATCAATATACAGTAGTCAAGATTTGAAGTGGATCAAAAATGTTAATCAAAGTTGTCCTGATACAAGAACACATTTTGGTTTTAGATTTTAGAACAACTTTGATGATAGGTTTTGATCCACTTCAAATGTTGACTAGTGTATTTATTAGGGCTGGGTTGACAACACTTTTGATTACTTGACTTACATGGCCTGAAATTATTCTTAAATTCCAAGATCAATTTTGCTGGTGCATAAACAAAACATCACTAAAGTTTATTTGTAGTATGTCTCCCATCCAATAATCGTAGAGACTACAATTTTATCACAGAATTTAAAAAGTAAAATTACTATTTTAGCAATCATGCTACGTGTTTTCTATCAGGCATTAAGAATCGAATGACGCCACATTCACAAATGAATCACTTGTTTTTGATCTAATTAGTGAAATGGGTTTCCAAAAAGGTCTGGAATTGTTTATGATGCAGTTTGATTCATTTGGACAGTTCACTTACACACTGAATTGTTTCCAGTGGTTTCTCACATTGAAACAGTAACAGATTACTTTATAAGACAGAAGAGAGTGCTGGATGAGGTGGATATTTACCTACAATCCGTTTAAAGAAACAAAACTCAGAAATGTCATATTGTTTGTCAGTGATGAAGCAGATCTTTATTATGAGTGCAGCCTGTAAATGAATCTACTGCAGGTAAAGACAACTGAATTTCTAACCATATATTCACAACAATATAAAAAAGGAGTATTTTTTAATGGTAATGGTGAAAGAAAAGCTAGCAGTATGAGCACCATAAGGTATGTTGTAGATAACAGAGTGGGGCATATATAGTACTAACTATATGCATTATATTACATATTCATTACATTTCTATCTATTAGTGATTCTTAATGCATGTTTGAATAATCAGTCAAGTTAGGACAGTCACCATTTAAATTTCATCAATGAAGGAGTAGAAGCATAATTTTATCACTAGGAAGTTATTTAAAAAAAAAAAAAAAAACTTCTGATATATAACAATATCAAATCAAGAGCTTGTGAATCATAATTGTAAAATCTGTGTCAATACCCAGCTCAAATTTGTATCACTTTGACACTCTGGAATATTTGTTTCTGATTAGTCAATGACAGCATTCTATAGTGAAATATATCCATTTGTTTTATTTTATTTTGTTCTTTTATTTTTACTATTTATGGTTATTTATATTTAAATTCCATATATTAAGCAACACTCACCCACGCAGCTTGCAAGTGCCACCAGTCGGACTCTTAGCTTTCTTTGGTTTAATGCCATTTTGGACCTTGGAAAGATCATGAAAACATATTCAAACTGCTGCCAACACAGGATGCTTGATGCATCTTAATGTTGCATATGTAACTTACAATTTCAGCTTTGGGCAGAGGATCCTTCTCTTGCCCTGGATGCAAGGGCACTGTTTTTTTAAGAGGTTTCTTATTCTGGTTCACGTATCCTCCTCTCTTATTATTGCTGCAAATAAAGCACATATTTTTAGTGACAAATTTATTATTCTTGTCTGATTTTAATAAACTGCTCTATTCAGACATACCTGGCAACAATCCCAGTGTTTTCTGCATTTTTCATTATAACCTTCTCCTTGCCTGGCACCTTCTTCAGTGTCGCAGACGCAGTTCGTTCCTGCAGGATGGGTCCCATCGCATTAAACACTATGAAGTGTACAAGCGCAGTTCTGAAGCTCTCAGCTGTGCCCCAAAATGTCCCATTTGTGAGCGCGCACACGCACCGTGCGACTGAAGAGCACCATTGTAAAAACGCAGCGTCACAGTTTATATATTTTCCAGTTGGAGCAATCCATTAAACAGCGTCCAAACAAACTATTTTTAACGTTAAGGTTTAAAGAGCGCAATAATCACCTTTGCGTCTTGGTTATGAAACCCCCATCATCCTGCAATGAGCGACACGCTTTGAAATCTCCGTTCCTGAGCATCACTACAGCAGCTCGATCAGACTTGTTTACCTGCTGCTTTGTATCTTCAAGCATCGTTGTCTACGTGATCCTCCGATTGGCATGATGGGAATTGAAGTTTATAAGTGAAACGAATGCGAGAAACGCGTTAATTTCGCCGCTGCTCGTGTCCGATCGCTCATAAAGAAACACGCGTATGTGTCTGTATCAGGCGGCTGATGTTGCGTTGTGTAATTTCGCAAAATCACTGTTTAATAAAATTGACCAGCGGGGTTGCCAGATAGACGAAGAGATAGGATCCTGATCTGATTAAAAATAAACCCGAAAAAAATAATTTGTGATCTCTGTTTGTGTCTGACTAAAATATTAAAACCATAGCTTAAGCTACGAAAAAATATCCTGTTTAGTTTAAAATAGTTCAATGTTTTGAAAGCAGTCTCTTATGCTCACCAAGCCTGCAATTATTTGACCAAAAAATACAGTAAAAGCAGTAATATAGTGAAATAGTATTAGAAATTAAAAAACTGTTTTCTATAAATGTTATTTATTCCTGTAATGGTAAATTGAGCATTATTCCAGTCTTTAGTGTCACATAAATCATTTCTAATGTATTTTTAATCAAATAAATACAGACTTGGTGAGCATAAGAGACTTTTTTGAAAAAGATAAAAAATCATAGTTATTCCAAACTTTGACTGGTAGTGTGTATAAAACAAGTAGGCTTAGCCTATAATATATTTTTATTTATTAGATTCTCTAATGCCGCTTTGGAGTGGTAGTGTAAGATAAATTAATTAGATATTGCAAATAAATTGGAAGTAAAACCCATTTTATTAGTGCAGAGAACAGTATATGTAGGCCTATTTTGTAAAACATTTGCAACTGCTTTTTATCACATAATTACGCACCACAATTCAATTGTGTCATCTGTTATAAAAGGACTACTGAAGAGACAAGTTCATTTAAAATGTAAAGTATTGAGAATGTGTAAATAAAATTTACTTGCATTTTTACAACACTGATGTAAGCGTGTTCCATCAGATAATCAAAAGATCTACACCCACACACTTGCTGTCTTGATGCCCACTTACAACTACTTATAATTAGAGGACATGGCAACCTCACCACCAGCAGCATTTCCCGAGCACAGCTGACTCGGTGGCCACGCCCCCTCTCTAGCCACGCCCCCTCTCTTTGACATCACATTGCTGCCAGCTCTGCGCAGTTTGCTAGAAATGCATTGTATGTGTGTTGTGTCACGTAGTATACTTCACCTTAGCGCAGAGTTTTTGTCGTGCTCCTCATTATGAAATGCATGGCTTATAAAAATAGCATCGGAGGATCTTCAGATGCGTCGTAAACCTAAACAAGCCGGACTTTCCTGGTGAGGCAATGCAAACGCGAACTTGAACTTCCTTGTATTTTTGTACAGAGGTGCAGTCATTGATTAATATACGTTTGCATTGACAGTTTGCCATTTTGAAAGCCTTGAAATGTAAGTTGCATTACTTTGCATTAAAGTGTTCAGTAATCCAGCTGAGATTGAAGCAGCTAGTGAGTTTGCCATGTTTCCACAATATTAGCTGATATTGCTTACTAGAATATTTAATACTGTAAAGTACTTATAAATATTCATAACATAGAATGTTTGTCTTTTTCAGGTCTCACAAGGTAACTCTTGCTAATAAACATGGCCTGGTCTTTGGGATGTTGCCATAAAAACACACCCCTCGAAGAGATGAACGCTGACCTATTTTTTACCACAGTATCAAGTGTCTCAAAAGAAAGCTCCACACCGATTTTGCAGGACATGTCCCGCTCAAAAACAGACAGCGGAAAGAGGCCAGTTAAAATTCGTCCACCGAGCCCAAAAGCTGCTCCAAGGCAAACAGCAGGCCGCAGCCTGTCATGTGAACCACCAACCAAATCCATCATCCAGAGGCGCACACAGTCCCTTCCATCTCCATCAGAGCGAAGGAGGCTTAGTCGCAGAGCCAGCGTCCGCTTTGTGGACTCTTTAGGGTTGGACCTGGAAAATGTCAAGGTTTTCAAAAGCGGGGAGGACCCGTTTGTCCCTGAGCATGTTCTCTTCCGACTCTTAATGAACGCAGAGTTAGCCTCAAGTAAGAGGATGGAGATTTCACTCCCATATTTGAAACCGATGTTCTCAGTCCAGCCAGGTGACTGTTCAGACTTCACCGAGCGTCTGTGTGGCCAACAAATATGTCTGGAGCGGGTTTTGTGCTATGAGCCTGGAATTATAGGCATCGTTCAAGTTGTAAACTTAGCATTTGAGAAAGAAGTGAGTGTTCGCTACTCTTTTACAAACTGGAAGAATTGCTCAGAAACCAAGGCTTACTGGGTTACAAGCAAATCCATTTCAAACGGGCCCTGCTGTGACACTTTTCGATTTCATCTACCCGTTCCTCCATATATCCTTCACCCTGGAGCAGTGCTGGAGTTTGCCATTTGTTATAAAGTAACGGGCATGCAGTTTTGGGATAACAATGGTGGGCAGAATTACAAATTAACCTGTCAGAGTTATAACCTGCCTGTGCCGAAGGAATGTGAAGACAGCATGATACACTTTATCTGAGAACACTGATTTGTAGATGAAACTTTTTTTTTTAAAGCACCGTTTCACTTTATATTTTGCTTGCAACCACCAGCATTTTCACCATGTAATATACATTGCTGACCTTCTGAAAGTCTTGCCATAGTGTATTTCATTTGTGATTAACTTGAAGCCATGTGAAATATGAGATTTTTAACTTTACGATTGTGAGAACTGGACTGTAGCACTGAGAGTATTATTGTATGTTGACTTGATAATGTAATATAGATTTAAAAAGTGCCTTTACTGTATTTTTTTATATTTCAGGTTTGCACTTACTTGTGTGAGGATGTTGTACGTTTTCATAATACTTGTGGGTATTGTAAACAGGTTTTAGGATGGGTAATGCCACTTGTTTAGAAGAACTGATTAAAAAAACTATTCAGCAATTCTTTACTGCATCACATTGTCCTTCTCATAAAACCTTCCAAATAAAGCCATATGTAGGCACAAATTGCTGTTTATAAAGTGTTGCAGGGTGATTTATTTTTGTAGGTCAGAACTCAGAAATTAATTTTAATTTTAGCACTTATTCCATCATCCTGAAGCCTGAAGTCAGTTGGTTTCTAGAAACTTGAACTGGCATGGAAAGTTTGAAATATATATATATATATATAAAGCTGTTTTGTGACGATAACCAGGCTGATGCAAACTGCTGGCTTGAACTACAAAAACATGTCATCACTACAGCATTATGTTTTTTGTTTTTTAAGTGTTTTTATTGTAAGTTCAGTTTGTTAGTGCCATGATTCAGGTTATAACAACAAAGTTATTTACATTTATATTTACAATAAACGATACTAAAAGTCATTTACATGTCTTGTTTGTTTTAATACAATTCTGTTTATTAAAACCAATGCTATTTCAAATGTGTATATAAAGCTGAAATGCATAAATCATTAAAATATTTCCAGTACGGTTTTTTTATTTTATTATTTTTTTTTATTTTTTGCATTTTTATTTTTTTTTTATTTTTTTTTTGTAAAATTTGTGCCATTCTGCTTTTAAAATGTACTATTATTATGTCTTTACTACAGTGTTTAATTGTACACTCGGCGAGTTTTGAATCGAGAAGCCGTTCAATCGATTCACTGACTTGTCTGCGCGTGCGCGTCATTTTTTCCCGCGTTATCAGAACACAACGTTACAGTACAACCGTCAAAAGCGATATAAATCGCTTTTTAACAAACTATTTTGAGTGTAAGTTGACCATTTCCCTCTCGGTAACTGTACTTTTACGATCTACGTTAACTTCACATTATTTGTTAATAATAAAGGTTATGTAAAAGTCCGCTGAAGCGTCAGTCATAATCTGAGGTAAGGTCTGAACACCCAGCAGACAGCCTAAAATAGCTACGATTTAATCTAATTATTAAATATGATCGCTTACAGCATTCATTTTTACGGTTATGTCTATTATTTAGCTGTTTTGTGACAGCATTTTCGCTGCCTGTGCTGTAGTTTAGACCGTTATTAACGAGCTACAAATCGGCTAACAGCATAAAGTTAACGTTACTTGGCTTAATATAGTTATGGCATATTGATTAGTACATCACATAAACGAAGCCAAACACATAGTTTTGTTCCTTTTTTTGGTTAATTTAATTTAATTCAATTCTGAGAAATATGAGGACTGACATTTAAAGACAGCTGAGTCCTCATCTTTCCTGGAATTGTGTTTTCTTTGAATTATCTAACTTACATCTGAGATTCATATTTATGAGTTATTTAATGTCTTCAACATTTAAAACAGGTCATCGTCTGTGCATCATGGCACCTTTGCAGGACCATCAGGTGAGAATTAAACCCAAACGAGCTGTTTAATTCATGCTTTTATTTCTGGGAAAATGGTTTTAACTTCTCACCTCTGAAATGCTTATGTAATTATATGAGATGCTTTTTTTATTCATTAAGACCACAAAGTTCACTTTGTATTTTTTTTTTTTTTTTTTTTTGCTTAGGTGGAGAAACTGGTGGATGAGGCTTTTAAACACAATAATTTTCAGGACCTAGAAAAATTTTTACAAAATGAAAACAAGGAAGAAACCACTATAAAATGTTCCAGACAATTCATGACCAAGCTGGATAAGCTTTTCATCAGGGTTAGTGATATGTTTAACATTGCCTTCATGACTTAACTGTATGAACTTCTTCACTGGATTTATATGTACTGTTGTATGTTCTTGCAGGAGATGGATCTTGGAAATGTGGACAATGCTTGTCTGGTGCTTACCATTTTACACAAATATGGCGAGATGCTGGTGTTTCCAGGCGGTGGAGGAGTATCTGTGATGGTTGCCCAGGGATTTGTTAAGAAGATAAGTTTATAATCAGTGTTTCTGTTCTCTCAATGTCTGTTTTGGTGAAGAAGAAGAATGTTTTTATTGCTTAAAATGTATGTTTACATGGTGCAGTGGTTCGAGAAGGCCAGAAAGCTGTGGGTGGAGGCAGGGTCATCAAGAAATGAGACTATGATAAAGCTGGCTGAGGACTTCTTTGATGCACTGATGGTTTGTAACGGCACATGTTGGGGGGTAAAATGAAAAGCAACAGTCTTTAGCTATATTTTCTTGTAAACACCTCAATTGATCCGAATGAAATTTTAATCATTTATAAACTCGCAATAAGTCTTTTCCTCTCTGAATTGCGAGTTTATAAACTGAGATCACATCTCACAGTTCAGATAGTTGTGAGATAAAAAACTCCAATTACCTTTTTTATTATTTTTATATTCCCTGGTGAAAATTAACTTCCATATGAATCAGTCTAATTTCTCTGTTGGATAAAAAAATACTTATGAATTTTCATATTTAATTTACACCTTACAATTTGGTCAGTGAAGGATACTAAGTATTTATTATATATTTGTTTTATTTACATTATAGCAGTGGCTTTGTTCTGAGCACAGAATGCATGACATGTTGCAACGTTTAGTGTTCATGTAAACAGAGCTTTCAAAATCTGAAATCAGACTGGATTCATTCTGACTGATAGAAAATTCAAACATACCTATTGAAAGCCATCACTGAAATGTCACCATTGGTGAAATCTGAATCAGCAAATGTAAATGCTAAGAAATAAGATCTATAAGATCAGAAAAGTGCCAAAGAAAACATAATTAGTGAATTCAGAAACACACACATGCTGTATTATAGTATTCTGATTTGTGCATGTCATTTCACCTTTGCAGGTTGTTCATGAAAGTTGTAAAGAAGGTGAGTGTTTTGTTCCAGATTTAAAAAAAAAAAAAAAAAAAAGACAAAGGGGAAGTTTAACAGTGCTCTGCATTCAGTTCAAATCTGTGTATCCCCTCAGGTACATATGAAGTGACTGAAGCTCTGCTTAGTCACTTTGGCAAACTGGCCTCTGATGCACAAATAAACATCATGATTCAGAAAGAGGTAGGAGATTCATTGCATTTCTTAATGGAAAGCCTTCCTAGCTTCAGTCACCATTGATATGCTGAGAAGTAATCATTTCAACCATATTGAAATCTCATCCTACACCTCCAGTCATGACATGTCACTCGAGCTGTGTTTACCCAGACTTTTCCAGAAATAGAAGACTGAATTACAGGAGGGGATGTATGAAGGATTATTATTTACTCTTATTGACAGGCAGCAAGGAAGCTCAATGCTATTCTGGAAAAGATTCCCATGGAGCTGAAAAAGAAAAAGAAGATCTTGTCAACTCAAGAGGCTTCGTCTATGATGTATGTTGAATGATAATGCATTATCAGTCTCCTGAGTCTTAAGTACTTAACCGTATGTTTAAAAGTTCCTCTCTTGCTCCTTATTCTGGAAAGCACCTGTAGGAGTGTGAGTATGTTTGTATTTTAAATCTGTAGTGTGTTGTGTTTTTATCAGGAATGCAGTGGCCAGTCAAATCCTCAAAGGTGGAGGTTAGTGTAAAAATCCATTGTAATGAGTATACGTAGTTTAGAAAGTGCGATCATAAAATTATTTAAAAGAATTACAAATGCTATGATCATTACGAAACTCATTTTAGACTGCACTCATACTACGACTGATTGTAGCTACATATCTGTTGTGGTTCAGATTATGATTTGCAGGTGTCTTTAATGGAGGCCCTCTGCAGAATGGCTTCACCGGCTCAGAGGAATCAACTAGCTGACTCCTGGTTTACAATGACCTTTGTCTCGTCTGCATTCAAGAAAATCAAGGATTCGGAGTTTGAGACTGTAAATATGGCCTCACTTGAAATATGTCATTTTAAACTGAATTTCTTCGGTCACAGGATTTTAGAGTTTTTTTAATTTTTTTTATTTTTTTTGTTTTTTTTGTTGTTACAGGACTGTAGGAAGTTTCTAAATATGGTCAATGGCATGCAAGGAGATGGGAGAAGGTACTTAATATCTTTTGACAGCTTTTGCTTTTTTTTTTTATTGATTGTATAACATGTCTTGGTTTATCTTCTCACAGTGTGTACTCCTACCCTTGCCTGGAGGTATTTTTGGACAAACATGAGGTTAGTTTTCACATTTATAAGGGTGAGTATGGGAATATATTCACTCTGTTATTTTGTGCAGTTTTGAACCACATGTATATTTCTGTTTTGTTCTATTTATAGCTGCTCATGCCACAGGACAAGAATCTGGAAGCTTTCTGGATTGACTTCAATCTAGGAAGTCAAAGTATCTCTTTTTACTTCTGTGTGGCTAATAAGAAGGCCCAGGTAATGACATTATAGTCTCTCACAGTGGCCACTTCTTACATTAGACCTTGGAAAATAATAATAATACTGTATATTACAGGATTTTCCAAACGGGGATTTGCATAGCCCTGAGGATTTGTGAGTTGATGAAAAGCTAATAATTATATCAAATGTAAAATAAAATAAATAAATGGTGCTGCACAATAATCACAGTATGATCTGCTATATTCAGCATCTCAAAGCAGCTCAGTTCATGGTAAATACAGCAAATAATTTGCATTTGAGAATCCAACATGCAATAACTTTCATTTACACATTTCTATAATTGCATACATTTTTATGGACAGAGGTTTACAGCATTTCAGCAGTATAATTATAAAAATAAAAGCTTGAGGATTTGAAATGTTTAAAGCTGAAGGATTTGAAAATTTGAAAGTAAAGAATTTAAGACATAAATATTAATATTGTAAATTGTAGGTAAACATAATGATTAAATACTATTTTTTATTTTACAATACAATTGTAATTTACAACAATATATTTTCTTTATATAACATTATAATAATTATTATTAATATTCAATTTGGGTTCCTAATACACTTGAATCTTATATGAACTGAGGTATTATCTTTTTACTTGAATGTCATGTGACCAACCAACATCAGAACCGTGAGTTAGGGCTGGGCGGTATATCGAGTTTATACAATATATCAATATTTTCTTTATAAGTGATACGATATAAGGCAATACCGTTTATATCGATATATACAGTAGTTTGATATGAGTGCATCTGAAAAATATAGCGGAGGACACCGGCTGAGCTGCTGCGGAGAAAGTACATAATCCAGTTTGTTCTAAACATGTGACAAGCTTTATATTAAGGCCTTTAAAACTGGTAAGATATAGTATAGTTTATAGTTTGGCATAGTTTAAGTGGCTCGGCCCATCAGATGCTCTGACGAAAGGCTGCGTGTGCCGCTGACAGAGACTACTCACGCTGTTTAATGTGTTTGAGATGTGCTGTTTCCCTTAATGCATAACTTACATTTCACAGGTATATTCTCCGTCTGTAAATGTTAGAAAGTCATGGAAATATTTCCATTTTGCTGTCAGAAGTGCATAAGCCTTCTGCTTTGCGATTCTCCGCTAAACTTCACAGACTTCAGTGGACGAGCGCCACCACGCACATGCGCGCCAATTAAATAGGAACACAATAATTCTGACTAAAGTATACATTTCGCGGAAATATTTGTAGTTGGACAATAAATGTGACATGTAGAATTTTAAACCTATAAGTAAGTCTATTTTTATGATAGCACTAACTGTAGAGTGGCTGTAATGGGGTAATCAAAATAGCCTAACACAACTCTGTGCTTTTGTTCTTATTTTCATTTTTAATTTAGTGAATTTAACTTCCGCTTTAAAAGCCTTATTTTTGCTTTTAGATTGCAGTGTTACAATGTTAGAATAAAAAGTGATTTTAACCCTTTTTTGCACATAATATAAAGGCTTACATGGTTACATTCACTTTAGCCATTTTGTTTTCATAGCCTTTAATATGTATTGTTTTGTTGGACAACATTGGGCGGTAAGTGAAGTATATATATTAAATACCGATTTTTTAAAAATCCAAATACAAAAACGAAAATACAGAGATATATACCGTATGTCGCAAATCAGCCAAAAAATACTGAGATATGAATTTTTGCCCATATCGCCCAGCCCTACCGTGAGTATGTGAATGTTTTGTTGAATTATTGTAATATTAGCTTAAAAAAGAAGGGTAGGTTTTTGGCTGACAAAACCATTTAGGAATCTCGTTTATAATTAAGTACAAAATTGTGCTTTAACTTACAGGGCTTATTAATCACATTTGACAGTTTTCTGGAAGAAATGAATAGGAATATGAATGTTAGATGTCTCTCTCCTTTCAGGATGGTCAGTGGAGCACTCTGTGTATAGCTGAAAATGAGGTCCAGAGTTACACAGTAGAAGGTAACACAATCAACATTGTCCCCTCTAAACAGGTCTTCTGCAGCTGTTCTCAAAACCCACAAAAACAATAGTTTCGGATCCATATTGGACTTTCTGAGCTCAGGATTTGTTCTAAGCTGTGTATAAAAACACATCTATATTTAATTTCACAGAGGAGAGTGGCAAGAAGGTTCTTCATCTGGTTCTGACTGAGCCAGCCTGCTTCGACAACTTAGAGGGCTCCAGAGTCACCATCAAATTCAGCTCATCTCTAGACATCCTGCGAGCCACTGAGAGTGTTTATGGGCAGGCTAAGAACAGGGTGAGTGATGTGGCTGGTGTTACTTTATCTCAAAAAGACCTGCCTGTACAGTCGAAGTTCTATAATGAAGAGTAGAAATGTCAAGAACCAGTATTTCATCTAATCAGAACTTTTACTTTAGTGTATGCTTAAATAAAATGTGACTAGTCCTTCTGTAATTACAAAAAAATCACATTTTTCCCTTATCCAGTTAAGCGCAAATCCCAATCTACTCTAATAAAGAGTATAACATAACATTCCTGTTTAAATTTTACATGGTATTGATTTTATAGCTTTACACCAGAGTGATCAATCCAAAACTAAATGAATGGTTTGATAAGATGACATGCATGTTTTTATGTGGTCGTTAGGATCTCATCATTTGTTTAATAAGCTTTTGAGCTGAAGAGGCTGTACAGCTCTAACTTATTGTTAAATCTGCTAATAGGAATGAAACACTTACATTAAATATCTAATCACTTGTTTTATGCAGTCACACAGCAAATCAGCAGTGATGTTTTCAATCCCTCTTGCTGTATTTCAGACGTCTGTTAGGAAGTCCTCTATTGTGAAAACACCTGTTCACGTCAACCTAAGTTCACAGGAAAGTTCACAGGTGAGTCAGACTCAAAGGATACCTTAAAACGAGCCAGTCATTTCTTCCTAAGGTGAATTGTGACATTGCAGTGTGTCTTTCTCTCATAAGGTGTGGGGTTTAACTGTCTGTGTTAAACTAACAGGTTTTTGTTCCTGAAAGTCAAGTGTCCCCCTCTCTGCGTGTAGAAGGAAAAGGGTCATCATCAGTCAGGCACAGCATTCCCTGCCAACCTCTCACACATCCAACACCAGATACAAACAATGTGCCCCTACAGGTAAGACAGGAGGCTCACAACATAAACATTGTAATTGTTCATTCATTTTAGGATGCCTGTGGAGCTTTTACAAAGCATAATGATGTTTTGTGAGAGCTTCGAATTGACCACAGATCTAATGGCATTTTTTCGACAGAGCTGAATATTGTTCCCTCTCAAGCCATTTTTGAAACACACCTGCTTGTCGGATTTTATTTTAAAAACTAGGCTTTTTCCTCTGTTAACACCAGCTGCCTGATGGAAATATCTGTTATGTAATTGCCTTCATCAAGGCTTAATTATAATCATGATTGTTTATTGGACCGTGCATCCAGGCGTGTTATTAAATTAGATGACCTGTATAATTAACTTTGGTGAACTGTTGTCCTCATTTACCCTGTTGAAGAGTTTGTATTTTCTCACTTTTAACAACTGGAATATGGTGACACTGACTCACCTCTGGTACTGCTGCTTTCATTACAGCTTTGTGCACATGCTAGTGGCATCATTGTGGCTGGAAGTCTCTTGCTCTAAAAGTGCAAATTTCTTTTTCTCAGATGGTAACCCCTATAAAGATGAAGGTGTCTGAGTCTTGCATGTATATTTCTGGCAGTTTGGGGAGTAAACAGGGGAGCTGTTCCTCCATCTGTGTGCTACCTTCAGGTAGGTCCATTAAGCTGTTTATGACTAAGAATCCATTCTTGTAGAGTATCAGCTCTGTAGTTTTCCCCAGCAAGTGTGTAAGCAATCTCAGCTCTGTTGTTGATTACCACACAATAATTTTGAATTGCCCCTCAGTTTGTTAAAAGGTTTGTTGTAAAGATTATGTCTTGCTTGTGGTGAAATGCCTGTAACATATAGCCATCTGTAGATTTTAATGTCATTTTTATGAGCAATATAAAGTTTTGTAACTACTTTTTTATAGTGTCAAAGCTAATGGTGAAACCAGCTCTTCAGATGATGAGCTCTTCAGAGAGGAAGAAGGAGATTGAACTTAGAGAACTCATGATGTCTAAAACATCTTCCAGTGTGCCTTCTCTTAGTTTTCAGTGCGAGAATAACCAAAAGAAGGCCCATGCAATTCAAGCACAGGTATAACCTCTGTAGAAGGTTTCACTTCAAATTCAAGTTTATGCTGATGAAAACAAATGGAGAATAGGGTTTATGAAACACTGTTACATTAATGAAGAAATATACTGATTAGTCTTGATTTGTAATGTACTGATTTGTAATGAACAGCTTAATGGATGTAATCTCAGTGAATTCTGTTTGTGTCTTGTTAGTCGACCCCTGCTGCTCATAATGAAGACCAACAGAAAATCCAGGGCATAAAGGCTAAAGGAAAGAAGTACCACAAGGTGCTCTGAATTCATATATATATATATATTAGTTAAGATACATATATTAAACTATATTAGACATATTAGTTTATTTCATGTTTTCTGTTTTTGCTACCTTCTTTCTTCTCTTATTGGCTTATCTAACCCTATAAAAAAACTATATTTCTTGCAGCATATTCCTATAGACAAAGTAGTACAGATGGTGCAAGCTGACCATGAAGAGGACACTTTTGGTATTATATGAAGCATACTAAGGAAATTCCTTTGCCGATGTGAACATATTTAAATGCTTTTAACTTTTTTTTGTTTCTTTGTGTAAAAGATAACAGCATAGTCCCAGACTCCCAACCTGTGAGAAAGGGAAGCTCATTGTGAGTGTATTATTAGTGCCATTTCGATTACCATTTCCTAACTGTTTAACATTACATCCATTGTAGAGAGGATTCTGTCTGCTCACAATATAATGTATGCTTGGATGTCTATCTTCTACATGTTACTGATCAGTTCACCTGCTATCTGGAGCTTGAACTCTAGTAAAAGGAGAATCTCTGTATCCGGATCACTGCTGGCTCTGCAAAAAGATTGCTCTAAAAACTGCACTATATCAGGTGAGTTAACAGATATATAAGGTATGTTTTATCAGCAAATAATAAACTACAATACGTGACTCTTGAATGCATAATTGTGATTGGTCAATCCCGGCATTCCGTAGTGAAATATTTTTGTATTATTATGACCTCTATACTATAATTGACTGTTTGAACCAGTTTCCTACACAGCTGTGCTAGTTACATGTCTCTTATCACTGTGCAGTCACATTCTCACATAATAAAAATAATAATTTACTCTCATTATTACTCCCCCAGTGGTTATGTTTTATTCTTTGCACTACTATTCAGGGAAGCAAGTGTAATCCAGTTCATGAAAGAATGAGCCAGTTCTTTTTATCCTGAATCAGTTAAACGCTGAATCAGTCCAATTATTTATGCTGGTGGTGGTTGAGGAGAGACCCCCCACATGATTGTAAAGCGCTTTGGGTGTACAGCAATACACATAAAAGCGCTATATAAATGCATCATTCATTCATTCATTATTTACTCACTGAATCTGTCAGATTGTTTATTTAATTTCCCTGCTTCAAATCTTGAATTTAGGAAACACTGTTCCTGATATTTTGTCACTATATGAATCAGGTGGCTTTGTGTAACCTTGCATTCTGTGTAATCATCTCCAGATGGTAGTTCTCATCCCCCTCCTCAGCGTCTGTCCCCGGCACAGTGTACATCCAGAGCCCTGACCCAGAAGCAGCTGCACACCCAGCTCACTCAGAGATTGGAGGAGGTGGTGAGGGAGCAGCAGGGTCCAGATGGCCGTACAGCCCAGAGAGGCTCCTCTCTCGAGCCCAGGACTGCAGGTCAAGAGAAAGAAAATATGGAGAAATCAGTGAAGTCCATGCCTGCTAGACCTGCACAAGAGAGAAGGAAGAGTAGTGAAGTTCAGGGTGACACATCAGACCACGACAATGTGAGACTCTTTTAGTTGGAATAGATGTCTTTATGTTATAAAGAGCAAATATTATTAGTGTTTGCTAAGGCAGGTATTACATTACTTGAATTTGGAGTCGATTTGTTCTAGGCACGTTGAGATGTAGCACATAAGAGTATGTGGGTGATGCAGGTTTGGATCAGACCTAGCATGCCTTGTGAAAAAGAAGTGTGCTTAATTGCACTTATAGTGTACTTCAAATCTTAAAATTGTATTTTTAAAAAAACTTCTTGCAGATAATATAATATTTATGAAATATATGACCTCTTGAGTGTTTGTAAAGAGTACACTCATGACTAGGTCTTTTAATACACTTAAGAACACTTAAAAAGTACATTTTGTAAAATTATAAAATAAAAAATGTTACATTTTAAATTATTGTTTTAATAATCTTGTGTCATGCAATAAAAAAGTACACTTATTTTCTATTTTTGACTAACATACTAAATCACATGTAAAGTGCTTGATTTATAATTATAACTAGTGTTATTTGATATTACATTTAAATTAATATATTTAAAATTTACTATTTTAAAATTCTATTTAAAATTTACTGCAACTTCATCATTAAAAATGTATAATTACAAATATATTTAAATGCATGACATGCAAGTTTCAACAGAAATTACATTAAAGTGTATTTTAGTGTTCAGTGCTTGTCAGTTCATTCAGCAGTATACTTGAACCATATTTCAAAGACAATAGAAGTAATTATGAATTACATATGAAGATGTATTTAAGTCTAAGCTATATTTCCCATATTTTAATTTTTTAATTATTGTAATTATAAATAACGTGCAATTACGTGTCATAAAACATTACATTCAGTTCACACTTGTATAGTATTTTAAATATATTTAATATGTTATTTTAAAGCGTATTATTTCAGTAATACCTGTAAACACTCAAGTATGCGAAAGTGTACTTCTTTTTCACTAGGGATGTTCCAATCCCATTCTTCTCTCCCCATGATTTTCTGTCCTCTCTCTACTATCCTGTTAATTGATAGCCTGTAAATCAAAGAAAACAAAGCAAGGTTTATTATATTAAACTATGTTTGTTGTTATTGTTCTGAAGATGGCACATGCTGCAGATTGCATGGTGAAAATGATATCCAGTCATCATAAGAGAACTGCCAAAGCAGCATCCCATGAATCTGGGGCCCCGTGTAATATCGGGTCTACAAACAGGTGACACAGTCTGATCTTTCATTCATGCCCTAACTTTTCCTCTGTCCTCACATGGAATAACAGTGTTACCTTCACTTTCAGATATCTGCTCAATAAGAGCTGCTGTCCATCCTCCACTGTAAGTCATTTTGAAAGAAAACAGTATTTGTAATGTCAAATCAATACATCTACCCTGTTGAAAAAAACAGCATATGCTGGTTAGGTATGTTTTGAAGCATGGCAGCTGGTTATGAGCTGCCATGTTTTAAAACATACCTAACCAGCATTTGCTGTTTTTTCAACAGGGTAGTTATAAACGTGATGCAAACTTACCATTTTTTCCCCCTTGCACATTGTGTTACAGGAGAAAACTGCTGCCAAGAGTTCAAGCTTGCACAAAACACAAGACAAAGCCAAGAAGGAGTTCCAGCAGCATGAGTACTGCATTTTACTGACTTCAATCCCTTAAACTAGGGATATTTAGTTTGAAAACATCTTTTATAATCACTGAATTTATTGTGTTTGGTCTCCTCAGGGATGTTTATGTATTTACAGAAGACACGCCAAAAATTAGTGTGGTAAGGACACCAATAGCTCTGAATGCAAACAAAATAAATATCATAATATTTATAATATTTAAAAACGTGATAATAAACTTCATTAGTTCTTAATTTTGTCCTCTTTAGAGAAAGAAATCCTCTGATACATCCAGAATGGAAAGCAGGTAATTCTGTTAATTTACAAAAACAGCACCCTCTAGTGTTGAACAATACAATAATACTCCAAAGTAAAATAAATCTCTCCAAAGAAATCCTGCATTTGTGAACATGTGACTGCTTGTTAATACATTATGTATTTTATTGCATATTTATATTACGTTTTCTCTTTTAGTCCTCCAAGTAATCCTCAGACTCTCTCCAAGTCTGCTAAAAGACGTCGGCTTACAAAGGTTTCACATTTCATTAATTATTTGGGGATGGACACTTATGCATTTGTTGATTTAACATATGCCTATCACAAAAATATCTATTTTTTATACTTGGTTGTGTTACAATCTAGGCTGCCAAGGCAAATGAGAAGAAAAAGCTGTTCAGTGATACGGACACAGACAACATGACAGAGATTAGCTGGTTACACTCAGCCAACAGGAAACCGAAGCCCAAAGTGGCAGACTACAGCAGGCAGCCGGTTAAACCCATCTTTCCACCAGCTGACACTGCATGTATGCTACACCAATCTCTTACATCTCCAACTGTTGTTTTGAACTCTTCTTTGTCATCTGCAGAGGTTAACTCTAGAGTGAAGATGGGTGGCATCTATTTAATTAAGGACTACACAAAATGTATTGATAACTACTTTCCCTCTCTCTTTTTCACATCCTTCTGTACGTTAATCTCTTACACTTTCATTTTGTTTCAGTTAAATCACCATATACACCTTTGCCTTCGCCAAAACCAGTGAAAGAACAAATCAAGCCAAAGCGGGTAAGAACAAGTGCCATATTCGACAATTTGTAGCTTTTTTTTGTCACTTTTATAATGTTATTTGGTGGTGGTGGTGGGGGTTAGGTGTTTATTGGTAAATATAGGTTGGTTATGTGGTAACGTGCTCATGTTTGTAACGTCATAAGCGGAATCATTTCCAAATTAACCATTTGCTGCTTAGTTTGGTTAGGGTGGACTGAGGAGAATATTTGAATCAGTCTGCATAGTAAATTGAACTGTTATTTAAACCCAGTTTTACTACACTTTTTTGAATCAGTAGAATTGTATTTTTTTTATAATCATATTTATAGTAATTATTCACTTTTCTATTGAATTGGGTGAATAGAAGAGACAGAAGAAAATGGCTGAACAGGAGGATAAAAAAAGGCAGCCAAGCATCAATAATAAGAAAGCCACAGGACGACCTCAAAGAGCTGCAGCCTTGACCAGAACCTACAGAGAGACGTCTGACTCAGACAACCAGTCCAGCCTGTCAGAGAGTGAAAAAGCACCACCCCCTAAGGTATGTGGTATTCAGCACAGTCAGTTCACAGAAATCTTCAGTAGTTGTAAATGCCTTTATTTAAAATCTTCAGGGTCTAGACAGACTAATGATAATGGTCCTGATGAGCTTTATGTCTCTGTCTTTTCCAAATAGAAAAAAGCAGTTGGGCGAGCAGCAACGCTTCAGCAGACTGTCCCAGCTCGAGCCACAGAACAAGGAGAAAAGAGAGAGAAAAGAGTAGACATAGACAAACTACAAAATGAGAAGAACGTACAGAAAAAGGCAGATAAAATCTTTGCAAAGATTCTGGGAGGTCAGAGAAATGATAAAAGCAAAAAGATGTGTAGTCCAGAACATCTTACAGTGAAAAAGACGTCATCTGCTCAGGGGTCAGTCAGAAGACAGAAGGAATCTTGGGCTGCAAGATTATCTTCCACATTCGCCTCGCCTCCCTCCATTGAGAAGATGAGATGTAAGAATTAAAGTGCCTTAAATTAGCTATTTGTATTTGTATAAATGTATGACTGTCAATTAAAATGTTTATTTGCAAAATTTATGCACAAGTCAGGGGCATTAATAATTGTGTTAATTACTGGCTCTGGTATAAATCATCTTGTGTAACTACTGTGTAAATTATATTTTATCTTTCTCTGTTGCAGGCAAAAAGCTAATGACCAACTTGAGATCCAATGCAACACCTCTCCGTTCTCTGTCCATCTCTCCAATTGAAGCCGACTCTTCTCCACTACAGTCTCTCGGTTCTCTCAAAGCCTCCTCTCTCTGTAAAACCCCAGGGAATAGAGCTGCTGTGAAACTGCCATCTCACACCATAACACCTGTTTCCACAACCTCAAGAGGCTCTAAGCGGATTCCACCTGCTGCACAGGTAAACAGGAAACATAGTGCATGTTTTCAAATCACATTGATGGAAAGATCAAGACATTACAGCTCTCATTGCTCATTTCATTGTTAGTTCTGATCATAAAGTTGTCTCAAAAAATATTTGGCATTTGGTATCTGCAAAATATTATGCTAAAGAGCTAACTTAATATTTCTATGGCAATATATTTTTTTATTTTGATGTTCACTACTTTTCAAAAGTTTGTGATTAGTTTGTTTGTTTTTTTTTTTTTACAGAAATTTAATACTTTTATTCAGCAAGTATGCTTAAAAATTGATCAAAAGAGACAGTAAATACATTTATAATAGCAAAAGATGTCTATTTCAAATAAATGCTGCTCTTTTGAACTTTGTATGCATTAAATAGTCGTGAAAAATATATCACACATTCCTGATAACTGTTTTCAACATTGATAATAATCAGAAATGTTTCTTGAGCAGCATATCAGCATATTAGAATGATTTCTGAAGGATCGTGTGTAGGGATGGCTCGATACCACTTTTTCAGAACCGATCACGATCCGATACCAAAAATTCTGAGTATCTGCCGACACCGATATTTATCTGATATCAGGTCAGTTTTTTTAAATCAGTGTTGAATTTTTATACCTCGGTGTGTGTTGACCTGATCATGACTTTTTTGTGTTACACACAATCTACTAAATATAGACAACTTTATTGTAAAGAAAAACAACAAATGAATGCATTAGGGGTGGGACAATACATCGATATGGCGATATATCGTGATCCTTCTCCATGCGATACGATAATCGATATCTGGCGCCAAATATCGATATTTTAATTAATACAATAAGGTGCTCTAAATACATTTTCCTGCTCCCAGCGTCTAAAAATGTGTGGAAATCGCGGCCGCGCCATTTCCAGCTTCTTTCCAAGAGCGCTCTGAGCAACTGTGAAGCGCGTTCTCTATGAAGATGGGGAAGCACGAGGAACCGAATGATAAACAGATTTTCAGCCACTGTATTAGCTCTACTGCTATATATACGTTTATGGAGATGAAAACTAAAAAACTGCCCCGGAACAGTTATCAGCATGGACCATAGGCACCGATCACGTTATTATTGCAGAGCGCATATTCAGTTCATGAGTAGCCGAACCTCTCCGCTCGGATCGCAGGTGGATTTCCCTCACTGTATGAGAGAGAGAGAGCGCCGCCGGTGCATTCAGTTTTATGTGAACAAAACTGGATGCTCTCCCTCTCTCTCAGATATTACAAGTGCGCGTTATGCAGTGTGAACAGTGGGCACCGACCAGCAGAAACATAAATCTGCACCTATGGCATGGAGGACGAGACAAAACACTGTCAGAGCCGTAATGCGGCGCAGAAGTGTGCAGTGTGTGTGCTTGCCGTGCGTCTACATTTGAAATAACCAACCTGAGCGCGCAAAAGACGCGATGTGAACGGCTATTTTTCCGTGCGGGGCTCCGTTTTTATGATGAGAGGAGTAGAAAGGTTGAGAAAGCACTCCAGGTAAATTTTGAAATGTACCAGGTTTATATATATATATATATATATATATATATATATATATAAAATTACATGGAGAGAGGCTATATAAGTTAAGCAGTTAAATGTTTGTTTACAAAGAAAAGTGTAAGCTTTTAATAAGTCCATGAATAAAATTATTAATTTACTCAACATGTTAAAATTGATTTACAGAACTTTTTGCTTTTTTCTAACAGTTTGGACTTGAATAAAGAAAGAAAACTTGCGCTTAACCTTTTCACAGGCATTTTGTTTAGACAGATATCGCGATATATCATTATAGGATTTTCTAGAAATATATCGATTATCGCAGAATCGCTGTATCATGATAGTATCGTTATCGTGAGCCATGTATCGTGATTATATCGTATCGTGAGGTACCCTGCGATTCCCACCCCTAGAATGCATATATAATTATAATCTATGACAAAAATACTATTATAAACTAGGTTAGTGGAAAATTCACTGCTTTAAAAAACAATAAAACCATCACAGAAAATTTTAATGGTTTCCACTACAAATACCCTTACAAACATTACAAACCATCAACTTTTAACCATTAAAACCATTAAAAATGATTTTCTGTAGTGTGTTTTGGGACCTACTCCATTAGGATTTATTGGTTTTAACAAGCCACCAATAGAAGGCGACCGATTACCAGTAGAGACCCACAGGGTCCATTACAGTTTCCATTAGAACCAATACAAGTCCCATTATAACCAGTAAAACCATTACAAATTGATTTTTTATTTTTTTTTCAGCAGGAAAGTTACTCTAGAAAAATCATGAGTGCGCAATAATTTTATAAAATCTAAAATTAGTGGGGAAGAAAAAAAAACATTATGGGGAACAAATAAAAGTGAATAAGTGTAGGACTAAATCTGGTAAAATGATATATATTGTTCTTTGTATTGTTTTAAAATACATTAATGAAAAACAACATATTTATATATAAATATACTGTAAAATTAAAAGACATTTCTTTTAAATGTATAGCACAGAAATGAGGCAGAAACATATGATAGATGAGACGAACAAGAAAGGCTATTAATAATATTTCATTGTGCAAAAGTATTATGATACGAAAGGCTCCAAATACAGAGCGGCACAAAGCGCTTATGCGCAGAATGATGCGCTTGAAGCAACACGGAGTCACAGACTCACGGTGCGCTGCGCTCCGCATAGAAAAAGTTCAAAGCACAAAGGGAAGAGACATTAATGCGTAGTGTATTAAATCTGTGTGATAGTTTATCGAGCCTTTTCTTTTAACAGTTTTAAATTTCAGTTACTGTGCTCGTTAAGAACATAGTGCTCTCTAGTCCAGAGTTGTGATCTAACCGACACTCGGTAGAAAGTAACACGATTTTGAAACAGCACGAATTAGTCCTGCAAGATAAAGTCCATTTATGCAAAACCATTTATCTTTATTTACAGATCAAGTATAATATTAGGAACATTTAGTAATCTTGCAGAGAGATTTATCGTCTTGACTCTAGTAACTGAATGCGGCATGCAGTTTGAATGCTGAATGGACAGACAGCCGCAGCAGAGAGAAGAGTTTACGTGAACTTGACTTAAATATTCATCTGTACCTCACATTAAACTATGTAACGGCTTCAGAACACTTGAAATATAGTGCACGAAAACTTTATGGTGTTTTATATTGTGTTTGTGGCTTTTGTGGGGCTTAACAATAACACAATAGTATACGCAGAATATCGGATTTGGATCGGCCTCATCTGACCGATACCCCGGTCCGGCAGAAAATGCCAGTATCGGAGCGATACCGATACTGAATATCGGATCGGCGCACCCCTGATCGTGTGACACTGAAGACTGGAGTAATGATGCTGAAAATTCAGACACACAAATAAACAAGATTTTACAATATATTCAAATAGAAAACAGTTATTTTAAATTGTTATAATATTTCACAATATTACTGATATTTATAGATTTTTACTGATTTTTTTTTATCAAATGAATGCGGCGTTTGAGAGCATAAGAAACTTCTTTCAAAAACATTAAAAAAATCTTACTGACCTCAAACTTTTGAACAGTGTATAAAGCCATTCATTTATATTTGTTTTATAACCTTAACATTTATTTTGTGAAATGTTTTTAAGTGTGCTTGTGCTATCTTTCTGTCTTTATTTAAAAGGAATGCCACTTGGGTTGATATTTTACAGTGTAATACAGTTACATTAATACATTTTAAGTATGGCTTAAGTTTCCATTTGTTTTTTGGGGCCACTATAGGTACAAATACAAGTGTGATTTGATTGTATTATTCAGTCTTTATTTTAGCATAAACATGTTGTATTTGTCATTACCTCTCTGATTTAAAAAATAATATGTTTATGTAATGCATTAATCCCGCAGGTTGAGCTGAGTCCAGTCCACTCATTACTGACCCCTACTCAACCCTTGGAGAAATCCACCCAGCCCTCCCCACGCATCCCTCCAGACCTCCAGGAGGAGCAGAGAGTTGTAATGAACAAAACCAGCCCAGCATCGTTTGAAAGGAGGTCTGTCATTTCTGTGACAATGAGCCAAACTTCTCACATATCTGTGAGCAACATGGCCTTGATGTGCACTGAGCTAGAGGTACAGCTTTAACAGTTTATTTCTGAGCACAGTTACACTTTTCATAGTACTACATTTCAGTAACACACCACTTCATTCTTGTACGACTTATAGAAAACACCAGCAAGCCAGAAAGGAAGTAAGGTCGAGAGACTAGAATTTAAGTCAGGTGAAGAGATTTTTTTAATTATGTTGTGTGTGTTTTTTTTTAATTATTTTATTTGTTAGTATACAAAAATAAGCATTTTTTTTTGTACCAATTGCTAATCAGGTCCAACAGCCATCCACAATCGTCTCACCCTGAGCCACTCCGCTAGTCCTTCAGAGAGAGATGAGGACAGTGAGGAGGACAAAGAGAATAAGGCTCCTTCTGCCTCGCAGCTAGCTCTGAAAATGATGCCTAGAAAGCTGTTTGTGCCTACTAATAAATCCTTCACTCCTAGTAAGGGTATTTATCACCTTTTTAAAAAGATTATGCATCATCCTAACTAGGCATGGTGTGGCAAGTTACCAGCATAAAGTATTTTTTTCTTGTGGTAATACCAGCCAATCAGAACATATTTGATGTTTAATATACAACCTTGAAAAGCTAGATTGAGGACCAATAAGATTTCACTATGGGCGGAAAAACCAAGCATGATGCAGCAAAAATAGAAACCAAACAACCTTGTTGAGTACAGAAACTTTGATTAACTCAAAAAATGTAAATGTGATTTATCATTTGATGCTTTATAACGTGATATAATCAGGGTAGGTCTCTATATATACATAGCAGATTACTGAATATTTAGATTTTGCGGACAGTTTTACTGAATGTGCATCTCAGTTTCTCGGACACAGATTAATCCCAGTCCTGACTCATCAGACACTGTTATTTTTGATTCTGCTGGGAACATATCATTTTCTCAATTTCCTGGTTAAGAAATTAGCCCAGATTGCATTTGATTCTGTGAGTGATGTTGTGTTGCTGTGCCTCAGGCCCCAATATTAAACCGCTGGTGAAGGATCAGAGCAGCTCAGAGGAAGAAGAGGAGGACATAGTCACAGAGAACGGGAGAAGAAAGAGAAGTTACCAGAGAGGCCTGAATAAAAGGGCCAAGGAAACAACAATATCCAGTAATGAGAGACTTGAGAGAGAAAGAGTTTCTGGGCACAAAATAAGGCTAAGAATATGCTATTGATGTCATTTAAATGTTTCGGTGTCAGTGAGGCTTTTTAATGCTTTTTAAAGAAGTCTCTTATGCTCACCATTTTGATCAAAAACAGTAAAAACAGTATTTTTCATTCTAATTTGCTGATTTGGTGCTCAAGAAACATTTCTTATTATCAGAAAAATAGTTGTGCTGCCTAATATTTTTGTGAAAACCATTTTTTTATTTTTTTTTTACATTTAACATTCAACATTCTGTCACTTCTGATCAATTTAAAGAGATAGTTCACCCAAAAATGAAAATTCTGTCATTAATTACTCACCTTCAAGCGTGCCGAACCCGTAAGACCTTCATTCATCTTCATAACTCAAAATAAGATAAGCTTTCTGACCCTGCATAGACAGCAATGCAACTGAAACACTTTATGGCCTAGAAAGGTAGTAAGGACATCATTAAAATAGTCCATGTGACATCAGTGGTTCAAACGTAAACTGAATGCACACGTATGCATCGTAGATCTCATGTGAATGGTGGTGGAGACTGATGCGGAAGAGAAGAAATTGTTAAATAGTTATTTTTGTTTTTTTTGTGCACAAAAAGTATTTTCGTATCTTCATAAAATTACAGTTGAACCGCTGATGTCACATGGACTGTTTTAACAATGTCCTTTGTACTTTTCTGGGCCTCAGACGTGTCAGTTGTGTGGCTGTCTATGCAGGGTCAGAAAACTCAGATTTCATCACAAATATTTTAATTTGTGTTCTTAAGATGAATGAAGGTCTTATGGGTTTGGAACGACATGAGGGTGAGCAATTAATGACAAAATTTTAATTTTTGGATGAATTATCCCTTTAAAAGTATTTCTTATGATTAAAAAAATCCCACTGACCCCAAATTTTTGAATGGCTGTATAAATATAAAAAATAGAATAATTCAGAAGCTCAGTTGCACTGTACCTCTAAGTTAACTCACTGTACAGGTGTGTGTGCTTTTGAAAGTGCTGATGAGTGACTCATGGGTATGTCTATGTGTGTTCCCTCCAGCTGAGGAAGTGGAGACACTGTCATCTTGCACAAGGTCCAGCTGCAGGCATGCCAGTGTGGAGGCAGACATAGACCTGACCCAGCCTGCTCAGCAGGTGGGCTTTATCTGCCATCAGTTCAGCTCAGAGCTTAAGAGGAAGATCAAGGTGCTTGTCATCTCACTTTTCTCACTAAATCATCTCTGGTTAAACATGCCAGCTCTTATTTGAGGATTCACATCCTTGCATGCAAAACCCGCTGCACATCCTGAAGCATTTAGTGAGTGTGTATTAGCATTTTGTAATAACTTGTCTTGTGCATTTGTCAGAATCGCTGCAAGACAATGGATCTTTACACCAGGCAGACTTTGAAGACCTTAGGGCAGCACATGTCATCTGTCAGCGTCCAAGTGCACCAGTACAGGTCAGACGTGACCCTTGACTCTGAAGAGGTCAGCGTTTCTGCCCGGTAACATGTCTGATATTTACCTCTACCGCTTTCTTTATCTTGCCAAATATATAGTACTCAGAGGCTGGAGAAAGTTAAACAAGTCCTGCTGAGCGAAATAGCAAACTTGGAGCAAGATGACATTGTTTTGAGAAGCATGGAAGAGGAATTGATGGTAAGGAGTGTTCTGATTTGCCAAGTGTCTATAATTGCAAACTGACGTTGGCAAGTAAACGTGTATTTTATATAGTGTGTGTGTGTGTGTGTGTGTGTGTGTGTGTGTGTGTGTGTGTGTGTGTGTGTGTGTGTGTGTAAATCGTCTTTGATTTAATCACACTATATCTACAGACTTACTGGGAGAAGCAGACCTTGGCCTTCCACGCTTACCAAGAGAAAGGAACCAAGAGGTGAGAATATAACAGCTGCACGAACATGAGATGAATGCCATCGATTTTCCAGCTCTAATGTAAATGGAACTAATCTTCCCTTCATAACTGTTCTGTTCGCATAATATGTAATCATGTCTACAAGACCTGTTTATGACTAGTCTGTGGGTTGTTCTGGGTCGCAGTAACAAACAGGATTTTCCAGCCGTTCGTAGCTAACAAGATGCAACGGAGGAAAAACAGCAAGAATTATATAATGCTGATTATTTGTTCACTCTAATGCTATTATGCCAAGAATCTTGTGATTTCTTGACAAGATTTTAGACAGGTACATTTTTTAGTGCACTGAGGGTTGCATATTAAACAAAGGCTGCTAAGAGAGTCAGTGTAAATTGAACATTTAGTGTTTACATGCACAAAGCACATTTTTTGCAAGAAAGCTACTCAACAGTGTTTGCATGCATTGTAAGGCATGTTTCAGAGAATTTGTCTATTTTTCTAGATTCAAGCAAAGTGACTGATTGATTGCTTTGAATAGTTCCCTCTGTTTGTATTTGCTGTTTGTACACTGCATTTGTAATGTAAGTGCCTGTCTTGCTCATTCTTGTTGTTTCAGATTACAGCAGTTAAAAAGCACCATTCAGACTGACGTGTGTGATAGTCTAGAGTATGAGAAACAAGTGTTCTCTGTTGAGGTGAGGACCTGAACCTTTTCGGAGTGTGGTCCATCATGGTTCAGTAGTTATATTTAAAGTTCAAGCCATTTTAACCTTTGATTGTCTAGAATAGAAACCTTTTTGCTTTTGTTGCAGATGTCTTTGATGAAGAATAGCATGAAGTCAGTTCAGGAGCGTTTCTTCAAAGAAATAGTGAGAGCCCAAACAGAACTGATATTTTATACTCAATATCACACAATTGTGCAGGACTGAATTCAAGTTTTTTGTCTTTGTAGCACGAGGAAGAGTTGACGAGTGTGCGAAGAGGACTGCAATCCTTGTTCTTCCCTGATGCATCGAGGTTCTGACCTGAGGGAAAAAAAATCTACCGTTTGGAAATTACTTTAAACTATTCCTAAAACCTGTTTGTATGCTTCGATATTATTAATGTTATGTTCTTTTAAAATAGTACTACTCAAAAGGTTGAATATTTGTACTTTATGCCATTTATTCTAGTCTCCTTGAAACAATGGTTGGCTGTACATAGTTTTAGCGCACATATTTGCTTGTGGTTTTTAATTTGAATAATAAATAGTTGTGAAAAGCAAATAAGTAAATGTTATAGGTAATGTAAGAAGAAATGCATTTATTTCTAACATCCCACCTCATAAAAATCAACTTTAGATGCATGTGCGCAAAACTTAAAAAGGGATACTACATTCTGAAATCATCCTAAGTCTTTTTTGCATTTACACTAGCAAGGGTCTGAATAAGCAAACCTCGTGAGTTCAATTGATAGGAGATGTTGAAAAATAAAGAGAAAAAATTACTGAAAGGGTTCTTTTTTTATCATTTGTACTTGCAGTTGAAGGCTCTCAACGATTAAGATCAGATTGAGTGACTTGATGCAGTTTTGTTATTTAATTAGTGTCCTCTGTAAATGGAACAGGCGAAATAGATGGAAGTTAGAGAGGAGAAACTCACTATTTACTTCTAGTTTCATGGCTGAGATAGTGAGACAGATGTCTTGCAGTGTTTTCTATTAACACACACACACACACTATTGTTCAAAAGTTTGGGGTCAGTAGTTTTTTTGTTTTTAATTAATATTAGTTCTTAAAAAAGAAAACTTGGCAAGAATGCATTGAATTGATCAAAAGTGAAACTAAAGACAATGTAATTTATCATAATTTCATTTCAAATAAATGCTGTTCTTTTGAACATTCTGTTCATCAGAGAATGCTGATAAAATATATCAGTTCCCACAAAAAACTCAACATTTGAGCAACAAATGATCATATTAGAATGATTTCTGAAGGATCGTGTGACACTGAAGACTAGAGTAATGATGCTGAAAATTCAGCTTTATTTCACAATATTACTGATTTTAATTTATTTTTGATAAACTAAATGCAGCCTTGGTGAGCATGAGACTTTTCAAAAAACATTAAAAGCCCTAAACTTTTGAACTGCAGTGTGTGTATATAACCAAACTTTAAAAAAAAAAAAAAACAACAACAACAACAGAAGTATTTCCAAAATTGTATTTTGAAGACAAGTAGTGCTTACAAAGTTTTTTTTTTTTTTTCAAGTGATGACATGAACAACCCTGTTCAAACTGACTTTTGTACAGTAAATATGAAATTCATTTATAGCAGGCTTATTAACCCTCAAGTATTTTTTTTTTCTTCTTTTTTCTTTTTACTTATTTTTTCAGAGTGGAGCTGGTTACATGTACACAAACATTTACCCAGAACTGATTCGTCTTTTCTTAGCAGTCACTGAAATGCAGTCCAGTTATAAAAACATCAAAAAGTCCTCTGCCGCTCCACTCCGTCAGCCTCGGGTTAAATGTATCCGCAGATGTTCTTCAGGTTTCTCCTGTGGCCGCCCGCGGTGGAGACGCAGCCTCCAGCGCTAACCGTACCCACACACCACTTGGCCCAAGGCGCTGGAAGAATAAGGGAATCCATGGACGAAGCCACGGCTCTGGAAGAGGCACCTCCAGGATTTTAACACAAACGCAGCTCTCAGCATTTTCTTCACAGAAGAAAACCCCCTCTTAGGGCCTGTGAAACCTGATCAAGAGGAGAGAAATCAACAAAGGTGCCTTTTGCAATCACAACCACGATATGATTGGATGAGACCGTTGCATCAATCAGTTATTTTTAGTAAGATCATACGTGAGAGCTCTAATGGCCACTGTCATGATTATGTCGAGAGGAACATGTTATCCAAATCCACTCGTGTCAAGGTGACACGTTCGTGATTTTTATACGCAAACGCATTTGTGTCCCTGTCATTTTGGATTTTGTGGATCTAAAATAACGCAGGCACATACACGCATACTGACCTCGTTAGGTGTTTGCTCGAAGCATGGACCTCCATCTCAGTGCTTTTGAACTCGTTTAGCTCTTTACGGATGGCCGCCTGTAGAATCGCAAATAAAAGCCACTTAAGCGCATCCTCAAGTGACATGTGCACTCCATAATGAGTCAACCGAGTCATGTGGGGAGAGCAAGCAGACTACTGACACAAATTAGATTGCTTCACAAATATATTGGGTTTAGAAACCTTGAGAGAACCTCTGAGAATAAAGGAAAGCCCATTTGCCTCTGTGTGCTCTTACTGAATTAAAGACTGACCATAGATGTGGTGTAAAGATTTGCTGAGGTCAGTACCTTGTCAGCTGCAGACAGTCTTGTCCAGGGTTTGTCAGCTCTCCTGTCGTAGTCCTGGGCTTTGGCCACCTCCACGTAGTCACTGAAGCGGATCAGAATCTTTCTTTCTCTTAGCTCATCGACTGTCGGCCTCTGGTTGAGCTGTGAGAGGAACAAAATGATGCTGTTGGTGGGGCTGCAAAGGTTATGAGATACAGGTCTAATGTTGCAAGTAATGCATTTTAGGACTAGAATAGGACTGGAATCGCTATTGACCAATGAAATTGACTGGTTCTTCTGGTGACAGGGACAGTATGCCTAAAGACGATCCTTAACATGCTTTTTTATCATCTTACTCAATTTCATTCTTTATTTCATTTTATGTTTATATTGCTCTTTATATCACACTGCTATTTTGAGGTAAACTGCAGATTTTTGTTGTTTTTTTTTTAGCCATAAAGTAACGTAGGCAAGCTATAATGATTCATAGTAAGTGGATTTTATCAAAAGCAAATAACATGAAATTATATAATAATAATAATGTTATACAATTTTAGATATATATATATATATATATATATATATATATGCCAAAAAAGATATAACTCCAAAATATAATTATTTTTACTGCTGTCGTTGTTATCGTTGTTCTATTGTTTTATTATTATTGTTGTTTTTAGCATCATCATTAACAAAAAGCAGCAACAACGGTGTGTAACTTAAAGCACACTGAAAAAATGTGCCAAAAAACGATGATTCCAAAACATAATAATAATAATAAATCATTCAATTTTATTATTTAGATGTTCATTTTTCTTCTACGTCACACCTTCGTTTTGAGGTAAATTGCTGTTTTTTTTCACACAAAAAATAATGTAGACAAACCATAGTGATTCATGCTGTGTATTAATCAAATGTAATTAATTAATAATTAATTGCACACTGAAAAATACACCAATAAAGCGGTGACTCCAAAATATAACAATAATAATTGTTATTATTGTTGCTGCTGTTATTGTTGTTTTATTAGTATTAATGTTGTTGCTGTTATTATCCTCATCATCAACTAATAATAATAATAACAACAATAATGTTTAATTTTGTCTGCAATTAATTGCACATTGGAAAAAAATAAGCAAAAAAAATACAATATGACTCTAAATATCATAATAATAATGAATATTTAATAAGTTCAGTTTCATTCTTTAGATGCATATTTTCCTTTAGGCCTTTTTTTCCCTATATATCACATCACCATTTTAAGATAAATTGCTTTTTATGTTACCATAAAATAATGTAAGCAAGTCATAATGATAAATGCTAGGTGTATAAAAAAAAATGTAAATAATGTGATTAATTGTAAACTATGACTCCAAAATATAATAAGTATTATTATTGGTCATTGCAGACATGCTGTTAAATATCCCAAGCATTGAGGTCCTGCTTTCATTTCTGGCATGTCTGTGAAATCGGCTCGTCTTTTAATAGTGTACTTTAACAGAGGTTCACTCAGTCTGATGCAGCTCATTCTGAACATTAGTTGTCCACAAAATTGCATTACCCTTCTGAAAACGTCTTTATGTTTTATAATGTCTTATTGCAGTAATATTAGCAGCAGCAGTCAAAAGTGTCATTTTATAGACCAACAGCTTCCTTACATTCAGTGACCACCATTTATACTCATAAATCAGAAAAATAAAGCATGCTGCATGTGAAATGAACCTGAAGAGAGCTTGTTTACCTTTCTGTTCAGTCTCTGTTTGATCTCTCTTCTTTCCTCCTGCTCCGTCTGATCGTTCCTCTCTGAAAGAGCCAAAGAGAGACTCGGTGAGGGTGATCAGTCACAGGGTCACTCAACAGACCTGCTTGAGCAATGCATCATTTCTGACAGACAGACTACAGTTATCTACTTGATAAGAGTCTGTAGTGATTCTGTGCACTACAAAGCAATGGAAGACCTCGAAAAGCATGTTAGCACATTTAAGAATTTTGACTGAAATAACTGATTACATTTTCACCTTAACAGCCACCAAAACTTTTAATTAATAAAACATTTAATTTAAGTGCTGATTAAAGGTATGATAAAAAAAAAACTTTTTTTCTCACTTCATTATATAACAAAATATTTATTAGTAGTAGTAGTAGTATTGATATGCATGTATAGATATATAGATAGATAGATAGATAGATAGATAGATAGATTATAACATTTTATTTTTTAATTAAAATATATAAATATTAATAAAACATTTAATTTAATTAAAAGTGCCGATTAAAGATAAGATTAAAAAACACTTGCATTTTCACTTATAAAATTACTTAAGATTTAAATTATATATTTAATTATATGTTTATTTATTTATTTATTTACAAATATAAATGCTATTACAATGAAGTAGCAATAGTGATAATATTACTGTGCAATATCAGAAACAATATCCAAAATTACTTAATATTTCAATTGTTATTCATGTTATTAGTTATTAATAATACACATATATAATATAAAAAAATATATATATTTTTTTTTTTTTACCAAAAATTAACCTCTATAAAATGAAGTAGCAATTAAGTACTGGTTTAATTATTAAATGCTAATTAAAAATATGATATTACATATTTGTATTTATTATTCCATTTTTATAAATATATTTAAAAATAATTTATTTTAAATATATATATAAAATATAAATATATTTACAAAATATTAAAAATAGAATATTAATTGCATTATATATTTTATTATCGTTATTATTATTGATGTACATATAATACAACAACAACAATAAAATATATCTATTTAACAAATACTATTATTATTACAATGAAGTAGCAATAGTGGTATTATTATTACTTGTTATTAATATTCATTAATAACATAATGATTATTATTATTATTCACAAACAGCAATTGCTGATACATGCATACATACATTCTTTACATTTCTGTGGATTTTATCGCGTAATACTCACGTTTCAAAATATTCCTGCCCTCCAGCTCTTCAGCGGCCGGCCGCTGACTGAGTCTCCTGCGGAGAAAGATGAGAATCATGTTTTGAACCATGCTGTCCCGCGCTGAAGCGGCTCAGTGAGATCCAGAGGGACGCGCAAAGTCTCTCCGTCCTTTGTGTTCAGCCTGACAGCTATTACTCCGCATCTGGATGCAAAACGCCGGGGTTTTGAGCACCTTTGCTAAATAAACACCAACTAAATGCGGCGCTGATGAGACTCAAATGAGTGAGAAAGTGCGCTCGCTCGGTGCATAATATGAACTCGTGCTGCTTGTTGTGGTTTTTTGAACAGGCAGGCGCGCGCTGAGTGAACGCTGCTCCACGCGCTCTTTGTCATGCGCGCTGTCTCTCGCCTTTGTAGTAGCGCACCAATTAGGTTAAGTGAGTCTTTTTATTGTTTGAGAATCATTTATTTGAATATAATATAACTTTGGTTTGAGTGGATGTTGCCATGTGATAAACACATTCAATTCTGGCAATGCAATTTAAATTGAAAACATGTTAATGTAATATTCCAGGTGTTTATTTCTCCCTTTCTCTAACCAAAATGATTCACTGGGAATATTGTTTTAATTGGCAATCAATTTACACTTTATTTTCCCTGTCACTAATCTTACTTTTTATCCTCTTAATCTTTTTAATATCCCTAATTAAAAGCCAGCCTTCCGGGAAGAGACTTGATTTTGTTGGAAAGCAATGGCACAAATTATAATAAGTGAAAAATTATGTGATGTTTTTGTGTCATTACTTAATTAATTGCTAAGTTATTTATTATAAATTATAATTATTATATTTATTGCAAATTATAATTACAACTATTGCTTTGTCTCACTAAATTTTTATTCTGTTTGATATAAAATATTAGTAAAATAATAGCAACACTTCAAACCAAAGCATATTGTGTTTATGTTAAGGTCAGCTATATTTAAATAAATAGATAAAGTTTGTGTTGTAATTTAAGGAAATATTAATTTTGTTATTTTATAATATATAATATGTGACTATGGACCACAAAAGGTCCACAAAACGCTTTCTAAGGGTGCATAAAAAACAAAATATTGAGAAAATCACCTTTAAAGTTGTCCAAATTAAGTCCTTAGCCATGCATATTACTAATCAAAAATTAGGTTTTGATATATTTACGGTAGGAAATTTATAAAATATCTTCATAGAACATGATCTTTACTTAATATCCTAATGATTTTTGGCATAAAAGAAAAATCGATAATTTTGACCCATACAATGTATTTTTACAATATACCCGTGCTACTTATGACTGGTTTTGTGGTCCAGGGTCACATATATAACTGGAATGACTCAGCTAAATTAAGATTTGCATTAGACTGTAAAAATTGCATAAAATTGCATGTCGTTTCATGGAAAATTGCTGTCCGGCTTCTTCCAAATGCACTATTAATTTGAAATACTGTGCTGTGCAAAGCTATATATTGAGATCTGATTAATTATAAGGCATTTAACAACATTATTTTGCATTCCAGCCGTTGCAACGCTGCTGTCACTCATATAAGCTGAGTAAGACGGGATTCCAGCAGATGTGGTGGCGTTAATATTTCATTAACTGAAATGGAGAACTATTCCCAAAGCCCCTTTGGAAGCTGTCTGGATATTATTGACCTGTATCACAAGTTGCCTAGCAACAGTAGCTTCCCCGTGAATACTGAAACAAAGAAATCTACCCGAGCAACGCTGGAAGCTCGTGCCATTGGTCTGCATTATGCACTGGTCATTAATCAGACCGGTTTAATTAACGGACGGATGGCAGTGCACTTTATCCAAACATCTTTCCATCAATTAGGAGAAGCTGCTATGAGTGCTACAGTAAAGTACGGCCGTATTTGGTATTCTCTTTGGCGTGCAGGGTGGAGGTAGAGATGGAGGAGGGGAACATGCACTAGCATCCATTATTCACCAGTCTGAGCTCTAAAAATAGCTCCAGCCGTGTCTTTCTTCGGTGGTGGAGTAGGGCACGGCAAGCCAAAGATAGGAAGGTCATGACATGCTGCTGCAGCAAAGTGTCCTTGTGTGTTTAGCTCAGAATTCAACTTGTCCTGCAGGTGCACTGACCGCCACACTTCACCGCTGGCCTAGATCAAGTGGACGGCACCCATTTACGCTGACTATCACTGTCAGACCTGAACCTGAATCCACTGCCTTAATACTGTACATGACTTCTGAACCATTTATGTAGGATTTAAGTACATCTTTAAATATAATTTCATAATTATGTCTATTGTCTTTGAAATATAGTTAAAGTGCATGTATATTTACAGACAATCATTTATGTCAGTTCTAAAGAAACTTGTATGCTATGCATTAAAATATATTATAAATGATAAACATTGCAATTTAGTACATTTAAAATATATTAACTTAAAATGTAATATTAAATAATACACTTCAGTTAAAATTATGATCCGGTGTTTTACATGTGCTTCAATATGAACACATCAAAATAAGTGTATTTCTTCAAAGCATGACAAAATATTATTAAAACATGATTTAAAATATATTTTAAAGCAAAACTGTTTTGACATGCACTTTTTAAAAGTGTACTTAAGTGTGTTGGAAACAGCGGTGAAAGTGAACTCTCTTTAAGTGAGCTTTTATTTTATTAATATTATTTTATCTGCAATTACAGTTTTAAGATTTACACATTTAATACAACAGAGTGCAGTAGTGCTTCTGGTTCTGAAGGTATTTTTTTCTATTAATTTGTCCATAGGGATTTTAAAAAATTCTTTGTTAAAGCATTATAAGTCATGAACTGAACCAGCCAGCTGAGGAGAATCACAGCAAACTTTTATTAAAAGCACAAAAGTATTTGAACATTGGACAAAAAGACAAATGTACAAGACTGTGTAACGGCTTCAGTAAGGGAAAGAACTACAATCCCATGAAGCACTCCGAATGACATTAATTGACTTAAAAACAATGGAGAAATATATAACTATTCATTGTAGGTTGTATCTATAGAAAAATATATTTTAAGTTTATTGCAACATATATATATATATATATATATATATATATATATATATATATATATATATACACACACACACACTCACAAATATTTAAGCATTTTGAGAGTGTACGGAGACTGACTCGATTATGTTATTTGTGGTGCTCATAGGAATGCGCAGAGCTAAACATCTCTTTTAGAGCGATTTGTTCGCTGCGACTATGATTTGTGGAATTTTACACAGCATACACATCATCATGGATAATGGTAGTTTTTCACCACAAATTCCGCTATTAAACATAATTATTTTAAAAATAAGTCCAATTAATCCAAAGAGATGGGTTCAACAATCGATTATCAAGCTTTGTCTTTGAAGTTTAAAATTTAAATGATTTGGAAATGATCAAATTTGATGTTAAAAATGTATTTCCCTCATGAAGAAAATTAATAGAATTTTTTATTACAATTATAAGTACTCTATTAAGCACCCCTTTTTTTTTCTTTTTTTTTTTACAAGTGATATCTTCAAATTAAAATGGGATTTTGACAAATCAATATAGATTTTCAAGGGAAAACAAAGAAACCACCTGGCTGCATTTTCAGCTTTGCCAAATTTTACCAAACTTCCAACACTAAGTGTAGCAATTTAAAGAGTGTAACACACACAGTGAACCCTATGATTCCAATTAGACCTCACTCTCATGGGAAATATGTGCTAAGCATCTAACATGTGACTCCACATGTGACTCCAAAATCCTTAAAAGTACAACAATTATTTTGGTTTATTTAGTCCCTGAATGCAAATAGTCTATGACTTATAAAGCGTTCAGAACTCTTTCACACTTAAAAGTCATTTATTCAGTGTGCATCATATGTATGAATATGTAGAATGTGTTGCTGTGCCTGAAGTTAATCAAATGTAAACACCTGCGTCAACACTGTCTGCTTTCTCCTTAAATCCTTTTCTGAATCACATCTTTGTTACAAACCACTCATGGTTCACACATTACATCACTTAGGATAGCCACTTACCATCGTTGCTCATAACATTTTAGCACCTCGTGTCTGTCACTGTGGCCTGAGCAAAGCTCTCTTATAGCCTGAATTAACCTGGACATAATCAGCATTTCTTCTAAAAGGGCTGTTCTCAAAGGTGACAAATGCCACAGCTGATTACATAAGACTTATCCTGACAAGATCTGTAATTGCACAAGGCACTGCTGGCCTTCCTCAGCTGTTTTTCCCCTTACACCTGGTTGTAAAGATCAGACACTACATTACTTCTATCAGAAGGTTGAAGTAGTAGATGTCACAGTTTATGTTTGCTGAGGAACTAACGGCTTTGAAATGCCATTCTGAAAATGTAAATATGCATTAAAAAACAAAACACAACAAACGACAAAACAAACAAAATGTTACACAAAACCAGACAGCACAACACGGAAAAGCAAAATAAACCCCAAAACACAAAGCAAAACAAATAATGCAAAGCAAAACCAAACAAAAACAATACAGCAAAGCAAAACAAACCACAAAACACGAAGTAAAACAAAACAAATTCAAAGCTAAACAAAACAACAACTCATCAAAACCAAAAAGCAAACAACACAACAAAGCAAAACAAAACAAACAATGCAAAGCAAAATCAAACTACAAGAAACACAAGCAAACACAGCAAAGCAAAAATAAATAAAAAACTAAACAAAATAAAAAGCAAAACACAACACAACCAACCAAAGCAAAACAAAATACAACAAAGTTAAACAAACAAAACACAATGCTTAGAAACCAAAGCACAACAAAACACAAAGCCAGGCGCAACAAAACACAACACAACAAAGATTAACAAAAAACACAAAGCAAAAATAAAACAAAGCAAAACAACACAATTCAGCAGAGCAAAACAAAACACAAAACACAAAGCAAAACAAACAAAAGAAAACTCAAAGCAAAACAAAACTGTGCAAAACAACACAGCAAAGCAAAACACAACACAGCAAAGCAAAACAATAACATATTAGTGTACAATTGTTGAAGCCTGTAGAAGTTTCTCCGCCACAAATATGAGCAGTGCACCACGTGCTGAACTGAACTTCTGAAGTCAAAGGCAGGTGATGTAATCAAATATAATCGAATGAAAGTTGTAGTGGATGTATTCACTCAGATTAACTCCAATCCTCAACTGTAATCCCAGTTTCTGCAATGTACCTTACATCAGATTCACTTGTCCAAGTCCACTTGACAAGTTCACTTGTCCATATAATCCTTATGTGATATAGGTAAACAGATTTGCTGTGTGTAACTAAGGACATTGAGCATATGACTCAACTCGAGTGCTAAGCTTCCCTGTGTAATTAATGGATAAAAATTAGCAGCTAAATGAATATTAGAAATAAGGTTGACAGTTGATTAAAACAGATTTGTTTGGCAAAAAAAGTATTAAGCAGTCTCCTGAAGATGACATTTTCATGTATTTCCAAAAAAGTCCTGAAGAGGGCAGTGTAATATTTGATAAACTTACATATACAGTACAGTCAACATATATTTATGACTTACTTGGCAAGCTTCATTTCAATCTGTTGACGGATCTCCTGTCTCTCCTGGTCACTTCGTGCAGGAAAAATATTCCTGTCCTCCAGCTCCTGTTTGCTGGGACGATTCCGAAGCTTCACAGCCAGCAGCTCCTTCCTCATCCTCCTTGGCAATGTGCCTGCACATGTTTGCCATATAATTCATAATTTACTGACAGAACAACCTAAAGTACTCCAGATTTCCAGACAAAAATGACCAATGATAGATCTGTCTTGCTACTTTTACAATGCAACATGAAAAAACACAATGATACAATAATATAATGGCAAACATACAAATTCTAGCTGATCTTCTAGCTATAACAAATCATTGCATTATCAATGACAACTTAGGTGTAAAAAATTACAAGTATTAAAAATTATGCGGTAAACCCACCAGAAATGACAGACTCATTCCAGCTGTCAATATCGTAGATAATTCCCGAAGCGTCAGTGAAGCAGTGGTCCTGTCGAACATTTTCCTTGTTTTCATCAGCTTCCTTTCTGCTCTCACCATCTCCACTTGGCTCTCGTTCAATGCTAAAGAAAGAAAAGGAATGAGACACACTGTAATGTGATACATTAGTAATAACTTTACAAAAAATACTTCTTAAATTTTCAAAAAAAAAAGTCCTTTTGAAATTGAGCGATAAAAATTGGTCTAACACCCTCACCTGTCCTGCCTGAGCTTTGTTGCCAGTGCTCGGTGCAGTTCTTCTATTATACAGCTAGGGGGCAATGGCGGGTGTATGCTACCTATATGCGGCGACCCCACGGAATTAGTAAAAGGCCCTCTTAAAACCACAGGACTGGGGCCGTCGGGGACTCTAGGCAGTTCTTTCTGGAGAAAAGAGTTTGAATGAGGCACTGATGCGATGACGACTTTACCTGGGTCTGCGGAAACAAGAAAATGCATTCATATACTGCAATATTATCTAATAATTTTATCTGAGTTTCATTATGTGAAAATGAGCATACCTTCCTCCGTGCTTAGATGAGAAGCAAGATTGCCGTGGCCGCTTGGAGGAGACTGTTCCTGCAGTTCATCGTCCTCATCTTCCTCTCTGTCTTCTTCATCTTCCTCAACATCTTCATTCTCATTTACAGAGGGAACCGCCTCTTCGTCCTCCTCCTCGTCCTCCTCCTCTTCCTCATTTGAATTTGGCTCTTCCATTGGCTCATTGTCCTGTACAGAATCTACCACTGATAGGAAACAAAAAATCATAGTTTAAATGATTAGGAACGGAATTAAAGGATCAGTAATGCTGTTTATTTTTAAAGGATTATATTTGCAAAAAATAATGAATGATTCCAGACAGGTTTCCCGACAACTCCCTCTATAGTCTATTAGTCGGTCAAACACTTAGGCCCACCCCAAACTCAAACGTTTTGAATAAATTACATTGTTGTTTTTTTTTATTATGACTTATATGCTCACCAAGGCTGCATTTATTTGATCAAAAACAAAGTACACTTTAAAACAACTGTTTTCTATTTGAATATGTTTTAAAAATATAATTTATTCCAGTAATGGCAAAGCTGAATTTTCAGCATCATTACTCCGTCTTCAGTGTCACTTGATCCTTCAGAAATCATTCTATTCAATTCACCATTCTATTGTTAATAATTGTTCTAATTATCAATGCTAAAAATCATTTTTGCTGCTTAATATTACTGTGGAAACTATGATTGTTGAATATGAATAGACAGTTCAAAAGAACAGCATTTATTTGAAATAGAAATCTTTTGTAACATTATAAATGTTTTTACTGACACTTTTGATCAATTTAATGTGTCCTTGTTGAACACAAGTGTTTTTTTTTTATTATTTATTTACTTTTTAAAATACTTACATACCCCAAACCTTTGAATGGTAGAGCATCATGGTTTCCACAAAAATTATATCCACAGAAACAAATGTTTTTCACATTGATAATGATAAAAAATGTTTCTTGAGCAGCAAATCAGGTTATTAGCATGATTTCAACATGGCTGCTGAAAATTCAGCTTTGCCATGAAAAAATTAATTACATTTTCAAATATACTCGAATGACAGTTATTTTAAATATTTGTAATAATATTTCACATTACTGCATTTTTACTGAATTTTTGATCAAATGAATACAGCCTTGCTAAGCATAAGGGACTTAGATTAAAAATTATTTTGATCAGTAGTGTGTGTTTGTGTATATATAATTCTATATAAAAATGATAAAGAGCACTCACCGGTAGGGAGATTGTCTTGCTCTGAGCTGAGGTACTCCATGCTACTGATGCTGAGAATGGGCCCCTGAGAGCCAGGCAGCCGGATCTCAGCATCGGAGATGCCCTGGATGGGAGAGCTGGGGTCTGGAGAGTGAAGTCCACAGGCCAAGGCCACATCTGCACACAGAGGAACAATGCATTAGATTGCTCTACTCATAAACATTCATCAATATAAGTTACGCAACATATGTACGCATGACCGGTTTCCTTCACACACACTCACGTAGCTCCATCTGTGCCATCTTCCGGCTGACACAATGTGGGTAGGTGTTAGTGACTTGGTCATTTGGGGATGTTATTTGAGATCTCCATGGGGGTGCTAGAAAGTGAACAGCTATACATTCTGCCAATTATAAACCTCTGGCTCTTGGTTTCTGGTTGTTAACTCCAAATGATCTCAAATTAAATGCCAGGGGTTCATGTATGGCTGCTCTTGGCTGAAGCGTTATACAGACTGGCAAATGCCCTATCAGAGTTTAGAGCCATGTTAAAGTTTACACAGGCCAAAATATAAGATTTATGTATTTGAATTGCATGTACTGTAACATTTCCATCCATTTGGATTTCATAGTTTTAACATAAACTAATAAAAGTGATTCATATGTATATCAGTCATACACAAATATTTTAAGTGTAGTTGCAACTTTACTATAAATTAAATGGTCCAATAAAAGATCTAGAAACACCTGCCATTTTTCCCAATTTAACAAAATGCCAAAGATGCGTTATTAAATACAAGTATACAGCAAAAATGGATGTTGATTAATTCATTTGCAGTTTGGATTGGTGGATTTGAACCTGGGTCTCCATAAATGTTAAATTAGAAATGTAACATTAGACTCTCACATCTTACTCAGAGTGTTTACTCATCCTCTTGTCATTCCAAAACTTTGACTTTCTGTATGACAAAAGAAAATATTCTAAAAATTGTTCATAAATGAGAGTCAGTGGGCTCTGGAACAACACTGGACCCCACTGGCTTTCACTGTATGGACAAAAAACAATTCTTCAGAATATCATGTTTTATATTCCACAGGAGAAACACAGTCATACAGTACAGGTTTGGAATGACATGAGGATGAGTAAAGGCCTGTTCACAATAACAACGATAATTATAAAGACAACTATAAAGATAACTATATTAGCATCCACACCAGCGGACGATATCGTCTGTTTATTCTAAGCGCACTCGTCTGCTGCTTTAAATTCTTGAGCTCGTTATAGCAGGATTGATTCTCATTGGGTGTCAATGTTATGTTTTTTTATCATTCATCAGCTGGATCGTTATAGCTGTGGTATGAACTCTGGTATTCTTTAATACTGAGAACAATTTTTAGAAATATATCTTTATCGTTATCTTTATAGTTATCGTCTTTGGTGTGAACAGGCCTTAAATGATGACATAATTTAAATTTTTGGGTGAACTATCACTTTGAAAGAAGAACAAAGTAGTGAAAAGCCACTGGTTTACCACTCCAAAAATGGTGACACCTCTGCTGTTTGTCGACACAGAATTGACTTTGCCTTCTCATTCCCAATCTTAACACCATCGGATGTCTAGCAATCCTCCCTCATTCTCTCCATGCATCTATTATCATTTGTGTATCACTTCCTCCGCTAACCTCAACTGGATGAAGATGATATTGTCTCATTATGTAACTAAACTGTTTCTAAAGCTGTCTGCTATCAGTACACTCATTTCACGCTTGATTAACAGATCTCTTGCCTCTGGCACTGTTCCATTAGAACTTAAAACTGCTGCTGACACCCTAATTCTCAGGAAACTTTGGTCCTTCTGTGTTAAATAATTACAGACCTATTACAAACCTCTGCCTCTCAACTACCACACCAAGTGTCTTACATTCTGTATAAGCCTTACCAGGCAGAATATTGTCATTTATATACAGTAGCAGGGACAGCTCTCTGCAGGGCCATAATTGACCTCCTCCTTTCTGCTGAATCAGGGGTGCTTAATATTCAACTCCTTCTGGACCTCAAGTCTTTATTGGATTCTGTCATTTAGATGTTGGCATCACTGACACTGGAAACTCTTCTCTGGTTCGGTTCTTCAATGACACACAGAAGTTTCTCCATCCTCTAGCACTGCTGTTGTTTGCGGTGTCCCCCAGGGTTCTGTTTTAGGTCCTCTTTCTTTTAGCCCAAGATAAGTTAATGTCTCTATAGATATTAGTTAAGTGCTAGTTAAGGGTGCACTGATATTAAAATTCTGACCAAAATTGATAAGCCGATAATTATTTTCATGTTATGGCCAATAACCGATAAATGGTTGTTATTAAAATTCAATACTTTATTGTCTAAATAAAATCTAATTAAAAACCTAGAAACTAAAATAGGTCATTTTAAACAGCACAAGTGAATTTAGGCATCACAACATTATAATGTGCAGCATGAAAATGGATATTATTTTTGAGATTTGTTAAAGAGTACATTCAACAGTGTAATTAAATTAAAATTAGCTATTAAAGATTTACCTATCACTCAAAGCAACCCATATATTTATATACCCACAGCTTTCTAATCTTGTTTATTTTGTTTTCCACTTATATTACACTATTTTGTGAGACCTCTCAGCATTGAATAATGTCTTGCAATATTTCCCTGTTTATAAATCTCTGTTGATTGTCTTTGTTATGCATTGGAAAGAAAGCTATATTTTTATTATCTGTTTTTATAAAAGGTACTTTTACATTACTCAACCCTCAAAAAAAGATTAAATTAAAAATAAAAGGGCAACAAAGACCAGCTTGTCTTACCTGTAGAGCTCTGCTTCAGCTTCTCATTTTTCTTTTTCCTCCATTTCCACGGCCTGAAAATACGCCCCAGCGTGGCCAGCTTGCTGTGGCGCCGGATGGGAGGGGTGTGGACTCCACTCACCAAACAGCTGGAGCGCAGCACCTTCTGCTGCTCCATCACATCTGTAACACACAAGACAGACAGGAACTGTCAGCATCTAGCAGTGACATCCATTGGTGTGACAGATGATACTGATTTCGAACATTTATACAGAGACTCAGGGTAGGTCATTGAGACTGCAACTGGCTGCTTCATTTAGAAAAGCACCTAATCTGATTGGGGCCATGTTTCAGTGGATTTATTAGTCTAAAGCCCATTCTGCTCTTTTAAAACTACAGAGCAGATTATAAAACAGACGGTGACACGCTAATCAACTTATGGAGAAAGTCAGATGAACTTTAAAGACCCCACTGAATCAAATTTGAATGTTTAGTTTTTTTTTTTTATCATCTTTAGAAGCACTTTAAATACTTGTTAATACTTTAGAAGAATTTTATTTTATTGGTAACCAATAGGGACCAATAGGGACCAATACTCACTATTAACTAGTTGCTTGTTAACGTGCCTATTATTAACATATTAGCTGTTTATTAGTACTTATAAAGCACATATTGTGCATGACCATATTCTACATCCCTAATCCCCCAATACCTAAACTTAACATCTACCTTACTAACTATTAATAAACAGCAAATTAGGAGTTTATTGAGGCAAAAGTCATAGTTAATGGTTTGTTAATGGTGAGAATTGGACTTTGAAATAAAGTGTGACCATTTTATTTTATATTTAGAGTAGATTATGGGCGGTTCATTGAGACAGACACAACTGTTGTGTGTTGTCACAGGATCTACTCTGGATTTATGAATTTCCTACTCATTTTAGAAGCACTTTAAATACTTAAGAAATTTAAGTTGTTATTATTTGATTTTATTTTGACACTTATTGCTTTTTGTCGTCACAGGATCAAGTCTGCAGATTTTCAGATTAGGTTGCTGATTTTTTTCCCCATTCTCAGAAACTTTATTTTATTTTATTTTATTTATTTTATTTTATGGGTACATTGTGGGCATTTTATTAAGTGCAGGTTAGTCATATTTTATTACAACATTACGAAAACTTATTATATATGTAATTATAAAGCTTGACAACATTATTTACATAATTTTATATAGTGACATACTGTCATGATACTATAAATTGCATATTTTCATAAACATTCATATTTGAATAAGGATGGGATGAACTAATGATTTGGTTAAGTAGTTTTTCTTGTTTTGTTTTGTGGTTTTAGTGCATGTCTGTTAGCTATGAGACTATTTATATGCTTGTGTACAGATTTAAAATTTGCAGTCTCTCTCATCAGGGAAAACAGACCGGAAATGACATAATTTTCTACTCAAATGAAGCCAATTACAAAGCATGTACCTCTTAGAACCTTTTTACTATTTTTCTACACAAATTTCCTATTATAGTCTTTCAGTTTTGAGCTAAAGCAGATGTTATCCCAAATACATCTGCCTACATGAACACACACAACCATGCAGATGAGAATAAGTCAGCGGTGGTTCATCGTGAAAGAACAATTGCATATTTTACCATACAAAGCCTCTACAACACCCACAGCAGCATCATATCCTTCAGCAGGCTAGACCTAATCCTTTTAAATATTCACACGCAGGAAAAGCTCCATTCATAGAGCAAATGAGTCAACGCTCTGAAAAACGTTCTGTTACTAAAATAGTGTATTGTGGGAAGGGGCATCGAGAGAGTGCCGTCACAAACCCAGAGGCGCCACACCACGCCACATGCACGGAGGTCTTCTGATCATTGACCATACAAGAAAAAAAGCAGGTCAATCGACTGAGCGTCTCTGCCCAAGTAACCAGCGGTATATGGAATCCAGGTCAAGCCTACAAACTGTGCGGCGTGGCGAGTCAGCAAAGCCTGGGTCAGCAAAGCCTAGCTGTTACTATGGTTACTGCTCCTCCAGATGCAGCGGCAGCAGAGCAAAGCCCCCTCGGAGGCAGAATCCGAGCACCGTATGAGGGGCTGCCACTGTCTTACGAAAGGGAGGATGGGGAAACGGGCAGGGGAGGGGAGAACGGGGGTCTGTTGCTATACGGAAGTGCTTGCAGAAGACCTCAAGCAGCCAATCAGGGCCCAGCCTTTCATAACATATAATATCAAGCACACTAGCCCTTTCTTCAATACAGGGAGGTGCGTTACAAGGGGCTGGTGTGACGCTGGACAATCTACTGAAATGGAAAACAAAATAAAAATGCTAATTTATGGAATATTAGAAGCTAATATTAACATATCGGTGGGTGCAGTAACAGCGGATGTTCATTGGTTACACCATGTGAGTTATTAAGGAGCACGGTTATGAAAGCAGGAGAGTAGTAAATATAATCCAGTACATCTGACAATATTTGAATGAATATCTGTGCCGTTATTCATGAAGTAAGCGACAGAAGAGCAAAGCACAGCGTTTTATGAACAGAGAGCCAGTCAGCACATAGGCCTGCATGCTGGCTGTGTGCCACAGGTGCCCACGTTACCAATATCTCAAAAACACCTGCCAAATTCTTGCCAAAACCGCTGATATAAGACTCCCGTTGACCAAATAGACATATATAGATATCTTGCATACAGGGTGTATTAACACTATAAGCATTATAATACAATACAGGATAGACAATGCAATACAATACAGAGCAGAATACATCCACTTTTATTGTAACAGTAATCTTTATACAGTGCTGTATATATATATATATATATATATAGGGTAACTATTCAAAATGACAAACACACACACACACACAAAAAAAAATATTAAAACTATAGTGAAAATATTTTAAAGAAAATGAAATTCAAAAATATTAACAAAAACTATAATGGTAAATCAGCGATACCAAAATAACACTGGTGTATATATTTTTAAGACTTTAGTGTTGAAGCAGTCTAAGAGCCAGGCTCTACCATTGCGGAAGAACCTATCCCGGTACATGAAAGATGATAATACAAAAAATAAATAAATAAAAGGGAGATCATGTTAAATAATCCTGCCTGGTTTGATTTGGGCTGCTTTAGAAGTTCATATCCTTTTTATCAAAGGCGTTTATCTCTGTCACAGCTCATTACAAAACACTTCAAACATGGTTTTAAAGAGGTGAATATCTGTTTGATTAACAAACCCAGACAACAAAGAGACTGAGAGACAGAACAAACCCCTTTTTAACACTTGCAGATTGGCAAATACTGCTTATAGCTTTTTCAGCAAATCTACACTGCTTTGGTCTGCGGCCCCCTTTACACCTGACACTAATATGTGCTCACGATAAACTTGTTTGATTCCTATTCATTTTCACAGTAAAATAAGTATAATGAAGTACGCAAAAAGCATTTCGAACATCTCCAGCATGTTTTATAATACCCAAAAATCAAACAGTTCAACCCTTATGCATGTTATCATGTCTGTCAGAAACTTATGCTGGTTGTCGGTTGGAATATTACAAGTAAAAACATCAACATAATACATTTATGGGCATCAGTCACGTCACTGAATACTAAGAAATAAATAATTATTCTCTTACAATCCATCTGTTTTTAAATCCACATCATTTGAACATCACAGCATCACTGTCTGTCAAAAAGTAACATGCACAATACACTGTAGTACGAGATGCATTACTTGGAAAATCCACATTACCGGATGTTACGACTACGTCATCACTTTCCGAGAAGAAAGAAAAAATGGCAGACTGAGCAGCTTCAACATGCTGTCTGTCAAAGATGATAACATACATAATACGTAATGCACATGAGTATAAATTTGTTCTTCACTCGTTAAAATTGACCGATTTTTATAAAATGTAGTTTATTCACAATTTAAAATATTAAGGCAATTATCAAAGTTTGATATAATGTTGTTTAATTTTCCAATAAAAGATGATTCATTTTTACATGATTTGTTACATTTAATTATCCCTTAGAAGCCTTGATAGCAACATACTGTGTATCAGTGCCATTCTTGATTAAATATATATTTGGGTCAATAACACCATAGAGTGCCTTTCAACCCTCACAATACTCAAAAATTTTACACTCAAGTACTATAGAAACATATTAGCTGAGCTCCCACACATTTTTTTTTTTTTTTTGTTTTTTTTTTTGTTTTTTTAGATATTTATGGGCCATTATTCAAAGCATAAACCATAAGATATGTCCACCCTGTCATGGACATATACATTACTGTTAAATTAGTTTTCATTGCAAAATTAACATGCAAATGATATTTTCAGAAAGGTATGATGTCCCTTTTCTAAACAGGGTTATTTGTTTGCTTTCAAATTATAGACACATAAAAGATTTTATGTAAACCATGTGTTTTTAAAGAAACTCATACAATTCACACATGTATTTTTTCTTATTTGGAGAAAACTGTGATATTTTAATGCAGTTTTTTGTTCGCATGTTATTGCCCCCACACCTAGCTATTGAACACACTGGATTATATAGATATGATTGAATTATTATTTAAAATATTATTGTAAAATATCAAGATGACAGGGTGGACCAGTACATGATGGTGTGGACACATAATGCAGAACACACAAATCATGATAAAATATGAAAATGAAAAAAATTTCAACTTCGAAAAAAAATATAATAATAATAATAATAGTAATAATAATATAATAATATAATTACTACATCAATCACATTAATATACCCTCCCCCCTCCCCATTCATTTTCATTCAGTCCACCCTGTCATGTTTATGTCCACTCTATCGAGTCTAAGTGGCCGACAGGGTGGACATTTTGAGCTTCAGTTAGCATATTAGCTTACAAAAAACTGTGACTAGCTAAATATTTAGTCTGGTTGTTGAAGAGAATTTGGTATATTTAAACTTACATATTTTGAAAATACTGTATTCTAATCACTTCTGGCATATTTTATGCCGACAGGGTGGACATGTTAAGCTTAAGAAAAGCAAGTAAGCAAACTCAGATAAAGAAAATTTCTCAATTGAAAAGTCACCAACTTATTCACCTAAGCGGCTGAAATTCCCCCACTGTAGAGACAAAAAATCTGTTGTCCTGATGTCACTACAGGGGATGGCCTTTTCTTAAATGGGCAGCTTTCCCAACACAACAGGGTGGACAACCATTCAAGGGACATGGACAAACTCTTCTTTTTTATTAAATACAAATATAATTTTTATGACCAAATGATTAATACACTCAAATTGAGTTTAACAAAAAAATTAAATATTAATAGAGGACAAAATTTTTTAATTTTATGATTTGACTGTATTCTACTCTCAATCAAATTTAATGAGCAGTGCATGAGTCATAGCAAAATAACATGCATCCTCTTACACAAAACTAAGAAAAATGTATCTAAAGAGCCAAGTAATGCTTTTCACTCAGCCTAATATAACACACCCTTTCATAGTCATTTTTATGTTAAGTTATCATGGCAAATGAGTTATTTATGTACAGGACACCTAAAGGCACCCTACAGTGATATTGACCCATTTATAAGAGGAATTATGCATAAAAAAAAAATAAAAAATAAAAAAAGGTCTATGTCATCCCCAAGAACATCCTTAATACGGTTTTAATATATACATCTCAACTCATACATCTCCAGCTCAGGCAAAACACTCAGGAGAGTATAAACCTTTTATATCAAACAAACTATTTCAAGCTGAAATTCAGTTTTAACCTCTACACTCAGATGTGATGGATGCCTTATTTAATAAAGCTCTTTGGCATTGGGAGAGGCTTTAAGTAAATGTATGTAAAAGTAATGGAGTTGCTTACGATCTGTCCTCTGAGGCTTGTTTTGGAGATGCTGACCATATAAACATGCAGTGGGCAAAACCCATTTGTCTGCAGTAGATAGATACTAAGAGCTTGTTATTGTAATGTCACCCCAGAGATGAAAGTGAGAGATTGAGAAAATTATTCAATTCATCAATGACTGCAGACTAAAGATGCAATCATAGCAGATACATGAACGTGGGCCTCATTGTAAGTGGTTGGGCCGGGGGGGCCTCCATCTAAGTTGTGCTGTTTAGGGCTGATCTGAAACCTGTTTATTTTTGTTTGTTTTTTTTTGTTTGTTTTTTTATAGTCAGTGTAAACAGACAAAATATTCTGTTGCATAAAGAGGCCCTATATCAGAAATCAGATCTGAATGTTCTTGGTCTTTAATTATGGGAATTAGGTCTTTGATCTATGTGCAGGGCCATTTTCTTTGGCTTATGCTATTTATATAAACACACTACTGTTGAAAAGATTTGAGTCGGTACAACTTTTAAAATTATTTTGAAAGAACGCTCTTTTGCTCACCAAAGCTGCATTCATCTGATCAAATTACAGTTAAAACAGTAATATTGTGAAATATTATTACAATTGAAAATAACTGTTTTCTAATATATTTTAAAATGTAATTTATTCCTGTGATCAAAGCAGAATTCTCAGAATGATCCTTCAGAAATCATTCTAATATGCTGATTTGCTGCTCAAGAAACATTTATTATTATCAATGTTAAAAACAGTTGTGCTGCTTAATATATTTTTGTGGATTGATGAATATAATAGCATTTATTAAAATGTAAAAGCTTTTACTTTCACTTTTGGTCAATTTAATGCATCCTTTATGAATAAAAGTATTAATTTCTTACAATCTCACTGCCTCGAAGCTTTTGAACAATATTTTTGTTTTTTAATCATTTATTAATTATATGCTCTCAAAATAAAAATAGCTCAATTGTTACTCTACAATCAAAGTGGCGCAGAGATTCAGATAATTGGGTATAAAATTAAATATTGCATGTACTGTATATTCTCTAAAAACAAGAATATTACATTAGAAAAAAAGAAGAATTCAAAATTATTGCATACACTAACACAGAGAGATCAACTTTCAGAAAAGAGGAAGCAGTAGAGGAGGTACATTTCAGTTGGTCCTGCTTTTAACAGATCAAAGAGAAAGAAAAATATCATTTATAATGGTTCAGTCAGTTGGTCAGAGAGAGGCACAGGGTAAAATAATATGCTTTTGATCAACCAAACAGACCAATAAATGCATTTAAGACTCATGTATACTCACATTTATGACCCATGTATACTCACAAAGAATTCAACATTATAAAAGTTGAATATAAACGACAGGCACATAACCAGACCAGACCCATATTAGTCTATATTATCAATATGAAAATACAAGCAGTCAGTTTTCAGAAATCATAAGAGCAGGTAGTTTAGTGTGAGAAATGAACAGTTCCTGTCCTCCAACAAAAGAAACCCCATAGTTTACCCCCTGGCTCAACAACTGTGCAGCCATCTGTTAGAAGACAACTGCCTGCGGTGTAGCCTCCTCAAGATGCTATAAGTGGAACAGACTAAATAACAAGTCTCTGACGCGGCTTAAAGGGACTCGAGACAGCTCCAAGCTTTGCCCAGTGTTACTTAGGAAAAGCAACAGTAGCTTCTGACATCAAGCAGACCTCTCTGTTCTCTGTGACATCTAGGGCTTGACACTGACTTACAAACGAAGCTGTGATGATGCAGTCTCTGTGTTGAGACAAGTCATAGAAGAGAAAGAAAAAACACTGAGAGGTAAAGAATCTGAAAATACTAAACAATGCATGCTGGGCTTGAGACCATGGACATTGTCCTCTGAACAGGAATCAGTTGTGTGGACTTTCATTTGTCATTTTCCCACTGTAAGATAGAGCTAAAGGTGTTAAATTTGCTCAAAGACCTAACATTTCAAGACCTCACGGTCAAATGCTCAAAGATGGCAAACAAGGGAAAAGTCCATTTCATGTTTTTAAGAGCCTCACCCAAAAATGAAAATTCTGTTATTACTTACTCACCCTCATGTCGTTCCAGAACATTTCAACTTTTCTAACCATTTAATTAATCTCAGAGGGGTCTAAAACAACATTGAACCCCATTGGAGACATTTTTAAAAATACCCACGTTAGAAATAAAGTCATATGGGTTTGGAATGACTTGAGAGCAAGTAAATAATGACAGAATCGTCATTGTTGGATGAACTACGCCTTTAACTGGCCTATCCTAACCAGCCAAATCTTTACTCACTCTCATTCTTACTACTAAGCAGAAGAAGTGATTTAACAGTCTGATATGACAGGCTCATTCAGACCAGCATTTAACTGGATATCTGTCTGTATGCAGTACTTGTAATAAAGCAAGAGAATGAATATGATGATGAATATGTACCCATGAAATGTTCTTTTATTTTATTTTCCCAAATTTTCTAAAGAAGTCAATAGCGATTTAAATTTCTTGGTCATGATTTATGTGTCACAGTAATAGGTCAAGTTCAGGTCACCCAGCTCACCGTGGCTTATATCACTGAATTTTTGATGAAGTCTTACTTGGAAACTACATAAGTTTCAAGCAAGCCTTTACAACATCAGACAGGTTAATGTTTTGAGAATTTCCATTTATATTCATAATCCATTTATATTCATATAATGACCTTTGGTGCCCACCATCATTATAAGCTTATCAAGAAAATCTTTCATCTGTAAAATTCAGTCTTTCCAGATAATTTTCCACTACAATCAGCTATACATCTGGATAATATATTGTGTAAAATTACTATTTACCAAGTGGCTTTACATAGTAAATATATGCTGAGCATTCTCCTTAAAAACTGCAGTGCACCAAAGACAGTCCCAAAAATTTACTACTTCAGTTAACTGAGTGAAAGTGGAGCAGGTCCGAGATGGTGTGATTATGTGGAGGTGGGGACTAATTTGTGTATTTCTGTGACCATGTATATATTAAATGAGGTATTGGTGTAGATTTATAATTAAGCTATTTTATAGGGATAGTTCACCCAAAAATGAAAATTCTGTCATTAATTACTCACCCTCATGTTGTTCCAAACCCATAAGACCTTCCACTTATCTTCAGAACACAAAATGTAAAATGTTAAAATGTTTTTGATGAAATCCGAGAGCTCTCTGAACCTGCATAGACAGCAACACAACTGACACGTTCAAGGCCCAGAAAGGTAGTAAAGACATCATTAAAATAGTCCATGTGACATTAGTGGTCCAACTGTAATTTTATGAAGATGCGAGAATACTATTTGTGCATACTACTCTTGTGAACGCGCTTCAAAGACTGTCCCGGAAGAGAAGAAATTGTTGAATAAAGTTGTATATAGCTTCATAATATTAAGGTTGAACCACTGATGTCACATGGACTATTTTAACGATGTCCTCACCACCTTTCTTGGCCTTGAACATGTTATGTTGCTTTCTATGCAGGGTCAGAGAGCTCTCAGATTTCATCAAAAATATCCTAATTTTTGTTCTGAAGATGAACAAATGTCTTACAAAGGTTTGGAACGACATGAGGGTGAGTAATTTTTGGGTGAACTATCCCTTTAAATCTTTTCATTCTCTTTTCTTGTTGCACACTTGTAACTAAAATCAAGTGGTTTGTGTCTCATACCAAACATAATTCTATTTATATACATAATGAATGAAGACACTGCACAGCAAATACAGTTAAAACTCAGATTCACTTGATTCATGTTTTGCATGTATTACAACAAAAACCTTTGCATCTTGGTGACTCACGATCTTAATATTAGCACAGAATGGATTCAAACACAGAAAAGAATGGCAACTAAAGACATTAAGGGCACAGAAGCCACAAGAGTGAAGCAAGGGCTCTCTGTGCTAGATGGTCATTGTTGAGACTATTATCTGCCACAGCTGCAGAGCCTCTGTGAGTGCAGTATTTGTGGTAGTAATCTGTCCCGGGTCGCTCTCTATGGTGCTGAAGCCCTGTTTACCCTGCCATTCAGAACCAGCCTGCCATCGGCCCACATTACCCACATTGCACATCTAGCTCCTGCAGCGCATACAACTTTCAATGTAAAAGGTGTAAGACAGTCATATATGCTGAAAATGACTGCATACGTCAAGCTAATCACAGAATGACACACTGATAAGCGCATCACAAACACGTCTTGAAAAGCACTTCTGACTCTGACGTGGGCGTGTGATGGTTCAGAATAGAAATATGCCTTAATGTTCGCTGTGAGTATTGCCAAATGTGTATATTTGCTCTTTAAAGATCCTCATTGACTCTCTGGTGAGTCACTTGAAGTCATTTTCATCCTTCTGTGTCTCTTCATTGTTTTTTTCCCCCCACCTCCCCTCCCCCGTTTCCCCTTCGCTCACACCCACTCGGTCTCTCTCTCTTTCTCTATCCTTCCCCTGACTCCATCCTCTTGCCTTTAAACTGCATTACAGTCATGGTTTCACTTACCGTTTAACACAAACAGACACTTAGGTAACTTTGTCTCATCGGGCAGCGCTGAAATTCATTGAATCACGAACAGCACAATAAACTCAGGTTCAGCTGAGCTACGCCATCCATCCAAGGCAGCTCTGCTCCAGCTTATGAATGAGAAATGAGCTTATGAAATATTTTAGATGGTTCAGATATGCCGAGAGTGAGACCTGCTCTTTCCAACAGCATTGCATTCAATATTAACTACATTTCTTCGCTCAATCACTCAGCAAATCCAGAGAGCCAAGATACTCAGATCTGTTGTATGTGCAGAACTGTGATTACAATTTGAACCCATATTATTCACTCTAATGGCCTTCCATAAGAAAGAGGAGTTGGTAAGATTCTTTAATGTTTTTGATGGATAGAGTAGGAAAAAAGTAAAATGCAGTAAAAAACAGCAATATTGTGAAATATTATTACACTTTAAAATGATTGTTTTCTATCTGAATATGTAAAATGTAATTTATTTCTGTGACGCAAAGCTGAATTTTCAGCATCATTACTCCAGTCTTCAGTGTCATATCATCCTTCAGAAATCATTCTGATATACTGATTTGCTGCTCAAGAAACATTTCTTATTATTATCAATGTTGTTATCAAACAGTCGTGCTGCTTCATATTTTTTGTGCAAACTATAAAACTGAATTTTTCTGGATTCTTTAATGAATAAAAAATTTGAAAGAACAACATTTATTTGAAATAGAAATCTTTTGTAACATTATTGATGTATTTACTGTCACTTTTAATCAATTTAATGCATCTTTGCTCAATAAAAGTATTAGTTTCTTAAAGAAAAAAAAATATGATCCGAAACTTTTAAACACTGTTGAACTCATCATAAAATTCTTCTGCCACTAATTAATCTGAGCTATGCCATCCATTATTATATCTTAATATTCTTATGTCAATAATTGTCTTATGTGTATTTTTTCCTTTTATTTTTCGCTATTGCTTTAGGAGAACATTTGAGACAAAATTGATACTTAAATGGTATATAACTGTTCGGTTTCCTGAGCTATTTTTTAATATATATAATTTTGTAGTTGTAATTTTATAGTTTTTATTTTATGTTTTTTTGTCTCCCGTGCTTTGAAAGAGTTATTTTACATTTAGTATTTTATTTAGTATTTAGTATTATTTAGTATTATTTACTATTTTTGTTGTTACTATTGTTTTATTAGAAACATTTGAGACAAAATAGATACTTAAATGGAATATAAATGTTAAGAATCCAGAGCTATTTTTTTGGTTTTACTTAGTAATTTTATTGTAGATTAACTATAGAGTAATTTTTTAATACTGTTGTTGTTATTATGCTCTGGGGTCTCTGCCTGTTTCCATCATCCTGGAAAATATCAATACTCGTGAGAGTCAATCAGTGAAGCTAATTTCTAATTTGAGAGCTCCAGTAATCAAACTGTATGACTAAAATGTCACTGTTTTCTACAAACGCAGTTCTGAATCTTCCCTTTCTCTTTCACTATCACACATACAAACTCAAAAATACTACACTTTTTGCTTCAGATATATACACAACTGAAAAGACAGCCTGTCATACGCCTTATCTGCTCTGTGTTGTATCTCTGGGGAGGTCGCTGAGCTTGTTGTTGTGTTCAGTTTTCACGCCTGAGAAGAGCTGGGAGCCGCTGAACTGTGCTTGACAAGGTCAGGTCTTGTCTCCTCTTATACACTATGCAGTGCATATACCTTAGTCTGCATTAAGGAAAGACAACCCCAAGCTGGAACGACACCTAAGGATTTTTAAAGGCAGAAGCCACTGACGTATGCATGAGAGAAACATAGCAACAATGTTGTTATTACTTATTAGCATCTTTGCAATGGTTAGAACCACTGTTGTTCATACTTAGGGTTAGGGGTTTGAACACACCCTACACAAGTCCTGATCTTCAGCACATAACAGTCTCACACATTTCAGCAACTGACACCTCATTATGTGGTTTGTTGTGGAAAGGTGTTATTTTATTTTCACATACTTGTACTGAAGGTGGCACCCAAACCAAGAGACCAGAATATCATAAAGCGGTTGGCTTTTTGGTTTCCAGCAAGCCACAATCCAGAACACCCTAGTAACACTCTGGCAACCACCAACTTTTGCACAAGTACAAGCATGACTTGTGTTTTCAGAAAATGGAAACATCTAGTTATTTCTCATTCTTTGTACAGCCCATCCAGGATTTTGTGATTTTGCAATCAACTCCACAACATTTTTGCATTTTTGTCTTTTTTCTACAATTTTTCCACATTAAAAAAAAAATTAACTGGGGGGCCAAATAAGCTAATCTATATCTATATCTATATATATATATACATACAGTGTGTGTATATATATATATATATATATATATATATAAATAATATATAATTTTTTTTTTTGCTTGTCTTCATAACACCTGATGTTATTATTTTTGATGTTAAGCATTATTTTTACTGGATATGCACCTTAATATATTGAATGAATGCAATCACTGATAATATTATAAACTGCAAAATAAAATGATGTTTTTTGCATTTTGCATTGCATACAATTATAAGAAGAGACCATGATAAAATTGTTAAATAAGATATAATAAGATATTTAAAAGCAAGATATTGTCTAACACAATACTGTACTTTCAGTATTTACAGTTAACTGTTCTCTTAGCATCACTAACACAAACTGCACAAGAACATCATGATTATTGCTGGGTTTTCACTGCAAAACAACACAAAAAAATGCCACAAATATTGTTGCATTGTTGCTGTTATAAATATTGTACTGCAGTGAATTTGTTTATTTTAGACCACAAAAAAAAAAAAAGTGAAAAACATCCTGTAAAATCCTGGTGGAATAGTTTGTTAGCAAATTTGGAAAGATATACTTAAGGGAAGGATAACAAACGTCCTATCAAAATTCATAATCACATTAGATGTGTTTCTGTGCTGATCTACAGCATGATGCTGCCTATCAAGAAATAGTGCACTGTCAAGATATAATATCACACAACTAATATCAATGTCTTGTGTGGATACCAGATAAGTAAAATACATACAAGCAGTCATGATCTGTCAGTTAGGCTAAACTCTGAGCTTGTGTTTGCCTTGTACCTTCTACGTTTCATCTAATATTCACCAGAACTTCATACTGAGGGCTCTTACTCTTAAAAGACAACTGCTCATATCAACAATGACAGCAGCACAAATGAAAGTAGCTTTAGTGAAACACTGATACTGCCTTTCAAGCCACCGCAAAACCAAACATAGGAGAATTCCACCATCTTCTTAAGAACACAAGCACAGTCAGTCTAAAACAAGGCTGTTTTATGCAAATCCAAAGAACCATAGAAGTGAAAGATGCATGAAAAGAAATATCAAGGACTTTCTGGGCTAGACCTTTTCATCAGACGCTACACACACCCTGGTGAAGAAGCGCTCGCACCAGCCAGCACGAGGGAAGCTGATGAGTCATAGCCCACCTCAGAACACCGGCCTTTGCACCAACCCCGATGTAAGGTTATGTGTTATTTACAAGAAACTTTCAAATATGGTTACATATAGCCAAGTAAGAGAGAGAGAGAGACTGAGATTTTGAAAGTTAGCATAATTATTAAGGATGATTTCTCTTATTTTACTAATAAAATATCCAGTACATATTGCCTTGTGCACAGGGCATAAACAAAAACTGAAAAAGATCTAAGTTAAGATGCATACATAGTTAAAGTCCTTAAATTAGTCTTTAGTCTCTTTATAAAGTGTCTTGAATACCCCAAAATGTTCACTTTATCTTAGCTACAAATTACAAAAATGCTTCATTTTCATCTCATTTTTGTGGGGCATGAGGTTCACCAAACTGTGAAGACACTTTTAATGTGTAAAGAGGTGTGAAGTGAGTAGGGTATGTGGTGCATCATAGAATCTAAATTTAAGACTCTTTTAATGAACTTGATGATAATATTATGGGATGATGCCTCAAATCTACTGATATGAATCAGATCTCAATCAGGATGTCTCTCTGTCTTCCTGTTCAACCTTTGAAGCATTTTTATTTTTTACTATTGGGCGGAGTTTAAAAGGTTAACGCACCTCTGAGAGCCATGAGCAAGAGAATTATATGTTATGCCAACTCTATCTCACGACCAGTTCGGACGTATTTTACGAGGTGGCTAATTCGTACGAATTCATTCAACCTCACATGTACGATTTTGTACGATTTGTCTACACCCCAGTGACGGGTAGGTTTAGGGGCGGAGTTAGGTGTAGGTCATTCGTACAAATTCATACAAATTGGCAACTCGTAAAATATGTACGTTTTAGCAAAAATCGTATGAATTTGTACGAGTGAGGTCGTACGAATTAGCCACCTCGTAAAATATGTACGAATTGCCGTGAGATCGGGCTGGTTATGCTAGTAGTTTAGACAAATTAATCCTTTGATGCATGACATCCACTAAAGTAGTCAGACTTTAACCAATCATGGTGCTGCATTCAAACCATGAGTGATGAAGTTTAGAGGACTTCTCTCTATATATGTCACTATATATGTCAACATTAAATTAAAGACTTTATAAATGTCCTTATACTGTCACTTTTATCAATTTAATGCACCTTATATATTATATTATATTATATTATATTATATTATATTATATTATATTATATTATATTATATTATATTATATTATATTATATTATATTATATTTATTATATTATATTGGTCTTTTTTTTAGGTATTTTCCATCATCACTCCAGTCATCACTTCAATAAAACAACCATTTTAACAAATAAATTTCAAACATTTACAAAAGTAAAACAAATTATCACAGTTTCCACAAAAATATTAAACAATGATTTTCATTATTGATAATAATAAATGTTTCTTGAGCATATCAGTATATTAGAATGATTTCTGAAGGATCATGTGACACTGAAGACTGGAGTAATGATGCTGAAAATTCAGCTTTGAATCACAGGAATAAATTACATTTTACAATATATTAATATAGAAAACAGACATTTTTAATTATAATAATATTTCACAATATTTGTTTGTGCTATATTTTTGATTAAATAAACCTGGCCTTTGTGAGCATAAGAGATTTCAAAAACCAACTGAAAAACAAAAATCAAAAACATTTTTAAAAATCTAACTGACCCCAAACTTCTGAATGGAATACAATAACATATTAGTAAAAATATTACAAATTAAAAATATATATTATAATTACACAGGAATAACACATTTTCTCCTTTGTAATGTAATAAGTGATGCATCAGAGGGTTAAATTGAATATTTCCATTAAAGTTCAGAGTAGGATGCTGACGCAAAGACAGATATTCTTATGAAGAAGGAAAGCGCTAAAACAGCATCATGACAAACTGAAGTGTTAACAGGCATCTGTGAGCGGTGTGAACTTCCTCATTGTTAAATCGTGATGCAACAGTCTTCTCCTGGTGTGATGTGCATTACAGAGAACGGCCACATATCGTTCAGACATTTAATTAATGAACGTTGAGCTTGAGAAGAGAATGATGCATCACCCACAGCATCTACCAGTCGATGAGTAACAGAAAGCACTAGTAAAGCACACCAGACTCACTCCATTACTCTGTCTCAATCTCACTCTCTCTCTCTCAGCTCACATATCTTTCTTAGCTCCATCGGTTTTTCCCTGTGCATTTTAATGCAAAAGTAATTCTTTTAATGCATTATTTTTAAGAAAAACATTAAAGTGCCATTCAAATCAGCTCTTTTTCTGTTGAGCATCTGCCCAAGATTAATCTAGAAATGTATTTCCTCTGTATTTAAAGGCCTAAAAATACCTGCACTCAACAGTGAACAGTCTCTTGTAAAATTGTGCTGCTCCCACACTGCCAGAGTGGAATGAAAGTACCTGCGGATGTCATATTACATCTGATTTTTTCATCACTAAAAAGAGAAAAGGTTAACGTGACTCTTGGCCTCATTGATTGCTAGCACAGCCATGATGAAATAGTAGTCCCTACAGAACAAACCAATAAAGCTAAAGGTGACACTGCGGGGGATTCAAAGAAATCATCTTTATCGCAATAGATTTTATGTTCAGATTGAAAAAGATCAACTGGTATTTTCTCTTATTCTTTCCCAAGACAGATTGCTTGGTCATTGTGCATTATTTCCACTCCACTTATACACTGGACCTCATGCTCAAAGCAAAGTGCTCCTGGTGACAGAAGGTAAATCTCATTAAAGCATGTGCAAGTCATATTTCACAGTAAATTCTAAATATATATACAGTTTTAGGACTATTAGAATAAGTATTTACATTATTTTAATGACAATTAAGCACATAATTTACCCCAAAATATTGCAAGTTGCAACACATTTGGATATTTCACTTTGTCACTGTCATGATACATTCTTATTGTCTTGACACAATATTACAAAAGACAATTACAAAGTGAAATTTCCAAATGTGTTGCAATGTTGTGTATGTATATATTATATATTGTGTATTTATGTGTGTGTGTGTGTGTAATATATTATATGTATAGAGAGAGAGCTGGTATATTTTCCCCTGGTTTCACAGACCAGGCTTAAGCCTTGTGTAAATCTGAGCTGTTTTAACTGAAAGATACTTGCACTGACTGATCTTAAAATATATCAGTGCCTTTGTTTTGTCTCAAGATGCACACCACTAATGTTTTTTCTAAGGCATGTTAATAAAAATTACTTAAATTTCCTAATTGAACAATGGCCTAATCCTGGCTTAGTCTAAGCCTTGTCTGTGAAACCGGGCCATGCAGTACACTGTTATACAGTATATATACAGTAGGCCTACATCTATGTACAATACATGATTATATACAGTACACACACACACACACACACATACAGTAATAATAATAAAGTAATATTAATCAATTTTTATATGCATTTTTAGTATATAAAGGCTCTATATAGACACATACAGTAATAAAGTAGTTATTAATAATGTGTTACATTGACATTGACAACTAAGCACATTTCACCCAACAATTCTCATTAAATGTAACACATAGGACTTTTTTTTATATTTTCTTTATGGTGATTTACAGTAAAACATAATTAGACTCTAAAACATTAAATTAAAAATTTAAATAATACATATATTAAATAATATGTTAAACGTTCAGCATGATTCAAGCAACACAACAATTGCTGATGCATACATAATAAAAAAATATTTTTCACATCACAATACTGAGAACTGAGCGCAGAAATGTGCTTAACTGTTTTGGAAATAAAGGTACAATGCAAAAAAAAAAAAATAATAATAAAAAATAGGAATCCTAAAATTGGGCTTAGTTTTCTATCTCTTTCTGGTTTCTTATTATAGCACAGTCTTGTATTTCTTTCCTCCAAATTTTGGGGTGTAATATGACCCGGACATTCTTGACAGGCTAGGTTTGATGAGATTCGCCCATTCTATAATGACAATGAATACAAACCAGCAATTTCAGACCACACCAAACACTCCAAATCACAGACTCCATGAGATGTGCTTTTTGTCCACCATCAAGAAAAGCTGCCATCTGTACAGCATCATCTAGAAACCTCACTACATCAGTTTCTCCAGGAGCCAGCATTGACCCGCTCTGTTGAATAGGCAGGAGCAGTGAATGCGCAGTCTCAGTGCGGAACGAAGGTATCAGACACACCAGCCAATGTTGCCAAAGCAGCAAAAACTGCATCTCATTTCATCAGGTCCTCAAGAGCAAACCTGTATTAAACGATCACAGAGATGCACAAGGAAGGATGTGCACACGAGACAAAAGACAACGAGGATCCTCCCTCAGTGAGAAATAGGATCTAAATCTTTTTGTCTGCTCATTTTGAACTGTAGCATAAGCCAAAGTTGGCACATATATTCTGTTTTCTGTTATAGCTACCGTAACACAGATCCATAGGGAAATATTACTATGCTAGCCAGATGCATTTCATCGGGATACAGACAGAGCATCAAATGCGGCTTAATTTGATTGATCTCAATTGTGCAGAGCACAACACTGAAATGAAAGTGAGGCTATTAACGCAGATTATGGAGCCACTTTCACCTCCATCGCGCGTGGAAACGAAAAGCGCTTATTCTAATAGCATCTACAGACAATAAATGCATCGTCTTACCTGCGCTGTGCGAGAGATCAATGCCAGACTCGCTGAGGATGTTCGGGTCACTTTGAGATCTGCCTCTGTGCAGAAGACATTTGTCTATTCCGTCCGATGAAGCCATGGGGAGCTATGAATAAAACACTGAAATCCCTTTCAGAGGCAGTCAAACCCGACGGTGAGGCGGATGCGTCTCGGTCTAAGAGCATCCAGCAGCAGGCATGCTGAATTAAAACCCTTTACACTGACTCTCTCTCTCTCTCTCTCTGTGTGTGTGTGTGTGTGTGTGTGTGTGTGCATGAGGGAGCGAGACCGAGTGTGTCTGTCATGAGGGCTGGGGTATTTGTGTGTGTACGCGCGCGCGCAGATGCCACCTTTATCCACTTCACAATGACCCACTGACAATCCTAGCAATGACGCTTTTACAGTGCCTTCTTAGATGAATTCATTCATTTGGGCTTTTTACAGTAGTCTTTGAAATGAATGAATCTTTTGAGTTAACGAATCATTACAGTTTCGTTCAAGTCTCTCGTTTTTGAAGCGCGTAAACCATTTTCTGCCTTTAAAACGCACTATATAGCACGAGAAAATATTCTGAGTGAGTCATGTGACATTTCATTATAGTGACTTTATATTATAGTGGCCTTCTTACAAACCTTGTAGTAGTGTTCCATTTGGAACGATCCGGTGTTTTTGGAATGAATATTTTAAAAAGTGAAGCGTCATAGCGCGCTGAAGTCTCTCGTTTTTGAGACGCTTAATTTCGTGCCTTTAAAGACGTGAGTGCTGTGATATTTCATGTTTCGAGATTCGGATCCAGTCGGATTTTGTGGGGGAAGCTGACATCTCATTCGGGAACGAACTGAATGAACTTTCAGTAGCCTAATTAATAGTATTTAATAATTACTTTCAAAATTTGTTCGTTTAAGGGAAAGAGTGCAGAAGAATTATAACTGGTGACCATACATAATAAATGAAAATACATTATTTCAATCGACTCTGTGTTGTTAAATTGGTGGAGTGACTGACTGAATGATTCAAGAGACTCACTCAGACACTCACTTGTCGCAAGCCCCGTTTACACCAGATATACATATATATATATATATATATATATATATATATATATATATATAAACTATTAACGTTTTGAATGAAAATCTAAAAAAAAAAAAAAAAAAAAACAATTCTGACCTCATTAATAAAACTAATTCATTGTCCTTGGCCACTGAACAAAGCTGAACGAATCATTTAAAGCAAAATAATTCAAATGATTCGAATCACTGAATCAGTCAGTCGTGTAGTTACTGTGAAATTAAGCAGATTTCTTATTAAAATGATTGCCTAATTACTTGTTATTAATTCTTATTTAATAGCTAATTTATTATACATCACACACACACACACACTACATTTACTTGTTACAAACTACTGGTTTAACTCTGCAGAATAGGCCACTGAATGAATATGAATCGTTTAAAGCAAACGAATTCAAAGCAGTCGAATCACTGGAACTTGTAGCTTCAGAAAGCGACAGTGAAATAAACTAATGCAGTTTTAGCAGCGTTCTTGTAAGAACGAATCCTATTAACTTGTAACGTATTATTAATAACTAAATTATTATTTATAACATCAGAACCCTTGTAACAATCTGATTGGAATTAATTAGCTTATATAAACCTATTCTGAATAAAGTATCTAGCATTTGTTATCTAACATAAATGCTCATAATTGTATTTTATTCCCTATTTATTGTTTATTCTGCTGCGCTGATGAATTTTTAGATTCTCGTCTCCCATTGGTCATATTTCTGCATACCCTTCTCTGATTGGTCAATGCTGCCAATGGCATCCAGGAAGTGTGTGCAGTAAGAAGGAAGCTGTGGCAAAAATGGCAGCGCACAGGGGCGGTTTGTCTCTTGGATTCATTTTGATTCTCTCTAGTTTAGCACGCCCCAGTAGTTGTGACACGCTTGAAAAAGCAAACGATAATACAGAAGAAAAACAGAGCGTTTCAGACACGCCACCAGAGGTGAACAGCGACGGCAGTATCGCCGCAGAGGCTCTGAATGAAAGGCAATGGCAGGCGGACAGAAGCGATGGCACCAAAGACAGCGAGTCTTTTACAGCAGCAGCGAGAGATCAGTTTGAGGAGGAGCTGGTCATTCGGCCCCTGCACTCTGGAGACATTTATGCCAGCTTCCAGTTCCGCACGCTGTGGGACATTGACTTCCTGCAAGAGCGACAGAAGGGTGAGTTATCATCGCTGTAGTTCTGTCCCACTGCACACAGAATGTGTCTCTGTACAATAGCAGTCAAATGGACACCTTTACTCATTTCTTTGTTTCCCCCATTAAGTAATAGCAATTGTAAAGTCGTCAGAATTATGAAATACCACAGATGCAGGTGTATAAGTTTACATGTTAAAATTTAATGTAGCACCCACACCTCTGCACACTTCATAATGTGCATCATGGGGTGACTTTTAATCAGTATAAAGGAGTTCACGTGTGCTGGACAATTATTAGCTGCATTTCTTTCACTGTCTGGTCCAATTTATCCATTAAAAATAAATGAATGAATAGAAATCATGTGTAGACAAATTAAAAACTAGTTTCAAACATTTAAATAAGCCCTCAGATCAGAAAGTTACTGATTACAAAAAGCATACTGTAAATTCAGCTAAATATAGTGCCTTGAAACTGATAAAAGTAAGTATAGTGTGGTGTTTATGAATACAATTAATAGACTCGGTTAATAAAATTAATTTTATGCACAAAGTCTATTCATTTTATTCATACTTTACCATTCATTGTTGGGTCTATTCTTCTATTTTCATATTTTAAAAACTACACCGTACTCAATGTTATTGACAGTCTAATTAATTTTACACAAGTGTAATTCCTTGTAGTCAAAACTAATCAAATAAAGTATAATGTAGTGTTTTATAGGGATTCAATGAATAGACATAAATAATAAAATTAAATAGAGTATACAATTTAAAACATGAATAAAATGAATAGGCCTAATGAATAAAATTAAATGTGGTGTAGTATTTAAAATAGGAATAAAATGAATAGATTTAATTAATAATTATGGTGTAGTGTTTATGAATAAAATGAATGGACTTGGTGAATTAAATTAAATATGGTACAGTATTTAAATTCTGAATAAAATTAATAGACTTTAGTTAATAAAATTGATTATGGTTTTGTGTTTGGAATGTGAATAAAATGAATAGACTTGGTGAATAAACTTAAATATTGGGTGTATTATTTAAAATATGAATAAAATGAATAGATTTAATTAATAATTATGGTGTAGTGTTTATGAATAAAATGAATGGACTTGACGAATTAAATTAAATATGGTACAGTATTTAAATTCTGAATAAAATTAATAGACTTTAGTTAATAAAATTGATTATGGTTTTGTGTTTGGAATGTGAATAAAATGAATAGACTTGGTGAATAAACCTAAATATGGTGTAGTATTTAAAATATGAATAAAATAAATAGACCTGGTTTATAAAATTAAGACTGGTATACTGTTTAAAATATGAATAAAATGAATAGGCCTATACTCTATTCTGATTATGCTATGTTTGCCACAGAAGTTTGTTTGAAGAGCTGATCCTTGCCCAGCAATTTTTACCAAGTATCACCTAACAGTCCTCACATTTGTTTTCACGATTTGTCTTTTTTGCCTACAGTTTCTCATTACCGGCTGTTCCCCAAATCCCTCGGTCAAGTGCTCTCCAAGTTTTCAGTGCGAGAGCTGCACATCTCCTTCACCCAGGGCTTCTGGAGGACCATGCAGTGGGGGCAGCCCTTCATCCCCTCTCCACCTGGAGCAGAGCTGTGGGTGTGGTTCCACGACACAGTCAGCGAGTGAGTGTGCTTAAATTAACTGTGGAACTCGAATAATCCATGATTTATAAGTGCATTTGTTTTATTCTGCAAAAATGTAACTCCATAATGAACTAACAGTCCCCTGACTTTTGTTCAATTCTCAGTGTGGATGGAAACTGGAAGGAACTTACCAACGTCCTTTCTGGAATCTTCTGTGCATCTCTGAACTTCATTGACCTGACCAACACTGTACAGCCCAGTGCTTCTTTTAAACCGCTGGGTCTGGGAAATGGTACGGCCCTTATTGTGAATTATAAAGCAGCATTCTGACAGTGATTTGCAGTGATGAAGCAACTGAAGCTCATTCATTCTTGCCAACCTGTACTGATTCAAATGAAAAAATGCATGTTAATGATCTTATTGTAAACGATTCAACCATGCATGTTTCATTTTTTACATTTTTGTGACCTTGAAACGACAGATTCTTTCTCTCCACACAGCTACAGATCACAGTTTTTTACGTTATGCAACATTACCACGTGAAATCGTCTGCACTGAGAATCTCACGCCCTGGAAGAAGCTTCTCCCTTGTGGTTCTAAGGTTCAAGATCATTGCTTATGATTTTAATACTGGTTATTCAAAAGAAGCTATTAATTCATGCATTTGCTTTTTCTTTTCTCCAGGCAGGTCTGGCAGTTCTCCTGAAGTCAGAGAAGCTGTTTCACAGCAGTTTCCATTCCCAGGCTGTTCACATCAGACCCGTCTGTCAGGTAAGCTTCTTTTCAAACCTTTCTTTAATAAAAAAATAGGTTTTAAAAAATTCAGAAATTATATTCTGGCTCAGGTTGTACGTTGTCTGGAAAATTCCTTGCTTCCTGATGACCCTCCAGATTTTCTCTTTTAGGATGAACAATGCACAAGTAAAGCGTGGGAGCTGAGACAAACTCTCAATGTTGTGTTTGATCTCTACACTTCAGGCCAAGGCAAAAAGGGTGAGTAATAAAAGAACACTTGATGTTAGAAAACGTTCTCCTTTCTTATTTCAGTGTGCCAAATAGCCATTCGTAGATTGATTTACCTCAAGTGTGGAAAAATTGTGATGCTTTCCAAACATTGCTCACTATGAGAAACCTAAATATTTTTAAAGACAATTAAAAAACAAATATGAAATCTAAATTAAAAAGAAAAATCATAAAAGCGGCCTTGACTTTGCAAAAGCTGTGTTGCACCTTAATTTTGCAATTCAGTGTGGTGTTTCTAATGACAGAAACTTGAAACAATACTACGCTCAGTCCATCTGTGTATTAATTACTATCTTCATCTTTTCACAGAATGGTCTTTGTTCAAGCTGTTTTCTCGAACTTTGACAGAGCCTTGTCCTCTTGCTACCTCTAGTAAAGTCTATGTGGACATCACAGACAACCCTGAGGTGAAACTTAAACAACAATATACTTTCTTTCTGCTTTTTGATGCTTTAATGTTTCTCTGAATGGGAAGTAGAACTGGCTAAGAAGTGTTTTTAAGTTCTAAATTGCATTTTATAATTTTCCTTTGTAGCTGACTGCTGATTTCAGTCAGTTTGAGTGTTGTGCTGTTTGTCCAACAGGGGGAGCTGTTTGAGTTGAGTCCTGTGACTCCTCTGCTCAGCCAAACTGTGGTGCTGGGGGATCGCAGGACATATTCAGTGTTTGACCTGACCAGAGCTGAGACGTTTGGCCAGTTACATTCACTCAATCTCTTTCTGCGCTGGAAAGGAGATGGTGGTATGAATGCATTTGATAGGTGTAGTCTATGTTTTTTGCATTGTCTTTATATCAATGAGCTGTTTATGTTGTTGTTACAAAGTGAGAATCTGTACTTTGGAACATTCTTGTTTTTTATATTCGTTTGTGTTAATAGATCAGTCATGCCAACTTGATTCTGTGGTTCTTTCACCTTGTGCTTTAGGCGATATGCTTCGTCCTCTGCTGCATGCAGAGCGCTACGTGGCTGGTTTTGGGCTGCAGACGGGGGAAATCCACACTGTCATCTATAATAACCACCCATATCGGGCTTTTCCTGTGCTGCTGATGGATTCAGTGCCCTGGTACCTGCAATTGTACATTCACACCCTGACAGTCACCAGCAAGTCCCGTGATAACAAGCCCAGTAAGTAGATAACATACCCACTGTGCAAAAAAATATAACGTACTCCAACTTTGTGTGCTTTCTATATATTTATCACTTGTTTTAGGGCAATTTTCCAATTAAGGCCTCTTTTGACTTCCAGTACTTTAATCATGAAAAGTGCTATATTTATTATAATATAAATTTACTTTAAATGACTAAATATTTCTCATGTTCAAATGTCCATGCTGCCGTTCTGTCCTTTTCATTTTTCATTGGCATCTTAAGATTTCATTTCATTCATTTATTCGTTTGTTCGTTCGTTTATTTGTTGGGAAAAAATAATATAAGTTCTTTAAAATGCTTGGTCTGATGCACTGATCTGTATATATCAGTGGTCTGATGTAATGACATTATTATTTGCTTATTACTGACATTATTAGACTATTACTATACATTACCTTTCAAAAGTCAAAAGTTTGGGGTCTCTAAGATTTTTTTTAAATGTTTTTGAACATTTTGAATACATGTCTCTTATGCTCACCAAGGCTGCATTTAAGAAATCAGAAATACAGTAAAACAGTAGTATTGTGAAATATGATTACAGTTAAATTAAAATCTATTAAAATGTTGATTATGGTTATTTGGTGCTTAATATTTTTGTGGAAACCATGACACATTTTTTTTCTTGATCAATTTATGAATAGAAAGTTCAAAAGAAGAGTATTTATGTGATATAGAAATCTTTTGTAACATTATAAATTGTTTTACTGTCATTTTTGTTTAGTTGAATGCATCCTTGCTGAATAAAGGTTACTTTATTATTATTCTTACTGATATATCAGTATTGAATACATATTTTAAAAGTTTTGTACACTGAAATACCAAATGTATTGAGCAGATTTTATTTATTTATTTATTTTTACAATTTTTAATTGTTAATTAACTGTAGAGGGCAAGTTAAAACGTCTGGGTAGGGAACAAGCCCAAAATAGAGAATTCTTGGCAAATGTTTCAACATTCTTCAAAATGAGGAAGTATACATTTAAAAGTCACAGTAAACAGTAAGTTTAAAGCTTTTACAAACTTTTCCTTAGTGGACAGAACAAGACCCATGCTTGTGAACACAGAGAATACAGCCTTTATAGACCTTGTGCCTTCTCCTGTAGGTTACATTCACTACCAGCCTGCTAAAGACCGCCATCGTCCTCATCTACTGGAGATGCTGATCCAGTTACCCCCTCACTCTATGACAGAGGTCACTGTACAGTTTGAAAGGGCCCTGCTCAAATGGACTGAGTACACACCTGATCCTAACCACGGCTTCTACGTTGGGTAAGATGCTTGCTTATCAAGTATTTTTAAGTATCTTACCTGTCTAGAACACTTCCAGCTTCTTTTGCAAGATAGGATTTTGTCTTCTCTTGCGATCCTTGACTAAATATAATTGTTGTACAGATTTTATCCTGTGTGCCACTCCCTATATCTGATTGAAGTACAATAAATATTTTATTGCAGGTCCTCTGTGGTCAGCGCCCTTGTGCCAAGTATGGTTGCAATGAACACCAACTTCACACAAGACCAACCGTTGTTTAGCAGTTTGTAAGTATGAATTGGCCTTGGTTGTAAAAGAATAGCTCCTGCCAAAACTGAAAATATGCTGAAAATACACTCACCCTCGCGCCATACAAGATGTAGATGTGTTTGTTTCTTCATCAGAACAGATTTGTCAGAAATTAATCATTACATACACCAGTGGATCCTCTGCAGTGAATGGGTGCCGTCAGAATGAGAGTCCAAACAGCTGATAAAAACATCACAATAGTCCACAAGTAATCCACATCACTCCAGTCCATCAGTTAATGTATTATGAAATGAAAATCTGCATGTTTGTCAGAAACAAATCCCACGTTAAGGCGTTTTACTGCTTTCTGCAGTGATGTCGTCTTGTATGAATAAGGAGAGAAATATGCACAGATCATGTACCATTTACAAGCAAATACAGTTCTAAACAAATATGGTGGTGGATTTTGATGTGAGAAGACAACAGGATTTTTTTTTCACTGGATGAAGCGTTATTGAATATGGACTCATATTTTGGCCAGAAGCGACAATTTGAGAAACAATCTTGATGGATTAGTTTCTTAGAAATATGCAGCTTTTTTATACAAGACATTAACTGATGGACTGGAGTGGTGTGGATTACTTATGGATTATTGTGATGTTTTTATCAGCTGTTTGAACTCTCATTCTTACGGCACCCATTCACTGCAGAGGATCCATTGGTGAGAAAGTGATATAATGCTAAATTTCTCCAAATCTGTTCTGATCAAGAAATAAACTCATCTGCATCTTGTATGGCCTGAGGGTGAGTAAATATTCAGCAGATTTCCATTTTTGTAATTAGAGTAAGAAACAGTAATAAAATGTACCTTATTTGTTTTCTTTCTTTTTAACGTTTCACCTTTGACTTCCAGCGTCCCAGTCAAAGAAGAATCAAGCTACTTTGTGCGAGTGTACACCGAACCGCTGCTGGTAAATCTACCCACGCCTGACTTCAGCATGCCCTACAACGTCATCTGCCTCACCTGCACGGTTGTCGCGGTGGGCTACGGCTCCTTTTACAACTTGCTGACCCGCACCTTCCAGGTGGATGAACCGAGCCTGCCGCTGACGAAGCGACTGGCCAACCTCATCCGCCGCATAAGGGGAGTGCCACTGCTGACCTAAACTGCCGAGAGCAGGTCTGACGCCTGAAATGTCCATATTAGGCAGCGGAGAGTATCGTGATGCTTAAACGGCAGCTGCTGGAGTTTTAAGATGCTTTTCAGCCTGGAAAGATTCTATGCCAAATGACTTCTGAACTTCTGTTGAAGAAATGAGCTACCAAGATGGATTAGCCTCCTTTTTATGTTTTGTTTTGTTTGTTTTTTGTTTTTTGAGTCTCATAAACAAGGATTAGCCACCTTATTATGTTTTTTTTGTTGTTGTTTTCTGAGTCACATAAGCAAAGATAAGCCACTGTTTTATGTTTTGTTTTGCTTTGTTTTTTGTTGTTCTGAGTCACATAGGCAAAGATTAGCCACCTTTTGCTTTTTGTTTTGTTTGTTTTCTGAGTCACATAAGCAAAGATTACCCACCTTTTTATGCTTTGTTTTGTTTGGGTTTTGTTTTTTGAGTCTTATAAACAAAAATTACCCACCTTTTTATGCTTTGTTTTGTTTGGGTTTTGTTTTTTGAGTCTTATAAACAAAGATTACCCACCTTTTTATGCTTTGTTTTGTTTGGGTTTTGTTTTCTGAGTCACATAAGCAAAGATTAGCCACCTTTTTATGCTTTGTTTTGTTTGGGTTTTGTTTTTTGAGTCTTATAAACAAAGATTAGCCACCTTTTTATGCTTTGTTTTGTTTGGGTTTTGTTTTTTGAGTCTTATAAACAAAGATTAGCCACCTTTTTATGCTTTGTTTTGTTTGGGTTTTGTTTTTTGAGTCTTATAAACAAAGATTAGCCACCTTTTTATGTGTTTTGTTTTGTTTTCTGAGTCACATAAGCAAAGATAAGCCACTGTTTTATGTTTTGTTTTGCTTTGTTTTTTGTTGTTCTAAGTCACATAGGCAAAGATTAGCCTCCTTTTTATGTTTTGTTTTGTTTGGGTTTTGTTTTTTGAGTCTCATAAACAAAGATTAGCCACCTTTTTATGTTTTGTTTTGTTTTCTGAGTCACATAAGCAAAGATAAGCCACTGTTTTATGTTTTGTTTTGTTTTGCTTTGTTTTTTATTGTTCTGAGTCACATAAGCAAAGATTAGCCAACTTTTGTTTTTCGTTTTGTTTTGTTTTGTGAATCACATAAGCAAAGACATTTTTTCAGTGTTGTTTTGGAAAATGATAGCTTGCAGTCAGGTGAACGTTTCTTAAAGGTACTGCATGGTTTGGGCATCTGGGAGAAATATACGTGGAAGAGTGATGTTAAGTCGTCTCTGTTTACTCCACCCTTTTTGAGAGCGTGACTGAGCCTCATAGAAACACAGACACTACAATCTGACTACTGATAATAGATGTCTAAGAATGTGGCAAATATTTTCCATGTTCTGTAATGCACTGATATTTAAATATGTGTTTGAAGGATTGGACTTTTTTTTTAGTGTTTTGTTTTTATTCTGCACTTTTGCCTGGGCTTGACCACATAATGACCTCCAGATTGGGTGTTATTGAATTCAAATTTTGAAGATCTTAAGACTGGTTAACTTTCCCATAATAAACTGACTAGAAACCCATGTGTTAAGAACATTTTGACTCTTTAGTGCAACATTTTTTGTTCGTGCCTCAAGGGATTTGGCATGAGGAATGTAATTTAGCATCCCACTCAGCTGTGCCATTCTGTTTGAATTACTGTATGTGAAAGAGCCTCTGCATTGGCTGATTGTAAATATTTCTGTTATATGACTTGGAATTATATATATATCCACTTAAATGTAGATGTACAGATTTCCATTAACGTACTGGTTGTTAAACTAAAAAGTATCACTGATCAAATCAAACTGTCCAAGCACCACATCATCAGCTTACCTGGATTTATCTATCTTATCTGCATTTTCTAAATAATTCTAAAGGTTTCAAGTGTTTTGATTTAATAACCTCAAATATATGTATATATTATTATCTTACTCTCACCAAGGCTGCTTTTATTTGATTAAAAATACAGTAAAAAAAAACTAATATTGTGAAATTTTTTTTTACAATTTACAATAACTGTTTTCTCTTTTAATATATGTTAAAATGTAATTTATTTCTGTGATGCAAAGCTGAATTTTCATCAGCCTTTTTTTTCCATTCTTCAGTGTCACATGATCCTTCAGAAATCATTCTAATATGCTGATTTGCTGCTCAAGAAACATTTCTTAAACATTTCTGAAAGTTCAAAAGAACAACATTTATTATAAATATCTAGAGTTTATAGACATTTTGATCAAATTAATGTGTCCCTGCTGATTAAAAGTTGTTTTTTTTTTAATCCTACTAACCTCAAACCTTTTGAATTGTAGTGTCTATACACAAAAAATATTGAATAATCAAATGTTGCGTTTCTTACACAAAAGATGCAAACTTTGCTGTTTCCCTCCAGACAGAATTCACAGTCTGTTCACATTCCTGGAAGCTGATGCACACTAACCTCAGTTTAGCACAAATTTTCTTCATTTTTGCACTTTCATCTTCTCTCTTTATGTGACTAAATTGCCAAAAGTGCAGTATTGTTACCCAGCATTCTTTGACTGTTTCATTTCTGGTAACTTAGTACTTTAGTTCAAGGCTTTTCCATCACTGTCATGTTTTTGCTGACAAATGTTTTGACCCTTTTGCTGCCAAGCTCCTGGAGAGGATGGAAACAGAGGTCTCTTTCATTACAAGACGTTTTGCACGTGTTTGGGTCTCGGGGAGGGGAACTTGTACATTCCTAAGCATTGATGCCAATGAGCTGTTATGTGAGAAAAGAACAACCAAACGAACACTGGCATACCAAAAATACCAACTCTTCAATGAAGCAATTTTCTTTGTTTTGTGGCCAAAAAACTCAACCATTGAAAGAAGGTTTACTGAAACTATGAGGTTTATTAGGTGGTTATAAAAAGGGGAAACAACTCCTATGAATAAAGCATTAAATGGTACAAAAAACCCAAGTATGTATTATTATGCAAAATTAATCTTCCATTGACTTTCTTCCTACGGTTAAATCAGCACGGTTCACTGCATGCATGACCGCAAGTGGTTGGGCAACATTTCTGTTCAGCAGGACACTGGCCATCATGGTAACAGTATTCTGCACACATTGGAGTCCCCTTCGGTAGAGCACAACGACCAGGCTTCACTGCATGGACACAGACAAACAGTTTGTCCCTTCAGCAGCGTTCAGTCTCAGATACACTGCACAAAACACTCAAAGCAACATCATTTTACTTACAGAGTGAATTGTAATATAGGTATTATTTCATGTCAATTCATTTTGTAAAGCCACCCTGTGCCTGGAGCAGTACTATATTATATATGATATGTAATAATTATTAAATAAAAAAAGATACAGACTGAAAGGCAAACCCAAACGTTAAATAAAATAAAATAAAAATAATACAATAAAATAATATTCATACCTGTATAACAGCATAATAACATTAAATAATACTACAAAATAAGACATGAACTGAAAGCTGACCCAAGCATATATAATATAATATAATATAATATAATATAATATAATATAATATAATATAATATAATATAATATAATATAATATAAATACCTGTATAACAACATAATAACATTAAGTAATACTCATTATATATAATTTATAATTATTATTATTATTATATTATTATAATAAAATAAGACACAAACTGAAAGGCAATGAGAAAGCTGTGACCCAAACATTAAATAAAATAAAAATAATAAAATAAAATAATATTAATACCTTTATAACAACAAAATAACATTAAATAATACTTATTACAAAATAACACAGAAACTGAGAGGCAGAAGCAAACAAAACAAAATCATTTTCTTACCTGTATAACAACATAATAATATTAAATAATAATTATTATGACAAAATAAAACACAAACTGAGAGGAAATGAGAAAGCTGACCCATACATTTACATAATATAATATAATATAATATAATATAATATAATATAATATAATATAATATAATATAATATAATATAATATTCATACCTGTATATGGAGCCGTACATTCATGTCCACATCCATTGCTGCAGCATTTCTCATTGTTTGGACAATCACTGTCATTGACACAGAACTCGGCACACATTCCTGCTCCAAATTTTCTGCGTGGACACACTCCTGGCTTTGCTGTAATACAGACACATGACAGAGACACCATACCACTGCATGCTGAATGCATTACTGTATAAAGTTATTTTTGAAGTTGCAACTAAAATACTGTTTGAGTATTTCTATTAAATGTAACGTGGTGTTCTTTGGTGTATTTCTTACTGAAAGCAGGTGGCACACACACAGCCCCGCAGTCAAAAACACAGCATTTGTGTCCTCCAGAGCAGTCTTTATCAGAAACACATCCCCGACTGGACGGCACGACCGTCAGCTTCGCCGGACAGTGACCCACCGCTACAGAAGAGCAGGAGCAGCATTACAGGAGAGTTTGACTCAGCATCTGTTAGTCAGTGCTTTTCCAATATGTGTCTCAAACTTTAGTGATATTCACATATGTATCTGCTTCAGATTCATGCCTAAACTGCGTCAGTTTCAAATACAAATTGCTGTAACAACCTACACTGTCAAAAATGATTTTTAGAAGATGTAAATAAAACAGAGTAGTGCAATATGTTTCACAAGAACATACTATTTCAGTCTTTCTACTTGAAAATTTCACATTTAATTCAATGTTTCTTTGTAATTATTTGTGAAATTTACTCGCAATTTCGGAGTGAAAATAGTTTCACTACCAAATTTTTCTCAGTGTTACTCTTTGTGTATAATAGTGAATAGTAATACTAATAGAAAACATGGACATCAGTTAACATTTTGTTCATTAATTTACTGTTGTAACCAACCCAAATGTATGTATTCAAAATAATTATCTTCATGTCTACCCTTACAGTATTTCGATTCAAAACAACAAACAAACTCAAAACAAATTCAGAAATACATGCATTTGATGGCATGCATATCTGGTTAAAAAGTTTTGTAACCATGTTAATATTAATATTCTTGTTTTACTGTAATAAATAATGATATTGGTCTACTTAGTAACAAAATCCATTACATTACACATTTTAGGTAATGCAATCAGACTATTGATTTAAATGTGCCATATCAATTAATATAAAAATACAAAGAGTAATAAAATATACTCTATTTGTTGTTATCAACAACATGAAGTGCATTAAACATTACATTATCTCAAGGTTTCCCAAAGTGGGTTTGTGAAGGAACTGTAGGGGGTTTATGAGTTAAAAGAAAAGCTAATAATTATTTAAAAAAAAAAAAAAAAAGTTAAATTAAAACTATTTTAAAATTAATCAAAATAAATCACTTACTGAAAAATGCAAAATACGAACATGAAAATGTGATACTTCATTATTAAAATATTTATTTTAAAATATCAGGGGTACTTCAAGTAAATATATTAGGTGAAAGAATCACATGGAAAAAAAGATAATAAAAAGATAATAATAATAATAATAATCATAATTCAAATAAAAATGTATATATATAGTAACTAGTCTGATTACTAGGATTTTAAAATGTTATTTAATCTAATTACAGGTACTTCTGATTAATTTACGTAATCCAGAGTACATGTGCTCAGTTACTGCCCAGCTCTGTTTGTAAGGCACATTAATGCATTTCTTCGGGCTGCGCGATGAAGTTAAAGGACACGCATCTTCTCACCTGCGCGGTTCGGTCCTGGAGCCGCGTCTGTTGTGCTCAAGCATCCAGACAGACACAATAACAGGAGACTCACCAAACAACACACTCGAGCCGTCATCCTCTCGAGCTGCGGTCACGCTATGAACTGCTGGAAAAGTCAGGAGGAGCGGAGAGCTTCGAGATGCTTGTTCGAACATGAAAAAAACAATCTACTGAACCCCGAGACATGTGGTTCTGCTTATTAGTTTAGAATAGTTTTGCCATGCTATTTGTAAAAAGGGAACAGTACATACTCATGCAAGTTGTTTTTGTTTGCGTTTTTAAAACGATGTTTTAAATAGTGTGCATGCACGCCCTGCGGTTCGTCAAATATTACTAAAAGGACATCACTTTTCTCCAGACTAGAGAGTATTGACTTCTGGCCGCGCCAGTCAGCCAATCAGAACGCTTGAAGCCCGCTCTCAACCAATAGCGTGAGCTGGGGGCGGGATGATTTGTTCTGGCAAACAATAAAACATGTGGGCACTGGGCACCTTTGAGTGTTTTTAAAGAACCAAGGTAGTGTACAGTATGTATGCATTATATATGTTGGCGCATGCAACCACAAAATACTCCTAATTCAGAACGATGCCATTTTTACTTCATGGGTAGCCTACTCAGTTCCAGAAATATGTGTAATTTTTAATCACTTGATCTGTAAATGCCACTTGACTGCAGTAGAGCCAAATATGTTTACAATGTATGTTGTTTGCAAAAAGTTTTTTCATAATACACTGAAAAAAAAAAAATTATGTGTAGAAACACTTTTCACTCAGAAATTGCTAGTAAAAACAAATGGCAATTAACACATTGAATTAAACATGAAAATTTGAAACTGAAAGATTGAAGTTGTATTTTCTTTTTTAAGTCATACTCCAATAATCTTTATTTACAGTGCAAGTTTGGATGAAGTAAGATACTTTATTTGCCACATAATAGTTTGATTTTGATTATGAACAACACAATCATACCAGACTTTTAAGTCTTTTATGGCAGCGTGTGAGCTGATCTGAAACTAATCTCTTACACACTGGACAATTTTCACAGAAGTAAACTCAATGGAAACCCCTGTTTCTGCACGGAAGCAGTTTTTTTTTCCCATGGATTTTTGACATTTCCTCTGCGGATGAGGCACATAGAAATACATTTGGCAGCAGTCATGCATGTTAGCGGTGCCATATTGCAATATGATTTCAGTTGAATAGAGCCCTTAGTATAGAATAGACTGTATGCATCACTTTGGAACAGATTGTGCATTTACACATTAATGTGCATTTAGTGGAATGCTATGAAGTTTTATGTGACCACTAGATGGCAGATAACAGGTGCTTAAAAATGAGCTGTAGGTGTTTGTGTTGTCAGTGCTGTATAATGCTTTAAAGAAAACCACATTTGGTTCTTTTAGAGAACAGTATGTGTGAGGGGCCCTCAAAATTGAATTTTGTCATTTAAAAAATTTACAAAAAACAACAAAGTTAAAAGGCCATAGGTTTAAGATTTAAGAAGTGGGGCCAGTTGCATAAACAGTCCCCTATGACTTAAAAACTAGTCTAGCCAACTAGTAGTTAGCCAAGAGGTAACCAGTCTTACTTTCTGGATTCAAATTAGACCTGTTTTTTTATGTAACTTACTTGTACAAGTTATGACCAGTCTTAAAGAAAAGAAAAAAAAAAAAATGTAATGACTAACTTGTAAGACTAGTCTAAGCTGTTTATGAAATTGTCCTTATTAAACAGTCTTTAAATATGGGTTAAATATGTTTCAAAAAGAAAGATAGAACAAAATGACTAAATAATTTACTAAAATAAATACTAAAATTCACAGTCTACTCTCTCACCCAAACTTACAGAGGAACCTGAAAAAGGAGAGGAGAATATTACACAAATGATACTTTTCCAATGACAAAGAACTGTGCATATTCAATACATCTGAGAGCGATGCAAATAGTTTATTGACCTACTGTAAATTCAACTGAAATTTTCCTTGAACAATTTCAGTGCATAAAAAATACAAAATTTGAATAAAAACCTGGAAGCATTTAGTTATTGCAAAGGCTTTTTAGTTTGCCAAAATGCACCTTTAAAATGACCAAATGTGTGAAAACTTGTAAAACAGCTTTGTGAAGATTATATTACTTTATTGATTCAACTATACCAAAAAAAAAACAATAAATAAATATATAAATAATTATATTCAAGTTAAAATTTAGTAGGTAACGTAGGGAAAAACGGTAATCTGTTTAACCAGTATACAAAAGTATCCAAAATTGTGTGCAAGGGACAACAATTTGTAAAACAATTTATAAGATTACATAAAAAAAAAAAAAAAAGAATGGGCTCAGATATTAAAACTTTAATTTTTGAACGTATTCATTCAATAAAAAGGCTCTGTCTGATATATTAAGGCATCAATCATATTATTTGCAAAAAAAAAGTCATAAAAAAGCAATGTTTAGTGTTATTTGCACTGCCTAAATAAACTGTTGTGACCTGAAGTTTTAAAAGCACTCTGAGCTCAATAACAAAACATAAAGATTAAAATTGTAGTTCACAGCACCAAAAGGCTGTTGTAGCAGTATCTGACAATTTCATTCATAATTTACACCGAAAGAGGAAATTCCCTTTACTTTAATAATTCATACTGCATTCTTCACCAAAAAGGCAAATCAGTTCAAGGCAGCTGAATGTAAACAGCAGAATTTAGAGTAGACAGCCTCGTTTAATTCTTTCCAATGTCCACTCTAAATAATGTGTGCTAGAGGTGCTCAAATGAAGGTTGATAGTTTGTGTAGCTCAAGGCTAATAAATATAAGACACAAAACAACTGGGCTGCAACTCATGACAGCTGAAAATAAGGAATTAAGTGGTTCAAAGTTCTGTGTGTCACACCAAAACACGGTTCCCAGATGAAGATTTTATAGGATACAAAAATAAAGGGTAACAATTTACAAGTTAAATTTGTTAACACCAGTGAAAGCATTAGAGCTATAATAAACTAATAATATAAGTGCTGTCAAACAATTAATCGCGAATAATCGCATCCAAAATAAAAGTTTTTGTTTACATAATATGTGTACTGTTTGTATTTATTATGTATATATAAATACACACACATACAGTATATATTTCGAAAATATTTACATGAATTTGCATGTATATATTTATATCCATATATTTTATATTATATAGAAATATATTTAATATATAAACATAACTTATTTTTCTTAAATATACACATGCATGTGTGTATTTATATAGACATAATAAATATACACAGTACACACACACATATTATTTAAACAAAAACTTTTATTTTGGATACGATTAATCGCGATAAATCATTTGACAGCACTTATATAAAGCAGGTGAATATTAATTTAAACTTGAAAAATGTTTTAGCATATTTAGTATCCACCTAAATTATTGAATTCTGCAAAAGTAGAATTAGTTTATAAAGCCGAATGCATTAAAGGGATAGTTCACCCAAAAATGAAAATTTACTGAACATTTATTCACCATTAGGCCATCCAAGATGTAGATGAGTTTGTTCATCAGAACAGATCTGGAGAAATTAAATATTATTTAGCAGTGAATGGGTGCCGTCAGAATGAGAGTGCAAACAGCTGATAAAAACATTGCAATAATTCATAAGTAATCCACATGACTCCAGTCCATCAATTAACAACTTGCAAAGAGAAAAGAGTCATGTTTATATTAAACCAGTCCATCACTTGACATGTTTTTAATGTCAAACCAGCTAAAATACAAGTTTCATAATATTACTTTCTCCAGTGAAAAAGTCGTCTCATCTCATCTGAATCAGGAGAGAAATATGCAGAGATCAAGCACCATTTATAAGTAAAAACAGTCCAAATTACTGTAATATGTTGGTGGATTTTGATGTGAGGGATGGATTTTTTCACTAGAGGAAGCATTGAGTATTTTGACTAGAATTGAGAGTTTAAAGTTAAAAAAGTCTTGATGGATTTGTTTCTAACAAACATGCAGCTTTTCACTTCACACAACATTATCTGACGGATTTGAGTCATGTGGTTTACTTGTGGATTATTGTAATGTCAGCTGTTTTGACTCTCATTCTGACGGCACCCATTCACTGCAGTGGATCCATTGTTGAGCAAGTGATATACTGCTAAATTTCTCCAAATCTGTTCTGATGAAGAAACTCATCTACATCTTGGATGGCCTGACGGTGAGTAAATTTTAAGCACATTTTCATTTTTGGTCAACTATTCCTTTAAGTAATGTTAACAAACTGAATCATATAGTAAAGAGTTGCCAAATAAAGAATAAGTCTATAATACATGCTACTGAAATGTGCCCATGAAATGTATGTGTATTTTGAATGTTGTGCATTATAAAAGTTAGTATTAATTCCACAGGTTTCCTTAGTAAACTATCATACATATTGCTATCAGAATCATCCCTCATAACTTCTAATACTCATATTGAAAAAAATAATAATCCTGAATTCTTACGGGACATCTTCACTTTTGCTCTTAGCCCTGACCAGCCCCTCACTGTCCTCGATGCTCTCTTTAATTAGACACTCCTTTAGGTTGGGCTGATTCCCGATATCAATCCCCTGCTCCTGGATGTCCTGCAGAAGAGCCTCCCAGCGCCTCTTGTCCTTCGAGATCTTCCAGGACAGCCTGACGTTGGATTGGAGGAGCGGGATGAGCAGAGGGTGTAACTGGTGCTGCTGCAAAGCCTCCTGGGAAGGCGCTAGGTCCTGCAGGGCTCGGTCGCAGTGTTCCTGAGCCTCACTGAGCTGTTCTAGTTCTTGAAAGCAGGTGACCAAGGCGGAGAGCGTGAAGAACCAATGAACCCTCTGGAGCTGGTTGAGCTGCAGGAGCTGATGGCATCCTAACTTCTCCTGGAGCCGCAGAGCATTGAGAAGAGAGCCCAGGGCGTCTTGGTACCGGCCCACTCGCATCAGCATCTGGCCCGCGCGCAGATCACCCAGGTAGAAGAACTCAAGAAACGTAGGTGTGCTCCGTAGTTCAGGAAGGGAGTGAAGGTGGGTCAGGTACTGCTCGAATGCCCGGCTGCGCTTGGCAATGGTCTCGGCGGCGAAGTTCTTGCGCAGCTTCTTGCGAGGGAAGAACACACCATCCATCTCGTCTCCGTGGCGGCGGTGCAAGCGGCTGTGTAGACGCTCGAAGTCAGAATAGCGCCGCGTGATGGCCGCGGGAGTTTTGTCAAACGAACCAGAATGGATGACGTGAATCGTGTAGAGCTAATGAGACAGACCACAAGTGTATATGATTTCATGTGAAATCAGAAAAACAAAACCTGCAACTGATAAATGAGAATGACGTGACTTTACTTTTTTTTTTTTTTTGATTAGGGCATTTTTTAACGCAATTAATGCAGCATCCATATTTTTTTTCCTGTCATCCTTTGACTTGCGTTATGACAATATAAATTTATTAAAATAATATGCGATTAATCGCGATTAATTACAGAAAAATGTGCAAATAATTACATTAATAGTTAAAAAAATTTTAATCGATTGACAGCACTACAAAATACATAAAGAATTCAGTTCATGAACCCAATATCCTGAATATACTTTTTTGTGATGAGCACATTTTTAATTTCTTTTTGTTAAAATTAAATTTTAAAATTAAAATTAAAATTAATTTTGATCTTTTTTGGGGCATGAAACCTAAATTGTCAGGGTGATACAACTGTCCTGATATAATAATAAAGAAAAAGATTCAGATTTTTGAAAATTAAATCTTATCACTTTTTTTATTATTATTTCTATTTAAAAAACTTGAAAAAAGAAATATAAAAAAAATATTTTAACAAAATATAGTGCTGTCAAACGATTAATCGCATCCAAAATAAAAGTTTTTGTTTACATAATATATGTGTGTGTACTGTGTATATTTATATATATATATATATATATATATATATATATATACATATATATATACACACACACACACACAGCATATATTTTGAAAATATTTACATGTATATATTTATATTCATATAATGTATCATATTTAAATATATTTAATATATAAACGTAACATTTTTTTAAATATATACATGAATGTGTGTGTATTTATGTATACATAATACACAATACACACACATATATTATGTAAACAAAAACTTTTATTTTGGATGTGATTAATCGTGATTAATTGTTTGACAGAATTACAAAATATTTGCCCACCAAATTGAAGTTATGCTGTGTGACCAATAGTTTTTATGGAGACAGTTTTAGAGTTATTCAATTTATATAAAAGTTTTTCAAATCCATATGAAACAAATATTTATACAAAGAGTACATTTCTAAGAACGTGCATGTGTTTTAAACTACATTTTTACAAGTCTTTTCCTTTTCTTTAGTGTGAACAGTCTAATTTGTCTTTTTCCCAAATTTAAAATGCTTGGTGATGAATGTTCGTAAAAAAATGTTTTGGTGACATTAAAAAAAAAAAAAATTGACAGACTGAAAAATGGTTCTTGAAACTTGACTGAAATGGTTCACAGCTGGTGTTGGTGTACTTACCACATACTTCGAATTTGTCTCATGCACAACACTGGCGTCAGTCACCTCAAAAATTAGTTTTTCAGGAATGCAACGAGTTTTTGAGCTCCGCCAGTTTTCTTGTAGTTGTCTGGTGATCATGTTCGAGGTTTTTGGGGAAGGACCTATTGGGCTGGTTTCTATAAACCAAAGACAAGATTAACTGTAACTGTGAAGCATCAAGTGAACTAAAAGTGAACTAAAAAAAGAAGAAGTGAAATCTGCCTACAAATAGATTATTGTAAACTCACAAGAACCATATCAAACATGTTCAAGCTTAAAGAAAGAGCTCGTTACAAAACACAAACTGTTTTTAAAAGAAGGATTTTTTCCATACAAGCTCTTTAAAATGGCAGTTCATAATGACCACAGCTGACAGATTTTACATCATCGACACCAAAAACCACTGCTTTTCAGTTTGTTTGGTGACACATCAGTTTGAATACACAGAATGGAGAATGTGATTCAAGAACTGCAAGTGCTGAGATGATTTTCAGTGAAGTCTGACCCAAATTTGAATCTAGCCTATTCCTTATCATTTGAGTTCAGAATATTTGCTATATGCTGTATAAGTCAAATGGACTAATTTTATGTTTTTTTTTATTTTTAAACTCCAAACAATAATAATAGCACACACTACTGTAAAACTAAAAGTTTGGGGTCAGTAAGATTAAATAAAAATCAATAGTTTTATTCAGCAGGGAAGCATTAAAGTGACAGTAAAGATATTACAGAAGATTTCTATTTTAAATAAATGCTGTTTTTTTTTTTAAACTTTCTATTTATCAAAGAATCCTGAAAAAAAAGTTATAAAATTTCCACAAAAATATTAAGCAGAATTTAAATATTTATATCTTTCTTGAACACCAAATCAGTATATTTGAATGATTTCTGAAGGAAATGTTACACTGAAGCCTGGAGTAATGATGCTGAAAATTCAGCTTTGGATCAGAGAAATAAATTATATTTTAAAATATATTAACATAAAAAACAGTTATTTTAAATTGTAATAATATTTCACAATTTTAATGTTTTTACTGTATTTTAAACAAATAAACGTAGTCTTGGAAAGCATAAATGACTAACCCCAAACTTTTGAACAATATTGTATGTTTTGAAGCAACACAAGATTGAGTAAATGAAAGAAGTTTTAACAGCTTCTGCATATGTATCCTGGACTTCAATTCACCCATGCTACAAATTCTTCTATTCTACTCACCTATACAGAATATACCTAACAATTTCAGCTTTGTAAAACACATGCGTTATTGATGACTACCTGTGCTGCTACATGCATTATCAATGGACTCTCCAAAAAAGTCAGAGTCGCTGTCTGGCCCCGACGCGTCTCCTGCTTCCTCAGAGTCCAGGACCCCTTCACCCTCAAAGCACAGGGTTCCTCTGAGTCTAGCCGACACGCAGTCTGTATCATCCTCAAGCTCAGAACTTTCTGGAAAGTCATCTGCTCCGCGACCGTCCGTCTCCAAAGGAAGCTCCCCTTCTTTGAATAGCGTTCGACGAAGTCTGTCGAATAGTTTAGAGGCCATTCCAGCTTTTCTCCAACCCTGAAGAGCACAAAAGACACATGATCCCACCACGACCTTGAGAAGCATTCCTGAACAATAATATGAGTTCAAATCATGACAATACTTATGACAGATCCTTTAAAATCCTGTAAAACCACTGACTAGCAAAAGTATCAAACAGACTTGAGTCAGTAATGGAAACACTGAAACTTCAAACCTCTCATGAACTTTCACTGAGCTGTGAAACGAGAGAGCAGGGAAACTGATCTGTCACATAAATATTTATTATTTATTGAGGGCTTTAGTAAAAAAGAGCCTCACAACAGCATTGGATTGCTGTAATTTCCATGAAAGAAATCTGAGTAAAAGCAGATGACATAACAAATCTTCATCATTACAGAAGTTTCTTCACATGGTACGGATACAGCACATTTCAGTCTCATATTTGAAGTTCTCACAATAATTCCCATAACTAAACTATATTAATCAGCATTCATTATTTACACATGGAGAGACATCCAGGAAAGTGGGAGCGTCTCTGGATCACTCCTAGCTTGCTACGTGCTAATAATAACAAACATTGCGCTGAATCAGCAGCGCTTTGACAAATTATAAGAAATTTGACGATGATTAAACAAATTAATCTCTTAAATCCGTCAAATATATGATAAGCAGCACTAAAAAAGTTGTCAGACGCGGAGTTTGAGCTTAACTCACCTAACTTTTCTTGCTAACTGGCTAATCCTAACATTTCAACTCCAAAGGGATGAACAAACGCATGGATATCTGCACTTACCCGAGTTACAGACCTCTAAACCACATATGATCAGCTCTTCATGCTGCTGGTTAAATCATTTTCATCTGCAAATAAAGAGAGGGAGAGGTGTTAACACGGATGAGAGTTATTCACTGTCCACTAAGTTAACGTTACTTAACGTTAGAAGTGGGCGGACACTCGCTTGACAACTGACTGACAGGAGAAAACATTTTAAATACATTAAACACTTCATAATAGATTTATATATATTTTTTTGTTTGTGTTTTTAACTTTAAACTCTGCATTATTTAGTTTATCATGACATGTAAATCGTTTTTTTATTGTATAATTTATCTATCGTACATATGGCAAGTAACATTTTACTAAGAGCATATGAATATATAAGTCTTATATAATAAAGCTACAATTTTATTACGTTAAAAATACGGCTTTTTATTAAAAAATGTCTTTAACACAGGAAGTCTGTTAACTTACTCTCACTATAAGTAATTCAGTACAATGCATCATTTTGCAGTTTTACAGGAAAATTGTGAAAATATTCGCAGGTTGGATTATTTATGTCGTTCAATCACACTCCAGTCTGACAGGTGGCGCTGAACGCAACTCACGCTTCAAACACAGAGGAAGAAAATCAATAAAACGCGCGTTGAAAAACATAACAACAGTTGGTTGTGGTTTGTGTAACATAATGGCATCCAAAAAGCCGTTAAGTACGCGTAAAGTTGAAAAAACCGCGTCAAGTGACTCAAAACAGTAAGATTTCATATTTTAGTTCAAGTTCTTTTTATTGTGTTCATCATATAATAACTTGTTGCTTGAATAATGTAAACATCAATCTGGCTCACGTGTTTTTATACGGTTTTATGTATTACCTCATGTGAAAACACGTGTGCTAATGTTGGTATTGTAAAATGTATTTGTTTACATATGTTCATATATGATCCAGGCGACATAGCTCGAAAACGGCCGTGAATAAACCAACTTGACTTGATTTAAAAATTTTATTCAGAGTTTATGCAGAAAATGTCGTGGTAAGATGACACAAATAATTATTTGGGCTAATAACAACGAAAAGTCATGAACTATCTCTGTATCAAAGTCCAAATTAAACTCCTAATGAGTTCAACCAGATTGTGATGTCTAAATTTAGACCTCACAAAACAGTATCTGTTTGTCATTTAACTCATTCTTTTCTGTATGAATTTAGTCTTAATCAGTTTCATGTATGCATTTATTCAGATAGTCTCTTTTTTTTTTAGTTTATCCGCTGAAAATGAAGCCAGCGGCGGAAATAACAGTGGTGCAAGGAGGAAAACCAAAGGTAAGCGCACCCACCATACTTTCAGTGTCATAACTCATTGATGTTATCCTGACAATTTCATCTGATCTTATTGATTTTTAGCATCGGGCACGATTGTGAAGCCTCGATACATGCAAACTGAAACAAAGGCTCCTTCAAAGGTAACAGACAGCAAAATAATGGGAAGAATCTGTACGTTATGTCTCCTTCAACATCTGTGCTGCTGTGTCTCATTATTCTGTACCATTTTATATTAATATAAGGGCTGGTGTGTTCTGTAGGGCAGTGTACAGCAGCAATCAATGCTGATGCCACCCAGACCGTCCTCTCCCAGAGTAAGCAACCCGCGAAAGCCAAGGGAAGGCGTACTGTCGAGGCGTACAATGAGCTGTCTGGCAGACAATGACTCTACCTGTGAGTGTTTGGCTAGACTATAGATGTGTCAAATGAAATAATTGGTGGATAATTAGTGAATGTGATGTTTTCCCACAGTGGTCGCCAGCATTCTGGAATCCTCAAATGTGGGAGGAAGTGTCTTTCAGTCGACTGTTTTGGATGGTCACTGCATTCGTCCAGATTTTGATGTCTCTGTCATTAACGGTGTGGTAAAGTCTAGAGTAATATTGATTGATTTATGTATGTATTTATTTATTCATTTATTCATTCATTCATTCACCAGACCTGTTTGTTTAATATGTTGTTGATTTATATTTTCCAGATAAAGTTGCGCAGCTAAACACAGTGGACCCTGATAATGAGGAAAGGGACATAGCGATGGAGACATTTATTTTGGCCTTCCTCACTGCTAAGGTCTGAGGTTAAGTTGATCTAATTTACTGAAAGTGCCTCACAAATTTACCTATGATTTGTTTTTAAAATCGCAACATTTTCTTTTTAAATTTAATCAAAGATGGTCACTAGAATGTTCCTCACATAAATATACCATTTGATTTTATTTTTATCAAAATTATGGTGACATGACCTTAATACTCACTGCTCCTGATGATATCTGTCCTCAGACCTCAATACTTGATTTAGATCAATTAGGTTTTTTTTTTTAAAAATTAAGGTGAAGCGTTAAGGTTATAAATTAAATATTTTTTTATTACTAATTCTGTTTATATATTATAATATATTAAGAAAAACTATTTAAATATTTGTGTTTTTAACTACTATTAGATATAGTACAATTTAAGGATTCCCAGTTGTGTCCCTACTTTTTGTCAGATATTTATAAAAAAATTGTTTTTTTACAAAAATCCAGCAAAATCAGTGATTTTTACATCCAGGGTTATTATAGTTTAGCAAAAATTTAAAACCATAAAAAGAAAACCTTTTCATTATCTGAAATAAAATAAATATTAACTAAAATAAAATAAATGATAAAATACTTTATTTCAGCTAGTTGCCAAGGCAACATTTCTTATTTTAACTGTTTAACTTGATGTACTAAAATAACTGAAATAAAATGAATAAAAGCTATATAGAGGTGTATAAAAAAAAAAAACAAATAAAAGACTAAAACAACAAAAGTACTAAAACATGAACTAAAATTAAAACTGAAAAAAATTCCATATCTCCCCTGTATTGAAATAAGGAGAGCTAGCAACACCAAACAAAAAGAAATGGCTACAAATGCATGCGTAATATGGAAATTATGAACATTAATCCAAAATATTTTTATGCATAAATATTTTACATGTACATGTTTCTTTCAGTTTTATGGCTTTTTTTGTTTTAATTATATTTAAGTTTTTATGTTTCTCTGTCTAGATTGAACACAATACCCGAAAATTTAGAGAGGAGGCTGAGAGGAATATTCTGGCTGTGATGGAGAAAGAGCAGCAGTTATCCACTCAAGTTAATCGCAAGAAACGACAGTATCTGCTGATGGAAAAGCAGAAACAGCTGAACAGTTTACTGGACTTACAGGTCATCTTTACACATTTAACACTGTTGCTTAAATCTCCATGTTGACACATCTCACATTTGAGTCCCTCTTCTTTAATGCAGATCGAGGCTTTGGGTCCTGTTGCTGCTGCAGTAAACACATTTGCGGAGGACTACAAGTCGTTTGCCACTGCCATTGATGCCACGAGACACAATCTTCCTGTGAAGAACATGCACATTGGAGAGGACGCCGACCAGTTTTTAGGTGAGATTTGCTTAACCTGAAGAAAAAAAAAAAAAAACTTTTTGTAGTCGATACTGTTTTATAATTTGATGTACTTTCTATCTGAAAATGTTTTGTCAGTTCAATTGATGATTTTTGATTTTATAGTGATTCCAACCCAGTTAATATTTCTCTTGCACAGACAAAGCTGTTGAATCTCTGAATCAGAGTGAGCGTGTCTTGCAACACTACACTAAGGACATTCCCACTGATTGTGAGGCTTCAAAACAGTGTCTTAGAGAGATGGAAGACACAGCTAATGCAATCAGCCAACAGGTGACAAGGTAGGAGTGCTTCAGTCTCCATACAAGAAAGACTCGCACCTTACAGAGCTTGATCTTTTCTCTGTGCCATTCTTTATTTAAACCTTAACTGATTCTCTCTTTGGATTTATTTTCATTTTAGGACTTTTTCTGATCTTCTGGAGGTGTCCTCACTTGTAAGTCGAGAGACCGTTTTAATCGAGCAGTCATTGGAGGAAGAAGAGATCGGACCGAGCACAGCCCAGATACTCTTCTGTCCCTCCACGCTGTGATACATTATCGCATCTGTTTACAATTAAATAAATAACGCATGTTAATAATCAATGAATTGTAGGTATTTATTTCATACATTGCTGCAAAATGATTAAAAGAATGTCATGTGTTCAATCAGACTGGTGGTGGAGTGTATTTAATAAAACAACCGTATTGATTCATGCGTCTTCTGTTTAATTTCTTTTTAAGGTCTAAATTGTTTTTAAATCTAGATCAACAACCCTAACAGTATTATTGGTGTATGTAGATAGAGGAATATGTGATACCATACTTATATTTTATGAATAACTTTAAAGTCCCTTACATCTATTTACTTCTCAATCATGGTACATAAAAGATCTCATCATATTTCTTCAAAAAAGAAGTAGATTCTTTTTATTATTAATAGTGATTTGATTAGATTTCTGATGTGAAGTAGAACATTTAGAGTAGGTATTTTCTTAAGAAACCTTTGTAAATAAATATAAACTTTTCCCACAAGGATAAGATTCTAATATTTGTTTTGGTTTGCAAAACAACAAACAACATCTTTAATGTGTAAATTACAAAGCATAGTAAATACGTAGCACTTGTCGGATATGACGTACAATTGCGTGAAACCCGGCGACCAATCAGAGCCGTCTTTACGGCTTTAAGTGACCCGACCAATGAACAAAACAGCCATGAGCATCGGGTGAGTCTCCCAAAAGCTTGTTTTTATTTTGATTAACGCACGATGATATGCCATGAACACATTATATTTAAATACCAGTCAGAAAGCCTAACTGTTAACCATTTGATACAAAGAGTATCCGCAGTTTCTCCGTTCGTTGTGACAAAGCTAATGTCATTACAGTATAAAGCAGAACATACCACTGACAGGTTACAGAATGCACATGTCAGATTGTTACAACAGTCTGGAAATAATCAGTTTTCAATCATAAACGAGATACATTTAATGTCAGTAAAGAGAAAAAGGTCGCAGTGAGCATCTTCCAGACCTTTCTGCAATACTTGAAGCTAATGTGACCCTGGACCACAAAACCAGTCATAAGGGTCAATTTTTTGAAATTGAGATTTATGCATCATCTGAAAGCTGAATAAATAAGCTTTACAGCTTTAGGACAATATTTGGCCGAGATACAGCTATTTGAAAATCTGGAATCTGAAAAAATCCAAATATTGAGAAAATCGCCTTTAAAGTTGTCCAAATGAAGTCCTTAGCAATGCATATTACTAATCAAAAATTAAGTTTTGATATATCTACGGTAGGACATTTCCAAAATATACCATGATCTTTACTTAATATCCTAAGGAGTTTTGGCATAAAAGAAAAATCTATAATTTTGACCCATACAATGTATTGCAAATATCCCCGTGCTACTTATGACTGGTTTTGTGGTCCAGGGTCACATATATCAAAGTTTTCTATTTTAATAAATAGAATAATTTTCTATATATCTATTCAGCAATATGGTCTAATAATTATTGAGTGTCAGATAATTCTGAATCACCTGCAGCAATCATTAGCAGCTGCTGTCAGTTTGTCATACATTATACATTTATTTGTATGTCCTCTGTCTTGTTTATTGTTCAGGTGGCATCAGTCTAGAAGGGGCCGAGGACACAGGCATAAGGAGCAGGGTCGAGCGAATAGGGAACGTGTGGTGGAGCAGAAAGCTGAAGACTCGGTGCCTCATGGCACCTGTATGACTATGTGTCCTGCCTATGAATTACACCAGCGGGAAGCACAGAATCGACTGCACCGGTTTGAGATGATGGCCGGCACAGAACGAGATCGTTTGCCGCGTGCTGATGTCTCACGTGCGGTCAAAGAGTATTCAAGACCTGCTGCAGGAAAAGACTCCACGAGAGCCAGCGACCTTCGACCGCCGTCTGTGCTTTTAAAGACTGTGTGTTACCTAGTCGATGACATTGCAGCTTCTTCTACTTTTCAGCCATGGACGGAGGTATGGAAATGGCATTTTGTCATACCTTTATCTGTAATATCATGGCCATTTCAAGCTTGTCTTGTTTATACCCCACAGGTCTACAGTTTTGTGTTTGACCGTCTGCGTAGCGTTCGGCAGGACATGATTATCCAGCGTGTGTCGGGGCCGGACTGTGTGGCCGTGCTGGAGAAAAGCGTGCGTTTCCTTCTCTACGCCTCTTACAGACTCTGCGGGCAACAACTTCAGTATTTTGACCCGCGCATCAATGACACTCACCTGCAGGAATGCTTGAGCTGGTTGCTGGAGAGCTACAGAGATGGGAAGCACCAGAATCAAGAGGAGTTTCAGGCACTGAGTCTTCTCTATAACTTGGGTAAGTGAGGAAGCTGCTAGAGCTCTCAGTGCTGCTTAATATCAGTGTATTGATTCACTGTAGTGATCCTTTACACTTTTTACCAAGGTTTTTTTCTTGATTTATTTATCTCAGACTTTTTGTTCCATTTTTAATTATTTTTTTATAGATAGGTTTCAACTGTATGACTAAAATCTTGTATGAATCAAAAGCTGCTAAGGATAAATAATGGAATGACAGTTTTTTTACTATTATTTACAACAGGATCTACATTTTCATGGGTTCAAATAATTTTTTTTTTTTTTTATGAGACAATAAAAACAACTTTGTGTATCAAAACCACTCCTTTCTTTGAAAAAAAAATTAAAAATAAAATTATTATTTTTTTTATTTTTTTTTTTTTATAAAGAAGTTTTGAATTTGTGACAGGTGAATTAAACATTTTGTCTGTCAAAAAACAAAAAAAACACAATAAAGATTACACGTTAGTATTTACGAGAAATCTGCAGAGGTCCAGAGAGTACACACACATTTCCTGATAAAACCCACACTATCGGATGTTTTGGCTATATCATCACTTTCCGAGAAGAAGGAGAAAATGGCGCTCTGGACGGCTTCAACATGCTGTCTGTCAGAGACCGTAACATACCTAATACATAACGCACATGAGAATAAACTTGTTCTTCGCTGAAATTGATGGGTTATTTTTATAAAAAGTATTTTGATCCATATCTTCACAGCTTTTTAACTGATTAATGCAGTTACGTTTGATAAAATGTTGTTTAATTTTCCAATAAAAGGTTATACATTTTTTATACATTATTTAACCCTTAGCAGATTTTGTCAGGTAAGCCGTGTTGCCCCTTTAATCTAGGAAATGTAAAAAGATGTACATGAAATCATTAGAATTTTATGCTAAAAGCTTTTTTCTTTTTTGCAAGTCAAAGTAAATTTTCTGCATAACTGGTAATATTAATTTTATGTCCAAGCAAATGTATACAGGTCTGGTGAACTGCTAATGAATAAAATAATTAATAATATAAAATAAGCAAATTATTATAGGAAGCATTTCCCTCAAATTGGTCAGCTGTGCCAGTGGCTCAACTAATAGTACTTTGATGAGATTTACATTTATAAAAGTGAGATTTACCTTCATATGCTGGTAATACTATTACAGGTACTGTGGAAAATGGGTTCACTACATTCAAATATCCTGAATATTTCACCTTTTTCCTGAATAATAAATAATAGCGTGTAGCAAAATAATAGTTTGGAATGGGATTGGGTGTATTTTTATAATTAAAACTTAAACAAAAACTATTTGTTAATTGAAATAAAGCTGAAATAAATATTAGATGAAAAACTTAAAAAACTTAAAAATGTTGGCAAAGTAAATTAGAAACTAATGAAAAGGACAAAAGCACATAACTAAATTATTAAAACTTAAACTAAAATTAAAATTAAATATGAAAAGAACCGCTAAATATTAATAAAAACTATAATAGTATTTATAAAACATTCTAGTCAAGTTCCAGTCATTGTTTATGATTGGTTGAGCCATTGTAAATTCTAGATTTTTGTCGGATTTTGTTGTGAATTTTTTCTTAGTGGGTGGGCTAAGCGCATGCTAACCCTTTTATACAAGCAATAAAACCCAGTGAAGCCATAGTGAATTTAGAACAGCTAAGAGGTTTTAGACACTCTGCTCCTTGTCATAACGACACCCCTTATCTGTTGTAAATTCACTGTAAACCACGGTTTCACTGGGCTTATTGCGTTCATAAATAACACTAAAATAACACTGTATACACTGTTTTTTTAACATTTACATTAATATATAATATCTTGGTTTGTGTTCCGAAGATGAACGAAGGTCTTACAGGTTTGGAACGACATGAGGATGAGTAATTAAATGACAGAATTTTCGTTTTTGGGTGAACTATCTCTTTAAGTGTACATATGGTAAAAACCACTAATAGAGTTCTAAAAGAGATAAACATGTTTTTTTTTTCATGTTTTCAGGTTCATCTCAAGCCATTCAACATGTTCTTGAGCTGCCCGAGAGGATACGCAGCTCTCCGGCTGTTCAGCTGGCTCTGGCTGTGAGCAGAGCACATATGGAGCGCAACCCAGTTCGGCTGCTCCGTCTAGCCCAGAGACTGGACTTCATCCAGGTCTGTGCCGTCCACCGACACCTGCTGCCCTGCAGGAGAGACCTGCTCCTGCTCTACAGCCACGGACACAGCAGCCGCAACTGCCGCTACCCGCTCCAGAGACTGGCACGCCTCCTCTCTCTAAAAGACGCGCTGGCTGCTGAGCTGTGCCAGGTGTGCGGCGTAAACATCACTGAAGAGTGGGTGAACTTCTCTAAGAGCTCCTTCACTGACGCCCCGTCTGGAGATCTGCAGTGCAGACGTATGCATGAGCCGCTGGATGACGAGCGGTGGAACTGTTCTGCTGGCTGCGTGATCCATGGCTGTGACTGAAACCTTTACACACTGTTGTTCATTTGTACTGTTTGTTTCTCTACCTTTTATTTTTTGGGTCATGTTTGTGTTTTTTAAATAATGAATATTTCAGAAAAATTTCCCACTTCTGAATTGGTCCAAAAATCTGTGCATTTTCAATAAAGCTTTCATTTTTTTGCAAAAACTCAGGGTTTTTGAGTGGCCCGAGTTACAGACCTCTAAACTACATATGATCAGCTCTTCATGGTGCTGGTTAAATCATTTTCATCTGCAAATAAAGAGACGGAGAGGTGTTAACATAGATGGGAGTTATTCACTGTCCATTAGAAGTGGGCAGACACTCGCTTGACGACTGATTGACAGCCATTTTAAATATATTATTTTTAAAATAAATTTCATAATATATTTACATATAATTTTGTGCATTTTTTGTTTGTGCTTTGTGTTTAACTTTTAACTGAATTATTTAGTTTATCATGAAATATGAATTGTTTTCAAGTAGTTGTATTAATAAACTGTTTTTTAGTGTCTACTTTATCCGCTATACATATAACGTAGATTTCACTAACAATTTATTAATATTAATTTAATATTAAAGCTGCATATTTATTAGATTTTTTTAAATTATAAAAAGTTTTAAATTACTCAAGTCATTAATTTTTGGGAAAAAAAATGCAATGCAAAAATTGTAAACTATCTACAAAACGTGTGAGTTTGCAGGTTGGAATTGCTTTATTTCTTTAATACTTCTTAATTACTTTTTCTTATTTGAATAGTATCTGGCTCAGCTTTTGAGATAATTTTGCTGTAATTTTGCACAGTTTATTATTTTACATTCATAAATCTTCTCGTTTGTGTATGTGCATGTATGTATTGGTGTGTTTCAAGCATAATAATTACACATTACTTAGCACTTTTTGGATATGATATGATGTACAGTTGCAGGAAAACCAATCAGAGCTGTCTTCCCTGCAACTGACGTCTAAGCAGTTGAGTTGCATGTGAATCTTCCAAAAGCTTGTTTTTATTTCAATTAATGCATTGTGATATGCCATGAATTAAGCAAGACTGAAGCAAAATGTATTTATTAAAGCAGCAGCCAGAAGCATGTGGTAGACAGCTGGAATAAAGAGACATACAGGGAGACACTTATTCAATATCCAGCCTAAAGTGGGCATTGAAAACAGAAAATATGGAAGCAGAAGGGAAGATACTACAATATCCAGGATCCGCATAAGGCACACCAATCTAAATTCTTCCCTGCACACCACAGGGAAAAGTGAGTCAGATTGCTGCACTTATTGTGAAATGCCAGAAACAGCTGAACATGTAATTCTACATTGTGAGTCAAATACAAGAGAAAGGAAACAGCTGGTTGATAAATTAAGAAATTAATATATTAACATTAAAGGATATTTCAGAATCCACAGAAACAGCTATGGGTATATGATGCTCTACTTACATATTTGCGCGAGATACAGATCTGATTAGAAGGATTTAGTTATGTTTTTTTTTTCTCTCCACATTCCTCCATCTGAACTTCTCACTCCATCCTAGTAGGTGGCAGAAATGCCAAATCATTAAAAGAAGAAAGAAGAAGCGCGTTACAAGTTTTTTTAAAAAAAAAATTTTAGTATAGGAAATATAGGATTGCATCAATTACAGTACAGTAAGACAGAATCAGTGTTTTTATCCAAAGATCCTGAAACAGAGTATGCAGGTGCAGCAGTAGCCTATATATCCCAATGAGTGATTTAGAGTAACCAATCATTTGTCAGTATATGCAACAGAATTACTGGCAATATTATTGGCCTTGCAGTGGATAGAGGAGAAAAAAATAAATAACACTGTCACTGAATCAAATAGCTACTCATCACTTGAAAGTATAAGATCTGGCAAGTCATCGTTTAGGATGGATATTATCAATGAGATATTCCGTATGAAGTACAATAGGCCTATAAAAGTTGTGGGTAGGTATATCTACACATTTCATTTGGGTTTCTGCTCAAGTTGGTGTGGAGGGAAATGAGAAGGTGGATATTTCGGCTAAACAAACTCTTTAAGTATAGAGCAAGTAGATCTACAAGTCCTATTAAGCAGAAGCTAAAGTACTCATAAGAACATAATCAGTATGGCAGCAGGTATACTGAGATGACAATGAAATGACAGTGTGTGTGTATGAAATATGATACTCAAAAAACACATGCAAATATATGCATATGTAAATAGGCACAGACCATGTTTAAGGGAACAGACGAACATGGCTGAGACCTATTTATCAATGTTTGCTCTGAAAGGAGATTTTTGTTTATTTTAACATCCTGATCATATGATTCCTTAGCTTTTTTGGTTTTGGATATTATTAGCCTAAATAAGCTGACGAAATACACAATTACCGTAACTGTGGAAGGTTATGTAAGCTGGCTAACTTACTTTTACAACTCCCCTTACAAAAATTAACCATAGCCTATGGTATTAATATATATATATATATATATATATATATATATATACACACACACACACACACACACATTTATTATATTAAAAATAAATAAAAACAAAAAATGGTTACTATAGTTAAACCGTGGTAACCATGCACAAATTAACCATAGTTTAACCATGGTATTTGGTCCAATAGGAAGCTGAATTTGTCCGCACACTGAAAAATTCAAACAGACCAAAAAAGTCTACCAAAAATTTTGTTTTTTATTTTTCATATGAAAAAGTGCAAAGTGTATTAAAAACAGACCAGACAGCAGACATTTCAGCCCATGCTTTCTTCAGTACTCAGGAGGCAAAAAAGCAACACCACACTTATATAGGCACAATTGCAAATTGTTGACAGCTGATTTTAATCAACGAGGGATAACTGTCATGCCAACAATTTCCTTTTACAAAAAACATGTAAGATCCATCTCTTCATTTAATCCTGTTGGGGTTAATGATTTCAACTCAAAAATCAAAAAAGCCTCTCTTTGTAACAATTTTCTGTCACGGTTACCACCTTTCCTATGCAAAAGAACCCTCAATGCCCAGGAATTTGAAATCAGAAAAAGAATGTTTTGCAGACTCAAAATGACGATAAACCGGAGAAGTGTGATCTTGTCTCCTGATAGCACTCATATGTTCAACAATTCTTTTGTCAGTTACCATGGTATTTGTACAATTGTGATTATACAAATGGTAATCAATACACCAAATGTAAAAAATAAAAAAAAAACATGGTTAATTTTCATTTTGTTGAGGTAATTTTGTTGTGGTCTGTGCTACTTGTGTTGCAAGTATTTGCAGTACATGTGCTGTCAAACTGATGAAGTTGTTTTCTTCATTTGCTGGTGCTTTTTCTATTTGCATGTGTTTTCTGAAGTTGCAGCGTGTTGAGCTCTTTTGGTCACCATACGTATGGGTTTTTTGTTGAGTATCATATTTATACTTCAGACTTTTATGGCTCAAATGAAATTCATTACAATGATAATTGAGAGATGGACAAATAAATGTTCCCCAAAAGCCTGTTGTGTCACATTTGAAATTTACATTAACATGAACAAATGTAAAAAGACATTTTAATTTTTAACATTTAAAAAAATGGTGTATGAATAATCAAGTAAACTCAAGATGCTTGAGTCCAGTAAATGTTTATCTTATATTTTTGTTATGAAAATCTTCTAAGATTTCTGAGGAAAAAAGACTTTACTTAAAAAAAGTATAAACTATCAATCAGAAGAAAGAAGGCATAAAGTAGATTGTGTACAACAGGTTTTTCAGTAAAGTTTTGGTCTATAATGTATAGGCCCTAGAAATTTGTATATTAAATATGATACAGTTTACAGGCTATTTTCATAAATATACTATATCAAAAGAATTTTACAAAGAATTTGTTTAAGTTATGAGAGAATAAATGTTCTAAAAATTTGGCTAAAATGTTGTAATACGCATTGTCAAATAAGCATAAGCATAATTTAAAGGGGTGACGTATCCTGGGGGATACAAACATGAAAATCAAAAATAAAAGTCATGTCTAAAAAAAAAAAATTGTGAAATTGTATTATTTGTGCCCTAAAAAGATAGAAAATAGCAATAAATTAATTTTCTGTTTTCTCTTTATGGTCTTGCCCTTTTTAGGGTTAATGACAAAGAAGAAGAAGAAGAAGAAGAAGAAGAAGAAGAAGAAAATGTGCAAGCAAAAAGATCTGAGTGACTTTAAGAAGAGGCAAATAGTGATGGCTAAATAACTGGGTGAGAGCATCTCCAAAACGGCAAGTCTTGTGGGATGTTCCTGGTCCGCAGTGGTATTTACCAGAAGTGGTGCAAGGAAGAATAACCGGTGAAACGGTGTTAAGGTCATGGGCGCCCAAGGCTCATTGATGAATGTGGGGAGCATAAACTAGACCACCTGGTCCAATCAAACAGAAGAGCCACTATAGCTCAAACTGCCGAAAAACTTAATGCTTGCCATGAAAGGTGTCAGAATGCACAGTGCATCGCAGTCTGCTGCGTATTTAATTAATTTTTTTCTGAACTAAAAGTAATGACTATCATACATTTTACAGAGGAATCCCACTAAAATATCAAGTGTAACAAAAGCTCATATTCCAAAAAATCTTGACAGGCATATTTAGAATAAATTAAAATATATAATTGAATTTTCATTTTCATTTTGCACTAAATGTTGCACATATGTATGGGAAAATGTAAATTTAAATACAGAAATACATTGCCATTTTACATATTGCATTGCCATTTTGCATATTACATTTCAAATTGAATTTTGCTACCCATATGCTTCCATATTCAAGGTGCTAGAGAAGCCAATTACTTTAAGCCAAAGTCACCAGTTCAGCTTCTGTTTCTTGCACTACATTTACATTTATTTGTTTTAAAAAGTTTTCCTTTTTTAGTTAGAGGTTTAAGAGGTCATATGAAAAGGAAAGCCTTATTTTTATATTATAAATGGAGTAATGCAAATTTCATCGTTGTTCAAGAAAGTCATTCTTATAAATCAGACACCAACAATTTGGAAAACTCAATGGGGAATTCATACTTTGAGACACCGTTCTAATCTTTCTGGTAGTATATTTGTAGGTTTTCTTGTTTAATGTTCAGTATGGAAGGGGCTGTGAAAGAAAAGTCTTTTTTGATTTATTTTTTTATTTCTACATTATGAACTCAACATTCTTTCATATGATGTATCTCTTATGGCAAACTGCAGTTAGACCTTTGACCGAGATCTTGGGTAAGTGTTCTTCAGTGAGGGGAACAAACAATCTTTAGGCCACAGCTAATCTCAAAAAGGTACTGTTTTGTGTGAAGGCCAACCTGTTTGGACAACTTTATCAGTATAAAGGCGGGTGTGAGAACCTCACAGACAGAGCTTTCTCTGTACCATTTCTGCAGAAAAAAAAAAAAAAAAAAAAAAAGCAAAAGACAAAATCTTTGACAGGTTTTTCATTCTCAGTTTCACATTTATTAATTGATTTAGAATTTTTCCACAACAACCATAGAGACAAAGATGGGATCCCGTGTGTGATTCGTCTGGACCTGAAAATGTCGGTGACTGATCATCCTAATCCAAAAGAAGAGTATTAGAATACCCAGACGTTCACCCAGGGATCCCATTGAATTAGAGAAACATGCAAAACAGTGAGACTGATTTTGAAATTCCACATTGATAGTGGAACAGGTCTTACAAGGTCGTGAGAAAGTCCTGCAAGTTAGCGGGACAAGGTTGTGGGAGGGGCATTAGTGTACTGGAGGTACAAGCAAGACTTCATGCAAGGCAGTGCAGAGCCACACAGTGACGGTGTTAGAGGTTAAAAGAACACGTTTCGACAGACAAAGTCTTGGTTTATTACTAAAGTATGGGGTCTGGAAGCAGCAAATCCAGGGTTAACTTAGAAGTCCTGGACAGTCCAATTTATAAAGAAATGAAAAAGGGATATGGGGAGAAAATTATGGATGTGGAACTAGAATGGATTGGGAGTCACGTTTAGTGTGACAACTTTAAACAGAGTGAAAGGCAGTTTGGAAAAATGTGAAAGTAAATTAAGAGATGAAGGGAAACTGAAAAATAAACAGAAAGCCAAGTTTCATACACACAAAAAGGTCATGAGTTTCTGGCTGGAAGAAGAAGATAAAAAACGAGCTTCAAATGAAATGCCATTTGAGGAAGACAAGAGAAGAGGTGATACTGCTCCAAAATCTTCTCTGAATCCTTCTAGAGAACTGCAGTGCAAGGTGGATCACGACCTCGACTCCTGGCCACACCGCCAACCACCCCTATCACACAGCGCATCAGCATCACCATTCAACCGAAACCAAGCTCAAGAAACAGCAACCGCGCCCACATCGTCCTCCACGCCACTCAGAACCACCAAAAACAAAAAAGGAGCTGTGATAACCCACGAAAGACATGGAATGAGAACCAGGTTTGAACGACCACAGACTGAATTGGATGATCCAAATGAGGAAGGTCTGGAGGATGGGGAGGAGGTCCCAATGAAACCCAATGAAACAAACATGGTGTTTCAACCGTGGTCAGAGGAAGACTTAAGAGAAGCCATGACTCATCTCCCTCACCCCAGAGACTCCAGAATCAGGTTCGCTGATGAGTTACAGATCTTCTGTGAAGAATTCAGCCCCACCTTGCACGAACTCAAACGCCTTCTTATGCTCAAACTGGGCGCAACGGATTGGCATAAAGTTGGAAAACACTTTCCAACAGCAAACGCCGCCAGAACACATGTGGAATGGAATCATGCTGACAACGAACCGTATCGAAGCGCAGTGGAGCTTCTGTGTCAGCAAGTTAAAACTGGATTCCTGGTCAGGGTGGACATTGCGAAGATTGACTCTTGCATACAGCGCAAGGATGAGGCTGTGCAGGACTATTATGTGAGACTGTATGAGACCTTCAATAAACACAGCGGAATAACAGAACCACCGGACAGAGGTGATCGACCTGGCATTTGGGAATCATTCATGCGGAGCAGGTTTCTAAATGGATTGAGACCTGAACTGAGCACAGCAGTCAAACAGAGCTGCATCGGATGGGAAAAGGCTAGACTGGATACAGTCAGAGATCATGCAATCCATGCAGAAAAACAACATGAGGGCAAAGAAAAGAAGAAAAAGGAAAGCAGTGAGAAAGAATTGCTCCTGGCAGCCCGGACTACGCATGAGACTCTGCAGGGGAAAACAGATCAACCAAAAAGCAAAGCTGAAAGCAAACGAGGGCGAGGGCGAAGACCAAGATTGTCAAAAGTCGATCTGGACACCTGCTTTTTTTGTGGAGAGAAGGGACACTGGAAAACAATTGCCCTAGCAATCGGACAGCGACTGGAGTGACTAAAGCCAAGGCGGACTGAGAGGAGAGAAGGGGGATACAGTCAGGTCAGAGGACGTGACCGCTGAAAGCCCAGCAGCACCTAATGATAAGAAACTTGCAGACACTGAATCACTTACTAACCTTTCTGCTAACAACAGTAATGAAGGCTTGCTTGCTTGCTTGCTTGATTGAATGAATGTATTTCAAAATTAGAAGAAGCCACCAAAAAAGCAGGTCAAAAATGCCTTGCCGGTGCCAGCTGAAGGAGTTTTGCACAACATCAAGCCTGGAGATTTTGTGGTGGTCGAGGACTTGAGGAGGAAACATTGAAAGTCCAAGAGGTAGAACGGCCCTGGAAATGGATAAAGGGAATGTTGCAGAAAGCTGAATGTATTGGGTTTATGGTTAATACTGGCTGTGATACTGTTTTTGCTATGTTTGTGGCCCTGTGTGATGAGCATGATCAGATGATGATTGTGAAACAGGCAAAGGGTTTAAAGCAGGTCATTGTCTGTGGTATGAGACAAGAATTTAAATGGAAAAACAAAGTGTTTTTTTAATTGTCTAAATACTGAAAGGTTTAATTTCCCCCAAGCTTGCCATATATGTTAGGAATTTTTATGTTCCGCAAAAAAAAGCAAAATGCTCATTCTTGCCCTATGAGAGTGACGGTGTGTTTTGAATCTTAGTAAATTAGCACACTTGAAGTAAATATAGGGGAATGTAAATACTGTAGTAATCAAATAATAATCAAAAGGGGGAAATATGTGACAAAGTTTAAATTTTTGATTTATCTTTTAATTTGTATATTATCTACTCAATATTCTTTCATATGATGTATCTTTTTTATGTTCTGTGTGTATGTGGCAAACTGCAATTTAGTGAGGGGTATAACCAATCTTTAGGCCAAAGTTAATCTCAAGAAGATACTGTTTTGTGTCAAATTTATCAGTATAAATGCATGTGTGAGCTTTCTCTGTATGTGAACTGACCATTTCTGCAGAAATTAAAAGACAAAGACAAAATCTTTGACTGGTTTTTCACTCTCAGTTTCACATTTATTAACTGATTTAGAAGAATTTTTCCATGATAGGTCAGAGGACACAGGCATAAGGAACAGGACTGAGCGAACAGGGAAAGTGGTTTCCAAACCAAACATAACACAACAAAGCAATAAAATCAAGTGATAAAAAAATCACTTTAAATGTAAATCTGTGTTAACAAATGCGACAAGTAACACTAGATTTTGTGCATCACTTGGTATCTGTTTCTGAGGCATTGTGAAGAGTTGTACCGCACACCATGAAACCCCATTGGTCCAAACTCTGCTTCACATAACTGCACATTAAACATCAAATATATTATGATTGGCTGTTATTGTGACAGTTGTTTTCAGTGTGAACAAATTGCTTGTTGCTGGAAATTTGTCTATTGATATTGATTAGGCGTGGATAATACAGTATAATATAGGTGATGTACACTTATTAATGAAATTAAATTTTTTTACACACTATGCACTAGAAATTAATTAATAATGTTTAAAAAATGAAATTGTGCATTATCCATCGACAAGAGTTTTGGTAGATTTAAGAGTTTCAGTGTTTAGTGTTTCAGATAACACTGTTAATTGGCCAATCTCAAAATGGGCAAATATTGTCTGATTTATCATCAGTATCTATTTCTTCATGGCATCTATTAAACAAATTTGAACAGAAAATTACATTAATAACAAACCCATGTAAGGAAATGAATCTCATTCTGTTGTCAAATTTAAATATTCAAATTAAATAAAAGGGCAAACCTTGAAATTATGAAATAAACAATAATATAAATTGCTTTATAGAATTATAGTTATATAAACAATAATATATTGCATGCATTATTAACAAACCCTTCAAGTAAAAGAGTGCCATTCTAACAAACATTCTAATTGGAATTATGATAACTATAATCTAAATAATAATATACATTGCATTAAATGAATGTGAAGAGACTATTATTAGCAATCTCCTGTAAGCAAAAGAGTGCAATTCTGATGTAAACATTTAAATAATAATAATAAAAATATAAATAAATAAATAAAAGGGCAAACCTTGAAAATCTGACAATATAAACAAAATTATATACATAATAAATGTGAACAGACAATTAATAACAAACCCTTTTAAGCAATACTGACGTAAACAATAGGCTAAATAAATAAATAGAACTACTCCAAAGAAATAAAAAAGCAAACGTTGAAATTATGATCAATATAAAGGTTTTATTTATTTATTTATTTATTTTTGCAAATAGCCAATAGGTAAACGCTTGATGAAAGCACGCATTGAATCTGTAATAATCTGTGATCGTTGTGTTGAGTCTGTGGTGATGAACTAGACCTGCAGCAGAAACATGGGGGAAGCGGAGACTGTGCCATCCGACGAAAAACAAGCAGAAACCGGCATCTGTACCGCCGAGGAGTCGATTATATGGAGTCAAGAAGTAGAAGTGTGTCTTTTTCACGCAATGCTGGGTCATAAACCCGTAGGTAAGATGAATTCATTCTTGATTGATGTGAACAACAGGCCCTGATCTCCACACGTGAAACAATAGCTTATAACATCATAAATAAGACCATATGCTCCTTTTTACCTTTTAAGTATCTGAAATCAGTTAATAATACAATTATTTAATCATACCAATCAGATTTTAAAAATACCGATAAAGCGTTTTAGAGTTAATTCAGTGATTATTGAGCTTTATCGAGTGCAGTCGCTAATTGTTAAAAGAAAATTGAATATAGTTATCGCATGCACGGCTTTGTTACAGTTTTGAGAGATATTGTAGACTATCGTTGAATTTTTGTATTTGTAAGCAGTAATATTGTGTTTATGGAGGGAGTATAGTAGTGAACGTGTGTTGACGTTAGCAAACATTAGCGCGGCTGCTAACTAGCATGATAGCATCATGGCTAGGCTAATTTACAACAACACAAAGGTGTTTTCTGTGCTGTAAGGAGAGTGTTTCTGTGAAACTGTCTCATATCTTCAGGAGTGAATCGACATTTCCACATGATCTGTATTCGCGATAAGTTCAGTCAGAACATCGGCAGGCAGGTGTCGTCTAAAGTTATCTGGGATCACCTGAGCACCATGTATGACATGCAGGCGCTGGTAAGACAACTCAACTCATGCTTTCTTGGGATTATGTGATTCATTTTATGAAATGCATTCACTGCATGCATTGTACATCACACAATAATGTAATGCAATATATGTGAGATTCAAAACTCTAGATTGAAAATTTGGTAAACACAAATACTTTTTCAGCTCAACTTCTCATTGTTATGCAAATTGTATTATAAAAAAATAAAAAAAATAGTGAGAAAAATGATAAATAAAAGCATTTTCACTAGTGGTCTTAGACTTTCTGACCCTAATACATTTTTGTTACTTGAAATAAAATAAATGTAAACTCATATATATATATATATATATATATATATATATATATATATATATATATATATATATATATATATATATATATATAATTATTATTATATATATATATATATTTTTTTTTAACTGAAGTAAGTACTTATCTTTTAGTCTGCAAGGCAACATTTATCATTTTCATTTAGTTTAACTTAATGTATTAAAATAACCAAAAAAGAATAAAAAATGAAAACTCTCTCTCTCTCTCTCTCTCTCTCTCATATATATACTGAGAATATAAAAATAAGCAAATTCAAAATATTAATAAAAAGCCATGATAGTATCAATATGAGGACAATTAGTTGATGACTGTAGTTTCCGAAGCATTTATTACAAATTTTCTACTTTTGATGTCTTTTGAGAATGTTAAAAATATATATTGTATAGAACTAACTATATTTAATTACATTTATTATCAGAAGTTATCATTTAATTATTATAAAATTAATTATTATCAGCTGACTACTCATCTTCTATTGCTGTAATTTCCAACAGGGATAAAAAAAATAAGTTGTTTCTACAATACCTCTCAAATCTAATCAGTAAATTACTTTTTGTTGCTGCAGCACGAATCAGAAATACTCCCGTTTCCAAACTCAGAGAAGAGCTTTGTGCTGCCTGAAGAGATCATACAGGATGTCAAGGAAGGTGAGCCGCTCTTAGTTTCTGTGTTGTGATTTACAGTTGATCCGATTTGTTTTTACTGATTTACTTAAAAGCTCTTTGCGCAGGTAAAGTGGGATCTGAAGATGACGTGAAGGAGGAGTTCAAAGAAGAAAGTGACCCACCTGCAACCCACGAAGAAGGTTCTCTTCTCTTTCACTCTCTTTTTTTTTTTTATCTCATCTACTCACCCCTTTCTTTTTCCTTTCCCTCTCCCTCTCTCTCTCTCTCTCTCTCTTTCTTTTTGACGAAAGCCGTCTATTAAAACCTGCGTCATTGCATCACTTTTTTTTTTTCTGGATCGTTCTCCCATTGGCGTGAAGCTCAGCGTGGCTCACACTGGTCATTTGTGTCTCATTTTCAAAGGTCTGGGTCCCAGTATGGCTGGCCAGGATTTTGCGAGGTATGGACAGAAGAAAACGTTTCACTCTGTTCCAAAACTCCAGCTTGAGCTCAGTACAGACCAGCTCATTACCAGAGGCCTCTGTAGACAGCCTTCAGAGACCTCTGACCATGTGCGTCTTTCTCTCCGTCTTTCTTTCTCTGTCCTTCTTTCTCTTTCTCTTTTGTCTTTTTTTATGTGTTCTGTGCACCCTAGCTTCTTGTTATTCTCTGTGTGTATGAAGCATGGCATGTTGAGGGTTTGCTTGGACAGGTTTGTTGAACAGCAGCAGCAGCTTTATATGATAATGAGATCCCTTGCAAGTTCACCGTTTTTTTCCGAAATTTCCAGTCACAAGGTTGAAGAAATAATATACACTGGTTCAACCTTCAATTTGAAAATCGTTAGTTGTTAAAGCAGACAGTGAAATTTGGTTATTAAAATCTCAAACATATAATTCTAAGCTTGAAAAGCATCAGAGATACAAGTTCTGTTCCAAAACCTGGTGTTTTGCCTCATACTTATTGCATACATGGCATATCAACTTTATAAATGACTGATTTTGAACCCGCTACATAGGCAGTGGTGTGCAAATAGCACAAGCACACTCAAAACTTCTGTAGAGTCAGTGTTGTGTTTGCATGTTAACATGATAAGCCAATAAGCATAAGGTGTGTTCAGTCAGAATTGTCATAATTATTAGACATTTTTAATGTCAAAAGTTTATTTTCTTGAATCGACTTTAAGTCAGCACATTCTTGCAGCTTTCATTTCAGATTCTTTACCATATACTTGAATTCTTAAGTAGGCAATTTGTGCTGTCATGTCAAAACACAACTTTATGTAGGCATACAAATAGCACACATGCACTCAAAACGTATTTTGAGTAGAATGTTGTGTTAGCATGTTGCTTACGATACAATAAGCTAATAAGCATAAGGTGTTCACATTATTTCAGAATTATCAAAATTATGAGAGTATGATTTGAAAAAATCATTCATGTCCTCAATGACTTGTAAACTTGGAATTTTCTGAGAGCTTAAATTTGTACAACCTGCTCCACATCATACACAAACACGCAACTAGTTATAAGATATTGTGGTTTTGTCTATTGATGACGCAAATTACACCATTAATGGTGTTGCCAAGATTCTGAGTCCAAGGACGTGAACAGCTCTGAGAGGAACTGTGGTAACTATAACATGCTGTGAACCCAACAATATACAGGGTACACAAATATAGGTTCAAATACTGAATGGAAATTAAAACCATTTTCATTTCTCTTGCTTTGCCTATGTAGGATTTTGCACCGCACATTGTAGTGCATTAGAGGATTCCTTTTCAACAGTGCTGTCTTAATACTCGGCTAAAATGTAGGGTTTGGAACAGAGCGCCAGTCCAGTACCTGCTACTTGAAGTAACTTAATGGATAGATTTTGGATTATTGGTGAACTACTTGTGAATGAAGGCTTAAAGGAATAGTTCACCCAAAAATGAACATTTTGTTATCATTTACTCATCCTCATGTTGTTCCAAACCAAAGTTTATTTCTTATGTTGAACACAAAAGTAGGTATTTTGAAGAATTTTGAAGAACCAAACAGTTGTTGGTCCCCATTGACTTCCATAGTAGGGAAAGAAATGCTATGGAAGTCAATAGGGACCATCAACTGATTGATTACCAGCATTCTTCAAAATATCTTCTTTTATGTTCAACATAAGAAAGAAACTCATACAGGTTTGGAACGACATGTGGGTGAGTAAATAATCCGTGTATCATTCGTTCATTCATTTTTTGATTTAATATTGAAAGTAGAAAAATGAAAAAACGGCTCCTTTTTCGTTTTTTCGGGGGGTTTTTTCCCCAAAAACCGAAAAAGCGAATTCAGCTTCAATTTTAGTTTTTTCGTTCAGGGATAGAAAAATGAATAAACAGCTTGAATATTCGATTTCTACACGTGGGGGGGAATTAAACGCCCCTTTCTGCTGATTGGTCAGCTGAAGATCAAACCGCGCTGTCATTCTTCAGCAGTATCATGCGGCAGAATAATAGTCCTCCGCTGCTGCAGTTTGACGGATTCCTAACGCATTTATTGCAACTACATTTCATCTTTTTTCCTCAAACAGACTAATGAATAGCTTGACACAACTTTTCCAGACTGTAATGTCACTTTTTTTATCATGATACATAGGCTTGATTATTCCAAAGTGACTTATATGATGCATTTAATGTCAAGTAATCTAAATGAAGCCTTTTAAAAGACAGGTATTCGCAGTGGTTCATGTTTGTGGCATGCGCCAGAAAGATGCTCAAGGAGAACAAGACGCGCTAAAGCAGCGCATTCTGTTGTTCTCTTTATTTCGAGGCATGACATTTAGTTGTTTTGAACGTAACGTTACACAAATAAAAATATACATTTTACCATATGACTATAAATAAGACTATTAAGTTATTTCCCCTCGATGGGGAAAAAATCCAAGTGAACATCAATCAGTACTCAATATGAATTTAAACTGCATATTTAAACTGCTTTAAATATGACTGCTGCTTATTTCCTGTGCATTTCAATACTGGTCTGCGCTCTGTAGTCGCATCTGTCTGTGAGCTTATTTAACCCATCGCAATTTATGTGTGGACTAGAGTGACTACTCACCTAAATGTTGTTCTAAAGGCTCATTACTTACTTAACACAAAAAATGTCCTGCTCGCACTTGCCAATTTAATGGCAGAGAATGGTGACTTTAGGTTTTTTTTTTTTTTTTTTGAAGCGGATGCATATCTGTCGTAAAACAATCCTATACATCTCGTGGCGTATATTCCAAGCATTCTGAAGGTATACTGTGGGTTTGGTGAGAAACAAACCGAAATGGCAAGTTGTTATATTTTATGAAAATCTTGCGTTGCAGTCCTGTGTGCGAGTGCGCAGCAGTTCACGCCGCACACATGTGCATATCCTTTTGAGATATCAATTATAATCAATTTTAATAAAACACAAGACTACATTATAAAACTCAGTAGGCTATTTAATATCTGTTGTTCTCCGGTTGTCAGTCAGAATGACAGTTCTTGCGTGAACATAGGCATATATATAGCCTACCCAAGCCAATTTATTATTCTTTCCTTTTTGTCTTAGTGTGTAAAATATTTATTTAAACAAACAAACTTACAGGGTGAGCAGGGTAGGCTATGACAGCCATCAGATCATACCCTGCCATGCCCAGCTGATGCAAAGAATAGAATTTATATCTACACAGAAGAAAGCCCTGTCTAGACTCTGCCCTTGTACGAGTTGTCGAGCTATTCATTAGTCTGTTTGATGAAAAAAGATTAAATGTAGTTGCAATAAATGCGTTAGGAATCCTTCAAACTACAGCAGCTGAGGACTATATTCTGCTGCATGATACTGCGGATGACGGCGCGGTTTGATCTTTGGCTGACCAATCAGCAAAAAGGGCGTTTAAATCCCGCCCATGTGTAGAAATCGAATATTCAAACTGTTTATTCATTTTTCTATCCTTGAACGAAAAACGAAAATTTAAGCTGAATTCACGTTTTTCGGTTTTTGGGAAAAAAAAGAAAAAGGAGCCGTTTTTAATTTTTTTTTACTTTCAATATTAAATCAAAAAACGAATGATACACGGATTGTAAATGATGGCAGTTTTCATTTTTGCGTGAACTATCCCTTTAAACTGTTACATTTTAAGTAGTGGTCGTGTGTGACTTAGCTATTTGCCTTAGACAATGGTGAGCTTTCAATTGCTCATAAGCACATTTATAAAAAATTTAGTTTTAAAGTGACTTTATTAATGTGGAAAATGGTGAAAATAATACTTTATTAGTACCAGAGATTCTTTCTTGATCATCCAGGAGACCTCAGCGAATAATTTGAAGGGTCTGCATGGTTCCATAAATTAAAATTAATTAATAATTCTTAAAATATCTAAATTAAAACATTAAAATAAAACAAGATATGATATGAAACTGTATTTCTTTTTTCTATTTTTAGGTCTTATTTTTTTCTCAATAACTTGTGTTTTTACTGAAGAACATGCAGTTGTTGAAACTTAAGCATTCACAAAATGAAGAGTTTAATATATTTATATTTTGGGATATATTATGTTAATCACATATTATATTCCCAGTTTCTGTTAATTAAAAAAGTTTAGAAACAAGCAGCTTTGTCATAGAGCAGAAACAACAGAAATAGCTTATTTGGGGGATGTGGGTATTTTTTTTATGGCAAAAGCATTTTTTTGGAAGTTAGCACGTTATTAGTGCTTGAGTTTCAGATGCTTCAGAAGAAATACTTGAATTATTAAGAAGGCAAATTATGCTGTCATGTCAAAACATGTTATGTAAAACTGATTATGTAAATGTGGTTGACCTTTCTCTCGGCACTAATTAAGAGGATACGTTTTAGAAAAATATTTTGTTTTTTTTTTTGTTTTTTTTATAGACATGCAGTTAAAGGTGAAGTGTGTAGTTTCTGTGACATTAGCATCACCAAACTGAATTGTAAAAATTTCTGCTAAATTTTTCTTTCTCTGTCTACCATTGTTTGGACAAACAGGTCCTTCCGCCACTAACTTTGACAATTGGTTATGCTAATGTCGTGCTTCATTTAGTGCAGAAATTACACACCACTTTTTAATTATGATAGAAATAATTAATTTAGGTGGAAATAAGTTTTATTTTCTAGTGGTTTTAATATGGTTTGTTCTTTGTGTTCCCATATCCCACCCTTTTTTCCCCCACTTCCTCCTTCCCTTTTCCCTTCGTCAGGCAGCAATTCCTCCGTGAAGATGTCGGAGAGGTCGGGCAGCGGGCGCGAGAAAGAGAGAGAGCGGGCAGAGAGGGGGGGCTCAGGTGAGATGGGCAGCGGGTCGAAAGAATCAGCCGGGGAAAAGAGGAAGAGGAGTCGAGCCGTGGACAAGGTGATGAACTCCAGCAACCCCTCCAGCCCTGGAGGAGCCAAGCGCCGCAGGACGTAGCCGCAGCTTGCAGCAGGACGACTTGGGACATCAGACATTTGAAAAGAACTGACGGAGAAAAGTGTAGCTAATATTGGTTGCACTAGAGCCAATGTGAAAGTGAAATGACATGGCATGCAGGGGATGTGTGATGTTCGTGTGCGTTATCTGCAGTCCAGAGGTTCACTGCGAGAGGCGTTCCTGTGCTTTAAGCGTTCTGAGCTGTTCACTGACAGATGGAGGAAATACAGACGAAGGAAAGTCTTTGGTGGTTGTGTAGGATCTGACTAGACTGATGGGGAAAGTCTATGATAAACAAATAAGCTTTCCTCTGCTGAATTTGGAAACAAAACAGCAACTTTTTAAAAAGATTTGTGGGAATTTTAAGTGGTAGCTTTATTTTATTTTCGTCAGAGCTGACGTTCTTGAGACGGACCAGAGAATCAACTAGTTTGTTGTGTGATTTATTAGAACTTACACTGCAAATAAGCTGAGCTAGATGTGTTATTAACTGTATGAAATAACTTGATTCTATTAGCCAATTAGATGGTCATTGATCAAATGCTTTTAGGAAATAGTGATTGATATTTGCACTGTTTCTGAGTTATGTTTGATTGAAATTTTTGACCGAATGTGTGTTAAACACATCAGGAGTATGTCCCTGATTAAAAAAAATGGTAGTGAACCATGTTGGTCTGATTTGACTTCTTAATTTCTAATTTGACAATGAACATTTAATATGTTAGCTTCCCTTTGATCTATTCTGGTAAACATAAATGATCCAAAAAGGAATTTAAAATGGTTTAACTTCCTGTGACGTCACAGGAGAATCTTAGAATTTTAGGTGTTTTTAGAAACCAAATATCTTGCAATGCTTCGAAGAACACTGGCACCTTTTTTACTCTGTCAGCAGGTGATACTTACCCTACTGTTCAATAGATTGGGTTCAGTTGGATATTTACTGTGACTTAAAGTGACAGACATTCGTAATGTTACAGAAGATTTCTATTTCAAATAAATTCTTTTGAACTTGGAAAAAAAAAAAAAGTATATATACAGTACCCTCCAAAAGTATTGGAACAGTAAAGACAAAATTGCTCTGTTGGCTGTGGAGTCAAGACATTTGCAAATATGATTAAAAGATAAATATGAGACAAAACTACAGAATATCAAATTTTATTATTAGCTGTTTCAACACATACATGTTTTACCAAATAAAAAGAACAGCACTTTTAGAGTTCATCCCACTCATTGATGTGAGCATAAGTATTGGGACAGTTGAACATAAAGCAGATATAAAAGATTAAAAGCTATTATTTAGTTGCAGATCCCTTGCGCACAATCACAGCAGTGAGTCTGTGACCCATAGACATCACCAGACTCTTGGTCTCATCCTTTGAAATACTTTTCCCAGCCTTTAATGCAGCCAATTCCAATTGTTGCTTGTTTTGGGGAGTTTCTGCCTTTACTCTCCTCTTCAGCTGGTGAAATTTATGTTCAATCGGATTTAAATCTGGAGATTGACTTGGGCAATCTAAGACTTTCCATTTCTTTGCCCTTATAAATTCCTTGACTGAACTGGGAGGGTGTTTTGGGTCATTGTCCTGATGCAATATGAAGCACTTCCCAGTGAATCTGGTGGCATTTTCTTGAATATTGGTAGGCAAGATGGTATTGTACCCTTCCAAATTCATTCTGCTACTGTCATCATACGTTAAGTTATCAGTAAAGTTGAGAGGGCCTGTTCCAGAGGCAGCCATACATGCCCATGCCATGACACCACCTCCACCATGCTTTACAGATGAGGCTGTATGCTTGAGATCTTTTGCAATTCCCTTTTTTTCTCCACATTTTTGCTTTCCCATCACTTAGATAAAGGTTCATCTTTGTCTCATCGGTCCATAAACACACTTCCAAAACTCTTCTGGCTCACCTTTGTGTGTTTTTGCAAACTCTAATCTTGCCTTTCTATTTTTGGTGCTGGTCAGAGGTTTGCATCTTGCTGTGTAGCATCTGTAGTTCTGGGTCAAAGTCTCCTGAGGACAGTAGATTGTCAGAGCATCACCCCAGCTTTCTGGAAGTTGTTGGTGATTTTACAGACACGTCTTTTAGGGTTCATTTTCACAGCTTTTATGATTTGTCTGTCATCAACTACTGTTGTTTTCTCAGCCGATCAGGTCATTGTTGGTTGCTGGTGGTTTCCAAACTCTTGATTTCTCCAAGCCCTTTGTTTTTGCTATAGCTATAATTGACTTCCTCTTTTCTTTTAGCATCCAAATTGCTTGCTTTTCAGCTCCCTCATCTTCATCCTGGTTTGTGTGTGTCATCATCGAATGCAAGATTCAGAATGCAGAAGTAATGGATATAACTGATACGACACATTCCCTGGTTTTAATATATGAAGAATGAATGCAACAGGACACAGCTGATCACTTAGAAAGACCTGTGAGGCAACTGTTCCAATACTTATGCTCACATCAGATAGAGGGATGAAACTCTAAAAGTGCTGAACTTAGCTGGTAAAAACTGAACTTAGCTGGTAAAACATCTGTGTGTTGAATCACCCAATAATAAAATGTGACATTCTGTAGTTTTGTCTCATATTCATCTTTTAATCATATTTGTAAATGTCTTGACTCCACAGCCAACAGAGCAATTTTGTCTTTACTATTCCAATACTTTTGGAGGGCACTGTGTATATGTGTGAATATATATATATATATCAAATTAGCAGAAGAATGAGGGTCAAAATATAATTTACTGATGAATTTTCAAAGAACAGACCAGGAAACTGATCAGACCCCTATGATAAACATGCAATTTCTGATGTAATAAAATACTAACTACAGAAAGAAAGTTACATCTAGAATATCCTGGTAATAAACATTCTTAATAATAATAAAAATAGGTATTTATTAGGAGTTTGTATGTGTCATATTTCAGACCCACACAGGGAGCCAATCCGATTCTTATTCAGCAGGAGTTAATTGAGGATAAGATGCTGAGTCACTGAACGCTGCTCTATTCCAGTGTGTTCCTCCTCCATCTCTCGTACTTTTCCTCTCAGCTCGTTTCTGCTGCTGTTGCAGCTGTCTCACTGCAGTCCCTCACCACCAGCCTCCCCCCACTTTGAGTGCCGCATTGCTGTATCAAAGTGGGGTGAGTTCATTACGCACACAGACTTGGACTGTGCCGCCACCTTTGCAGGAGCACAGAGTGTCTGTTTGCTGAGAGGAGAACAGGGTCTGCCTGTCAGCTGCAGGTAAGAGGCCACAAACATCCTCCTGCTGATAGACTAACTATATTCAGCTTTTTCTATTGTGTTTTTATTTAGTACTGCCTTGATGAAGCTATTCAACAAAATATTTACTTGTTATTTGAAGACAAATTAATAGCAAAATTTACACATCCTCTTCAAAAGTATACATACCCTTGCATCTTAATTTCATGTTTCCTCCTCCATCAAATACTGTTTGTAGGCTTTTGTGATGGTTGTGCATGGTTTGTCCCAAGCAGTGAAGCTACCCACTGTTTTTGACAAAAAGCCTCAAGGTACTGTAAGTTCTTTGCATATTCTGCACATTTGAGTTCTTCCTTCGGTGGAGGTATGATTTTAACACCCTGCTTTAACAATCAATTGAGGAACTCATTTGACTATGGTTAAAACAATAACATGCTCAGATAGGCAACATATATCTTGAAAGCCAAAGGTTTGTCCATTTTTTGATTTGTGTAATTTATAATTTTTTTGTTTCATATATTCAAATATCATATTATGCAACATCTTCAGGGTAGTACTAAATAAAAAGCCGGAAAAAAGGGCATAGTTATCTTACAGATTCTGCAAGGGGTCTGTAAACTTGTAAGGAATGAGTTTTGAAAATGTATGTACATAATTTTTTTATGATGGTTTGGTCCGAATAATAATAATAATATGTTTTGAGATTGCAATTTTGCAAACCTTTTGGTAAACTGTTAAAATGATTAATGAGGTCAAATAGTTATCTTATTCATGTATTGGTCATGACAACTGTTCAATATTTCATATATTTTATATAGTATATAATGTTTTATAATTATATCATTTAATTGTTGTGTATTTTATCAGAAATATTTATCTCCCATTTTATGTTCAGAAATGACCTTGAATAGCTTTGTTCTGCTGCGCTCTGAAGACCATTTACTGAATTGTGATCTTAAGATGAAAGTACATGTTGTGTCTATGTGTACAAATGCTCTTTGTCTGCGACGGCTGTAGACAGAAGAAAGCTCCATCCCTTCCCATCCTTTCCTCCTGTCCTGTGCCATCATGGGGAAAGAAAAGATCCACATCAATATTGTGGTCATCGGCCATGTTGATTCTGGGAAATCCACCACCACTGGGCATCTCATCTATAAATGTGGAGGAATTGATAAAAGAACCATCGAGAAGTTTGAAAAAGAAGCTGCTGAGGTAGGCAAACAGGATCTCAAACAATTTGGTGTTCAAGTGGAGTGAAATAACTGAGTTTGAAGCCAGATTCTGAATAATTTTAAAGTTGGTAAAGTAATAAACATTGATCAAAGGAAAAGGAGTTCAGTTGCACCATCCATTTAAATTTAAGTGACCTTATCAGCATAGCTAAATCCCTGATGCGTTGTGAGAATTGTAGTCTGTGCTGAATGATGGGTAACTCCAACCCACTTACTGTGTAGGGTAATTATGTAAGAATCTCATCATGAATCACACTATGCCTTCCTCTCCTTTCGTGCACTGGAGAGCAGAGGGAGAATTGCTGTGTAATTACATTGAGACATTTACTCTTTGGAAGACGCCATTGGAGATGAAAGGAAAAGATAAATGGATTTCTGGAGCAGGCAGAACCATTAGTCAGGCCCTGCACTTCTGTCTTCCTGACGCACATTAGTTTGCGAGAATGAGACCTGAGTAAATGGGTGCAATCCCAGTGGATCTTACACCTCACCTCTGTCTTTGAGGGTAACTTGTTCTTCAAGTAGCAAAATGTAGGGTAGTAAAACTCTGTGTGCACAGCAAAGCTCGTTGGATTTGTGTTCTAAGTTTACTAAATATTAGGTACATTGGTAAGCTTGACTGAACATTATCGGTCTTAGCAGGGATTACCTACAACAGGGATCAGGGATTGGTAACTCCAGTCCTGGACAGCCGTTGTCCTGCAGAGTTTAGATCCAATCCTAATCGAACAAACCTGAAAAAAAAAACTTTTGTCTTCATGATTGCTTGAAAATGGTGTGTTTGATTAGGGGTGAAACTAAACTCTTCAGGACAGTGGCCCTCAAGGACTGCAGTTGCCCATCTCTGACCTAGAAGCTTCTTAATCCATGCAGGACTGTGTTGGATCATTGTGAAAACTGTTCAGCAGTTTATAAGAGTGAGAGTTGTCTAGAGCAACTGCCTTGCTCAAGGGCACAAGTTACGGACACTTCTAGGACTTGAACCTATAACACTCCAATTGTGAAATTTGTCATTAGACTTATTATAACCTCAGTCAGTAAGTGATTTAACTCAATGGCAAAATGTTGAGGCATAGTGTGTGGACCCTTGTGGGATATGAACCCACAACCTTCCATCTGTGAAAACTGTTGGGAGACTTATTACAAAGACAGTCAGCTGTGGTAAGTGATTTAACTCAATGAAACAATGTTGAGGCATAGTGTGTGGACCTCGTGGGATATGAACCCACAACCTTCCATCTGTGAAAACTGTTGAGAGACTTATTACAAAGATAGTCAGCTGTGGTAAGTGATTTAACTCAATGCAACAACGTTGAGGCATAGTGTGTGGACCCCGTGGGATATGAACCCACAACCTTCCATCTGTGAAAACTGTTGAGAGACTTATTACAAAGATAGTCAGCTGTGGTAAGTGATTTAACTCAATGCAACAACGTTGAGGCATACTATGTGGACCCTTTTGGAATATGAACCCACAACCTTCCATTTGTGAAACTTGTTTAGAGACTTATTACAAAGACAGTCGGCTGTGGTAAGTGGTTTAACTCATTGGCACAATGTTAAGGCATAGTGTATTGGTTACATGATTAAAACCTACAACCTTCCATGATGAAAATTTTTACTTGATTTATTAATAGTTCTAGGGATAGTTCTCTGGAGCCAAGCTCAAGGGCAAAATGTTCAGGTATGGTGTATGAACCCTTGCATGATTTGAGCCTAAAACATTCCTATAATGAGGTCAGGGTTGACAAGTCTTTAACACTGCATTTGCAGTTTACACATTTGGCACTGCAATGCAGAGTTAACCCTACAAAAGCAGAGATACATTACCCTAGGTAAAAATGAGCTTTATACTGGTATTCAGAATTCTACCTCTGGAACACCACTATACAATCCAAGCAAAAATATCAATGTTTGAGAATTCATTACAATATAGGTGTTGGTTTTTGCTCAAATAACATATGTACTGTCATAATCTTTGAATAATATTGCTTTTGTGTGTCCACACAACTTAACGTTTTCCTTAGTGAAGGCATTTACCCCCTGTATCCTCACATACTTTTGTTTTGGCAGATAGGAAAAGGTTCCTTTAAATATGCCTGGGTTCTGGACAAGCTGAAGGCTGAGAGGGAGAGAGGAATTACCATAGACATCTCACTCTGGAAGTTTGAGACCACCAAGTACTACATAACAATAATAGATGCTCCAGGACACAGAGACTTCATCAAGAACATGATCACTGGGACGTCTCAGGTATTTTACAAGAATTACTGGCATATCGATGCTTGGTGAGAAGATCCTTACGAGCCTGTAGATTGAGACCCATGCAAAACATTAGTATGTTCAACTTTAAACAATGTGGCTCTTTCTTCCAGGCGGATTGTGCTGTTCTAATTGTGGCAGCTGGAGTGGGTGAATTTGAGGCAGGCATCTCTAAAAATGGGCAAACAAGGGAACACGCCCTGCTGGCCTACACCCTGGGCGTCAAGCAGCTGATTGTAGCCGTCAACAAGATGGATTCCACAGAGCCGCCCTACAGTGAGAAACGCTATGATGAAATCGTTAAAGAAGTGAGCGCCTACATCAAAAAGATCGGTTATAGCCCGGCCTCGGTGCCCTTCGTCCCAATTTCAGGTTGGCACGGCGACAACATGCTGGAACCGTCTTCTAATGTGAGTCTCCTTGGCTTGCGTGTGTTTGTGTTCGTTTTCAGCAATGACCTCATACTGTTTGGCAGTTTCCAATTAAACTGTTGGCAGAATGCTAGTGATTTGATTAATAAAATCATCTAATTTGTGCTGTGCAGATGCCATGGTTTAAAGGGTGGAAGCTGGACAGAAAGGAGCAGCATGCCAATGGCGTTACTCTACTGGAAGCTCTTGATACCATCATGCCTCCAACACGCCCCACTGACAAACCCTTACGTCTGCCCCTACAAGACGTCTACAAGATTGGAGGTGAGATTAACCCACACATTTTATAGGAAGATGTCATTTTTAAGATCAACTTGTAGTTATATTTTGAGTTCAGAAAGCTTTGCTACATCACTATGTGTACAGAACATGCTTATTCAGAGATGTCTTGCTCCTCAGGTATAGGCACTGTGCCGGTGGGCAGGGTGGAGACAGGTATCCTGCGGCCCAGTATGGTGGTGACCTTTGCCCCAGTCAACATCACTACAGAGGTGAAGTCGGTGGAGATGCATCACGAGTCTCTGAGTGAAGCTCTGCCAGGAGATAACGTGGGCTTTAATGTGAAGAATGTGTCTGTAAAAGACATTAGAAGAGGTAACGTTTGTGGTGACAGTAAGTCAGACCCGCCTCAGGAAGCATCAGGGTTTACAGCACAGGTGGGACAACAGTCTTTGTCAGCTTGTCTGTTTGTCTTGATATCTTTCTTTATCTCTATCTGGATTTCTATTCTTTCTCTCTCTTTTTATCAGGTCATCATTTTGAATCACCCAGGACAGATCAGCGCAGGTTACTCTCCTGTCATAGACTGCCACACAGCTCACATTGCCTGTAAGTTTGCTGAGCTTAAGGAGAAGATTGATCGCCGTTCAGGCAAGAAACTGGAAGACAACCCCAAAAGCCTGAAGTCTGGAGATGCTGCCATTGTGGAGATGATCCCAGGAAAACCAATGTGTGTGGAGAGCTTCTCTCAGTACCCTCCACTGGGTATGTGTTCGCTTCCCAACCTTACATAAAATGGCTTATGAATCGATTTGCCTTTTTTGTTTTAAAGTTTAGTTTCACTTGGCTTTTTGTTTTATTTTATGGTTTGTTTTACTTTTGTTTTTTATTCTGATTTCTTTTATGTTTTGTTTTGCTTTAAATTTTGTTTTTCTTTCCTATTTGGGTTTGCTTTATTTTATTTTATGTTTTGTTTTTCATTGTTTTCCTTTTTGTTTTGTTTTGCATTGCTTGCTTATTTAATTATTATATTATAGCTTATATTATTTATTATTCTCTTTATTTATTCCTTCCCTATCTAGCTTGTACTTATTTGAACAATGCCTGAAACTTGGTATTACGAGCACTTCCTCTGTCTGTTTGCCTCTTTAAGAAGAATGGCTTTATGTATTCCCCAATTGTAAGTCGCTTTGGATAAAAGTGTCTGCAAAATGACTAAATGTAAACATTAAAAAGGGATAGTAGAAATAATTTTAACATAGGAAAAAAAATCACTCAACAGTTTGTATGTCAAACCCACACATAATCAATATAAGATATAATAAAACCGTGTGCAAGGCTCTGCTAATTAGTTTCTTGATATTTTTATCACAACCCACTGCTGGTCACTCAGTCTCATGATTAATGAGATTCACTGCAGTCGTTGTCAGGTTAAAGGTCTGACTCATCAGTGATGTGAGACTCCACATCATCCCTTTGAAAACATGAGTTCATGATTTTCACGTTTCTCTCTCTGGATTACATTTCCTCAGATGCTGCAACTCCAATAAACCTGATGATTAGGCCTGTTTCATTATACAGTCTCTCATGTCTTTTGACCTGCTGTTTCACTGCGACATATAATTTGGTAACACTTTATTTTAAGGTGTCCATAATACAGAGTAATTACCTAGTTAAGTACTTAGTAGTAGCTGTTGTACTTGAAACAAAATATACTTACCATGTAACTAAGTTATGGAACAGCCTGTACTTACAGTTTGTAATTATGTACATGTAATAGGCAGCTATTGTTACAAATATGTAACAGGTCGAGTCTGTTACACAGCTACTTATGTAACCAAAAGATTGTTACATATGTGTTGCAGACTTTATACAATGTAATTATAAATGTAAGTACACAGACATAAGCTACTTAAAATAAAGTGCATCAAGATTGTACTTAAGTGTACTTCATGTGTATCTATACTGTACACCTTATCCAGCTGCAGCTTTTAATTTAACCCACCAGTACACAGCTTAAACACATGTAATACCTTTCTAATTACATTAAAATTACAGAATATTACACAGGCATAAGCTACTTAAAATAAAGTGTATTAAGATTGTACTTAAGTGTAACAGACTCGACCTGTTACATATGTGTAACAGTAGCTGCCTATTACATCTACATAATTAAAAACTATAATTATAGGCTGTTCCATAACTAAGTTACATGGTAAGTACATTTTGTTTCATTTAAGTACAACAGCTACTACGAAGTACTTAACTAAGTAATTACTCGGTATTATGACACCTTAAAATAAAGTGTTACCTATCATTTTTATTGCATCTTGTTCTCATTATTTTTCCCCCCTAAAATCTCCATTAAAACCAGTGTTCACAAAGAAAATCTTGTTTTTGTTAGGCACAGTTCTGACAGATGACTGTGGTTGAGTTTGAGTCTTTAGTTGGGTCACAGACACACCAGAAAAAAAAACACTAGGTCTTTATGAAGCAATTTTCATGTTAAAAGAAATGTGTGTTTCTGTGTTTTCCCAGGACGTTTTGCTGTTAGAGATATGAGACAGACTGTTGCAGTCGGTGTCATCAAAAGCGTGGACAAGAAGATCGGCGGCAGCGGAAAAGTGACCAAATCTGCCCAAAAAGCTCAAAAATCTGGCAAATGAATCTGAATCTCCAAGTTACATTGTCACCTCAGGCCCCGCCCCAGCTTACATGCCCCTCTCATCTGGGCATGCTCAGTCTGTTCCCCCTGTGTGCTTGAAATATACACTTTAACCAACTGGAGCTTGATAGACTGAAGGAAATAATGAAAGACTGACATGATTACATTTTGACTGGTTGCACTGTATATTCACTTTTACTAGATCTAGTAAAAAATCATGCACACGTTGCATGGATGTCTGTCTTGATATATGCACGGCATCTATTAAATGAATGTAGCTGGTATTGCTGAGTAGTGTGTGTGTGTGTGTGTGTGTGTGTGTTTGTGGTGTGCAGCTGAAAGAAATCCAAATGGAAAACTGCTCTTTGACCAGAATAATAATGATGATGATGTCCAAAGGAAATAAACTGCTGTAGTTTTGTATAGTTTATAACTGAGCATTGATGGAAGGCTAATTGATCCAAAGCACCATTTATCTCCTTTCAGACCCTTGCAGCAGAAACCTGTGATGAATAAATAAAATATTGCCCAAGTACACGAGTTTATAAATTAAATGTGTTTTTATTGTTTCTGAGGAGAATATAATGTAATCAGACATTAGTTTCACAATTTTATTAGTTCACATGGATATTTAATGCATAAGAGAGATATGGAAGAGACAGACAGGTCTGGTTGCTTTCTGCAATGAAGAGCCTTGAGCTAAGATTTGATTCTGAGCTTTACTGTGCCCTCTGGGCACGACTACAGCAGAAACAGGTCGTCAGATGAAGGATGCAAACAAGAGTTCTGGGATGGACTGAGATAAGTGGCGGTTTATATAGATGTAGTGTTTTAATGAACTTGAGGTTCTAATAATGGAGAGGGAATGTAAAAACATCTCAAATAAACTAGAAGAAGCCAAGTGATGACAGAATATTAACTTTGAAAGAGAAATGTTTATACTGTAAATTTTATACTTTAGGCCTTCACTTGGGTCCTTTTGGGTTTGCATTTACACCATTCAAACGTTTGGAGTATGTAAGATTTTTGGTTAGTTTGTTTTTGAAATCCTCTTATTCTCACCAAGGCTGCATTTATTTGATAATGATAAGAATACAGTAAAAACATATAATATTGTGAAATATTTTTACAATTTAAAATAACTTTTCTATTTGAATAAATTATATAATGTAGTTTATTCCTGTGATGCAAAGCTGAATTTTTTGCATCATTACTCCAGTTTTCAGTGGCATGTGATACTTAAAAAATAATTATATGTTGATTTGGTGCGCAAAAACATGATTATTAGTAACGTTAAAAAGAATATTACAACGGTATTTATATGAAATAGATTTGTTTGTAACAACATAAAAATCACTACTATAATCAGTTTAATGTCTTTGTTGAATAAATGTATTAATTAAAAAAATTTAAAATCGTACTGACCCCAAACATCATATTAATCTGATTATTATTGTGTTCCAGAAATCTGAATCACATGCCTTGCTCTTGAAGGCTCAGCTGAATATACTATATACTTTTAAGTCATAAAATGTGACCTTGGTCTGGGTGAAGGGATCATGACTGACTTTGAGTCTTAAAACCAATGTAAAATGTATAGTTTTCTCCATATTTTATGAAGAATTTCATTAAAATTCATAGTCTGGTCCTTGGATCTTAATTTTGGGGTCTTAAATTGTCTTTAGACTTTGAGAGAACTAGGTCAGAGCTTTAGGCTCCTGTTTTAGGCTCCTGCTCTTAATTTGGGTTTTAGGGCCTGGTATTGGTCTTTGCATGACTCAGTACAGCCACAAGAGGTCACTAGTGTATTTGCTTGAAGGTGACTAGTGTGCTTTTGGTCTGGTCTCGCTCTTTCTCTTTTACAAAGGTAATGTTTTGTCTCTTGAATTCTAGCTTAAATCAAAAGTCCAAAGTGCTGAAACTCTATGGAGAAAAAACAAACAAACAGATTTTCTCAGTTTATAATTGTTGGGTTCTCAGAGCAGTTTATTGAAATCTAAGGTTACTTCAAGCACAGAGTTCACAAGCCATTGAACCCACGTTTTTTTTTTTTTTTCCCTTGATTATTTCACTTTTATTTAGCAATGAGAGGCACTGAAAGGCTTTTAACAAGCAAAGATGGTCTTTAAAATTGTGGTCTTTAAAGGAGAAGTGCATTCTGGTTAGAGTCTGCACAAAGTGCAGCAGAATGGTTTCAGTGAAAGAGTTTTGTGCATTGAAAAGCTTTCTCTTTTTTTCTTGTCACTGTCAGTTCTTCAGAATTCCACTCACTGCTTTTTAAATGGAGTTTTAAATGAATCTGAGGCTGAATCACAGCAGTTAATGGCGGTCGGCTCTTTCCCTGTTGTGGTATGAATGGTGATGGAGGCCAGAAGCAGTCTTTTGAAATGATAAGTGAAATAATTACGGTGAGTGAGTAGAAATGCCCACAGAAGGACCGTGGGGTTGGGGTGTTGTGTTTGGTGCGATAAATTAAATCATCAGGCCTTTTGTCCAGCCTTTCAACGCAGGGACATGAATCATACCCTGTTGAGTCCATGAAAACAGTCAAAGGGATCGACTGGAATACTAACTTACTGCCTACAACACAGTACATAAGCTCTGTTTCAAAAACTACTGAGCTGACAGACAATATTTTTCTTTTTAGTATTATTAGATGGATCCTATTATTTATACACATTATATTTTTTTGAATTAGCCTTTATTTTTAGTTTAATTTTTTAAGTTCAATTAATTTTAGTTGAATTAATTTTGTTTTGTATATTTGTATTTTTTATTAGTTTTATAGATAAGCTTAAGCTAAGCTATTAGCTTAAGATAAGGCACAATGTACTGTGTTAATATGAAGGATTATTTTATTTATTTATTTATTTATTATTATTATTTTTTTTTACATATGTTTTACCTTTATTTTGAATTACACGTTGCATTGCATTGTGTTTTAGGGTTAAATGAAATGTCCTTAAAATTAACGGAAAAAGTACTGATTTTCTGCCAGGACATTATCTGTTTTCTATGGAATTCTATTTTACAGTTTAGTAAACAGTGATACTATATGTTTTTCATTACAAGAAATATTAAGAGTAGTATGCCAGTATGAGTCAGTGTATTCATAGGCCATATGAGTATGAGTATGCATGGAGAAATTGTACAGTACAGTATACATACTGCCAACTCTATATGGAAATATGGAATTCATACTATGAAAATAGCCACAGGGTAATGTGTAGGAATGCATGGAGATAGAATATTCTGTACATCCAGATTTTAAGGCGTGAACTAAAAACAACATTTCTACAAAACTTTTGACTTGTAATACCAAAGTTAACATAATAAGTAGAAGTAAGAAGTGTGTTTTTATGTATTTAGAGTGTGGGAATTTGAAAACAGTGAATGTGGCCTTATCAGTATTCAGTGGTCTTCTACATTGCACTGACATTTACAGGAAGTAATTGGCTGTGGAGAGCAGAGAGACCTTGTTGACCTAATGAATCCTTCTCTTTTGTGGACATACTCAGTCCTCGGGGAGGCCAGAGAACAGGAACCTATAACAAGAGATTTCTGTTCGGTAAATATGTGGACAGTACCAGAGAAACTCTAGTGTTTACTGCTACCGCTTAAGACTCACAACGGGTCTCTGACTGGGGATCTTTAGCATTATTTCCTTCAGTTAATTTCATCAAGGCACATTTTCTAATAAACCAGCTTTACTTATTTATGAGGACTCCATTAATGGATTCATCACACATGGACAGTTGCATCGAAGAGGTGAAAACTTACATTATTGCTAATGGATATGCACTGTCACAGCTCAGTCTGACTCACTGCCAAAACCAGCAGTATTAGACACTCTGCTTGCTTGCAGATGGAATATGCAGATTCTTTTTTTCCACTGCTTTGTGGGAAAAATCTGCAGAATACATTGAGCCGAGCATGCTATACTCTTATTGGGAGCTAAAGCTATCACTCTGTTAATGGTAGAGTTTCTAGAGCTTTCTAGAAAGTCCTGTGTCAGCAGATTATATGTTTGCCTGCTTTAATGGACAGTTTCGTGGACAATGTTGTCAAAAGAGCTATGGACTTGTATCTTCTGCATAGTGTTCATGGATGGCCCACTATTCCATCCAGCAGACTCTTAACAAACGATCCAAATATACCAGACTGATAAATAATTGAGCGTGAGCTTTGAATAATTCAGCGCACATGTTAAAGTCTGGTGGCTGGGATGGTTTTGGCGAGTGGATGTAAAAGAGATAAATGTTAGTAAGAGAATAAGAGGGCTCAGGTTTGTCCCACAGAGAATTTTGGTACAACACCTTTCACCCTTCCACTAAGCGCCAGATTTCATTTGCATATGTTAAAATAGGAGTAAATGCTTGTAGTAGCAACGTGAAACCCTTTGCAAGCAGTCATAACTGCTTTAACTGATAAAAATGAGCTTTTTTCTTCCTATGTTTGACGTTTTTTGTTCTTTTCCCAGCCTTTGTTGGGGATGTGTCGTCTGCATGTTATCTTAACTCACTGTGAAGAGGTCAGAAATGAACTCGCTGTGAGCCTCCAGGGGGGTTGAGGAAGTCATCTTGGAGTTAGCCTAGTTTTCAGCCCAGTTAGAATAACACAGTGGTCATCACTCAGTCAGCTAAGAATAGCGACGGGTGATGCAGGCTCAATAGAGCTGGAGTTACAGGTCAGCGCTGAGCTTTGAGAGCCACTCAGGTCCCCGTCAATAAAAAAATTGTTTGTTAAAACATTTATTATTTTTCTTCGTAAAGTTTGAGTGATCTGCAACAGAGACTACATTTAGAGTACATTTACATGACAATGATATACTAAAAACAGATGACAACGTTGTAATGTAAAAATAGGTGGATGGAAACATAGCTAATGATTCCATCCACCAATTTTTATGCGCATTTTTGAATATCGCATAAAAAATGCTGGATGGAAACGCCAAGATACACATGAATTCTAAAAATGCGCATAAAAAACCTATGCGCACAATTGAGTAGGATAAACTTTTATCTGATAAAAAAAAATGTGCATAACTACGATGAAAACACATTTACCGAATAAATTCCTCCATGAGCATCGAAAAAGTCATGTGACTTTGCGCGATAAGACGGGATAACTTGACCAATCAGTGGACCGATCTCGTTGTTTTATGGCATATTCCAGTTTTGCGCATAAGTTAAATTAGAATCTTTGGATGAAAACATAGCTAATGACGCTGATATGCGCATGATGTCATGGTTTTCGCAAATTCACTTTTTTGTTGTTTACATGGAGACGATAATGGTATCATTTTTAAAAAAAACTTGCACTTTTTTGGCTATGTTCACACTGTCAGGTTTTGGGTTTGAAAAACTTGAAAGTGACTTCTGGGTGAGATGTGCTTAATCAACGCTATCTCACGACCAATTCGTACGTATTTTACGAGGTGTCTAATTCTTACGAATTTCTCTAGACCCCAGTGATGGGTAGGTTTAGGGGCGGGGTTAGGTTTAGGTCATTTGTACAAATTCATACAAATTGTGCATCTCGTACAATACGTACGATTTAGCAAAAATCTTTTGAATTTGTACGAGTGAAGTCGTACAAATTCATACAAATTAGCCACCTCGTAAAATATGTATGAATTGCCGTGAGATCGGGCTGGCTTAATACACCGCTACACTACATAATGGAGCTTTTCTGCCTATGAAATTCCACTAACGAAACCTTTAGTATTACACGTCAAATACAAAATATGTCTTTTTTTTGTCACATAACATATTATCAACACATCTTTATAATATGTTATGTGTCACAAAAGTCCTTGTCAGATTTTATATTAGTTTGTAAATAGTTTTGCTTCATTTCCTCTGCTGTAATCATGGTCGTACCCCATGGCCTCAACTGATTAAATAGACAATTTAGGAAAATTAATTCAGCATGACTTCTCTGTCTTGATCACTGATTCTGCATTGTAAGTCTCAGACGGAAATGCAGCATTCAACTAATTACATTCATTAAATCATAAATAAAGGCCCCAGAATGTTTCTTCAAATGTGAGCCCACAGTCAAACATAGTTTTGATTTTTGCTAAAACTGTTTTGAGTTTCATTAAATGAACAATTTGATTTAATATCATAATGCTACTACTAATATGTTAAAGCTGTTTTCATGCGTTGTCACTTTAAGTGACACTCTTGTTCACATAACTTTTTTTATTTAAATATATATTTAATCTCACTTACTATCAAGTTGGAAGAAATTAAATAAAGAAGAAGAAAGGTTTATTTCAGAGCTTTTTGACATTAGTACATGCACTATCCAGTGTGCCATTGCTCAAACTTTCTTTTTGTTTTAGAGAGAGAAAGACAGAGAGAAAAAACAGTGGTTTATTCTAAAAATGAGTTCGAATTTGAGGTTTAAACTATTCTTTTTGTTGTTTTAAAGTTCTGGTTCTTGTCAGACTTTGTTCTTCTTCTGGCAGTCTGGATGTGAGTTGAATGGGAGAGCTTAATAGCTTGAGAGAAGAGATGTGACTGCAAAACAGTAGATCAATATAAAGCAATTATGACAAATGTCAGAGGTCTTTGTGAGGCATCAGCGCTCGCAATGACTGATCATAGTGCTGTCATCCACTTACAGTGTTAACGTTCTCTTTTTCTTTAGACTTCTTACTTTCCATTGAAAAGAATACACTGGTAAAAATACACACAATATGAATGTCATAATAGTTATAGATGGGCCATACCGGTAAGTAAAACACAGGACAATTTCATATTTAATATCTATATGAGAATAAAATATATAAGCAATATTGTGGACAACAACAGTTTAATAAGCAAGGTGTTAATAATTATTAATTTACATTTTATACACAATATCATCAGTTTTGTATCTTTGCTCCGACAACATAAATAGTTCCAGACAAAGTCAAAATCTGTTGAGCATGAGCAACACACCATAACTTTGTTTCTTTCCAGAATGAATTAGTGTTTAAACAAATCAGTTGAGTGAGTGACTCAAATGAATAATTTACAAAGAAATTCACTTGTCGCCACCTACTGGTGAAAAATGTAACTTGTTGAACGAGTCACTGGATAATGCCCACCACTTTACCAAGAATATCTACAGTATATACTATATTATAATCTACAGTTGCTAAATGGTCATCAATCAAGGATACCGTTCCTAGGTTTATCATTATAGCTGTGGTGTGGAGTGTGCTATTGTCATAGAATAAGAAGCATTATTTAAACATTATTGTTATAGTTATCATGTGAATGCAAAATGAGATTCCTTCTGGAACTCGCAACTCTGCAGTGATACAATTAAGAACCGTATGACCGAATTCAAGGACCGGAACTATAATGTACATCACAAAACTGTCATTTCTCTAGGGAAACAAATATTTTTAAACCGTATACACAAAATGTAGACCAAATTATCAACTTATAGTTAAGCTTGAATGTAACATTCTGCATGTTGCAAATTCTGCAACTTGTCCACCTTCACCCATTTGAGGTACATTTCTCATTTCGAGTCCTGTCAGAGGGTGTCTTGCTTCTTAACGCTCCTCTGAACAACCGTTCACAGAGACATTTCCTCCCCAGTGAGACCCTTCTGATTCATCTCATTGCTTTACTGATGTGGAAAAGTGAAAGTGAGGCATTGACTGAAGCAGTGAGACAAAGCCTTCTTCAGAAGCCTTGCTTCAAACACGAAACACCCTCTACTGGATGATTTCTCAGGTACATTTCCATCCACCTCAGCAAGCTGGTGGTAATTATGTCCCCTGAAGAGGCCCTTACCCGTCCACTTATTTCTTCCACTTAGAGCTGATCTTTTCCGTAGTTATCTCATCTACTGCTAAAGCACCCATATAAGTGTCATTCTCAGTGGCTCTCAATTTTGTCAGTGCAAACAATGCTCCCACTGCAATTCTGGTTTAATAACAGCTAGAGATGGAAACTCTGAAAAGTCACAACAAATGTGCGAGGCCATTGACTTGAGACTTGACAAATTAGAGACTCATAAACAACATAACTCCATAGATCCAGATACTTTCTCTGAATTATCACAAAGCACAAGAGGACTACTTTACTCTACTAATGACAAATTTAAGGTTGCACAATATATCAACACCATGTAAAATGGCAGGCCTTAACACTAATTTAAAGATTTAGCAATAGATTATGGCAAAGATTTATTTATTAACCCTGTAAGAGCACTCTTTCTCTCGAGGTATCCCAGTCTGATTGATCATCTTCAACCTGTTTGTGTGACATATTCATTGCTCGGTACTTCTTTTCCACAAAGTTCTGTCCCTCCGAGCAGTTAATTTTAGAAGAACTTGTTTTCGTATTCTCCAGGCCACATGAGCCTTTTCTACTTTTCTCACTATCGATCGCCAGTCCAAAAAAATGCCTTTGGGGCGGCACGATCAGTGTGAAGACAAGAGATAATAAATTTCACCACAACAAATGAGCTAGCAGAACATTCAGGGTCCTGACTGCATCGCAAGGCCTGGCAGAGCTGCTCGTCGGACTGTGAGTGAAGCTAATGTTTATTAGGTTGGTAAATCCCCACGGGCAGCAGACAAAGAGGGATACGGATCATCCCTAATGGCCACTGAGGGGATCTGAGCACTGTGTTTGAAATCACCTCACTTACAGTCATTGCACTATACTACAAGAGAGGTTAACAAGATGTTTGAGCTCAGTATATGAAGTGATTTATATATACATCCATCCTTCCATCCTTCATTCTTTCTTTCTCCTTTCCTTCCTTCCCTCCTTCCCTCCTTCTGTCATCTAGCTGTCCTACGTTTCTTCCTTCCTTCCATCCATCCATACTTCATTCCTACTATCCTTCCTTCCTTCCTTTCATCCATCAGTCTATCCATCCATCCATCTTTCCTATCATCTGTCTGTCCTACTTTCCTTCCTTCCTTCCTTCTCTCCATCAGTCCATCCATCCATCCATCCATCCATATCATCTGTCAGTCCTTCCTTCCTTCCATCCATCCATCCATCCATCCATCCATCTGTCAGCCCTTCCTTCCTGCCTTCCTGCTTGCCTGCCTTCCTTCCTTCCTTCCTTCCTTCCTTCCTTCCTTCCTGCCTTCCTGCTTGCCTGCCTTCCTTCCTTCCTTCCTTCCTTCCTTCCTTCCTTCCATCCATCCATCCATCCATCCATCCATCCATCCATCTGTCAGCCCTTCCTTCCTGCCTTCCTGCTTGCCTTCCTTCCTTCCTTCCATCCATCCATCTGTCATCCCTTCCTGCCTGCCTTCCTTCCTTCCTTCCATCCATCCATCCATCCATCTGTCAGCCTTTCCTTCCTTCCTTCCTTCCTTCCTTCCTTCCTTCCTTCCTTCCATCCATCCATCCATCCGTCAGCCCTTCCTTCCTTCTTTGCATCCATCCATCTTTCCTATCATCTGTCTGTCCTGCTTTCCATCCATCCATCCATCCATCCATCCTACTTTTCTTCCATTCTTCTTCCTTCCTTCCTTCCTTCCTTTCTTCCTTTCTTCCTTCCACCCATTCCATCCATCCATCCATCCATCCATCCATCCATCCTTCTTTCCTTCCTTCCTATCCTACCCTCTGTCCACCCTACTTTTCTTACTTCCATCATTCCATTCCTCCATTCACCCTTTCTTCTCTTTTTTCTTTCCATCTATTCTGTCTGATTGTCCTTGATTACTTCCTTCCATCCATCCATCCATTTATTGTTTTTTTTACTTCCTGTTTTCTTTTCTTTTCTTTTCTTTTCTTTTGTTGGCAGATCTGTTTTCAGTTTTCTTTAAGGCATGTAGGGGTTTTAATAGCAAACAGAAGAGCTATTGTGTATCGTTAGGCAATACTGGGTCACTGCATCATTTAGCTTCTAAGTAACTGTGACGGCTGGAAAATGATGCCCCAATCCGCTGGTCAAAGATCAGCATATAGCAGAGTTGAAGTCACTGCAGCCATTAGATTCATAACTTTTCCTCTCACGTACTTTGGCCAGGCATTAAAGGACAGGCCCACTGATTTAGTTCAGGCAGCTGAATGGCCATCATATCTCGTAGGATTAAATGTACCTTACTTTCATTATATTTCTATTCAGAGCTTGATGGGCCACAGAATAAAAGTCATTTGAAGGCAATTACCCAGTGCTTTATACAACACTATACTCACTTTTGATTTATTAATATTTGGCTTAGAATTCATATGCATTTTTGGGGCAGAAAAATTTCATCAAGTATATTTAAAGGACAATTTTAGCCCAGATGTCCTGATACATGTTTCATAACAAGAAAAGTGCAATAAACACACTTAATGTTGAAAAAATATCCAGATGATGCAAAAGGTAACAGAATGAGAAAGAAAAGAAACAGTGTTGGGGAAAGTTTCTTCTAAAAGCAATGCATTACAATATTGTGTTACTGCATTAAAAAGTATCTAAATGCAATACTTAGTTACTTTTTATGGAAAGTAATGCATTACGTTACTTTTGCGTTATTTTTTGTCATCTGAGCTGGGCTTGCTTATTTGTTTTTTAATAGCAAAAATGCAAAAGTTATATTTTTGGCAACTGTAAAGGCCCTTTCACACCAAAAGTAAAATTAATAAGCCTCAGGCTGAAGGAAGTGTCTCAACACAGACAGGAGAGGTGTCAGTGAATAAATAGGAAAACAATAACTTGTATTACTTATTTGAAAAAGTAACTCAGATATTTCATTGTAAATGTAAATACAATGTATTACTTTACTAGTTACTTGAAAAAAGTAATCTGATCACATAACTAGCATAACTTGCAATGCGTTACCCCCAGCACTAAAAAGAAAAAGGCAGATGAAATGTAAATATCCTAATCACACAGAGAAGCTGCAAGCACTGGTGAGATGACAATGAGCAAGGCAAGCATGTCTGGTGTCGGATAAGTGTCATTGATATTGTTCATATTTCCCAACATGAATTCAATCACAATATCCTCTCAGATGTGCCACTCTTGAAGTTCTCTGACAATAGTTTCTCTATTTGTCTCACTGAATGACCCGGCTGATCTCTTCTAATCTACTTAGCTCCTCACATCCAGAGTGACATCTCGAGAGACTTAGTGGAGCAACTGTCTAATTGCAATCAAAAAGAAACAAAAATGCTAGAAGCAAAAGTGCTTACATGCACATGATCCAAAAGCTCTTCTTATTGCTCAGTGAGCTTGCAAGAAAAATCATGATACAACTGTGTTTTACTGTTTCCTCCATTAAATTCATGCCACACAAATGGCATACTTTAATGCCAAATAATTCAAATATGCAATTTTTTGGTTGATTTACTCCAGAAAAAAAATGTAAATACTAGGTTATGATGCAGAAATAAAACACCTTTTCTTTAAAAAAGCAGAACGTTTTGAAATTCCTTAAGAGTTCTCTGCACTACATTACGTTTGTAGTAATCATTGAATTCAAGCTTAATACAGGTCATCAAATCAAAGAGAGTAAAAGATAAGAGGTGTTTCTGGTGTCTTGATTTCATTGTAATCTCATTGTGTATCTCGATGACCTTATGAAGGAAAATTACCTTCCATTGTGTTGTAATGGCAGTCATCAAAGAAACTCCATTGTTAGAAATGAGCCTCTATTGAGAGCCTAATACTCAAAACATCTGCTGTTTTTTGGCACATACAGAAAATGGCACAATGCTGAAACTCATATATTCAGGGCAATGTGTCAGGTTTCCTAAAATTCTTCCCAAGTGTCACATTGAAAATGTGCTATAAAAGGTCAGCTTTTGGTTGGACCTTTGTGCTCTAATTTCCTGACATTAATCAGGCCATTTCTTGCTGGATAAATTACCGCATGTGATGAATGGAAATGATCCTGAATGTACAACGGTATACTGAAACACCCCTGATGTGGATTTCAAAGGTCTTTCACTTTCTCATTCAGTCCTAATGTCACTTTTGTCAGAAATGTGAGGAAATGGCCTTTATTCCTTCAGTACAGTTGCATCTCCATAGGAGAACTGGTCACTTGAGAAGAACTGTAGATCTTCAGTGCCATCACCATCACATTTATAATACAAGTGTCACTAGTTTTTACAGCTTTCTTGGATCACAAGCGCTTCAAGGACACATAGAGTGTTAATCAACCTCAATAAATAGGGAAAGAAATGTTCTTCAAATGTTCTTCCTTTTAAATCGGCTTCCCTGTCCAATATTTTTTGGGAGTAGAAATATTGCACATAGGAAGTAAAACTTTCATTTGCATTGGCACTAAATGGATATGACTTCCAGTAACCCTTTTGAACTTAAAAGTTTGCAGTTGTGACTTTTGCAGATTGAATCATTGATTTAATTTGGTTTCAAAACAGCATGTAATGAGACTATTGACAAAGATAATTCAGTGATAAGGTTAGGTGTCCTCAGTGTAACTAATCGTAATTAAACTAGATGACATAAAATATTCTTCCAAGACTGTTCATGTCACAGTTCCGTGGATAAATGCACGAAGAAGAAGAAGAAGTTTCAGTGTAAACAGTCTTTAATGAAGCCACACAAGGCAGACAGGCAGGAACCACACATATGGATGTAATGTAGACATACTGTAGTAGACCGGATGCTAAACTGAACACAACTAATAAAGGGTAACTAATGATGATAATTAACGACACACACCTGAACCAAATGACACAATCAACAGGAGACAGAAACTAGGTCACACAGAGCACACCCAGCAGGCACCAGACGTCTATGTAACGTCAGGTTGACGTCGGACAGACTGCATTTTGGTTGAAAATGAAAATCGGGTTGACGTCAATATTTGACGTCAATTTGACGTTGACTTAACGTTGGATTTTGGTTGCACAACCTAAAAACAACAAAATCTCAACGTCAGCTGACGTCGGTATTGGACATAAATTTAACATTGACATTAAACGTTGAATTTACGTTGAATTTTGGTCACCCGACGTCGCAACCGAAATTTAACCAAATATCAACGTCTTATGACGTTGTGTGCCTGTTTTGTGCCTGCTGGGCAGGTAAGACGAACACAACAAACACGTCCAGGGGCAGTTCAGAACTCAAATAACCAAAAAGAAAGTGCGAGAAATCTGATTTGTACACTCCGTTATTACATTTATATGGAATTGTGTGTTTTTATGACAGAGTGTTATTTATTTTAGTCATTGTTTGATAAAAAATTTTTTGGCTTGTTTTTTTAATTTTGAAAACACAACACTGTGTTTCTTATCCATATTAAACTGTTTTCTACTTCATGAAGCAAAAAATATGATACAAATCTCTTAAACGTCTTTAATATTTGAAATTTTCTTGCTTCTTGCCCCAAAGCACACAAAATGACTTGAAAATACATTAACCTTGAATATTATCAAAGCAAGTCTAGTCGAGCATGAACTCCTGCTAGTTTGTTTACGTATTTAAAACTGCCTGAGCAAAGAAGTGTGAATGTGCTAGGCTGATGGATCACCGTTGAGAAATAAAGGGATAAAGTGAATGTGTGTCTGCTCAGATGTGAAAGTCATGGAGACAGTAATGTGAGGAGAGGGGGGTCTGGGTGTTTAACTGTCAGACTCGGAACGCAGGAAGGATGGGGTTGAGATTGATGTGGGTATAATTACAGTAACAACAAAAAGGGTGGATATCCAGGCTGCTACATTGTAATCGCAAACACCCCCCCCCACACACCCCCACACCCACACCCACCACGAAGCTGTTAATTACCGTCACACCTGTCTGTGCGCTGCGGTTTTCCTGGGCTGTCTGAGGTAAGACATGTGAGACAGCTGCTCTTGCAGCGAGGGGCGTGGATGTACACCTGCCCTGCTGAGATCCCCCTCATCCTGTGTGCTGCTGTCGGCATTGCCTGTGCAGTTTATCTGTACAGATGCATGTACGCATGTTGATGTCTGTGTTTATGTGTGTCTCAATGAAGTATGCTTTCTGTTAATATGTGTGTAGCTGAACACTCTTCTGTGGTATAATGACTTGTACTTTTATTGCATTGTAGAAATCCACACCAGGGTTATTATAATTAAAGGGATCATTCATCCAAAAATGAAAATTCTGTGGTCATTTATTCACCCTCATGTTATTCCAACCCTGTATGAATTTTGCAGTATGAACTTCTGCTGAACACAAAAAAAGATATTCTGAAAATTGTGGGTAACCAAACAATTGATGGCAGCCGTTCCATACTATGCAGTCAATGGCTATCGTATCTTCCTTTGTGCTCAACAGAAGAAAGAAACTCATACAGGTTTAGAACAACTTGAGGGTGAGTAAATGATGACAGAATATTCATTTTTTAAACTATCCCTTTAACTAATACTACAGTATACAAAATAATCATTAAAATGATGCAATAAAATGAAATAATTAAAATAAAAATAAAAATAGAAAATTAAATAGAAAATTATATATTTATAAATATATTTTATTATTATTTTTTTTTTACATTTTCAGCTAGTTGCAAAGGCAACATTTTATTTAGTTTAAACTTAAGTACCAAAATAAGTAAAACAAAATAAAGTAAAACTAAATACAAAAACTAAACAAAAATTAATAAAAATGACATAAACACACTAAAAATTACTAAAACTTTAACTACAAAAAACAAAAAAACAAAAAAACAAAACTATAATATATTTGCTATATTATATTTCCCCCCACCTTTGGTTATTATTATTATTATTATTATTATTATTATTATTTATTTATTTTTATTTTAACATTGTGCATCCCAAGTCCTTTTAAAAAGTATTATTTAGTTTTAAATGTAATGTAATTTAATGTAAATTTAGTTTAAAAAATAATTGACTAAACTGATTTATCCATTTATATAATGTATAAATAATTACATTAATTAATTCTTAATTAATTGAAAATCTTAAGATCTAAATAATTACAATGAATATTATAAGTCATTATGAATATCCATGTTATGGATATCTGTTATAGATATAATAATATCATACAAAGCTTCATTAGAAATTTTTTTTTTCAAATCCCAGTAATGTTCATATATTTTATATATTGTTGTCAAATAATTTGGGATCAGCTCCTAATTGCTGAAGTTTCATCATGCTCAGAAGGTCAAAGAGAACATCAAGAACAAGCAAACATTGTGAGGCCAAATGAATATTTATCACCACCTGAACAAGTAGCGTTCTGAGTGGCCAGGGGACCACAGTGAAATGTTTATTCATAAAGGGATTATGTAAAATAACCAGAGAGGCGTGTTGGTACATTCAGACAGGGCCTAATGGTCAGTAATTAAAACTCAAAGCTGCTGTTGAAAGGACGAGAGAGCACTTATTGTTTTGGGTGTTCAAGAGAAAGACGGGTTTTCCCTTGAGAAACATGCATTAGTCCCACAGCATCCTGTGTCTAGATGCAGAATACCTGATAGTGTGTGTGTGTGTGTGTGTGTGTGTGTGTGTGTGTGCGTGTGTGTGTGTGCGTGTGTGTGTGTGTGTGCATGTGTGTGTGACAGATGGGGGCACATCACAGGCCTGTCGCTAACCAAACACTAGCACATGTTCTCTGACTGGCCGTCTGTTCGTCCTTGTCTTTTCACCTTTTGGACTCTCTTCGTCCTGTCTGTCCAGATTTTCTTCTGTGATGTGCATGTCTTTATATGCTTTGCTGGTTTTGGGTGTCAGGGTTTCAAATTGTCCATTTCTGCAGAACTGAAGTCCTCAAAATTAATTTTTTATTATATTTTTAAAAAGAAATTGTAGCTTAAACAGAGCTTTTCTGACTTAATTTTCAATGTCTAGATCGGCCTAGATTCGCCATAGAAAGCTAAACATGAATTAGCGAAATTTCATATCCAAAAAGGTCAGCTGCCTTTGAGCACAACTCACTTTCAAACCAAACAGTTTTCTGTTGATTATCGTGGCAAATTTGCATGCTTAACTGAACTCATTGCGAAATTTGCGCTGGTAAGTCATTCACTTTCATGTGAAACTCAGATCAGTTGGATTGCTATTGAAATAAATGGATTTCGCTGAGCAAATACAGTAACAGTAACAATGAAACAGATGGTACTTTCTTGTCTCTTGTTGTGACTGAACCTAATCTTACATCACTGTTACAGATGTAATGAAAATGACCTCAGCAGTGTTTGTCTTGTTATTATTTTTATTTCTCTTTTATTTATCGGTTTTTGGACCAGTTCATTGAAATAATGTGTCTAAAAGAATCAGTTTATGGAAAAGAATTGGACTTCCCCGTTTGCCTGAGACATTACAGGTAATAAGGTTGTAAACAATGTTCAGTTTCTTGCACAGACCAAGCATTTTGCTTCATAAGACTTCAATATATTGTCAGGAGCAACAGGTATTAATTTTGTGTTGCCTGTATATACTTTTTTGACTCTCATGTGATGGTAGTTATTGACTTGCATTGTATTGAATTAGAGATTTGCATTCTGGCGGCTCTCCCATGGGAACCGGGCGTCCCGACCAGATTTCTTGCGCTGCGGGATTAAATTCCCGAGTAAAACGCGGTAGCGGTCGGTAACTCTGGTGTAATTTGAATGGGAGCAGGCGGTCTAACAATATCCCGTTCCCGACTTCCATTCTTATTGACCACCGGGACAGCCTGCACTCTATGCACGCGCCGCACGCATGCTTTCTGCGTCGCACGTTTTATTTGCGGGGTCTGTGCACGCAGCATGTGCATAACGATGCTCAGAGCAGGCTGTACCGGTGGTAAATATGGTCCTCAGATAGAACCATAGACTGTATAAAAACATGGACGTGGTGTCCTTGACGTCACCCGTCGGTTTCTGATGAGCGTTTTTGAAGCTCAAAGTGGGCGGAGCCGGCCGTCGCCATCTTGGCAGCGTGTCACCGCACGTCACTCACGGATAATCGAAAATGGGCGGGGAGCTGGTTGCTGAAACCACGCCCATCTAGCTCGACGGTGGTGACAGAAGCGGCAATCCACCTGTCACTCAAGTGGCCACGCCCTTAATTATGCAGAAATTTAAGGCTTAATATAATTTAAACGGATGAGTTCTAAAAAAATTCACCCCCCTCACAGTTGTCATGAAGGGCAAAATTAGCTATATAGACCAAAACCACTTTTTGCACCAGGCTGTAAACTTATTTTTTTCTGCTGTAAAGTTGGATTCCCTTTTGGAGCCAGCCTCTAGCGGCCAGTCGATGAACTGCAGTTTTAGTCACTTCCGTGTTGGTTTCACGAGAGACCCTGTGTTCCATTCAGAAGGGCTTATCCCTATGCCCTAATCCCTTCAAAGGGTTTACCCTCCGGAGTGAGAGCTTCGAAGCGTTGAAGGGTGTAGGGGACCAAACAACTGTTTCTTGAAGTGCCCTTTTGCGTCATCATCCCGTGCTCACAAGGAGGCGCCGTCATCATGGAAAGAATCTGCGCAAAGAATCATGGGAGCCCGAAGTGTTCATCAGTTGTACCCTTCGAAATCCTTCATTCCGAAGGGCCCTTTGAAGTGACTAGTTTTGAGCACTTCGGTTTGGAACAACCCTTCAATATGGCGGCCATGATTGTTTTCACTCCGAAGTAGCGATATATCCCATTTGGAACGCACCGAGAGACCGGAAGGTTGCTGCTTGGACAGAACAGGCAGGTTGTCGATGAGTGACAGAGAAGAATAAGGGTGGAGCAAAGGATGTGAGTGTCCTTGAAGGACGTTCAACTCGGTTTTGTTTATATATAGCTTAGCCTATAATTTTAAACGACAGATGTCATATTTATTTATTTATTTTTCTCTGCGACACTTTTCCTACTTTTAACAGAAAAAATGTCAAACGAATTTTGACAAGATTAATAAAAATAGCTAATAGGCTATTTTTGTACAACCTACACTTTTCTCTCTCTCTCTCTTTCTCTCTCTCTCTCTGGGACACTTTTTCCTGTTGTGTTGTAAATGTTAAACGAATTGTATCCTGACAATAACAAAAACAGGCTAAGAAATACAATTTTTGTACAACATTTTTATTTTCTCTGTGATACTTTTTGTTGAAAAAACTCGACAAATTTCGACAAATGTTAAACGAATATTGTGTCGTAAGATTATTAATATTAATTCAAGTCAATAAATTCAAGACTCTTGACAAGACGAATAAAATAACAAATACAATTTTGTGCAGACTACAATTTTATTTGTTAGCCCATCTCTCTTTCTTTGGGTAGCGACATTTGAATGTGAGATTCTGTGAGCCCGATCTAAATTTAGCGGACAGCGGGTGAACAAAGAGTGAATATATAGCGGGAGCGGGTGGGTGCGGAATATAACCTTGCGGGAGCGGGACTAAAAAAATAGTCCCACGTAGACCTCTATATTGAATCACTGAGAACCACGGTTTTAGTTAAAAATCTTCTTTTTTGTTCTACTGAAAAAAAAAAAAAAAAAGTCACCTAGATCTTGCATGGCATAAGGATGAATAAATTAACACCAAATTAAAATTTTTTGGAAAATACTATAATGCACAAGTAAGATTACAAACAAATTTTTAACTCATGTCTATGTATTTATTGATTTATTTGGGAAGTAACCATGTGGACGTGTTACTGATCTACTATTTGAGATTCTTCTTCTGAGCCAAAATTTAACACCTAACTCCTCCTAGAGCTTTCAAGCTACAACCAACAAACTTGAGTCAGACCTTCAGACTGGTCTGACTTGGTATGCTATATCTTTTCTAACTAATCCAATTTACGGTTTTTGTAAACCAGACTATCAAATCCATCAAAAATTCCATAGGCTTTCATTGAGGGGGTGAAAACTTTTGTACAATGAGACTTATGGTGTATTTAAGCTGTCTATCGCTATAGCAAAGCTTAACAAATCCCTACTGAAAAAAAAAAAAACAGCTAAAACCAGCCTTAGCTGATTGGCTGCTTTGGTTAGTCTCCCAGATTGGTTTTAAAGTGGTTTTGGCCACTTTTTAGCTGGTCAGGCTGGTCGTAGCTGGTCAAGTTGGGAGACCTGCTAAAAGACCAAGCAAGCTTAAACCAGCTAGACTATTTTATGATAATGACTGCCTCACTGTACATTATTACACTACTTAAAAATTACACATCCCAGATTGCATCCAGTCTGACACACAAAGTCTCACTTGCTTCCTCTCATAATCCTAATAATTCATATAAAAAGACACATCCTCACACATGCTCTTGATCATGCAATTGATCTGTTCTGAATATGGCCTTTCAAGTTCTGCTGTACTATGAGACAGGAGCAGATGAAATTACACCATTGCTGTGTGTTTGGATTTTGGGATGCATGTTGGCATCACATTACATTATCACACTGAAGACATTTGTCCTGTGCGGAAACATGCCAGACTCTTTCTGCCTATCTCTCCATCTTTCTTGGTACCGCAATCATCAGAAAAACACACTTATGAGCATTGATGCGAATATAGAGGAGGCTGCAAGCTTAACAAGCCAGCATGTGCTAGTCTGCCTTCCACAGCCAACTGTTTGCTTTCTGAAATATAATTTGACTGAAGTGCTGGAAAACTTTCCACCTTTTTTTTTTTTTACAGTATTTTGACTGTGAAAAAGTGGTTTAAGCTCATGTTAACACTAAAGTGCTGTAAATGCTGACTTGTGCTCTTGCTCAGACATGGAAATGTACTAGAGACAGACAATGCTTTCTTGGTGTTGTAAATGTTAATGTGGCCAGATCTTTTTAGCAAGTTTTGCTATTATGTGCCATTTAGTGCAGAGTTTATTGTTGGAAATAACACCGCAATGTTACAGTATAACACAATAACAGACCGGTGTGTCACAAATAATGGTGTGACATTCTTTATTAATGGTTATGCATTAAAAAAATTAACTGAAAAAATGGGAAATTGTGTGTAAATGCTGTGATTCCTCTGCCAAATGTAATATGTACAGTGTATTTTACAGACATAACTCTGTAAACAACAGAATATACAGATATCTTGCTACTAACAAAACAAACAAAAAAATATCTTTCAGGAATTTGTCACTAAATCAGACACTTAATCAAAATTCAAAATGGTTATCGTTTCTGCGTATACTACGAAAAGGCAAATTTGTGAAAACAGTAACATCATATGCAGGCACTTGTTCGGTCTATAGGTATGTGTATGTGCGCAGACGCATACCTAGTGTTTCTTTACAATGTGTCATCGCCATCTACTGGCCCGGCATGAATAACACAGCGTTTTTAGTCGTTTTCTTGGATCCGTGTGAATGTGGTTCTTTTTGACAATGTTGTCACCTGTACGCAAAACTTTTCCAAAATCAAACAAAAACTTTTCTGTTTTTAGTACATCTTTGCTGTGTAAACATACCCTTAGTCTGAAAACACAGTATTATATATTGTATATTTTATAACCTTGGAAACATTGGCAAACCCAGTAAATATTTCATCCTCAAAAGTGTTTGTAGTATCAGCTTGATATTTTGCTTTCATATGGACTAATGAAAGTGCAGTTGCATAAAGTCAGCCAATCAGATTGGAGCTTGCCAAATCAAGAAAGTTTAGAGTTTTTTGTGCAATATGCATCAGACAGCCAATGAACTGTAGGTGGACGTGTCTGAGGCTGAGAATAGGCTTTTTGATAAGCACACATGCATATGTATATTTAATGATGAATTCTCCTAGGTGGATATTAAGTTGGAGAGAGGAAGGTAGAAGAAAGAGGGATGAAGAATGATTGATATGGAATAATTGGCACTATACTGATTTTACCTGGCCATCTGCTAACACTTCTCTTTTTTCTCTCTTCGCCATTTCATCTGGTCAGAATCTCGGGAAGAATATTAATGGTAGTTATTACTTTAAAATGAACTGGTATACCTTTAATGTCCTTCATCCATGACTTTTGTTGAGTTGCACTCAGAGACTCTGAGCCCTTCCTTTAGAGAAAAGAGAGGAACAGGAAGATCATATTGATCTTGTTAGTGATATTGCATGTGCATACAGAATCATTTTGCACCTGGTCTTCATTGGCTGTCAGTAGTTTGGGGTTTTTTCCCCCCACATTTTTTTTCCCTTCACTTCACCTCTAATAAATAATTTACTCTCCCTCATGTCATTCCAAACTCGTATTCATTCTTTTGTGGAACACAAAGTAAGGTCTTGTTGCTCTTTTCTATACAATGGAAGTGTCCACAACTTTTTTGGAAACTCAGAAAAACTGTCTAAAAGTTTCCACAAATTACATAAAAGCATTTAGAAGTGGTCCATGTGTCTGAAAACATAGGAAAACTTTTAGGAAAACAGATATTATAATAATATTTAAGCTGTAATTTGTTGAACATCTTCCACCTGAACAGTTTTCAAACCAGCAACTCAATCTTCATTGGCTTACCTGCATCTGCTACTCCACAAGCGGATCCAAAACGCTATATATCCTGATATAATCTGCACTTTCCACGTACATAATTATGGACTGATTATGCATGTGGAAATTAGAGATGATATCAAGAGGCACTGCAGTGGAAAAGCCAAAGAACATAAATGTAAAAGTCTGGAATTTATTAACGTAATGAATGGAATATGTAGGGCATGTAGGACTGCTTATCAATCTCTTTATTCATGGGTAAATTTTTGTGAAGTGAGGGACATTAACTGTATTCTTAAGCAGAAAATCATTTTCCTTTTAAAGAAAGAAAATGGTCAAATCACTGTGCTTCAAGGAATGTATTTGACTTAGCATGAACAATTGATTGACCACATTACAATGAATACATTTTGGGTGGGCCAACTTCCACAGATCACAGACCTTTCATCCAGTAAAATGTTTACAAGAATGATGAAAGTCCTTGTGTTCCCACATTCAGGAATGTCATTAATCATGCGTCATCCTGACGTTGTGGACATATTTATGCCCCTAATGCAATTAGAACCCTCTTTTTCACTTACCTTTACTATTTCAGGCAGGTTAAGAGGGATGCACTGTTTAATATCACACTATTATAGTTTTTATGAATATTTTCAATTAGTTTTTATTTTTATATTTTCTGCTTTAATTTTAATTATTTATTCATTCATTTAAATATGTCATTGTAGTCGTTTATTATTTTTATTAATTAATTTTCATTTTAGTTTAAATTATTTTAGTAGTAATTTATTTTTTATTTTATTTCAAACAATGGTTTTAGTTTTAGTTAACTGTAAGGAGGGATGTTTCACCCATCTTATGAATCACTTGCAAAAACAACTTTCAATGTACAGTGTATTACTGGTCAAAGTTTACATCTAAAATATGCAATATCTTCTATGTAATGTAATATGGAAATGCTACACAGATGGTTTTTGACTCATCTATGATCAAACTCAGAGAAAACTAAAAAACTGACATCAAATCATTCACAATACATACATACAATATTTCCTTGAATATTTTGCCTGTATATGTTTATTTAATAAAATTTGTCTTAAATGGGCTGAGTCTGACTGTCATCAAATGAACAATTTATTTAGAAAGGACCAAAAGATTTGGAAAGAATCTTCCTGCAATATGTAAAAATATGTAATCAACAATGAGCTCAGAGCATTGGGGATGAGAACTTCATGAAAGAATAAAACAAGGAGTAGGTATGAGAAAAGGTATGAATGTCAGTGCTAGCAGAGGTTTGCAGACAGATCATTACTCACTTGCTGATTGTTCAAAGGCAAGATGCATTTCTCACAGTGTATCCATAATTTAAAGTGAATATGGATTGAAAAGAATCTGCTTCAACAAAGGCAGCAATTGTTCTTTAGAACAGCAGAACTGTTGTAGAAATTCTGAAGAGAAATCTATCACAAGCAGACAGACATGCTGACTGAAACTATCTATCTATTTATCTATCTATCTATCTATCTATGCAAAGTCTCTATATCTCTATAGTCTACATCATTTCATCTTCTTGCTTGTGTCACACTTTGCCAACTATTGGCAAGCTTAGCTCATTAAAGGAATTAATTATTGAAACTTTTTCTGTGAGTGTTAGACTATGTATTTGTCTATACTCTTTCCAGTGCTTCATTCACTAACCTTCAAACTGACAGGTTCTGCAGAATGAGGAGAAAGAGCATGGCTGGGAACCATGCACATAAGAAACTAGAGGCAAACTAATTACAGTCGGTATAATTAGCGGGCATGTGGCTGTCTGCCAGCCCAGCCCGCTTTAAAGAGAAACTCTGCCTCTGTTAAAGACTTAAAGGGAAAAGTCCATATTGTATTTACAATCATGGGAACTGCTGCTTGCTTTGAATCAGTTGGACCTGGCAGAGCATTATTAGTCTTTGGGTCCAAATGTCACACACTGTGATGTGTGTGTGTGTGTGTGTGTGTGTGTGTGTGTGTGTGTGTGTGTGTGTGTGTGTGGGAGACAGAGTGTGAGTTTGAAAGTGCAATGTGTGCTTGGCACAATTAAGTTAATTAATTAGAAGTACAATCAATAAAGCTAACTTCATGATTTTTCGATTTAGAAATTGCTCTTTGCATTGTCAGCAAGTTCAGGTTTATTGAGAATTCATCCACAGCATGTTGATGAACTAGTTGCCTATCGGAATGATTTATAAGAAAGTAGCTTTAAAACATGGTTGTAAAAAGATTTTTTTTTTTTTTTGCTCCCTCCCATTTCCAAATCTGCTTATGTATGAATGTGTAACTAATTATTTAGCAATTTTTAATATCTTAATCTTACTGTAGCACTTTCATAGCTATTATGAGTCATAATCAATAGTGCAACTGGGTCATACTGTAGTGTAGAGGCACAGTTTAAATAAGAAAAGCCAAAATTAAAAATAAAAGTATTAAATGAATCTTTAAATCTAGAGTAAAGTAATGCGGAATGTGAGGTGAGAAATTTTGTGCTCCATGAGTGTGAATGGGACATAATTTGGTATATGTTTGGTATATATCTAATATAATTTACCCAAAAACAAAAAAGTTTTTGAATGGAATGCAGTGACAGAACTAAGCTTAAGGGGTGATATTTTGATATCTTCCCGTATGTGTAATCTTTTTTGTCAATTCTTAAATCAAGTCAATATTTTAATTAAAAAGAATAAGGCCTTGTAGGACTACGGCCATTAACATGAATCAATATCAACACATATCCATTTTTGCACTCTAGAAATGGCATTTAGATATGTTTACACTGTTTAATGCAGCTCAGAGGCGGCGTTACACTGCAATTACAATTGCATAGATGAAATTTAAATTATGAATAAATAAATAAATAAATAAATAATAATAAATTGAAAAAAAAAAAAAAAATCTTTACAGTTTTTTTTTTTCAACTGCTTACGCACAAAATCTTTACTTATCACACAATTTCTGAAACCTGACACTCAAACACCAGAACCACACTCCAAATCTGCAAAACCATGCACTAATTCTCGGCCTTTGACTCAGTCTTCAATTTCATAAAACACTTTTTGCAAAACACAACACACAATTCTCTAACACACAAAAATCTAACAGGAATTAATATTATGGTAAAGGTGTTTGCAAATGTTTGCTTTTGAGATGTGTTTGTGATATTTTGAATGCAGTGCTTCATTTTGCAAGAGATGTGAGGAATTTTGCATTTTGTGTGTGAAATTCTTGGATTTGTGTGTAAAGTTTTGAAAAAAGAGGCAAAGTTTAGAAAATGTGTCTAAGCAGTTGAAAAAAAAACTGTAAATATGAAACTTAAACCACCAGTAGGTGGTGGCAAATCACTGTTTTAATAAGTGATTCATTGATTCGTTCATTCAGCCGATTCGTTCAAAAACGCACATTCAGGGACGTGGAAACATTCTATTGTGGCTTTGTTTTCCTTGGCAAAGTATAGCAAATTCGAACAATACTGACAACGTTATTTCTAAAATGTAAGCCACATAATGTTAACTTCTTGTTTATTGAACTGTTATTGTATAAAATCAATGTCACATTTAGATTATATATATAAAGTTGATATTTTGGGGGAAAAAAAAGGTTTCTCTCACTTTTAAAAAAGTATTCCCACCCTGTCTTTTCTCTTGATGAGCTACCTGTATTTTGTGCCTTTACATTTCTGCAGTTTGGTGTTCTAGCTTTTGGACTATAGCTTATTCCCAAAATTCGACAGTGTGGTGTATTGTTGGCTCCCATCAATACACCACAACGTTTCTTGTGTTTTCCCTCATTTGTAAGTCACTTTAGATAAATAATTCTGTTAAGTCTGTCAAGTGATTAAATGTAAATGTAGAATACTCTGTTTCTTAAGAAAGCTAATAAGCAACAGTCTGTGGATCTTACAGTGTCTTCATGGAGTCACAGCAGGACACAGACACCATGACAAAAATGGCGTTTAACGTATACCTTATTTGAACAAAAGATTATAAAATAAATTATTTAGCACATGCTTTTATCCAAAGCAACTTAGAGAACACTTATAGCACAGACTCACTTATACTATCCCGGATAGGCAAAATAGGCGCAAATAGTCACCTGATGATTGGAATTTTATAACAAAGTCAATTGGATTTATTGAGATCAGGTTTGCAAAGAACCCTATGTTAAAGCACTGCGTAAAGTGTTTAATACAGTTACATATATTTTGTGTAATATCCTCACATCAGGAGCTTCAAAATTTTCTGATCTTCAAGGAAAAGTTCTAAGGTTCATTTTAAGGAGTATCTTGATGACATATCGCCTGTCCTATTTGTCTGTGTAGATACGTTCTCTCTCTCTCAGGGAGAAGGATCGCAGGGTCATTTGAGCCGAACACTCTCAGCTCAGAATAATAAACTGGAGGAAGAGGGCCCTCAGGGTAGCCAAAGAAAACAGCTCTGCGTTATGGATGAGTCGTGAATGCATGAAGAAGTGTGCATGACGGATGTTAGGCACAAGAGTGAAAGGGCGAGCAAAGTTCAGCAAGGTAATGCTCAAACTTTTGTCTTCCTGTATTTAATAATGCCTAAAGATATAAAGAATCTGTGTGTATTAGGGTTCAAGGGTGTTTTTTTTTTTTAAATAATTGATATGTGTCTTTTTCTCCAACAGGAAATGTCTTGCTCTTAACAAAACCACAGTTTACATTAGACTAAACACAAATAAAAAAAGAGACAGCAGAGAAAGAGGGAGAGCGAATGAGGGATTATGGCAAAAATATTTTGTCAATAGCCGACAGGTAGGGTTAAACTCTTTACTGCAACCAATTTAAGGGCATTACAGAAGCTATTTGAAGGAAACATCTTTGAGTTGCCCAGAAGTGAGTGATTCATTTCAGTAGAGTGACATCTTTTATATTGCATTCTGTCACAGTTTGAGACACTAATAAATCCTGTCAGTCCCTGTAGCGCTTTCCTCACACACTCTTATGCCATAAAAACATGCTCGACAAGTACACAGACACAAATACTTGGCCAACACAATTCAAATAGACGGCTGTACATACTTAGCGTACGTTCTTGTGTAGTTGTGGTTGTAACAAACCTCAAGGGGCAATAGAGTCTTCAAACCATGAACCCGTTTCACATTTCCGGGGTTCTTAGAAGCAGAAGTAGGTGAACTTCTAGTGGTATAGTGGGAAACTACAACAAAAATATTTTTTGGTTTTGCTCCAATTAAGTTTGTTTAGTATTTATGACTTTGCATTAGAAACACAGAAGTGTTAACTAAAGTGTTTTATTGTAATTTAATGCCAAAGTAATATAACAAAGTATTAAACAATTTAACTTTTTCAAAAAGCTTTGATTGTTAACCGTGGAAACACATTATCACACATTAAAGATTCAGTTAGCTAGCTGTAAATGTATAAAATATTTATTAACTTCAGTACAATGTTTTATCTTTTGTGTGGGAGAACAAGAAAGAAGTAGATGTAAAAGGAGGGTTATGGGTTGGGGATAGAGGCTGGAGGAGAGAAGTATGATACTGTGTGGTTGGATGTGCTTTCTTTACTGAAGGAATCTTCCTTTCAATGGTCGGTCTCTCCCCATTAAACCGCAAAAGCCAAAGATAACACTTGAGAGTGCTGCTTTTGGCCTCTCCTCCATCCATGTGCTGAACTGATTTCCACAGGATAAGTCATCAGAAATTGTTAAATGATCTTTAAAATAATAATTGGTTGATCATTGACACATTTTTTATGCCCTTGTGATTATATTAAGTCAACTAAACAGGATTGCTCAAGTGAGTTTTCTAAGGAAATACACACTTCCTTTTTACTCAAATATTAGTATTTGATATTAGTGGAGTTTGCACAAATACGTTTTGGTGTGTTTGAATATATGCTTTTGTGCAGAATTATTGACAGTATCTAAAACTTAAGCATTTGTATGAATCAATCCATTATGTTGTATTTACATTTAATATATTTGTATAATTACATTTTACTCTTATATTGATATTTTTTTATAATGTCAAATTAGGTAAATGTGTTAAAAGTTTGAACATACACTACTGTTCAAATGTTTGTGATCAGTAAGTTTTTTCTATGTTTTTGAAAGAGGTCTCTCGTGCTCACAAAAGTGGAATTTATTTGGTCGAATATACAGTCAAACATTTTGAAATATTTTTACAATTTCAATAATATTTTTTTCTATTTAAACATATATAAAAATGTAATTTATTCCAAAACTGAATTTTTAGCATCATTACTCCAGTCTTCAGTGTAACATCATACTTCAGAAATTATTCTAATATAACAATAATAAACATTTATTTATATTATCAATGTTGAAAAAAGTTACTGGTGCTGCTTAATATTTTTTTATCGATTTCAGTATTTTCTGATGAATAGAAAGCATTTATTAGAAATAGAAATCTTTTGTAACATTATAAATGTCTTTACTGCAATATTTGATCAATTTAATGCATCCTTGCTCAGAATTAGTTAACAGAATTAATTTCTTAAAAAATCTGACTGACCCAAAGCTTTGAATGGAAGTACATTAATGTCATTGAGTTAATTCAATGTTTTTAATATTCTGTGACTCTAAAAGGATTCGTAAAGTTCAGAACACATAAAGTTGTTCCTATGGTAAAACACAAGTTTAGATGTGTTCAGTACAGTAGTAATGTTCAATTCGGTGTCTTGCACTAGTCCCACACTAACGAGATTACTAACAAGATCACATTGGAGATTTTTAAATATGTTCTTTTGATTTTAGACAGACAAGAAAAAAAATTGTCTGGAGTAACTGTCACAGATCGACCAGGCTCCCACGCCAGCCAATCACATCGCACACCCTCACCTGAATACTAATGGAGCACACCTGCACGCACTCAACACCTCATTACCTCAAACCATATAAGCACGCACCTCACCACAGTCTAACGTCCGGTCTCGTTTACGCATAGTGAATGATGCTATCACAGCGACCTACCTGCTACTTACCTCCTTGTGTACTTACCTCCAGTGTTCTCTCCAACGTCGTGTCTCCTGTGTTCCCCGTCTGCCTGCTCCAACGCTTTCTTCCAGAAGTCTGCTACTCTGCCTGTGTGAGGTGTGTGCCCTCGATCTCCACTGCTAATACTCCTGTCAAGACAAAGATCTATAATCATTCTCTCATCTACCGTCATCTGATATTCTGCTCACCATATACAGTTACCATTTGCTCTGCTGAACTATTAATAAACATCTGTTATTTTCCCGAGTCTCCGTCTAAGTCTGCTGTTCATAACAGAAGACCGGACCTGACACTAAGGACAGCATGAGCAATACCGACCCGTTCCAGGAGCTCGTGGACAATCTCCGACGAGTTCTACTTCCTTCACCACCGATCACCTCCACGACAAACACCATCACTTCTTCTGCACCCCTGATCGCCAGTCCCATGGCCCGACCAGCGCCCTTCTCTGGTGTGGCGGGGGAGTGCAACGGGTTTCTCTTACAATGCTCCTTAGCCCTAGAGATGCAACCGCAGCTGTACCCCACTGAAAGATCAAAGATCGCCTTCATCATATCCCTCCTGACAGGTAAAGCTCTGCAGTGGGCTGAAACTATCTGGTCACAATCAGGTCCAGTCACTCAGTCTTTCCATAATTTCATCACTCACTTCCGTGAAGTGTTTGGCCACTCAACAGCCGATCCATCCATCAGTGATCAACTCTACCATCTCCGACAGGGAAACAAATCCATCCAGGACTACGCCCTCCAGTTCCGCACCCTCGCTGTGGCTAGCGGATGGAACGAACGATCATTACTCACCACTTATCGTCAAGGACTCGAACCTAAGTTGCGGTTGCAACTCGCAGGATATGATGATTCCAGTGGACTGGAGCATTTAATCCAACTATCCATTCGTTGTTCAACCCGCATGCAATCATGTTTTGAGGAATCAGCCCAACTTACCCGTTGCACTCCTCAACAGCGCCCCCAAGAAGCAAACCGCCCTCCAGAACCAGTTCACGAACCCATGCAAACAGATAGTACCCGTTTGTCGTACACAGAGCGGCAGAGGCGAATTACCCAGGGCTTATGTTTATATTGTGGAAATAGTGGACACCTAAGATCATCATGCCCCATTCGACCTCCTCGACTCCCGGTGAGTGCAATTCGACCCTCTATATCCAGAATGAATCCCCTATCCACTGTTGTAATACTTACTGCCTCCACTGTATCCATTCCAGTTCACGCCCTACTCGACACAGGGTCCGCCGGAAACTTCATTTCAGGGAGCCTCTGCCACCAGCTCAACCTCCCAACCGTTACCAATCAAACCATCTATCAAGCCCAATCGATAACTGGAAGACCCATCAGCCGCCGCCATGTAAGACTCAGTGCGGGTCCCGTTCAGCTACGAGTGGGTGAACTACATGAGGAACAACTCCATCTGCTGGTTCTGGAGGGATCTACAACGGATATAATCCTCGGACTTCCATGGTTTGCACAACATGATCCCCAGATTTCCTGGCGCTCGGGAGAAATCCTGAAGTGGGGCAACCAGTGTTTCCCAACATGTTTCCCTCGTCTACCTCACCCAGCTCCTCGTCAGATCCAATCTCTATCGGTAAACTCCACCTCCATAGAAAGCCCTCTTGAGAAACAGTCTGTCTCTATACCCTCCTGTTATGCCCCCTTCAGAGATGTCTTCTGCCCGAAGAGGGCCTCCCAATTACCTCCTCACCGGCCATGGGACTGCGCTATTGAACTAGTACCAGGTGAGCCAGTGCCCAAAGGGAAAATCTACCCGCTGTCTCTACCGGAACAGAAGGCCATGGAGGAGTACATCGAAGAGGCTCTTCAGCAAGGCTACATTCGCCCTTCGACATCCCCTGCTGCTTCAAGCTTCTTCTTCATGGCAAAGAAGGACGGAGGCTTGCGGCCTTGCATTGACTACCGGGCACTTAACAAAATCACCATCAAGTTCCGATACCCCCTTCCTCTCGTCCCAGCAGCCCTGGAACATCTCCGCGGAGCCACCATCTTCACCAAGCTGGACCTCCGCAGCGCGTATAACCTCATCCGGATACGCGAGGGGGACGAGTGGAAGACGGCTTTCGTAACACCTACTGGCCACTATGAATATCTTGTCATGCCGTATGGTCTTGTCAACGCCCCCTCCGTATTCCAAGATTTCATGCATGAGGTGCTCCGGGAGTATTTACACCGGTTCGTCTTGGTTTACATCGATGACATCCTCATCTACTCTCGGAGCTTGACCGAACATCGTCTCCACGTTGCGGAGGTCCTACAACGCCTACGCAAGTTTCATCTGTTCCTCAAGGCTGAGAAGTGTTCATTCCATCAACCGTCAGTACATTTCCTAGGATACAACATTGATAGTGGTGGCATCCGTATGGACGAGGGGAAGGTGGAAGCCATCAGGTCCTGGCCAGTCCCTACCACTATTAAAGAACTTCAAAGATTCCTTGACTTCTCCAACTTCTACAGACGATTCATTCAGAGCTACAGTACCATTACCAGTCATCTAACCAACCTCCTACGTAACAAGCCCAAGTCTCTGTCCTGGACATCTGCCGCCACGGAAGCATTCGAACACCTGAAGGACGCCTTTACCCGTGCTCCAATCCTCGTCCATCCTGATCCCACGAAACCCTTCATTGTAGAGGTAGATGCCTCGACTACGGGGGTTGGAGCTGTTTTATCCCAGCAGCAGGGGACCCCAGCCAAACTTCACCCATGTGCCTTCTTTTCCTGTAAGCTCAGCCCGGCGGAAAGAAACTATGACATCGGCAACAGGGAACTTCTGGCCATCAAGCTAGCCCTCGAAGAGTGGAGGCATTGGTTGGAGGGTTCACAACATCCATTTACCGTCCTAACTGACCACAAGAACTTACAATACTTACGCGAAGCCAAACGACTAAACCCTCGCCAGGCCCGTTGGGCACTCTTCTTCACCCGGTTTAACTTCACCATCTCTTACCGTCCAGGATCCAAGAACACTAAAGCCGATGCCTTATCACGTCTACATACTCCACAGGAAACCAACGAAGAACCAGAATCCATCATTCCCGATAAACTCATTGTCTGTCCCATCCAATGGAGTAACGACTCTGCCACCTCCTCCAATGCTTCCACGGCCATTCCGCCGGGCTGCCCCCCAGGAATGCAGTATGTCCCTCGATTACAACGCAATCACCTTATCCACTCTGTACACACTTCACTGGGCACTGGCCACCCCGGGGCCAACAGCACCCTCTCGCTATTGAAGAACCGCTACTGGTGGCCCAACATGGCAAGGGACGTGAGAAGGTTCGTCCAGGGTTGTGCAGAGTGTGCCATTTCCAAAAGTCCTCGCCACTTACCAGCAGGCAAGCTCCTCCCGTTACCCGTTCCAAATCGTCCATGGTCACACCTGGGAGTAGATTTCATCACCGACCTGCCAGATTCTGACGGTAAAACATGCATTCTGGTGATTGTGGACCGATTTTCAAAGTCTTGTCGACTCCTTCCTCTCAGGGGCCTGCCCACAGCCCTGGAAACAGCCGAATTATTGTTCAACTTCGTCTTCAGATATTTCGGCCTACCGGAAGACATAGTGTCGGACCGGGGCCCACAATTTATCTCCCGGGTCTGGAGGGGATTCTTCAAACTCCTAGGTGTGACCGTGAGTCTGTCATCAGGATACCATCCCCAAACGAACGGGCAAACGGAGAGGAAGATCCAAGAAATCGGCCGCTTCCTACGAACCTTCTGCCATGACCACCAGGACTCTTGGAACCAGTTTATTGGCTGGGCCGAGTACGCCCAGAATTCCCTACGTCAACCTTCTACTGGACTCACTCCCTTCCAGTGTGTACTCGGTTACCAGCCACCCTTGTTCCCCTGGTCTGGGGAGCCATCTGAGATACCAGCAGTGGATTACTGGTTCCGAGAGAGCGAGAGGGTCTGGGACAATGCTCACCATCATCTTCAGCGAGCAGTGCTCAGGCGCAAGATGACAGCAGACCTTCGTAGGTCCGAAGCCCCCCAGTACCAACCGGGACAGAAGGTCTGGCTGTCAACAAGGGACATCAGACTGCGCCTGCCCTGTAAAAAATTAAGTCCCAGATATGTTGGTCCCTTCACGATCTTGAAGCAAATCAACCCGGTCACCTTCCAGCTACAACTTCCTCCACAATATAAGATCCATCCCACATTTCATGTATCACTGTTAAAACCTTACCACCCTCCTGTCTCTCCCTCCACAGAGCCTGGTCCAAGTGAGGAACCCCCTCTTCCACTGATTCTGGAAGATGGCGCCGTATACGAGGTTAAGCAGATCCTGGATTCCCGGCGCCGTGGTGGTCAGCTGGAATACCTTGTTGACTGGGAGGGCTATGGACCGGAGGAGAGATCTTGGGTTCCCAGGAATGACGTTCTAGATCCAACCCTACTCGAGGAATTCCACTCAACCTACCCAGATCGACCAGCTCCCAGGGGAAGAGGTAGACCACCACGCCGTCGGGGTCCTCGGCCCTCTGGAGCGGGCCGTGGAGAGGGGGGTAATGTCACAGATCGACCAGGCTCCCACGCCAGCCAATCACATCGCACACCCTCACCTGAATACTAATGGAGCACACCTGCACGCACTCAACACCTCATTACCTCAAACCATATAAGCACGCACCTCACCACAGTCTAACGTCCGGTCTCGTTTACGCATAGTGAATGATGCTATCACAGCGACCTACCTGCTACTTACCTCCTTGTGTACTTACCTCCAGTGTTCTCTCCAACGTCGTGTCTCCTGTGTTCCCCGTCTGCCTGCTCCAACGCTTTCTTCCAGAAGTCTGCTACTCTGCCTGTGTGAGGTGTGTGCCCTCGATCTCCACTGCTAATACTCCTGTCAAGACAAAGATCTATAATCATTCTCTCATCTACCGTCATCTGATATTCTGCTCACCATATACAGTTACCATTTGCTCTGCTGAACTATTAATAAACATCTGTTATTTTCCCGAGTCTCCGTCTGAGTCTGCTGTTCATAACAGTAACTGTAACAAAAACAGGAATGATGTGTCATCAATCTAAAATGTGATTTTTTAAATGAAGTTTTTTTTTTATTTTTATGTCCATCATTTTAATGCCGCTTGAGGTACTTGATATGACAGATTTGGTGATTACAATAAGAGCGGTCTATTTTTTTTTTTTTTTTTTTTTTGCATTTTGAATTTGGTGAAGAGATAGACCTCTCGGTGTCAGGAGTATGGACTGTATCAGCCTCCAGGGCGCCCGCCCCCCCTTCCTGGTGGAACTGTTACCGTGTCGGACACACCTTCCGGGAGGGGGGAGTAATGTCAGGAATATGGACTGTCTGTGTGTGTTTCCACATGCTCCCCGTGTTTCCTCATGTCCATATTTGGTTTCTTCCTGTTCCTGTTCCTGTTTAGTTCCGATTATGTTCATTTGATTCAAGATGTGTTTAATTAATTATCTCGTTTACTCCCTGCATTTAAGCCCTGTGTTTCCCTGTCTCCAGCGTCCACTGTTATGTCTATATGTCATTTTATGTGCTCCGTGTCTCCTGCGTTCCCTGTGTTCCAACTATTGTATCATTAAAAGACTGTTTTGTTGAAGAATTCCTTGTCTCCTCATTACCTTACTCCAGCGAATCGTGACAGAAACCAAAACAGTAAGCGGCGCTCCTTCTCTCCTTTTGTTTTCCCGTTTTTTAAAGTCTTTTGTTTTCCTGTTTGTGTCTCCCCGTCGCATGGATACCGCTGCATGCTTCTTTGCCCTAGCCCGCCCAGAATGGCCATTGGTCAGTCAAGTCTGCCGGCCGTTCATCAGTCAAGTCCGCTGGCCGTTCCTCAGTGAAGCCCGCTGGCCGCTGCTCTCTCAAGTTCGCCGGCCATTCCCCACTCAAGCCTGCTGGCCGATCCTCAGTCAAGTCTGCCTGCCGCTCCTAAGTCAAGTTCGCGGGCCATTGCTCGCTCAAGGCCGCTGGCCGCACTGAAGTCAAGCCCGCTGGCTGCGGCTCCCTCAAGCCCGCCGGCCGCTCCGAAGTCAAGCCCGCCGGTTGCGGCTTTTTCCAGCCCGCCGGCCGCTCCGAAGTCAAGCCCGCCGGTCGTGTCTCACTCCAGCCCAGAGCTCGCTGCAGTGCCGGCTCCAGCCCCAGAGCTCGCTCCAATGTCGGTTCCAGCCCCTGAGTATGCTCCAGTGTCGGCTCCAGCCCTTGAGTACGCTCCAGTGCCAGCTCCTTGAAAGCGCTTTGATGTGCCTGCTCCTCAAGAGCACCTTCCAGTGCCTGCTCCACGTAAGCGCAACCCAGTTCCCGAGTTTAGCCCACGGAGGGCTCCTATTCCTGAGTTTAGCTCAAACGTCCTGCCCTGAGAGGGCTCCAGCTCCAACGTCCAGCCCTGAGAGGGCTCCAGCTCCAACGTCCAGCCCTGAGAGGGCTCCAGCTCCTATGTCAAGCCCAGAGAGGGCTCCAGCTCCAACGTCCAACCCTGAGTGGGCTCCAGCTCCAACGTACAGCCCTGAGTGGGCTCCAGCTCCTACGTCCAGCCCAGAAAGGGCACCTCCTCCAGCGTCCTGCAGAGAAAGAGACTCTGTTCCCAAGTTAAGCCCAGAGAGGGCTTCCTTTCCCCCGTCTAGCCCAGAGAGGGCACCTATTCCTACGTTCAGTGCAAAACTGCTGTTGTTCTCACGTCTGGCCCAGGGAGGGCTACAGATCCCGTGATTTTTCCCAAGAATTGTTGGGGGGGGTGCTATAGGGTCCGGGCCGAGTGGCGAGGCCAAGGCCACGAAGGCCGTCCAGCCATGGCCTCCCAAGTCTCCTGATCTGCCATGTCCTCCTGAGCTCCCTGTCCCGCCAAGGCCTCTCGAGTCTCCTGATCCGCCATGGACTCCCGAGTCTCCTGATCCGCCATGGTTCCCCAATCTGCCTGATCTGCCCTGGAGGCCTTCCTAGTCCCAGTCCTGCATCAGCCTCCAGGGCGCCCGCCCCCCCTTCCCAGTGGAACTGTTACCGTGCCGGACACACCTTCCGGGAGGGGGGAGTAATGTCAGGAATATGGACTGTCTGTGTGTGTTTCCACATGCTCCCCGTGTTTCCTCATGTCCATATTTGGTTTCTTCCTGGTCCTGCTCCTGTTTAGTTCCAATTATGTTCATTTGATTCCAACTGTGTTTGATTAATTATCTCGTTTACTCCCTGCATTTAAGCCCTGTGTTTCCCTGTCTCCAGCGCCCGCTGTTATATGTCTATATGTCATTTTATGCTCCGTGTCTCCTACGTTCCCTGTCTTCCAGCTATTGTATCATTAAAAGACTGTTTTGTTGAAGAATTCCTCATCTCCTCGTTCCCTTTCTCCAGCGAATCGTGACACTCGGAAGGCCTCCTCTTTTCAAACAGGGCATTGGTTGTAATGCTGTGCATTTATGAATGTTCACTCCACCCCACCATCTGAAGTGTTGTGGGAATGAAGTATGACTAGGAGCATCACATTACCCAGTTGGGCTGTATTTTTTCGGAACGTTTAGTGTTGACTTGTTCTCTGTTCTGGTCTTTTGATACGTCACATTCTTTGTAAAACTCAAAGGCTGACCTCCAACCCAGAAGAGCTTTGGGAAAAGTTTGATTCCTCTTGGAGAACTGAAGAATCTTTTTCAAATTAAAAACAAAAAACACGCTGTTGATCTTGGTTGGAGAAGCAAAGATCCCCCTGATTAATGTATTCCGTGGTGATCCATCTTCTGTTTCCATTAATCACTCCCTGTTCTCCCAGTTCTGCATTCAGTTCTGAGTCTCTACAGTCCAAGTTCTGCTGTTGTCTTCTCCCAAAAGTCTCCTATCCCTGCAGTTCGCGCTTCAAGTCACGTTTCAGAGTACGAGTAGATGAGAAATTCAAAAGCTAACATTTACACAAAGAATACTGATAAAGGAATAGCAACGTGGGAAAAAAGAAAAGAGCCAGAGTTTAATCCAAGTTGGAAAGGACATGGCCCAAAAGGCAGGTTGTGTAAATGGTGTTGGTGTTTATAGGTTACTGGTGTACTGAAAGGTTACACGCTGCCATTTCCTTCCCCTTCTACAGCTTGACATTTCCTGACACCCTTGACCAACTGTCTATTAATTACGGTGACATTTCAGGCTAAACTGGCCATCGAAAAATGCCAGAGGAATCTTAAGACATTTACTGAATAGGAGGATGTTTAGGTGCAGTGGTACCATCCGTCTCCTGTCTGGTCAGGGTCAAGTGATCAGTGATTATAGACAAAAGGTCATCATTGATCATTCATATGTAATTGCTGAAGCTCCCTGTATTGATTTAATCAGTGAATCTTAAAGAAATATTCCAGGTCAAGCTCTATTGACAGCATTTGTGGCATAATGTCAATTCCCACAGAAAATAATTTCAAATGGTCTTTTGTTATTTTTTAAGAAAGCAACAATTGCTGTAACAATAACACACTTTCATGTGTTGGAAGTACAGAAGTAAACATCAGCAGCATTTCCGTAGGGTTTAAGAGCAGAAATGTGAAGCTTGTGTTTTTGTTAAAGCACTTACATGAATTATTCAGAAAACTCCTGTTTATTATTTGATCTGTAAAGTCATCTAAATCGTTCTTTTTGTGCTGGGAATATTTGTCGAGGTGGATGAATATGGCCATTGGTTTTGCATTACAGATGGAATTTCTGTGAGTGCAATTTACACAGATGAGTTAATTAGCTTAATTATTGTACTGTAACCACAACTATTGCTATTAACTGATGGATGAATTGAATTGAATTGAATTGAATTGTGTGCTATTGATTTATTAACATGTATTGAACTCTGAACATTCCTTGAATGCATCAGGTTCCTTTTTGTGTTAGTATTTATTTATTTGTCAATAACTCTGAATGGGCTAGATTTTGTTGCAACATTTTACAAAAATCAAGATTGAATATATTTGGTCAAAATCCCATGTTATAAAAGATGAAGTGCTATGCAATCTATTTAAGACAATATTGGCTGATTAGATGTCAATGCTGACCTAAAATGCAAAATGTTTGCCGTCTCGCTCTTCACTGTTCCCACATCTAAGACCTTACATAATTAAAATATTACCCTTTTTAGACATAGTTTGTTAAAGATTAAAGAAAATACTATTCAAAACTTACTAGCGGTTGCCCAAGTGGTTATCAGTCTTACTTTTCCAATACAAATAAGACCAGTCTACCTTTTCATAACTGAATATAAAAAGTTATGGTTAGTCTGCAACCGGCCCCAGTTCTTTATTTACCCTTGTACGATCACAAGTACCCTTGTAAGACCCCCCCCCCCCACCCCACCCAAAAAGTAAGTAGTTTGCATCTATGTAGATATGATGAATTAAATAAACGAATTTCCATCCATTCATTAATACTTTCAAACATACAGTAATACATCCATACATAAATGCATCCTTCCATCATCCATGCATTCATCCGTCTATCGATCCATCCATATACCATTCATATTCAGCCATCCATGCATCCATATACATCCATCCATCCAAAAACTATACATTCATCCATCATCCAGTCATATGCATCAATTCATCCATACATCCAGCCATATCCATCCTTCCTTCCATCCATCCATTCATATAAATCCATCCATCAATATGCATCCATCCATACATACAGCCATATATCTCCTTCCTTCCATCCATCCATTCATATATTTATATCCCTCAATATGCATCCATCCATTCATCCATTCATCCGTCTGTCCATATACATCAATGCATATACATCCATCCATATGCATCCATAAACATCCATCTATATCCATCCAAAATATGAACTTTTATGCATTCATATATCTGGGCTTTTTCAAATGTTATGATGAGCCATATCTAATCTATAAGTTTAAAAGCCTCGTCTTAGTGCAATAATTAAATGCTGGATGTTTTCTGGCCCATCTCCAGTCCACACAACCCCTTTTCCCTCGGCCTACATACCACAAAGAATGACGGCCCTGGAGTGGCCCAGATCTGGATTAAAGACAAGGGCCACACATGGGCCATAACTGGCTCGAGTCTCAGCCCACTAATAGCACATAAGTGGCCCTTCACTGGGCCTGAATGAGTTTTAGAATTGGTACCGATTCTCAGCTTTAAGTAAACCAGAATCCCCAAATCTGAGTCACACCTGAGCCTTATATAGCCCAGACCCAATACAGAATCTTAATATTTGATATTATTGCATTGTGTATTACTATAATCGCCATTATTAATTTTATGAAATGTTTTAGTAATGTAAACACAAACTATGCCAATAAAGTACATTAAACTGAATAGAAAATCAGCCTTAAAATCCACAATCAACCAATAAAGAGCAAGATCGCTTGCTCTGTGGGATGTTTGTGACGGCCTTTAAATGTAGGAGTGATTGGATGACAGAACATTTTGGACATTGCGAACACATGTATTTAACACTGTCCACATGACTGGATCACTAGAGACAGATGTTAACAGCAGGTGTAAAATGGGCCTAAGAGCTAATGAGGGTGAAGCTCTTTGATCAATAACACAGCATTGGCTGGAGGATGTGCAGGACCTAAACTTCAGTCTGTTCCTCCTATTAGTGGTGTGGATTAAAAATATCATTTGCATTGGAGACAGATGTGTTGGAGACTGGTTTCAAAGAGGCAACAAATGCACAAATTTAGGGAATGTGCAAAAACAAATCAGATTTTTGGACTGTCTGTTCAACCCAGCTCCCCTGACACATTTTGCCATGGACAGTTGCATATTATTCAAGACATACATAAGCAGTCTCCCATGGTTCTGTGATTTATTTTCAGAGGTCCATTTGCAGGAGAAATCTTTTTAGTCATCAGAATTCAAAATCTTTCAATCTTCTTGTATAGACATGGCTCCCAAACCAGCCTATCACAGCAACAGTGAAGAGGAAGAAATCTTTTAAAAGCAGTCCTTGAAAACAGTGTTCATATTTCTCAAATTTTTGCAAATCCATTTGAAATTGCAAACTTAAAAAGTGAAATAGTGCTGAATATGTTTTAAACTCATTTCCCAACATTTCTGTCCTTGTCAAAAATGGTGTTTACTGCACACACCCCCATATTTTATCTATAAGTGGGCCATTCATTTTGGCAAAAGCTGTGTTTCTGTTTTACGGCAGTGATTAGTTGAGGCATGACAGTCGGAATGTGTGTGAAACCACCAGCTGTTATGGACAGATGAAATATGGAGAAGATGAATATAGCTAGTTACAGTCTGGGGCTTTTTTAGGGCAGCATTAAGCCTAGGGTTTGAGTCTAATTAAACCAAAATAAAGCTTGACATGCTTAAGCAGAACCATAACAAAATTTCCACATTTAAGGTTTCATATGAAAATACATTCTGCTTAATTTATAGTGCAGCTTATTTAGATTTAATGTCTGAGAATTTATAGTTTTACACAGAAAACTAAAAGTTTCTTTCATAACAGAACATTAAAATGATGTTTCTGAGTGTATTTGCAGCAGCAAAACAGAATTTTCTTTCCTGCTGTGTTGCAAACAGCTGTAAAGATAATATACAAAATATTTAGCGGAGGCATTTATGCACATCATTAAGCTTCTGCATGAAGTTTATTAGAGCAAACAGTGTGCTAAAATAGAGTAAAGCTACAGTGCTGATAATCATGTTTACAGTTCATTTGAATGTGACTCATGCTGCTAATTGGTTAATTTTCTCCGACATCCTACATTTCTTCTCCTCTAGAAACGAAGGCACTTAACCTATGTGAGAAAACACAAACAAAAAAACAAAAATATAAACCACCTGTTGTCTTCAATGCAGACAAAAACACTAAACCATCATGCTTTTCAGATAAACAGGTTCATGGTACAGTATGTTCACTTTATGTTATAATCAAACTATCTAAAAGTTTTGCAAAGTTTAAATATTTTAAAGTAATAGTTGATGAAAATCAATTACTCTCAAGTCATTCCCATCCCATAAGACTTTGGTTAAACTTTGAAACTCAAATTAAGATCTAAGATCTTTGAGATTCCTGTCCTTACATCGAAAGGCCATTCGTCCAAAATTTTGACCCTTTTAAAAATTCGTAAAGATGCGGTATAAGAAATTCATATGAATTTAACAGTTTAATCCAAGTCTTCCGAAGAGACATGAACATTTTAAATGAACAGATTTATTTTAGGTTTTTATTAACATATAAACATTGATTACTCCACATAAATAAAGCACATTAAATATATTAAGTGGAAGCTCAAATGTAATTGATGAACTAAACCCGATTATAGCTTTACAACAGAGACGATTCACTTTTCTGAAGTAAACAGCATGGCTATGTTCCACCAGATAGAACAGCACAAAACCACCATAAACCAGCCTTCATGCTGGTGAAATCTGGTCTTTTCAGCAGGGTAAGCATTTTGATCCTGTTATAGGTCTTTATGTTTGAACATACATTCCAGAAAATGGGAAACAAAGGTATTTCACACACTATATTGGGCAACTGAATACCTTTTAGGCAGTTTAAAAATCTACTTAGCAATTTAAGCACATCTCGTGTTCCTACACTGAATGTTTCCCAAAACAGCCACTGAGTAAAATGCCGCAAGGCAGAGCCATTTGTTCATCTTAATGAGTAGATGAAGTGAGGTTAGATGAAGGTTCACACACACACACACACACACCCACCCCACCCACCCACCCTGTTCAACTCATCTGGATCATTTCACTCCAAATGTATAGTCACTCTTTTCAGCCCCTCTATTACATTCACCTATACGTTTCTGTGCTCTAGAGGGCTTTTTTTTTTAGATGTTTTTAAAACACATGCAATTCCGTCTGCTCTTTTCCCGATAATCTCCTCAGGGAACGATCTGATTAGCATCTCCACTAATAACAAATATGCTGTTGAACAAACTGGTCACATCTACCCATGCAACCCTGGCTGAAGGAAAATTAGATGCGTTCTGAAGACAAAAGCCCCAAGCTGCAGCCCTTAAAGTTTATTAAATTCAGAAGGGCAAGGTAAAATAAATAAATAAATATATAAAACTAATTATCATGTTGCATAACTATGGTAATTTTTGCAGTAGCGAGTCAGTGCTGTGGCATAAAGGTTGAGTAGATGGAGCATAACATGTCCAAGGACTTTAGCTTTTATTAATACAAGATTTTAGTTGAAAAGGTATGAAAGCACAGATATAATATAAAGTTTAGGTGCTCTGCACCATTTCTTTTAATCAGCATTTTTAACAGTTTTTCCTTCACTAGTTTATTTTAAGTGACCTTGCGGTGTGACAAATTCATTTCAACAGTACAAGCCTTCTATCTACAGTAGTCTCCAAATATGAAAAATATATATAAAAAATAATTTTTACATACAGTATATGCACGTGTATGTGTGTGTGAATTTCTTCGTAGAGGTATTTCAGCTACCCATTTACAGACTTTAGTTTCAACCGTTTTTTTTTTTTTTTTCAGTTAGACTGTAGAATGAATGTTGTTTGCTTCCATATGTTTTTAATAGTTGCTTGTGATGTCATATTTTTATATATTCACTTCATCATATCCAATTTCATGGGATAAGTTTCACATTATACTGAATCTTCTCTTTTTCCAAAAAACAAAAAACAAAAAAACAGTTTTCACTTGGACTCTATGTAGGCAAAATTCATCTTCTGTGGTCTGTCACTGGACTTAGAAAGTCTTAAAGCATAGCTAAAACTAATCCATTTTAATACAACTCCCAATTGGACTGTAATTGGATTGGAATATTTTGCTTGGGATGTGGAGCGAAAATGAAAAAATGATCAGAGCAATGAAAGATAGAGATGTGGATTGGGGAAAAGAGAGACTCATCCTTTCCAAACAAAAAGTTTATATTTAGAGGAAATATTGAGTTTAATTACCTGAATATCTTTGAGAGGTAGAAGCAGTTTAGACGCATTCCTTTTGATTATGTTCTGCTTCCAAAAACAACTCCTTAATATAGATGCATAGTCAGAATGCTATGAGAAAGATGCTCAAGCAGAAACTTTTGTGAGTTTGCCCATGAGAAACTAACAAATTCCACACAATTCAGATCCCTGCTTATTCCTGTGGCCAATTATACTCCTGTCTCTCGATCTGTCTCAGTCTCTGGAGGTATTTGGTGGAGGGCCTTTCAGCTCTATTACACAGTGAAGGGAATGAACGTATCCTCAGAGAGAGGCTGCTTTTACTTTCAGACCTGTCTCAAAGGAACTGAGCCAGAACACAGTAACTTCACCTCCAAGTGTCCCACACTCAGGGTTACTAACAAACCTTGACCCTGATTTTTATAACATGTTCCCACGCTCGTTCCTCTGGCAGTATTCAAGATTTGTAATGATTTTGAATGAAAGGCCGCTGCAGATTGGATGGTGTTACACCACTTGAAGTCCTGAGGGACTTTTAAAAAACCCCTCCATGCACTCAACTTGGTTGGGAAAATGGTTTTAGTGTAAGATATAGGGTGTGAGTCAAAGGATGAGACCACGTTTAGTTCAGTTAAAGGTCTCTCTACATGTGAGATTGAAGTTGAAGATGATTGTTCTGTTTAAATGGGGTGCTACTGAGAGGAGCTTCTGGTTGTAAAGTTTCGAGACAAAATAGAGAGTGTCACATCTGTTAAATGAGTCATTGCAGAAGTGTTGAAGAATAGTGGAAAAGAGGAGGTGATGGATAGAAAAATCAATGAAGCTGATGTCTGAGGGAATAAGAGTGCCAACTAGTAGTATGTTCCTGCAGTTTACCTCGTTGCGACTAGTTGATTTGCTCGAAATGTTTGCAGATTCATTAGGAAACAAAAGAAATGCCTATACAAGTGAATCATTGAATCATTCACTCAAACCCTGTGTTCAAAAAATACTTCTGAAATTCATTCAGAAATTAAACGTGATTTTCTTTATGAGATTGTTCAAACGATTTGTTTTAAAGCATTGATTCATTTATAAATTGAACAAGTTAACATCTTTAGAAGTGAGTCATTGAGTCATTCATTCAAACAATTCATTCAAAAATGCAGATTCATTAATAAACAAAACAAATGACTGTCTTTATGAGTGAGTCACTGAATTATTCACTCAAATGATCCATAATACACTGGTTTATTCAGAAATTAAACAAATTACCATTTTTATTAGTGTGTGATTGAGTCATTCATTCAAATGATTTGTTTCAAAATGTTGATCCATTCATAAATTAACAAGAGAATGTCTTTGAGTGAGTCATTGAATCATTCATTCAAATGATTCATTCAAAACACTGATTCGTTCAGAAATTAAACAAGTCACTCCCTGCGTCCCAATGTTCATACTATCCATCCTAAATAGTATGTAAGATTAGAACAAGTGTGTCCCAAAAGCATACTATTTTGAAAAGAGTATGCCAAAAGTCCCCAGATGGTCTACTATTTCAGGTAAAAATTTTTTAGAAGTGTGGATCCGTGCACATTAATATTGCCCACAATCCATTGCGCTTTGGCAAAGGATTTCAGTTCAGAACTACAAACACTAATAAAAAGCATTAAAAATTACAGACATGACGGATGTGTGCGGACCAGTGGAGGTTTATATAAAGGGGTTTGAGTTACTAATAATCAACATTTAACCTGGTAAAAAATATTTATTTAAAGTTATCTGTGTCATATCTCATCTGCAACAACGTGAACTTTTGTAAACATCTGTTTGGCCATTAACTTTAAAATGCAGAGTTCTCCACAAAAAGACCCATGGCTGGCAAATCAACATGCTATTTTCTTTTCTCTCCAATATGCTAGGAAGTTAAATGAAATGAAATGTGGAGGATGTTAACTGTGACAAGATGATTGACAGGCCAGGTTTACATTGACATGGTGCATATAACTGTGCGACAGAGCGGTCCGTTAAAGACGAAATTGTATGACGTGATAGTAGGTCCCCAAAGCTTGCCTGCTATTCTACTACACACTCAAAAGTGTGTACTTTTTCTTCACCAAAGAGTACTTACTTTAAGGGCGTAGTATAAGTAGGCATATTGGGACACAGCATCTGTTTTTATGAGTGAGTCATTGAATCATTCACACAAATGATTTGTTTAAAACACACTGATTCTTTCTCAAATTAAACAAGTGACTTTATAAGTGATCATTTATAAGTAACAAGTTACTCCCAAACACTGATGGTTATCTCAGAATTGATATGTAGATGTATTAAACTACAATGGTAAAACATTGGATTTGTTGGAAACATTGGATTTGTGAAGCTTAGTAAGCTTAGTAGGTATGTTCTTTCCTTTATTTCCACTGGTAGAACTAGACTTGCACTGCAGAGAGCACAAAAGGATTGTACTTCTCAGCGATTCTGTCACACGTGTGCTGAGCTGTATGTTTGCCCAAAGTGGGTGGTTATTATCCATAATGGGCAGGTGCATTATGGGTAATTTGTTTGGTTCAGACCACATAAACCTTGACATGCTTGTGTAAAGGTTCCATTAGTCTGGAAATTGAGCATAGCATTGATCATTGAGATAAATCCACCATACCTCTTACATGCTCCTGCTCTTTCCCCTGAATAATAACTTTAACCTATACGTGGAAAGAAAATGTTCATGAGCAAGGCAGTGAGTCTAATGTGATTTGTGGTGCATTTCATTAAAATTAGTAATTTCATTTAAAACTTTGAATATGAAGCCATAATCAAATTTCAGGGCTGCAAGTTGTATTTCTAGCTTTGATTCTTTTATTCCTTCATGATTTCTGCACCATTCTCATCACTCGTTTGAACTCAGCACCTCACTTATTTTTCTCTGTCTGAAGGTGAAGAAGCGTAAAGGCTTTTTCAGTGGTTAATGGGACTTGGATGACAGTTCATGAGTGTGTGAGTACTGCAATTCTGGAGTTAAGGTCAAAGTGTTGATGTCATAATTATTGTGGACTGAAGCTGGATGTCACATTAAAGAACATCGAAAGTCAACACATGAGAATGAGCTTTCAGGATGAGTGCTTTCAGCTGCCGTGTCCGTCAATAATGATATCCTGACACTGGTATGGCAGGTGTATGCATACGCTTCCATGCATCACCAGCTTCCACATAATAGCTCAGAATAAACAACATTTGTATTTGCTGTGAAATCAAAATTCGAGTTTTGTGACGTTCCATGATTATAGAGAGAGAGAGAGCATTTATTAATCTTGGTTAATTTTAATTTCACCAAAGTACAATAAATAAATAAGTGAATGAATGAATGAATGAATGAATGAATGAATGAATAAGAAACATTAATGCAGTATAAACTAAAAATGCACAATATAATAAGCATTGTTTATTAATTGCAGTAAAACATTGTGATTGTTGATAAATGACTGTTGTAAATAGGTAAATGCAAACAAATTTTATAATTTCAAAATATTCACTACTGTTCAAATGTTTACGGTTGGTAAGACTTTTCTGTGCTCACCAAGGCTGCATTTATTTGAACAAAAATACAGTAAAATAATAAATATTGTGAAATAATATCACAATTTAGAATAGTTTTAATATATTTTAAAAGTAATTTATTCCTGTGATGGCCATTACTCCAGTCTTCAGTGTCACATGATCCTTCAGAAATCTTTCTAATATGCTGATTTGATGCTCAAATAACCATTTCTTCTTATTGATGTTATATATATATATATATATATATATATATATATATATATATATATATATATATATATATATATATATATCTATATCTATATCACAGGGGACTTTTGTATGAAATGGCTCTAAAAGAAAGAATCTTACTAGATTCTACTTCTTTTACTACATTATTGCCGTCATAAACAGATCATAAATTTACAGTATATTTTGTTTTATATGTATGTATCAGAGTGCATGTTTCCTCTATAGGCACCAATAATTTTAATGCCTCATAAAATAAACCTCATTCTCTGTTTTTGATATTAGGATCACTGCACAGCACCCTCAGATTTCATTAAATTGTCTTACAATGGAGCTTTGGTGATAAAACCGCTATTGCAATCTCTACCGCAAAAAAGAAGGTTATATTATTGAGATTATTATTAAGTCAACATGATGTCTGGCATTTCTCTTCTCTCACAGCAGACCTTGATATGTCTCTGAAATGAGGAGAAACTTATTTCCTCTTTACCACCAGGAAGCCATAAACCTGTCAATCATATCTGATACATAATCCTCTGGAAATTACTGTAAACCTGTATGCGTCTCTAAGAGAAGCGATATGAGGAATTATTTACAGGGATTGTGAGGGATATATAGCCGGCCTGTGAAGACAGGTATTATTATAATGCAGTGTAGCTATATTCAGTTACATATAACATACAGAGACCTCTATTAACCTGCAGTGAAAGTCTGATGCTGGCAAACACTAGCAAAGAGAAACGCTCCTAATATGAGTAATGTGCTGCATAATCCCATCCTCCTTTCTCAAAGATTGGACAAAAGTTTGTATTAAACAGCATAAGCCAGGTGGTGACACTGTGGATCATCAGGGTTTATAAACGTATTTGGTCTGTTTGCAGTAGAATAATTCAGTGACGGGGAGAGAAGTGAGCAGAAAGACATGCTGGACAATCCTCAAGCTCCAAAACACACATTAAGGGTGAAAGTTTTTTTAACCTCAACAGCTTAAACCTTCAACTGCATATTTATTTTGACTGCATTGACACTGACATTGTTTTGTGACAAAGACAATGATCTTAAAGGAATAGTTCACCCAAAAATGACAATTTTGTCATTATTTACTCACCATCATGTCATTCCAAACCTGTATAAGTTTCTCTCTTATGTTGAAAACAAAAGAAGATATTTTGAAGAATTTTGAAGAACCAAACAGTTGTTGGTCCCCACTGACTTCCATAGTAGGGAAAGAAATACTATAGAAGTCAATGGGGGGCATCAACTGTTTGATTACCAGCATTCTTCAGAATATCTTCTTTTATGTTCAACATAAGAGAGAAACTCATACAAGTTTGGAACAATAATAACAAATAGAAATTCTTACAGAAATTGATACTTTTATTCAGAGAGAATGCATTAAATTGCTCAAAAGTGACAGTAAAGACTTTTACATTGCTACAAAGATTTGTATTTCAAATAAATGCTTTCTGTTCAAAGAATCCTGAAAATTTGTGTCATGGTTTTCACAAAAACATTAAACAGCATAACTGTGTCCAACATCGATAACAATAATAAATGTTTCTTGAGCAGCAAATCAGCATATTAGAATGATTTCTGAAGGATCATGTGACACTGAAGACTGGAGTAATGATGCTGAAAATTCAGCTTTGCATCACAGGAATAAATTACATTTTAAAATATATTACAAAAGAAAACTTATTTTAAATTGTAAAATTTCACAATATTACTGGTTTTACTGTACTTTTGATCAATTAATGCTTTATATATATATATATATATATATATATATATATATGTGTGTGTGTGCGTGTGTATGTGTGTTAGTCTGAATGTGTATATATATTTGTTTATTTATTGATCAAATGAAGAAAAGAAAAAATAAATGCTTCAGGCAAGATGCCCTTTTAATAAATAGGCTTGAATAAAATTTGCACTAACAGCTTGCAGTCTTGATCTTTGACCTCCAGTAGGTCGTGAAACAAACACACTCTGTGGCATTCAAGCAAAGCCTCTACTGCAGACTGTTTCTTGCTCTTTCTGTGGTGATTAACACACAGCTTACTTTCTGCTCCTCAAAGCTTGCTTCACAGTGTGTGGCAGCATAGGACGGATTCTCATGCAGTGCGTCGCTGCTGCTGTGGGCTTTGCTGTACTCACAGGCTGATGAAGCAACAGGGGCCAGTCGCAGGGGTCTAAGCTTTATTTCACCACAGGACTCAAGTGCTTTTCACTTTTTGATTGAGGGCAAATAGGGCTGTGAAACGAGAAACATGGTGAATAAAAATGAATGACGCAGCCTTTGGCTTGTCTCTCTAATTCCCCTTTCAAATCTTTCTTTCATGCAAAGATATCCGTTTTGACATTGTTTCTTTAAAAAAATATGATTCTGTTACTTATATTGAGTGGCATGTTGTTTTGCACAAACCAGCATTTTTTTTCTTTTCTTTTTTCTTTTTTTTTTTGAGAATCGATTTCTTTTTTTCTTTCTTTTTTTAAATAAATGGATTGGACTGATATAGGGTTACAAATTCAAACAAGCCTTCATCAGTTGTTCTGTTGTTCAAGAAAACCTGTCGTTGCAAAACATCACTTCAGTGGCTAAACTGCACACTTAGCCCATTTGTTCCAAGTACTGTCATTCGAGCAAGACACATATCTCAAAGGACCAGATACTGGAAACCAATGCATTTGCAGTCGATATGATTTCTCTTCACACTAAGTGAGAGAAAAAAAAAAATAAATCACCTCAGCTTCATGTTGAAACTTAATCTGACAAACTTAAATCTAATATAAATAAACAATTTAGTGAACAAATAAAAAAGTCTCTAGCACTCTTTTTCCATCTGTAATTTTTTATTTTATTTTGGTGACTGTAGATGTTTTACATTTTTTAGTGTTCAAGTAGACAAACATAGGTATTTCACTGCAAGAAATGGCTTATCTTACTTAGTATTTTTGTCTTGTTTCTAGTCAAAATATCTAAAAATTCTTAAATCAAGATACTTTTACTAGATAAGCAAAATGACTTAAGATATTTAGTCTTGTTTCCAGGGGACAAAAACTAAATGAAGTGCATTTTGCTTAAAAAAAGTGAAATACTCTTGTTTTAAGAATATTTTACTAATATAAAATATACTAGATAATTTTCACAATATTCCACAAGTAATTTACATGACTAGAGTATATCAATTAATGACTTGAGCAGAGAAAAGCCGTGTTGTAAAAAAAATAAAGAAAAAAAAAATAACAACAGCTAAAATGTAAGCGTTGTATCCATAATATACTGTAGCTTTCTTCTGTGAAGTCGTCTTGTCTGAATCAGGAGAGAAATATGCAGATCAAACACCATTTACAAGCGAAAACAGTCCAAAACACTTACTTAAACAAATATATCTCTGAATTTTGATGTTAGAGTAACAAAGTAACAATGTTATAAAAGTAAAATAAATAAAACATACTAATATATATATATATATATATATATATATATATATATATATATATATATATATGTGTGTGTGTGTGTGTGTGTGTGTGTGTCACGAATCCGGTCTGTGGCCTTCCGCCCGATAGCCACCAGAGGTCGCCCTTCCATCATATTGACTCTCACATTGCACAGACTATTTCACATTACCCCGGACTACATTTCCCAGCAGCCATTTCACTAATTACATGCTCACACCTGAGACCCATCACACAATCACACACCCTACATAAGCCTTGGACTTCCTCGTTCTAATCGCCGAGTATTGTTTAGCATTTATCACTGTGATAGCTACTTTACGGAGCCACTTCCCGTTATAGTCTAAGTAGTCACTGAGCTCTCTGCCAGGTCTAGTTGTGAACTGTCAACTCAACCAGTATTTGCCAAAGATTCCAATGATGAACTTTCTGCTCGTTCGATTATCTCCAGGGAAAACATTGAGTTTTTTTTGTTCTGTGTCTCGTTCCCTGAGACCGTTCAAACTCAACTGTATTGGCTGGTTCTTGACAGACAGGGAAATCAAACACAGGCTGGAACACTGGACAATTTGACAATTCACAGTTAGTCTCAGGGATTGGACAGACAGATTGTTCACAAGTGATCTCTGGACTCGTGACAGGGTTAACAGGGCATACAGGGAGTTCATTAAAGGTTTTTACGGCAGTGACAGGCAGGGATGAGAGCTCCTGAAAGGCCCTTGTAGCCGCAGCAGGACAGTCAAGAAGTTCACAGACAGCATCCCTGGGTGTGACAGACAAGGCTGAGCGTTCCGAGGCAGCCTCCTCGGTAGGATCGGGACAGGACAATACTTCATAATTGGCCTCCATGACCAGTTCAGAGCAAAGCAAAAATTCATCATTGAAATCTTTGGCAAATACTGGTTGAGTTAACAGTTCACAACTAGACCTATTGACTGAAACTGGTTTGGCAGAGAGTTCAATGACTACTTAGACTAGAACTGGAACTAGAAAATAAAACTGGAAGTGGCTCCGTAAAGTAGCTATCACAGTGATAAACGCTAAACAATACTCGGCGATTAGAGCGAGGAAGTCCAAAGCTTATGTAGGGTGTGTGATTGTGTGATGGGTCTCAGGTGTGAGCATGTGATTAGTGAAATGGCTGCTGGGTAATGTAGTCCGGGGTAATGTGAAATAGTCTGCGCAATGTGAGAGTCAATATGATGAAAGGGCGACCTCTGGTGACTATCGGGCGGAAGGCCACAGACCCGATTCGTGACTATATATATATATATATATATATATATATATATATATATATATATATATATATATTAGTGCTGTCAATAGATTAAAAAATTTAATCGCGTTATTCACAGTCTTGGACTGTGATTAATCATGATTAATCACAAATGTAAAATACTAGGATTTACCTGTAAATGTGTTGAAATAAAGAAATGCATGACAAACTAGTTTAAGGAAAAAGAACCTTTCACACCTCCGCCAGGTATGAGACATAATCCTTATTATTATTTTGTTTTTATTCAGCCATTATTAGCCTTTATACTGGCAATAAAACGTTTACTAAGCCACATCGCTTCAATCCAAGTATACATTTACCCAACTATTTTCAAAAGTATTTCTAAATAAATAAAAATAACATCTAAAGAAATAAAACATTTTCTTGCGACCTTACGTGAAGTATTATGACAAAATGCATTATGAAGAAGAATTGGACCTGTTCTGCAGGTGCATTAGCGCTAACATTAGCATCATGCTTCATAAGACAATTTATGAGATTAATAGTACACTTTTACTCAGAACTCACTTCAAACCACCATCGAGTGTTTGTAATAACTTCCTTTTACGATCACATGTGGAATTTGGTCGTTTACTGTTGTTAAAATATGCTATTTATAGCCTTTTATATCGCTGCACAAATTAGCATTTCAGATGTACACATTCATCTCAAGAAAATCACATACAAACCATATCCTATCATAATCGTGTGTTTATTATCTTATATAATCTATAGTGGCTGTTGTCATGTTTATTTATGCTGTGTAAAAGCCTTAACATATATGCTCTGACTGAAACTCAGGTTGTTTGTGATGTTACAACCGCCTCTCCATTCTTAAGTTGCCAGGTATACATTCCAAGTATAATACACATTAGTAAAAGGATCTATTTTAATTTTTATTTGTCTATATACACTTTGGGCGGCCGCGGCCGCGTTATAAAAGTAGGCCAAAAAAACCGCAACCCGCGGCTCTGTAATTTCTCCCGTGACTGTATTTTCAAAATAGGCCACTTGTGCTGCTGCCCTGGCAACACTGGTTCACTGTACCCTCATCACACAATGATAGATAACCTTCCGCGCTGCGATGATGGCAAAAAGTTGGGGTCAAACCTTATCAAACGATTAATTTGCTTTAAAAAAATATTAACGCATTACAATTTTTAGATTAATGGCATGCGTTAACGCGTTAATGTTGACACTTCTAATATATATATCACTATCACAACAAATTAGAATATGGTGACATGCCAATCAGCTAATCAACTCAAAACACCTGCAAAGGTTTCCTGAGCCTTCAAAATGGTCTCTCAGTTTGGTTCACTAGGCTACACAATCATGGGGAAGACTGCTGATCTGACAGTTGTCCAGAAGACAATCATTGACACCCTTCACAAGGAGGGTAAACCACAAACATTCATTGCCAAAGAAGCTGGCTGTTCACAGAGTGCTGTATCCAAGCATGTTAACAGAAAGTTGAATGGAAGGAAAAAGTGTGGAAGAAAAAGATGCACAACCAACCGAGAGGACTGCAGTCTTATGAGGATTGTCAAGCAAAATCGATTCAAGAATTTGGGTGAACTTCACAAGGAATGGACTGAGGCTGGGGTCAAGGCATCAAGAGCCACCACACACAGACGTGTCAAGGAATTTGGCTACAGTCATCGTATTCCTCTTGTTAAGCCACTCCTGAACCACAGACAATGTCAGAGGCGTCTTACCTGGGCTAAGGAGAAGAAGAACTGGACTGTTGCCCAGTGGTCCAAAGTCCTCTTTTCAAGTTTCCACAGTCTGTGATGATTTGGGGTGCAATGTCATCTGCTGGTGTTGGTCCATTGTGTTTTTTGAAAACCAAAGTCACTGCACCCATTTACCAAGAAATTTTGGAGCACTTCATGCTTCCTTCTGCTGACCAGCTTTTTAAAGATGCTGATTTCATTTTCCAGCAGGATTTGGCACCTGCCCACACTGCCAAAAGCACCAAAAGTTGATTAAATGACCATGGTGTTGGTGTGCTTGACTGGCCAGCAAACTCACCAGACCTGAACCCCATAGAGAATCTATGGGGTATTGTCAAGAGGAAAATGAGAAACGAGACCAAAAAATGCAGATGAGCTGAAGGCCACTGTCAAAGAAACCTGGGCTTCCATACCACCTCAGCAGTGCCACAAACTGATCACCTCCATGCCACGCCGAACTGAGGCAGTAATTAAAGCAAAAGGAGCCCCTACCAAGTATTGAGTACATATACAGTAAATGAACATACTTTCCAGAAGGCCAACAATTCACTAAAAATGTTTTTTTTTATTGGTCTTATGAAGTATTCTAATTTGTTGAGATTTGTTGTGAATTGTTGGGTTTTTGTTAAATGTGAGCCAAAATCATCACAATTAAAAGAACCAAAGACTTAAACTACTTCAGTCTGTGCGCATTGAATTTATTTAATACACGAGTATCACAATTTGAGTTGAATTACTGAAATAAATGAACTTTTCCACGACATTCTAATTTATTGAGATGCACCTGTATATATTTAAGAAAAATATGTTGTTTATATATTGAATAAATTTATATATAATATAAAATATAAGAATATAAATATATAAATGTATATACATGTAAATATTTTCAAAATATATACTGTATGTATGCATATTTATATATACATAATAAATATACACAGTACACACACATATATCATGAAAACAAAACTTTTATTTTGGATGCGATTAATCACAAGTAATCGTTTGACAGCACTAATATAAACTAATGAAAATTAGTTGGTTAGTTAATTCATGAATTCATTATTTGGTCATGCAGAAAAGTCACATTTAGTGAAACATATCATATTAAAGTGATAGTTCACCTCAAAATTTAAAATTTGTCATAATTTATTTACCCTCAAGTTCTTCCAAACCTGTATGAGTTACTTTCTTCTGTTGAAAAAAAAAAAAAAAAAAAGATGATTTGAAGAATACGTGGACCAAACTGTTGCTGGTCCCCATTGACTTCCAGTTCCATTTTTTTCAATTCTATGAAAGTGAATGAGAACCAGAAACTCTTTGGTTACCAACATTCTTCAGAATATCTTATTTTGTGTTCAGCAGAAGAACGAAATGCATACAGTTTTGGAATGACTTGAGGGTGAGTAAATTATGACAAAATTTTCATTTTTGGATGAATTATCCTTTAAAACGTTGTACTATTTTTATTTGTCTGCAGAACATGACTAAATTTCTAATAACAAATGCCCCTTGTACTCATTTTCAAGAACATAGTTTCACCCACAGTCAGGTGTGTCAAAACATACATGATAATAAGTACCATTAAACAGTTTCTCTGTAAATATGAAAGGTTATTACAGCAAACACCTTTCATATTTTATAGTCTGCCTTACATTAGTTGTGCTGTGTTGCTTTAGACATATTGACCTTAAGTTTGTTCCACTTTAGCAGCGTGTTGGTTTTGAGAGGTGTGTGTGCGTGTGTGTGTGTGTGTGTGTGTGTGTGTGTGTGAGAGAAAAAAAAGTGAAAGTGAAAGTCGTGACGTATTGTCAAGTATGGTGACCCATACTCGAAATTGGTGCTCTGCATTTAACCCATCCAAGTGCACACACACAGCAGTGAATAGTGAACAAACGCACACACACACACCGTGAACACACACCCGGAGCAGTGGGCAGCCATTGCTCCAGCGCCCGGGGAGCAATTGGGGGTTCGATGCCTTGCTCAAGGGCACCTCAGTCATGGTATCGAAGGCAGAGAGAGTGCTGTTCATTCACAATCCCCACCTTCAATTCCTGCCGGTGTGAGAATCGAACCGGCAACCTTCAGGTTACTAGCCCAACTCTCTAACCATTAGGCCACGGCTTCCCCTAAAAATCCTAAAAAAGAACTGGTGGTTGAGGACACAAATGTGTATAATTACATGGGTACTACAACGTGAAAGTGGTTTATGAGGACACTGCCTATGTCCCCGTAAACCAAAAGGCTTAAAAAAACATACAACATTTTTAAAATTCTAAAAATGCACAAAGTTTCCTGTAAGGGGTAGGTTTAGGTGTAGGGTTGGTGTAGGGCAATAGCACATACAGTTTGTACAGTATAAAATTACGCCTATGGAGAGTCCCCTTAAACCACAAATGTGAGTTTGTGTGTGTGTGTGTGTGTGTGTGTGTATCATCTGTGCCGCCTCATTAGCTCTGTAGGAATGTGAAACACTTCTCATCAACAGGTCCTCCATTATCTTCACTGTTTGACACACACGCACACACACTAATACTCTTGCTCTTTAATTAGAAAGGATTTTAATGTTCAGCAGGTTTCATCTCCTCCAAGCCCCTCTGACATCCATCTTTCATTACAACTTGTTAACCGCAAGTAGTGTATATAAATGTGTGTGCGTGTCTGGGCTTAATCAGTTTCCCAACTCTGAGACAGACAAACTAAGAACAACACAGAATTACACTCTCACTCACAGCCAAGCACACTTTCACCCAAACAAAGCCATATATTATTTTCCAATTTGTGCAACATGACACTCTCAAATCAAATATAACTGCTGTGGGCATCTACAGACCTTATCTCTAAGAGAGAGAGAGAATACTGCAGAGTTTACCAGCCACACCATAGGATTTCTTAAAGGTAGGGTAGGTGATGCTGGAGAGGCTAGCTATAGCACGCTAGCTTTGAAAGCATAAGATCCCACCTTCCCTGCAAACCATTCTCCAAAGCCACGCCTCCTCCAAAACACATGAACGCACTCCGACAGATCAGTGGCTAACCAACGACACGATGAGAGATGGTGTGGGTGGAGATTTGAATGCAGCAATGTCACATTACCTAATGTCTCATTCACCAGTGAGAAAACATTAATGTACAAAGCGCATAATATTATAACGCCTTCCATTCTCGCTCAATCTGCAGTAGCTTAATGGACCGCGCTGATGACGTATCATGTCTGCGCGAACAGGGTTCAGAGGTTCCCTTACAAAAAAGAAGTTTATTCAAGTGTGCTATTAGTATACTTCTTTTAAACTAAAAATAGGAAAGTATACTTTTAGTCTACATTTATGTACTTCTCAGAAATGGGCTTTATGTACTTCTCAGAAATATACTTAAAATGACATTTCAGTATACTTGACTTATACTTAGAAAAAGTCTAAATACAGCGGGTACGGAAAGTATTCAGACCCCCTTAAATTTTTCACTCTTTGTTATATTGCAGGCATTTGCTAAAATCATTTAAGTTCATTTTTTTTCCTCATTAATGTACACACAGCACCCCATATTGACAGAAAAACACAGAATTGTTGACATTTTTGCAGATTTATTAAAAAAGAAAAACTGAAATATCACATGGTCCTGAGTATTCAGACCATTTGCTGTGACACTCATATATTTAACTCAGGTGCTGTCCATTTCTTCTGATCATCCTTGAGATGGTTCTACACCTTCATTTGAGTCCAGCTGTGTTTGATTATACTGATTGGACTTGATTAGGAAAGCCACACACCTGTCTATATAAGACCTTACAGCTCACAGTGCATGTCAGAGCAAATGAGAATCATGAGGTCAAAGGAACTGCCTGAAGAGCTCAGAGACAGAATTGTGGCAAGGCACAGATCTGGCCAAGGTTACAAAAAATTTCTGCTGCACTTAAGGTTCCTAAGAGCACAGTGGCCTCCATAATCCTTAAATGGAAGACGTTTGGGACGACCAGAACCCTTCCTAGAGCTGGCCGTCCGGCCAAACTGAGCTATCGGGGGAGAAGAGCCTTGGTGAGAGAGGTAAAGAAGAACCCAAAGATCACTGTGGCTGAGCTCCAGAGATGCAGTCGGGAGATGGGAGAAAGTTGTAGAAAGTCAACAATCACTGCAGCCCTCCACCAGTCGGGGCTTTATGGCAGAGTGGCCCGACGGAAGCCTCTCCTCAGTGCAAGACACATGAAAGCCCGCATGAAGGACTCCAAGATGGTGAGAAATAAGATTCTCTGGTCTGATGAGACCAAGATAGAACTTTTTGGCCTTAATTCTAAGCGGTATGTGTGGAGAAAACCAGGCACTGCTCATCACCTGCTCACCAATACAGTCCCAACAGTGAAGCATGGTGGTGGCAGCATCATGCTGTGGGGGTGTTTTTCAGCTGCAGGGACAGGACGACTGGTTGCAATCGAGGGAAAGATGAATGCGGCCAAGTACAGGGATATCCTGGATGAAAACCTTCTCCAGAGTGCTCAGGACCTCAGACTGGGCCGAAGGTTTACCTTCCAACAAGACAATGACCCTAAGCACACAGCTAAAATAACGAAGGAGTGGCTTCACAACAACTCCGTGACTGTTCTTGAATGGCCCAGCCAGAGCCCTGACTTAAACCCAATTGAGCATCTCTGGAGAGACCTAAAAATGGCTGTCCACCAACGTTTACCATCCAACCTGACAGAACTGGAGAGGATCTGCAAGGAGGAATGGCAGAGGATCCCCAAATCCAGGTGTGAAAAATTGTTGCATCTTTCCCAAAAAGACTCATGGCTGTATTAGATCAAAAGGGTGCTTCTACTAAATACTGAGCAAAGGGTCTGAATACTTAGGACCATGTGATATTTCAGTTTTTCTTTTTTTAATAAATCTGCAAAAATGTCAACAATTCTGTGTTTTTCTGTCAATATGGGGTGCTGTGTGTACATTAATGAGGAAAAAAAAAAGAACTTAAATGATTTTAGCAAATGGCTGCAATATAACAAAGAGTGAAAAATTTAAGGGGGTCTGAATACTTTCCGTACCCACTGTATATTTGAGATATACTTGTGCTCCTAGAATCTGTGTATTCATTGTTATATGATAGGGGGCGCTAGTACACATCTTCTGTACAGAATTTCCAAAAAAACACAAGTGAAGAAGAAACCAAAACAACATGCTTCCACATGCAATCTAACACGATCATCAGACATAAAACAGCATCAAAACTGTGTAACATTATGGAATAAAATGTCGACCAGTGAAGAGGTAATAATGACTGTCAAGCTTTGGGGTGTTGATTGACTCCATCTACGTTTTTACTCCAATTCATAGTCTTTTTTCAGCTTTTTGTTCAAAATGTTTATTTTTTATTTATGAAACTTCCCCAAGTGTTTAAAAAAAATGCATGAAGCTAGAATAAAATGTTTTTGTTTACAAGCAGATACCCTGTTCTTTCTAATGATGTTTTGTATGTTCAGATATTCATATAACAAAATATATACAAATTAATACCTAAATAGGGACATAGTATTATACATAAAGTATGATGTAAAGTTCACTTAAAGAAAACTTGCGAGTATACTTGCAGTATAAAACTACTAAACTAGTAGTTTACTGAGACTATACTTCAAAGTATACTAAAAATGCTACTACAAGTATTTAATTAGTAAACTATCAGTATACCTATAAGTTCACTTTTAGTATAGTTGCAGTACAAGATAAAAACTTTGATGTAAACTAGTTGTGTACTCAAAGTTTACTACTGTTATACTTAAAGTATACTTTTATATACAGGTGCATCTCAATAAATTAGAATGTCGTGGAAAAGTTCATTTATTTCAGTAATTCAACTCAAATTGTGAAACTCGTGTATTAAATAAATTCAATGCACACAGAGTCTTTGGTTCTTTTAATTGTGATGATTTTGGCTCACATTTAACAAAAACTCAACAATTCACTATCTCAACAAATTAGAATTTGGTGACATGCCAATCAGCTAATCAACTCAAAACACCTGCAAAGGTTTCCTGAGCCTTCAAAATGGTCTCTCAGTTTGGTTCACTAGGCTACACAATCATGGGGAAGACTGCTGATCTGACAGTTCTCCAGAAGACAATCGTTGACACCCTTCACAAGGAGGGTAAGCCACAAACATTCATTCCCAAAGAAGCTGGCTGTTCACAGAGTGCTGTATCCAAGCATGTTAACAGAAAGTTGAGTGGAAGGAAAAAGTGTGGAAGAAAAAGATGTACAACCAACCGAGAGAACCACAGCCTTATGAGGATTGTCAAGCAAAATCGATTCAAGAATTTGGGTGAACTTCACAAGGAATGGACTGAGGGCTGGGGTCAAGGTATCAAGAGCCACCACACACAGACGTGTCAAGGAAATTGGCTACAGTTGTCGTATTCCTCTTGTTAAGCCACTCCTGAACCACAGACAACGTCAGAGGCGTCTTACCTGGGCTAAAAGAAGAAGAACTGGACTGTTGCCCAGTGGTCCAAAGTCCTCTTTTCAGATGAGAGCAAGTTTTGTGTTTTGTTTGGAAACCAAGGTCCTAGAGAGGAGGAAGGGTGGAGTTGCTTGAAGTCCAGTGTTAAGTTTCCACAGTCTGTGATGATTTGGGGTGCAATGTCATCTGCTGGTGTTGGTCCATTGTGTTTTTTGAAAACCAAAGTCACTGCACCCGTTTACCAAGAAATTTTGGAGCACTTCATGCTTCCTTCTGCTGACCAGCTTTTTAAAGATGCTGATTTCATTTTCCAGCAGGATTTGGCACCTGCCCACACTGCCAAAAGCACCAAAAGTTGATTAAATGACCATGGTGTTGGTGTGCTTGACTGGCCAGCAAACTCACCAGACCTGAACCCCATAGAGAATCTATGAGATATTGTCAAGAGGAAAATGAGAAACGAGACCAAAAAATGCAGATGAGCTGAAGGCCACTGTCAAAGAAACCTGGGCTTCCATACCACCTCAGCAGTGCCACAAACTGATCACCTCCATGCCACGCCGAATTGAGGCAGTAATTAAAGCAAAAGGAGCCCCTACCAAGTATTGAGTGCATATACAGTAAATGAACATACTTTCCAGAAGGCCAAAAATTCACTAAAAATGTTTTTTTTGTATTTATTTATTTTTTTTATTGGTCTTATGAAGTATTCTAATTTGTTGAGATAGTGAATTGGTGGGTTTTTGTTAAATGTGAGCCAAAATCATCACAATTAAAAGAACCAAAGACTTAAACTACTTCAGTCTGTGTGCACTGAATTTATTTAATACACGAGTTTCATAATTTGAGTTGAATTACTGAAATGAACTTTTCCATGACATTCTAATTTATTGAGATGCACCTGTAATTAGGATCTGAAGGAGCAGTTGATAATTACAGGCAGGTGTGTTTGATAAGGGTTGGAACTGATCTCTGCAGGAAGGTAGATCTCCAGGACCAGGGTTGGGCACCCCTGTTGTAGATTAATAGTGCAGGCTCTATGAGGGCTGTCCGTGCAGGGCTAGTGCTAAGGGGCCAACGTTTTGCCAATGAGCAAATTCTCAGGGGCCCTGTGCTGGCAGCCCGCTGGGGGCCCTTAGGCTAGCCCTAAGTGGGCCCGTAAAGGGCCACCGCAGGCCTGTTTGCAGGGCCATGTTGGTGGTGCTTCTCTTCAGTTCACCCCACTCATTTTCTGTAGGGTTCAGGTCAGAGGACAGGGACAGCCATGGTAAAAGATTCATTTTGTGCTCAGTGACCCATTTTTGTGTTGATTTTGATGTTTGTTTTGGATTACTGTCCTGATGGAAGATCCAAACACGGCCCATTATAAGATTTCTAACAGAGGCAGTCAGGTTTAGATTTTTTATCTGTTGATATTTGAGAGAATCCATGATGCCATGCATCTGAACAAGATGTCCAGGAGCTCCGGCAGAAAAACAGGCCCACGACATTAAAGATCCAGCAGTATATTTAACCGTGGGCATGGGGTACTTTTTTATCCCTGTTTGTAGTAAACCCACCTAGTGGATTTGCTGCCAAAAAGCTCTTTTTTTTTTTTTTTTTCAGTTTCATCTGACCGTAGAAGCCAGTGCCATTTGAAGTTCCAGTCGTGTCTGACAACTGAATATGCTAGAGATTGTTTTTGGATGATCGAGGAGAATTTTTCTTGAAACCCTCTTGAACTATATGTGGTTATGTAGGGGCTGTTTGATATATATATTTTTTAGGCTTTCTAACTCCAAGACTCAACTTATCTCTACAATTCACCAGCTGTGATCCTTGTAGAGTCTTTGGCCACTCAAACTCTCCTCCTCACCGTGCATTAGGACGATATAGACACACGTCCTCTTCCAGGCAGATTTGTAACATCTTTAGTTTAGTTACTTTCAATTGTTTTACTTCAATGATAGGTTAAAATTTTGTGAATTTTTTGAATGAAAGATCAAAAGGATAAACAATGCAGATTTATTTTCACAGCCACTTTTGCTCAGATTTACCAAGGGTGCCAATATTAGTGGAGGGCACTGTACATGTTGACAGGCAGGTAGAGCAGCCTATCGTAGCCCTCGGACCGAGGGATATGATTGGACGAATATTTTGTAGTCCTACGCCTTCCACAGATGACATAAATACATTTAGACCATTTAAAAACTTAGTGATTGCTATCGGGATGTGAAGAGACTTTCAACCAGCATAACAAAAAATATTTTTGAACCAAATCAACTGGGCTGTGTTTCCCAAAAGCATCATAAGCTTAAGTACATCGTAGACCCATTGAAACCAATGGAGCTACGATCAACATAGGCTTACAATGTTTTTGGGAAATGCAGCCCTACCTAGTTTTTAACTTCTGCTATTAATTTAGCAGGAACCCACATACTGTACAGACTCTTTCCAACCTTTACTTTTTGTACAATTGTTGTACAATTGTTGGTTATTTTTTTGGAAACCATACTTTTTTCAAGCAATAAAATATGATAGTTTAAACATTAAAGAAAGACTGCAGTTGATTTCAATTTATCTGCTTGCGTAAATAGCAATGACAATGTTATTGAAATAATTTCATAAAAAACTGCGATTGGCCTTTTTGTTATTAGATTTCTCTGCATACACTACTGTTAAAAATGTTGGGGTTGGTAAAATTGTGTTCAGTTGATCAAAAATAGAGTAAAAACATTCATAAATATGAAAAAATGTGAATAAAATTAATATATTAATAATATATAATAACTATCATTACAATTTAGAATGTGATGTTTAGTTTCCTGTGATGGCAAAGCTTAATTTCCCAATACTTCAGAAATCATTCTGATACACTGATTTGATGCTTTTGAAACATCAATGTTGAAAACAGTTATGCTGCTTATTTATTCTTTGTGGAAACTATGATAAATTTTTCAGGATTTTTTGATGAATAGAAAGTTCAAAAGAACAGCATTTCTTTTAAATATAAATCTTTTGTAACATTATAACTGTCTTCACTGTTACTTTTCATACATTTAATGCATCCTTACTGAATAAAAGCATTATCTCTTTCAAGAAAAAAAATATCACTGGCCACAAACGTTGAACCATTTGACCATTTATTAGCACTGCGACTAAGTGCTGATTCTTGTATGTAAGCCACTGAAAGTCATCTAGTCAGAACCAGATTAAAACTTACCTAAAACTTCAGTGCTACTTGGTTGGTGCCTTACAAGCACTGGTATTTCCCTCTGGAAATCCAGTTTCCAATTGCACTCTTTGCCAAAGACAACAGCGTCTGCTGAGAGATAGATTTATTGCCTTATTTGAGATAAAGCCTCCCGCCATCTTCTGTTTGTATCATGAACAGAAGGTTCATTCACCCTCTTCAGGTCACTGGATGAACCTGGCAATAACTGGTATGTGAAGCTTGTGTTTGTTTAAACATTATTTAGCTGCCATATAGTCAAGAGTTCAGGCAACACAAATGGTTGACTGGCAGTGAACAGGCAAATGAGATTTACAGTAATCTCTCTCTTTGATGAGGGAACCGGCATCATGCATTTCTTTTAGGGCCCATCAAGGTTAAATATGGCGGTTGGAAGTCTTGGCACTAGTTCATGCTTTGATTGCATTTCTGTGAAAGGAAATATCTGAGCAGGGAGGAGCATGTGGATTTGGTCACATATTCTTCTTTTGTTACTTATTATGTGTGGTTTGATATATATTATGCATTTTTGGAAGTTATCTGGCTTCTGTTGCATGTCTTCTTTAAGGGAAATAGACCTCTGTCCTTTATCCTCACATCTTGAAAGAAGAACGATCACGTGACCTGCAGATGGAATAGCTTTGGCTCTGTGTTTAAAAGATGCTGAAGGTGAATCCAAAGGTTTTAAAGGAATAGTTCACCCAAAAAATTACAATTTGCTGAAAATTTACTTACCCTCAGGCCATCCAAGATGTAGATGAGTTTGTTTGTTCATAGGAACAGATTTGGAGAAATGTAGCATTACATCACTTGCTCACCAATGGATCCTGTGCAGTGAATGGGTGCCGTCAGAATGAGATTCCAAACAGTTGATAAAAACATCACAATATTCCACAATTAATCCACATGACTCCTGTCCAACAACGAACATCTTGTGAGACAAAATACTCCAAGCTATTGCTTCTGGCTAGTAAACAAGTCCTCTATCTGTAATAATGATTTCTCTTAATTTTAATATTTTAATTTAAATTTAATTAAAAATATTTATTTAAAAATAAATTATTTTTAAAAACTTGCTGATGCCAATAAAATAAAATAAAATACTAAAATAGAAGAGAGTAGTATAAATATTATTTCACAGTATTAACTGTTTTTACTGTATTTTTGTACAAATAAACAAAGTCTTATTGAGCTTAAAAACTTCCTTCAAAAACATTACAAAAATCACACCAGCCCCAAATTTTTGAATGATAACAGTCAGGGCTTGACATTAACTTTTTTGCTCACCGGCCACTGTGGCTATCCAAATTTACTAGCCACTCAGCATTGTCACTGGCCATAATTTTGTTGTTGGGAAATTACGTTTTATATGACTTAATAATGCATACAGAAACGTATTTAAATTGATTTCCAGGTCATTTTTGAAAGGGCATTTTTCCCTAAACGTATCGAATGCATGCATCATCTTTCATATCAAATTCTTACATTTTATTAATAATTTCACTTAATATAATAAGATAATATAGGGCTGTTACCAATCATATGAAATCAGTCTCTACAAAATCGATCTTTCCACTGCAGAAGAAACAGAAGTGACTGGAGCGGCATTCAGATGCATTTACACAGACAGTTCAGTGTAGCTGAAATGTAGCATGAATGGATTTACACTGCATGCAAAATTATAACAGCATAAATAATGTTGTGAGCTCAGTGTTTTAAAATATATATATTTTTTAATATACAAATATGAAATGTTGGAAAAAATGCAAAGATAGGCTACTATGAAAGTAAACCGCCAGTAGGTGTTAATCTTAATTAATGAGTCATTGAAGCACGCCTTCAAACGATTCGTTCAGACAGCTGATTCATTCAAGAATGAAGCAAGTGCCTGTCCTTATGAATGGACCACTGAATCATTGACTCAAATGATTCAAAATTCAAAAACGTGAATCATTCAGTAACGAAACACCGCAGTGTGTTGCTCAGAGATGCGCAACTGTTCTGCTGTGATCTTTGTTTGGAACTATTGTCATTAACCAAATGGAGCTAAAACAGTCAACGTTGACAATATATCCTTTCAATAAATTCAAATTCAAATATTGAACTAAAATTAACTACTTGTTTTAACTCTTGTATGAAATGTCAAATTTGCAGTTGTGGTTTTCAGGGAACTTCCCTCTCTTGGTCGCGTCATGTTGTTTAACTAGGCTCTCGACGAAATTTCGGTGCTGTTGGATGTTTTAATTAGATTAGTTGCTCGGTCAGTCAAGTGAAATTCTCTTCTTTCACTTGCCCCTTCAAAAAATTTACTCTACTTGTCTGGACAAGCATTAATGTCGAGCGCTGTTACTGTATATAAAATTCAACCTGCCAGAGTGGCTAGTGGGAGTGACTGTGTTAACCGCCACAGCTAAAATCCACCCGCATTTGGCGGGTGTTAATGTCAAGCCCTGATAACAGTGTATGTTCAGCATTTTGTTGCCCAAACTGACTTCTGTCCATTGCGACCTTGTTTTCTTTAGCATCAAATAACATGGGACAAAAATCTTTTGCTATCATCTGAAACCACTGTTTTGTATTTTTCTTTCAAATAATGGTTAGATAATAGTCAAAGACAATATCTCTAGATAAAGATTTCATGGTGTATCAGCCTTGATGTCAGCATAATATTTTCCCCCACGCAGGTTTCTGTCAGTGTCTCGTATAAGAGTTGTATGACGGTGCTTTCTCAACCTGTTTGTGACCTGTGTCTGATACATCTGTTTGCACGCAGGGCGAGTGTACCGTCATGTTGTAACAAGAGAAACTGACATTTCGTACAGAGGGAGGAGGGAGGAGGGATGAGGGAGTGCGCTGCTTGAATTCCCAACGTTTAATGTTCCACATCTGCAAGCGTGATCGCTGTTGAAAATCATTTCATGACAAGTCATTGTGGCTGAATGCGCGGCAGCTGAGCCATGGCTCATAATTTGTGTGTTTCCCACTGCCATGTTGCTGCTTGACAAAGTGTGTGTATATGTGGGAAATAAAAATGGAAACATATCTAAGTCTGATCGTTTACACGTCTGAGGCCACAGGTGGTGTATTTCAGGCTTTGTGATCAGTCTCCATGGAGACAAAGAATATTAATGCATAAGGTGCCAAATTTACTCTTTCATTGCCTTTCTATCCCTTTCTATACCTACTCTTACAGGAAAGAGAGTCCCCACTTACACTTACAACTACTACAGCTCTGTCTTTTGCTGTATTCAATGAGGTTTTTAATAAGTATACCTATGTTAATAAAGTCTTATTATTAAAAAGGGTTTCTACTGTAATATATATATATATATATATATATATATATATATATATATATATTATGAAGAACAGCATTTATTCAAAATAGAAATATTTTCTAACAATATAAAATATAAATCTGTCACAATTTTATCCTTTTAACACATACTTGCTGAATAAAAGTATTCATTTCTTTTAAAAAAGAAAGAAAAAATTTACTGACCCCAAACTTTTGAATTGTAGTGTATATTGTAACACAAAATTTCTATTTTGAATAAAAAAAGTATCACAGGTCCCAAAAATATTAAGCAGCACAACTGTTTCCAACATTGATTGTAAATCATATTAGAATGATTTCTGAAGGATCATGTGACTGAAGACTGGAGTAATGATGCTGTAAATTCAGCTTTGCTTCACAGGAATAAATTATATTTTAAAGTATATTAAAATAGAAACTGTTATTTTAAATTACAATAATATTTCACAAAATTACAGTTCCCCTTCAGGAACTCGAGCTGCGTCTGAAAAAACGCTAGGGGAATGCCTTCAGCATGACCATGCTCTGAATCACATGTGTAATCAGTCCAATGGAAGGGCGAGACGTCACGGGCGGGGTGACGTAGCGACCAGGAAGCTTAAAAGCACGTGCGGTGAAACCGGAGTCAGCTTTTTCTGTCATTCAGCAAGCGCTCTGTGTGTGTACAGTCATTCTCTTTTGTCAGTCTTATTTGGTCAAGGGGTCAAGGCTCACTCGACCCGAAGTGTGGCTGCCTCCAAGGACTTCTTGGCAGGTGTGTCTATGCAGGACATCTGCAATGCTGCGGGATGATCCACGCCCCTAACTTTCGTGAGGTTCTATGGCCTTGATATGCGAGCCACTCTGGGCTCTTCTGTTCTCTCATCCTAGTACACACTAGGCAGGGATTTGTCAGTCTGGTGGCATGGGCATCTCGTTCCCCTAGCGTTTTCGGACGCAGCTTGAGTTCCTGAAGGGGAACGTCTCAGGTTACGCATGTAACCATGGTTCCCCGAAGGGAACGAGATGCTGCGTCTCGAAGCCACACTTCCGGCATCCCTGATGTGCTTGCTTCAGTCCTAGAAGCTGACGCCGGTTCCACCGCATGTGCTTTTAAGTTTCTGTTCGCTACGTCACCCCGCCCGTGACGTCTCACCCTTCCATTGGACTGATTACACATATGATTCAGAGTCTGGTCACGCTGAAGGTATTCCCCTAGCTCTTTCGGATGCAGCGTCTCGTTCCCCTCGGGGAACCGTGGTTACATGCATAACCTGAGACGTTTTTTTTTTTCTGTATTTTTTATCAAATAGATGCAGCCTTAATGAAAATAGAAAACTTTAAAAACTTTAAAAACATTAAAAATCTTACTGATCCCAAACTTTTGAACGGCAATGTGTGTGTGTGTGTGTGTGTGTGAGTGCGTATACATACATTCAGAGTTAAAGGTCATCAAGATTAAAAAAAAATAATAATAATTCTATTTTTATTTCTATTATAAATAAATACTGGATTTTAGAACTTTCTATTCATCAAAGCATCCCGGAAAAAAAGCAAAAAAAAAAAAAAAAAGCACGGTTTCCACAAAAATATTAAGCAGCACAACTGTTTTCAACATTGATAATAATATGAAATGTTTCTTGAGTAGGAAATCTGGACATTAATGATTTCTGAAGGATCATGTGACACTGAAGACTGGAGTAATGACACTGAAAATTCAGCTTTGCATCACAGAAATAAATGACATTTAAAATATATTCGATTAGAAAAAAGGTTATATTTTAAATGATAATATTTCACAATATTAATGTTTTTACTGGATTTTTAATCAAACAAATGTAGTCTCGGTGAGCATAAGAGACTTCTTTTGGAAATATTTAAAAATCTTATCGATCTCAAAGCTTTGAACAGTAATGCTTTTTTCTTTGTGTTCAGTCGATTTGATTTTCCCCCCAAACCACATTCAGATCAGAGCAGCTTCTGCTGTGAGTCTGGCTCTTTACTCATGAATTTTGCAAGGGAATTATGACCCCTTGATCATAATTTCCACATTAAGATACATACACTCACCACTAGAGGCAGAGTGTAAAATCAGACACCATCCTCAGTGGTGCCCAAACCACAGAAACAAGTCTTGGATTGAGCTTTGTAAACGTGGTGAGTGAATTAATGCTGTGTTATTCTATAAAACAAAAACATTAAAGCAGTTAATCATGCACTACATACATCTCTCTTTCTTTTTCTCTCTATAATTGTCCATGTTTATGTTTCAGATAAACACAGACAAGGTTTCTGTATCAAAACAAGACATGTATGATTGTATGTCTTTATAACAGCATGCAGGATGGTCATGTGGTGATGTGTTATAAATAACAGCGCTCTGTACAGTATATTTGTAAAGGTTGAGACATGAACACAAAGAAGAGCTGTTGTTAGTGCTTGATATCCATTATGGTGCAGATTTGACTGAACATAAATAGCCCAGTGAACATAAATATGACATGTAGTTTATCAGAAAACCCTGGCTCATATTATCACAGTTTTCAATATTTCAGTGCATCAATCAGCAGCATTTGAGGCATTATGTTAAAGTAAAAATAAATTTGTCTCTTGTTTCTCTTCATAAAGAAAAAATGGAAGTTACACAACCCGGAATATTCCTGTAGATTAATTCTTAACAAACATGTTAAACAAGAAAGAAAGAGACCAAGTTGTAAGCAAATGGACTTTAAATTTGACTGAGCTTTTGTTGCTTATGAGTAAACAATCTCAAATGCATTATGAATAATGTGACATTATCAAAAGAATTCCTGGAAACGCAGTCAAACCTGCATTCATATCTTTCATAGTTATTTGTGCAATTCTCAGAATTCTTTTGTCATGCATAAAGAGAAAAATGTTTGATGAAATGTGCATATTTACAATGGTTTTATAAAGGTTGTATTCAGATAGCTTGGTGGTGGTCTGTTATCTAGTTATTGACTTTTTAGGGATGAAGTGGATTTATGAAAGGGTTTTAAGATTCGTTTCTCTATGTAGGTGATGCATTGTGACCTTGTGGGCCATCTTTTGACCCTCTGTGATTAGGGACGGGGTCAGAAGTTGAGAGGGTGATGACATCCCGCCCTGGGTCCTGTTATGCCAATTATTGGGGATTTTTATAGTTTCACCAACTATAAGCACTTTAACATCCATGGAGATTTATTATTATTATTATTATTATTATTATTATTATTCAATAGTTATTATTTTTTATTATTAATTATAATCTATTCTGAGACAAAAAGGCCTGCAAATATTTTATCATAACTTCATAATTTAATTTTCTTATTTTCAAATGCCTTTTATATATTTATTGTTTTACTCTTGTCCCATATGAATCTTTAAAACCTAGATAGCCTTAAGATTGATTGAAATTTTAAAGCCATTTTGATATTTATTATATCAAATTAATATACTTTCCCCCTCAAGTCTCTTTCATTTGTAGCATAATTTTCATCCAAAATCAACAACAGTGCCCCTAATAATCTTGAAAATTAATGCAAATGTTTAAGTTTGTGCACTTTTTTTGACCAAAGAGACAACAGATGAAAAATGAGACGTGGGGAAAAATCTCAAGGTAAAAATCATTTGTTCATATTTTTATTGTGCTTTTTTTTGTACAGTCCAGCTGTAATTGTCAAATTATGCAAAAAGTTAAATATTTTAATTGTTAATTTAATTTAAATTTAATTGTAGTTTGAAAGTACAAAATAATAACTGTAAAATTTGCCATATCAAGGCAAGCAATTTTTATTTATTATCATTATTATTATTATTATTTATTTTTTTTTACAAAAATACTGAAAGTGCTTTTTCCATCACAGAATGCTATTATATTTTAAGATATGGTGTAAATGACACTGACTTGGATTACTTTCAGAAAAAAATGTAAAGAATTGCCCTGTGATGCATGTGTGTCTACAGTTGGACATTGTTAGTGGACAATATAAAGACAATACAAATTGCGATTTATGAGAGTTTCTAAAGGTTCACATGGCCAAAAGTGCCCATAGCTGAAGAAACACAGTTACACAGATATATACACAATTACTCTGATGACGACAGACTTTTGGCAGTTTGTTCTGGGGTTCCAGTAAAGGACGTTATTGCTGAATCTGACTCATGGATCAGGGCCTGGCAGGACAGATGTGTCTTATCAGAAGTGGAGGCATTAAAAAGTTGTGTGTGTGTGTGTATAACTGTAAGACTTCAAATCTCAGTGTGGACAGCCAAGGCTTTCCAGTCAGAGACAGAAGATGAGTGTATTATTAAAGGTCTGGAAAGAATGAACGCAGCAGACTATAACAACATGTGCGAGTGTATCGAGGAATGTGCGTGTTAAAAAATGAGCGACTGTGTCTCCATTTTAAATGGCAACTGGTGGAAATAAATTTCCTTGTTGGAAAGTCCACTTGAAACCAGCTGGTAGGTGATTTTACATGCTTTGTAGCTCGTCACAGAGTGGATTGATTTTCCTTAACACATTTTTCACAAACTTTTTTGGTCTGTGACTTATTTTTAAAGGCAAAAGTTCTTGCAACCAACAACATACAATTAAAATATACATTTCAAGATTTATTATATACAGTAACTGGCAAATTATGTTCTTACACCTTTTACTGTAATGTCAGTTAACAAGTAAAAATCTAAATTAATGTTACATTTAAAGGGATAGTTCACCCAAAAATGAAAATTCTGTCATTAATTACTCACCCTCATGTCGTCCTAAACCCATAAGACCTTTGTTCATCTTCGGAACACTAATTAAGATATTTTTGATGAAATCCGAGAGCTTTCCGACCCTGCATAGATAGCAACGCAACTTCATAACTAGGGATGTGCCCGAAGTCGAATACCTTATTCAGAAAGGCACGGATAATGGCTTCAAAACGAATAACGGTTGAATAACAGAAAAAAATATTCGAAAAAAAATATATAAAAACAAGATCTGGCAACATGGCGGAGCGGAGTGGAGGCTGCACTTGCGCCAAGCTCCTTCACTCCTGCGTTTCGCAGCTGCTGCGAGTCAGCCACATGAATTTATTCAGCGACATGCTTTTAAATAATTTTTCATATGTTTTCAAATTTTATTTTTGAACATGAAACATTTACGGAGGTCTAGGCCTCATATCTGGCTATGGGCCTGGATGTGTAAAGTGAATGAACGTAAACTATAGCCTATATGAATGAAATGAGTGCAAATCAATAGCCGCATTAGTGTCTATGCGCGTCTCTCAGAAATCAGAGCTTTGTCTGGAGTTATATCATCAACTCGACAAAAATATCCTAAAAACGGTCCTAACTTCAAACCTTTTCGAAATCCAACTGTAAAAACGCATTACATTAGCCCTTTTCGTGAATGGCATTAAATTTAATTATACAAGACGAAGAAAAGCGATGTTTGATCAAGGCTTTTGGAGGGTCCAAATGATTTGTTGCGCTCTGTTGATAAACTCGTAATTGATCACAGACTCCCGCAACACATGATCTAAGTTACTTAAAGTTCAAGCGAGCTTTATTGTCATTCTGCTATGAGTAGGCTACTGAACACTTTCTTTCCATTTCTATTTTTTTTCAGCCTCTTTTTTTCTACTAGTGCTCTTATTAAAGATTTTGGATGCTTGTCTCGTCAAATTTGTACACAAAGTTTCACTGGAAAATAAGAAGAATAAAGTTATTTTTCTTTTTTGATAAAGTTTTAAATAGAAGATATTTACAAAGTTATAATTTTAATTAAAAAAACACTTTCCTTAGTTATACAAGGCATATTTGTTAAATGAAAACTACGAATCGAACAGATTTGCATTTAAAATTGTATTTTCATGTAATTTGACGAACTTCCGGTTTAAACCACGCCAACTTCCGGATCTATCCGAATACAGATACAAGTAATTTTGAGATTGTCACAGATACAGATACAAATAATGGCTCCGCTGCACACCCCTATTCATAACATTACAGCTGAACCACTGATGTCACATGGACTATTTTAATGATGTCATTTTACATTTACATTTAGTCATTTAGCAGACGCTTTTATCCAAAGCGATTTACAAAGTAGAAGCAATCAAACCAACGAGATTTCATCAAAAGTCTCGGTTAGTCTAGCACTGTCAGGATTAGACTGTCTTTGTGTTTTTCTCCCTGTGACCCAGTTTCTCCCTCATATGCCTTTTTTTGGTCGTTCCTGTTCCTGTCCTCATTGTCTAATTATTAGTTGATTCCCGCACCGGTCTGTCCCTCGTTAAGTTTAGTATATCATGTGAAGTCTGCCTCATGTTTCTGTAGCAAATTAGCTCAAAGGGGGAATATTAATTAATCATAACTCTTTATAATTAATTATAATATTTGGATAAGTTAATAGAATTAGCTTGATAAAGCAGAATTTACAGTACAATCAATTGACCAGGTCGTCTAGTGAACGCTCAACATTGATTATTTATGAATTCAAAGAAATCTTAATTTCCAGGGTAAGAGAAATACCCTTTTTAAGGTACATTACTACTCAGAGCATGTAACAAGATCAAAATTGTTAAATTGAGCAAGCAGGGAATCAGAAACAAATACTCATATGTATTGTGCACAAAGTTTTATTAACTAAATCACAAACACATAACTAGACTAAACAAACACATATACAGGTGCATCTCAATAAATTATAATGTCATGGAAAAGTTAATTTATTTCAGTAATTCAACTCAAATTGTGAAACTCATGTATTACATAAATTCAATGCACACAGACTGAAGTAGTTTAAGTCTTTGGTTCTTTTAATTGTGATGATTTTGGCTCACATTTAACAAAAACCCCTTTGCCACCCATGTTCCCATGTCCAGCCTAGAGAGGGCTGCGGTTTCCACGTCCTACCCGGAGAGGGCTCCGGTTCCCTTGTCCAGCTCAGAGGGTGCTCTCGATCCTGAGTTTAGCCCTGAAAGCCTGGAGGCTCACAAATGCCGGCCCTCCCACCCGCTCCTGCTTCTTCCTCCGCTGTCATCTGGCAGCCCCTCTACTCGCCCTCAGCCCACCATCTATACGGTGCGAGCTCTGCGGGACTGCCATCCTCCAGCGTCTCCGTGGCTAGAGTATCCCTCACCTCCGCCTCCAGCCTTCGAGGCCCGGACTCCACCTCGGCCCGTAGAACCAACAGCTCCACCTCGACTCCTAGCTCCCTCGCGTCCACCGTCACCCATTGATACTCCAGCTCCACCGGGCTCCCTCGTCCCTCCGGCTCTGCCTTGGTCGGGCGTCGACCTGCCATCGCCTCAGGACTCTGCTCCTCCGGCTCCTCCTCATCGCTCTGCTTCCTCCTGCCAGCTTCACCTTGGTCCTCAGTCGCTCCAGCTCCGCCGTGGATCTCTGGATCTCCGCCTCCGCCTCGGTCACCAGAGCTCTCGGCTCCACCCTGGCCCCCCGGATCCTCGGCATCCCCCTGGCTCGTTGGCTCTCCGTCTCCGCCTCGGGCTCCTGCATCACCTGCTCTGCCGCCGTTGGTCACAACCCTGGAGTCGGCGGCCATTCCTCCTCCATGGCTCCTCCCTCCGTCGGCTCCACCGTTATGACTGTGGCCTGGGTCCAGCTTGGCTCCTCCTGCTCCAAGCCCCTCCTGTCTCCTCCCTGTCTCCACCCTCCTTTGTCACCTCCCTGGTCTCTGTCTGCCGGCCCCCTCCCGGGTGTCCGTCCTCCTCCTGAGCCTCCTCCCAAGTTCCCACCCATCCCTCCCTCTGATGTAGTGTCTACGGCACGAGGACGCGCCTTCTGGAAGGGGGGTGTAATGTCAAGATTGGACTGTCTTTGTGTCTTGCTCCCCGTGACCCAGTTTCTCCCTCATATGCCTTTTTTTTGGTCGTTCCTGTTCCTGTCCTCATTGTCTCTTTATTAGTTGATTCCCCACACCGGTCTGTCCCTTGTTAAGTTTAGTATATTATGTGTAGTCTGCCTCATGTATCCTTGTCGGGTCTTAATCGTTATTCCTTGTGCTCTGTGTCTCCTATGCTCCCTGTGTTCCCAATGATTGGATAAATAAAGTCTGTTTTGTTGAAGTGATTCCTACGTCTTCTCGCTTCCAGCGCCTGAGAAACGTGACAAGCACAGTGCACATAACAAGGATTTTTTATTTTATTTTATAAATTAGACCAATACGAATAGAATAGAATAGAATAGAATAGAATAGAATAGAATAAGTAAGTGCTAGTATTAATTGGTCAGGTGATGGCGAAAAAGATGTGTCTTTAGATGTTTTTTGAAAATGGCTAAAGACTCAGCTGCTCGGATTGAGATAGGCAGGTCATTCCACAAGCTGGAAACAGTCCAGGAAAGGGTCCGTGAGAGTGATTTTGTGCCTCTTTGGGATGGCACCACGAGGGGTCGTTCACTTGCAGAACGCAAGCTTCTGGAGGGCGTGTAGGTCTGAACTAGCGAGTTTAGGTATATTGGTGCAGCGCCAGTGGTTGTCTTGTAGGCAAGCATCAGTACCATCAGTACCCAGTACCTGTCCTTACTACCTTTCTGGGCCTTGAACATGACCAGCACTCAGTTGTGCTGCTGTCTATGCAGGGTCAGAAAACTCTTGGATTTCATCAAAAGTATCTTAATTTGTATTCCAAAGACTAATGAAGGTCTTACGGGTTTGGAACAACATGAGGGTGAGTAATTAATGACAGAATTTTTATTTTTGGGTGAACTATGCCTTTAATATAATTAATACACTCATAACTTATAATAATGTTGTTTATTTTAATATATTTTTTTAAAAATTAAAAATATCATTTATGTAAAATGTGATTTCAAATGTAATTGATGTCAAAGCTGAATTTTCAGCATCATGACTCCAGTCTTCAGTGTCATATGATCCTTCAGATATCATAATATTATGCCAATTTGCTGGTCGAGAAACATTTCTTATTGTTATCAATGTTGAAAACAGTTGTGCTGATTAACATTATTGTGGAAACATCATTTGTTAGAAATAGAAGTCTTTTGTAAGATTAATATGTCTTTAAAATGCCTTTACTGTCACTTTAGATCAATTTACTGCATCTGTTCTGAATAAAAGTATTAATTTATTTAATAAAAGTTTTTGAGCAGTTGTATACATGTTAAAAACATACCATAAGATACAGTTAATACAAATCCCCTAAAAGGCATCTTTGGTGACCATGAGGAGTTTTGACCTCAAGCTTGAAAAATTCTGACCTAAAAGGAGTTTGAGCTGCTACAAGGCGACTGAATCCATCTTGGTCATGCTGGACCAGCAAAAAACCAGCTACCATGTTCCAAAATCAGCTTGATCTGTATTTTTCCCAGCAGGGAAACATCTCAGTCCAGAGCAATATGTCGCTTGTTCGATTGTTGTTGGCATGTGTGCGTCAGGACACGCTCATTTTTTCCAGAGCTGTGCGTTTGTGTGTCCTTTCTCTGCTTTGAGCTAATGTTCTATTATAAACACATCACAGGCCGTGTTTACACTGCATATATGCATGCGTCTTTTCACCGAACTGGCGAAAACAACCGTCTGAACACATCTCAAAAGACCGGGCCAATAAATCGGCCAAAAACCAGAGAAGCCTTTCACAAAGAGAGCAAGCTCCCGTCAAAGCCGTCCTAACCAGCATGACTACAAACACACTCATTAATTAGTCAACAGCTTAGTGATCTAACCACCCGCCAGGAGGGCAGGGTGGAGGTCAAAGTGAATGACCTTGTCTTCATCGGTCGTCGTGGCAACCGGGCCACCCGATCTGTCAAGCACTTCTTTTCAGCACAGTGGGAAAGCATGTTTGACCCACGACCCCCATCATCCTCTGCTCATTGGACTACAATTCCCAGCCATTGGGCATGGGAGTCAGGTTTGTGCAAGAGCCGCCAGTCAGGGCTAAAGTATAGCCCGGCACAAAAGCAGGCTGGAGCGAACACAGTGGGCTGGAAAAACTAGAAGTCTGGAGATGAATGCCCCGCTTTTCTTTCCAATTCACCCGAGGAGGAAGAAAAGGATGGAGCAGAAACACACAGAATTGAGTGGCAGGAAATGTTACTCTAGTTTCTTCAGTTTGAATGTGCTCCTTCCCTGCTTTCTTTGCTCTTTCGCCCTTTTCTTCCTCCATTGCTGTGCGCTGTCCCTTTCATGCCTCTCTCTCGCTCTTCGTATTGCTCCATCCTAATGGATTTATCTTTAGCTCGGCGCTGCGTCGAGAAGAGGAACATTGTGACATGGCCTATTTTGCTACAACAAGGCTCTTCCATTAGCATGGAGTCTGTAAATAAATAAATAACGGTTACAAAAGGTGCTCTCGTTGGGAAGATGGAACGTCTAGCATTCTGGTCTTCGTGCGCTGTGTTGAAGTCATTCACAACTATATACGTCATTCGGCTCTTTCCCAGGGGCGACTAACCTTCAGAACGAATTGCCAGAATTCATGGCCGAATGATTTAGATACTGTATCTTAGTCTCTAAAGGACGAAATGATTTGAACAAAGTTTCTCCTTGAGTTATAGTCTCAATATCATTCCCCTTTGGCCTCATATAAAGGTAACAGAGGAAGCAGAGGGAGTTTTAAAGTGGTTGACTGAGGGCTTCGTGACTCCAAGTTATATTAAAAACAATGTACTTTTAATCGTTTTCATTTTAATTGATTCTGTTTCTGAGCGGCTGGGTGACCCAGAAGTCCCCATGATTGTACATTTCAATCATAAGCAAGTCTTTTTGGCCTTCTGGAAATGTAAAAAATAATTATTTGTAATCGACTAAAGTTTATTTTAGTGTGTTGCTGTTTAATTTGAAGACATGCGTCTGGCTGGAAATGAAGTCTTTTTTAAAATGAGAAAACACCCAGACAATTAATTAGGACTTAAATTAAATAATTTTTAAATTACCTTGTTGATTTATTTGTCCACTGCAAATGAAAAACAGAAAGAAAGTGCACTGGAATTGGTTTAAGTTTAATAATTACTATGGAGATTTTGTTCAGTTAAATTAATGAATTACTTTTATAAATGAAACATTTACTAATTATTTTTTTCTTACCCCAATACAAGTTTTTTGTTGTTTTAAGGATATGTCTAAAAAAAAAACTTCTTGAGGTTTGTGTTTAAAATAAGAACAAACAATTTACCAATGGATTAAGAAAAATACACTTAATTCTTAATATACATTGAAATGGTGCTTCAAAAGTAAATTGTAAATTGACAATAGTACTGATAAATATTTTTTAGGTGCTGTGTGTAATTGTTTTTGATTGTATTATAGCATAAAAATACCATAATATGTTTGGAGATATTTAGGAAAAATACTAAGTTCACATTCTTGTTTCTCCAAAAAACAATGCTACAATCAGTTATTCTGCTTTGAATTGTGCTTTATGTGTCGGAATGTCTGTTTTTTTTTTTTTTTTTTTGGTCTGTGTGAATCCACCCACTGCTAATTTACCTAATAGTATTTCAACACCCGGGTTGCCAGTTGGCAGAAAATGCAACGTATTGCAGCCATGAAAGCCAGCAAACAAAATGAATCCAAGATCGCAGATTGTACACCTATTATTCTACATTTCTAAGATTCTAAAAAGCCTGTTTATCCATCTAAAAAGCTCCATGACCAAAGGCATATTAAAGCTTGGATAAATCAGCTCATCAATTTACAGTGTAAAGCTTGTTGCCTTTCATCGTCAGTCGCACTTGTTCCTGTTGCGTGTCCTCAGTGAGGAGGGAGTGGGAGAATTAACTCTCTCTAATGTTTTGAATTTGGACTGCAGTACCTATTTCATCTGCTAGCTGTCAATATTACATACTACACTTTTAATTAAAGGGATAATTTAAAAAAAAAATGAAAAATGAAAATTCTGTCATTCATTACTCATCCTCATGTCGTTCCAAACCTGTAAGAACTTTGTTCATCTTCAGAACACAAATTAAGATATTTCTGATGAAATCTGAGAGCTTTCTGACCTTGCATAAACAGCAACACGACTACCATGTTCAAGGCCCAGAAAGGTAGTAAGAACATCATTAAAATAGTCCATGTGACATCAGTGGTTCAACCGTAATATTATGAAGCTACAAGAATACTTTTTGTGCGCAAAGAAAACAAAAATAACAACTTTATTCAACAATTTCTTCTCTTCCGTGTCAGACTTCAACTCGTGGTCGCAACAATACCACAACAAATAAGATTAATTCTGACAGTTCACTCACACACTTCATTGTTTGCAGCAGTTTCTCACAATGAAATAGTAACAGGATATTTAAGTTGAGACAAAAAAACAAAAAGTGTGCTGGATGATGTGGATATTTACCTTGCAGACTTGCAAATGTCTTTTTCTTACCCTAATGGACTTTTGTTTTGTTTTGTTTTGTTTTTTGTTTAAATGTTACAGTTTTTTGAGGTTTGTTTAAAATAAGAACAATTTGCCAACTGAAAAAAGGAAAATACTCCCAATAGTTAAAAAAAAAAAAAGTATGAGGTTAGTTTTAATGAAAATACTTAGTGTGCTTCAAACAGAATTAGATCAGCTTGTAGCCAAAAAACTTCACTTCCAAATCTTAAATGGACTTTTTGTAGATTCAGGGTGTTTTAGTTCCTATTCCAAGATGTTACTTCTGCAGTTGTGTTTGTGAGTCAGACCACTGTCAAGGTTTTGCAAGATAATTATATCATGCTTTTTGAGGCAGAGGCGAAAGGATTCTGTTTGGGCATCCATAATTTCAAACACAAGATGTTTGTAGTAGGAATTCAAACTAAGATCTCCAGGCTACAAGTGTACCTTCTTGTGGTGAAGCTGATGCTAATAGATAAGACCATGAACTTGTTCAACCTTTTCCCTTGGCGTTCTCTCTCTTTCTCTGCATTTGCATCTTCTCCTTGCCTTCAATTACCCTCACCCATAATACATTTCTAAGGCGTGAGGTGTTCAGGGCCACTGCAGACCAAAGGCATCTTGAAGAGCGCTTGGCGAATAAAACCCTCCCTGCATACTCCACTTGTGCGCAGTCAGGAGAGAGCGAGCGAGAGCCTGTTTACCCAAAGCATGGTCTCAAGTGTGCTCGCCGCAACAGTGAATGGATAAACCCAGTGAACCCGTCCCAGCCGGGCCGCTTCAGAAAACAGTTGTACCTGCGCCACTGACCCAGGCTGAACCCCGGTAGCTTTCTGCAGCCGTGTCCGCATTGATCGAGGTCCCCGGGAGGCACTGATTTAAGGTCAGCCGTCCTCCTCCGCTTACAGATCTTTATCAGCACGAGCTGGGAAGCAGAACTGAGGCGGGAACAGCGTGGCACTGCAAACACTGACATACGAGAGCAGAGACAGTTCACGTCTCTCACGTTTGTTTCTCTTTCCTCTCTCGAGAGTCTCTCCCTCTGTCCTTTTTCTTCTCCAAGCTGTCAAATCTCCATCCATCACAAACATTGGCTTTTTCCACCCTCATCTGCATCAGTCTCTCCTACACATCTCTTGCGACGTCCTCAGCAGTGCGTGGTGTATTAACTGCGACACTGGAGATAGAGGCCTGTGCAGGAAGTGTATGTGGGTGTACGCCAGTGAGGATGGTTGAGTCCAGACTGGCTTTAATATAAAGCCAAAGGCTCTTCCTCTGGGTTGTTTATCTACCGCTCTTCTTCTTGGGCTCATTCTTTATCCCTCATCTGTTGATCTGTTTTTCCTTCTTCTTCCACTGCTCTTAATTCGAAATCCATTTGACCTGAACTGTCCTTCCTGTTCGCCTTGCCATTCCCGACTTGTCCATTGCCATGCCATGGAGATCCACTATTTTGCTATAAGCAAGACCGAAAAAAGTCCTTTCCTTATTTTCAGATTGTTAGTATTGACATTTAATTTAAAATAATTCGATTTTTTTTTCTTATACAGTATGAATGCAGTGTCTGGTTAGCAGAATTTGTCAAGGGAGTTGAAACTGTTTAGCTGTGTGTGGATATTATGGAAGTGTTAAAAGAACTTTTATGGCACATCAGTTTAATCTACACTCTCAGGAAAAAAAAGATACGAAAGCTGTAACTGGGGCCCTTTTTAAAAGTTACTAATATGTGTCATTTGGGCACTAATATGTACGATTAATATGTATCTTTAAGGTACTAATATGCACCATTTAGGGGTAAATAAGGTACAGAGGTGTATACCCTTAAATGGTTAGTTCACCCAAATATGAAAATTCTGTCATTAATTACTCACCCTCATGTCGTTCCAAACCTGTAGGACCTTTGTTCATCTCTGGAACATAAATTAAGATATTTTTGATGAAATCTGAGCGCTGTCTGACCCTGCATAGACAGCAACGTAACTGAAATGTTCCCAGACCCAGAAACGTAGTAAGGACATCGATAAAACAGTCCCTGTAACATCAGTGGCTCAAGAAAACAAAAATAACATAATTTATTCAACAATTCTTCTCCCTGAGTGACTGACTTCCTTCATTTTGGAGAGTACCACGACGCATGCGCACGCTTATCAGCGTTGTTTACGCTCCGGAGAAAGCATGCGCATGCTGAACGTAAATATCTCTCTTGTCTGGTTTGTTTGTCGGACAAAATGGCAGATTCGGCGTTATGATTGATCAAATCACCTGTCAAGCAAACTCCCGGCAAAGGGTCAATTGCTGTCCTGTGGCAACACATGAGGACAGTTGTGTTTTAGGCCAAACATGTAATCAGGGCCGTGCACAGGGGGGTGACCCGGTGGCTAGAGCCACTGCCCCTCTGCCCTCATCGTCTAAGGTGCCCCTCTCACCAAACCCACCCCCACTATCTCCCCAGCTCAAAGCGGTCAGTTACCGCTCCGCTAAAGATCCACTGATTCCACGAATCCTCTTCGTGTTTTCCCACCGCTCCGCGGCATCACTCCCAATCTGTGTGCCGCTCTCTAGAGACAACAGTTCTTCTCGAAGTTCATTGCATTAACAGGTAGATGCATTGGAATTCACATTACAGTCAGTGGTTGATCTGCTGAATTAGTAATTTGGTAGTTTGTTTTTGTATTATTCTCGGTAATGATTTGCTATCGGTCTTCTAAAAGTCGTAACAACTTGTACAGAATATCCACGTTCTTAGAATGTTTAATCAAATTATTGTACCCGATCAGATCTAATATAAATAACACCAAATTTGTTGTTGTTGGCATACTTTGTAGAAAAAACAACAACGACAAAAGAACAATGCCTTCACAAAAAAGGAGAAAGAGAGAGAAAGAGCAAATGGAGGCTGCTAAGGCAGTTCAACATCACAAACACGAATTCAAAGCTCCAGCAAGCCAGCAGGTAAATCATCATATAGAATATTTAGCAGTTTGTCACACTTCAGTTCTTGCTATCAAGTATATTTCCCATTATAATAACTTGTCTTAGTTACTAGTAATCTAACACATTTACAATATTTTTATACTAATATGCCTATAATAGTTAAAAAGGTAATATAAATGTTCTAAATGAGCTGTTTATTAGTATATAATATAAATTTATGCTGTATAATGTTAAATTAAATGTCTAATACTTATACTTCCATTGAAGATGAAGCAGAAGCAGGCTCAGAGAATGAGGGAGAGCCCACTCTTTCAAAACTTCTATAATAAAGTCTGAAATTATTACAGTGCTGTCTTCTCTTTTAATTGTAAGCTATACAGTCAAAAGTTTTTGAACAGTAAGATTTTTAATGTTTTTTAAAGAAGTCTCTTCTGCTCACCAAGCTTGCATTTATTTGATCCAAAGTACAGCAAAAACAGTAACATTCTGAAATATTTTTTACTATTTAATTCTATTTAATATTCTATTTGAATATATTTTAAAATGTCATTTATTCCTGTGATTTCAAAGCTGAATTTTTAGCATCATTACTCCAGTCACAAGATCTTTCAGAAATCATTGTTCAAAAACATGTATAGTATATATAAAAAATATATATAAAAAGTATATTTTTGGAATGTTTTAAACACCTGGATGGTTTAGTGATGAATCTACACAGACAGATTGCTAAGCAGTTTGGCGAGGAAAGCCTGAAAATTGTGTGGGAGTATGAGAAGACAGCAAGAAAAGTGGCGGATTATAAGAATCATGTACGCTTCAATTTGAGATGCAGACATCATGACATTATACCTACAAGTTTACGTCTGAAATCATCTTTAAAAGGACAAAGAGTTACAGCTATATTGCAGAGGGCACAGAAACAACTTCAGAATGAAAGGATTCGACAAGTTCATTTCACCCTTGAAGCTTTGACCGTAAAGGATCAACAGTTACATCAGAAGCTGGCTTTGAAATTACCAGAGGAAATGTTTCAGAAGGTGAGAGATTTTGTCCAGCATGCAAGACTTGCACAACATAACAAGAGTAAGGAGAGGCAGACCAAAAAGTTTGCTTTGTTGACATTGGATGTTTCTAAGAGGCTGAATACGAGGAGAGTGGAGGATCAAGATAGAAATAAAGATTGGACAATTACAACTAACAAGTGGGTGAAAAATCTGGCCAACAGAGATCTCACTGAGCCAGAGATGGAGGTTTTAGCCAAAGGTTTGAATTTTGCAGTGGCACCAGACAATGTTCCAATAGTGGAATTAATTACTGCAATTGAATCTGCTATTCGGAGTAACAGCATTTCAGAAGCGGGGGCTGCAAAAATTTCCATGACTTTGTCTAGTGCCAAGCCACCACCTCCTAATCTGAGTAAACAAGAGAAACAAGCTGTAACTTCGTTAAGTAAGGATCAAAATATCACAATTCTTCCAGCAGATAAGGGTAGATGTACAGTAGTTTTGAATATGGAGGACTATCATGAAAAGGTACTTCTTCTTCTTAATGATAGTAATACATATGAACGGTTGAAACATGGTCCTAGAGGGGAAATATAAGAAGCAAGTCATCAGTTGTTTACAGTCGTTGGAGAAGCAATAATCCATAGATTGGAAATTGTATTTTCGTCTGTACCCTGGTGAAAGCACCCTTGTATTTATGGACTACCAAAAATACATAAGGAGGGTGTTCCACTCAGACCAGTGGTGAGTAGTATTAATTCGGTTATTTATAATGTGGCTAAATATTTGGCCATGGTTTTGAAACCATTGGTGGAGTAAGACGGAATGGTATATACAGAACTCTAAGGATTTTGTTGATAAAATCAAAGGACTCACCTTGGAGTCAGATGAGACTATGGTGTCGTATGATGTTCCATCATTGTTTACATGTGTACCGACAGCCCAGAGAGGTTGAGTCAGGACCACACACTGGGGGAGAGAACATCAATGAGTCCAGAAGAGATTTGTTCATTGCTGGAATTGTGTTTTAACACAACATATTTCAAGTACAAAGATGAGTTTTATCGACAGAAGCATGGATGTGCGATGGGTTCCCCAGTGTCACCTATAGTGGCTGATCTGCATGGAGGAAGTGGAAAGAAAAGCTTTGGCCATGTATAGTGGGGAGGTTCCAAGCCACTGGTTCAGATATGTGGACGATACATGGGTGAAGATTAAGAGAAGGGAGATTGATTTCTTCTCCGAGCACATTAATTTAGTGGATACAAATATCAAGTTCACCAAAGAGGAGATGTTGGACAACAAACTTCCTTTCTTGGATTGTGCTATAAGAGTGGGGGAAGACAGGAGATTACAAGTGGAAGTGTACCGTAAACCCACTCATACGGACCAGTATCTTCTGTTTGAGTCACACCACTCATTAGAACAAAAATTGGGGGTGATTCGCACCTTGCAACATCGAGCAGAGAGTATACCCACATTTCCAGAGGCCAGAGAACAAGAGAATAATCACATCAAACAAGCATTTAAAAAATGTGGTTACCCAAACTGGACATTTATTACAACTCATACAAAACGAAAAAGGGAGGTGAAACAGTTAGAACAAAGGAGACATAAAAACCATGTTGTTATCCCTTATGTGGCTGGAGTATCTGAGAAATTCAGAAGGGTTTTCTCCAAGCATAAGATTCCTATGTATTTCAAACCAATGACTGCTTTGAGACAACGTTTGGTCCATCCTAAGGACCGGATTCCCAAACATCAAAGTAATGTTGTATATGCTGTTAAGTGTAGTGAGGAGTGTGAGGATTATACATAGGAGAAACAAAACAACCACTTTATCGACACATGGCTCAGCATAGACGTGCAAATTCTTCTGGGCAGGATTCTGCGGTCTTCTTGGATTTACAACAAAATAAACACAATTTCCACGACCATGAGCTGAGAATTCTGGATAGAGAAGAGAGGTGGTTTGAAAGAGGCATAAAGGAAGCGATTAATGTAAAAGTGGAGCGTCCCTCTTTGAATAGGGGAGGGGGTTTGAGACATCATCTGTCCCACGCCTATGATGCTGTGCTGGAAACGGTGCCACAACGCTGCAAGGAGAGATCGGGGTGCTCCGTCCGGAGCGGAGGAGGGGCACCATCATGAGCTGTAACACCATCTACTCTGGCAGGTGTTTAATCTAGTTGTCATATGACCTCTATAGGTTTGTTGATCATGTGACTTTTGAGGATATATTTGCCAGAGTTACTTCCTGTTCTACAACTGATGAAGGTGTTTGGATAGACACCGAAACGTCTTGTTAAGCTTTTATAGTCCAATGATTTTAATAAAAAGTATATTTTTGGAATGTTTTAAACACCTGGATGGTTTAGTGATGAATCTACACAGACAGATTTATTATTAGTATTACGCTGAAAACAGCTGAGTAAAATTGTTTTCAGGCTTCTTTGATGAATAGAAAGTTCAGAAGAACAGCATTTATCTGAAATAGAAATCTTTTGTAACATTATAAATTTACATATATTATAATTATATACAGTGGGTACGGAAAGTATTCAGACCCCCTTAAATTTTTCACTCTTTGTTATATTGCAGCCATTTGCTAAAATCATTTAAGTTCATTTTTTTTTCCTCATTAATGTACACACAGCACCCCATATTGACAGAAAAACACAGAATTGTTGACATTTTTGCAGATTTATTAAAAAAGAAAAACTGAAATATCACATGGTCCTAAGTATTCAGACCCTTTTACTGTGACACTCATATATTTAACTCAGGTTGCTGTCCATTTCTTCTGATCATCCTTGAGATGGTTCTACACCTTCATTTGAGTCCAGCTGTGTTTGATTATACTGATTGGACTTGATTAGGAAAGCCACACACCTGTCTATATAAGACCTTACAGCTCACAGTGCATGTCAGAGCAAATGAGAATCATGAGGCCAAAGGAACTGCCTGAAGAGCTCAGAGACAGAATTGTGGCAAGGCACAGATCTGGCCAAGGTTACAAAAAAATTTCTGCTGCACTTAAGGTTCCTAAGAGCACAGTGGCCTCCATAATCCTTAAATGGAAGACGTTTGGGACGACCAGAACCCTTCCTAGAGCTGGCCGTCCGGCCAAACTGTGCTATCGGGGGAGAAGAGCCTTGGTGAGAGAGGTAAAGAAGAACCCAAAGATCACTGTGGCTGAGCTCCAGAGATGCAGTCAGGAGATGGGAGAAAGTTGTAGAAAGTCAATAATCACTGCAGCCCTCCACCAGTCGGGGCTTTATGGCAGAGTGGCCCGACGGAAGCCTCTCCTCAGTGCAAGACACATGAAAGCCCACATGAAGGACTCCAAGATGGTGAGAAATAAGATTTTCTGGTCTGATGAGACCAAGATAGAACTTTTTGGCCTTAATTCTAAGCGGTATGTATGGAGAAAGCCAGGCACTGCTCATCACCTGCTCACCAATACAGTCCCAACAGTGAAGCATGGTGGTGGCAGCATCATGCTGTGGGGGTGTTTTTCAGCTGCAGGGACAGGACGACTGGTTGCAATCGAGGGAAAGATGAATGCGGCCAAGTACAGGGATATCCTGGATGAAAACCTTCTCCGGAGTGCTCAAGACCTCAGACTGGGCCGAAGGTTTACCTTCCAACAAGACAATGACCCTAAGCACACAGCTAAAATAACGAAGGAGTGGCTTCACAACAACTCTGTGACTGTTCTTGAATGGCCCAGCCAGAGCCCTGACTTAAACCCAATTAAGCATCTCTGGAGAGACCTAAAAATGGCTGTCCACCAACGTTTACCATCCAACCTGACAGAACTGGAGAGGATCTGCAAGGAGGAATGGCAGAGGATCCCCAAATCCAGGTGTGAAAAACTTGTTGCATCTTTCCCAAAAAGACTCATGGCTGTATTAGATCAAAAGGGTGCTTCTACTAAATACTGAGCAAAGGGTCTGAATACTTAGGACCATGTGATATTTCAGTTTTTCTTTTTTAATAAATCTGCAAAAATGTCAACAATTCTGTGTTTTTCTGTCAATATGTGGTGCTATGTGTACATTAATGAGGAAAAAAAATGAACTTAAATGATTTTAGCAAATGGCTGCAGTATAACAAAGAGTGAAAAATTTAAGGGGGTCTGAATACTTTCCGTACCCACTGTATGGCTGCCCACTGCTCCGGGTGTGTGTTCACTGCTGTGTGTGTGCACTTGGATGGGTTAAATGCAGAGCACAAATAAATAAATAAATAAATAAATATATATATATATATATATACACATATACTGACTCCAAGCTTTTGAATGGTTATAGTGTATAAATACTAGTCTTTGGATATTTCTATTCATCAAAGAATCCTGAAAAAAAATCTACTCAACTGTTTTAAATGTTGATGATAATAATAAATGTTTCTTGAGCAACAAATCAGAATATTAGAATGATTGGTGAGCAGAAGAGGTTTCTTTAAAAAACATTAAAAATCTTCAAAAAAAAAAAAAATCTTTTGACTGGTAGTGTATATTTGTAACAACTGGATAATTTGTATTAACAAGCACCCACCTCCATTAGTGTCCCTTTTTTTTTGGTTTGGGCCACTGCCCCTCAAAATGTCTGTTCACGGCCCTGCATATAATCGTGATTGAGTGTGACCTGGACGCATCAGTGAAGATATTTTGCTAAATAAAATGATCCTGGCAGAAGAATAGCGTGAGAACTTTTTCTCTGTTCCATCTGTATTATCTCAGTGAAGTTTTATGAGTTTTGGCCACATGCGCAGTAAGGTGATCTTACCATTTTCCGACTTTTGAGAGTGGATGAGAAACTTTCAGAAAATGCTTGAAAACACTATTGTGGATAGAGTGTGTTGAAACAAAAACGTAATTTCATATCTGGATTATGTTTTTGCCTTTCCTCACTGTTTTTGTCCTGCGAAACTTAAGCTTTTTTGAAGACACTCTCTCAAATGGATAAATTTGAAAACTCTGTTTTTGCGTTTGCAGTGTGGACTGTGAAAAGGAGGTACTGATGTATGTTTACTTGTTTAGTCATGTGCATATGCATATTGCACTCATATGTATCTATATTTGTACAGCATTGTTGTGCCTGTTGTTCACTTTAACAATATTGCTAAAGACATAAAAATATTGCTTTGTACAATCTTCATATTACATTCCTGCAAAGTTGACAGAATATTTACTTGCAATTGCTCTCCTGCAGCAAAAGATGAAGAAGAAAAAAACATTGGTAACATTTTATTTCGATAGTCCACTTCAGACATTCTGCTAACAGTAAGTAATTTTGCAACTACATGTCAACTAACAGTCATTAGAGTATTAGTAGACTGTCTGCTTAATATATTCTAACACTTTATTTTGATGGGTCCACAACATACAACATACTGACTATGAGAAATTTTGCAAGTATGTGTCAACTTATTCTAACCCTAAACCTACCCTACTGAGAGTTAGTAGACATGTAGTTGCAAATTAATGAGAATTAGTTGACATGTAGTTGACATGTAGTTACAAAGTTACTTAGTAGAATGTCTAAAGCGGACCAAGAAATAAAGCGTAACCAAAACATTTTTAATGAGCATGAAATCTGACAACAGTCACATCATAAATGTAGCTTCTTTTTCTCAAATAATGTTAAAACCACTGCATTTTTCAAAGCTGGTCCAGTTAATGCACATAATCATTCTACAATAAACAGGAGGTATTTTTCATGCTCCAACATAAGAATATATGCATCAGCTCTTTTTCGGAGATAGATAAAATCATCTTCCCACCCCTAATGCCCACATCTTATCCTCCTCGCCTCCAGACATCTGACATAATAAGTCAAACAGTCTTCTTATAGATTAAGACAACACACACACACACACACACACACACACAACAAGAACAACAAGAACAACACTGCCCTGCCCTTTATGCTGATGTGGTATGTGTGTAGTTAATAAATGGTCCAAAGTATAAAAAAATATTTACAAGCTATGCAATATAAAGTTAAATTATACTGTTTACAAACAAAGAGTTTCTAGTTAATGCGTCTTTCAAATTGAGCTGAAAAAAATGATCTAAAAGCATTGTGTGTGTGCGATTCTGTTTTTTGTCAATAAATGAATAAATATAGAAATTAAATTAATACAATGTAAATTTGTGCATTTAAATGAACTCTAATAAATAAGTTAGATAATAAATAAATTTAATTAAGCAATTAGGTATTAAGTATATATTACTTAGAGTATGTACTGTATAGTCATGTATATTTAAGCAATATAGACATCGCTAATTGCTCAACACTACTGATGTCCATCACTTAAAGCTTCTTGCCTGAAAAACTTCTAACAGTCGCTTGTTTGTGCTTGTGACATTGCTGTAATTTCATCTATAGAAAAGATAAAATGGAGTAGACATTGTTAGCAGCCTTTGTGTGCATTCATTCAACCAGTCTTTATGATTTCAGCTCCTGAACTCTCTGTAATTTTCGGATTTTGATCATATCATACAAAAAGCAAAAGCATTGTGTCTCTCAGTTCTTTAAAATTTCTCTCATCTCTGTCCTAAGAGGGACCTTATTTTGAGTCACTCACTTATAAGAGACAATGGACAGAGAAAGACATCTTTGTGTTACTGGCTATCTGAACTTTGCTATAATTCGGCATTGGCGTGTTCGTCTTCCCAACACACAAACTTCTTTATGCTGAAAAATTCTTGGACGGGCAAACAACCGACGGGCGACATTCAGTGTGGTTTGATGGCTTGTGGTTTCTTGTCTCAAGAGTGAATGCTTACTGTAAATGACTCAAGTCATAGAAAGAGAGATCAGATTGTGATTAGTCTAAACTTTTGACAAATTTGACATCAGGTCTGATCCACATTACAGCTTATTTTGGCCAAGAACTGCTCATTTAGACGGGAAGATGCCATCTTTATTTTAAATAGATAATTCCAAAATAATATTAAACCAATACAAAAAATGTACGTACGTACAAACAATAATTTTCAAAAACTTTTTTTTTTTTTTGAAAGAGGTCTTTTGTGCTCACCAATACTGATTTTTTTTTAATCAAAAATACAATAAAATCAGTAAAACTGCTAAATATTATAAAAGTTTGAATTTGAATATATTTTAAAATGCATTCTGTTCCTATGATGCAAACTGAATTTTCAGTCTTCAGTGTCATGATCCTTCAGAAATCATTCTAATATGCCGATTTGCTGCTCAAGAAACATTATTTTTATCAGTGCTGAAAACATCTGTGCTTTTGTGCATTTGTGTCTTTGTTGTCACTTTTGATCAATTTAATGCATCCTTGATGAATAAAAGTATTGAATACTTTTAAATGGTAGTGTAAATAGTACTGCATCAGTCTAGTATAGTGAAATAATGGAAAATCTGCCCATCCAGATTATAAGAAAGCTCACACCTACCAACCACCCAGAACATCCTATAACATGCACCCACAAGTGGCTGAGAGTATAACAATGCTAAAATCATATTCTCTGTTCTTTCTATTGTTATCTATACCCAGGGTTCTTGCATTGAGTTGCACAAAGATTACACCATGCATGTATACTTTACAGAATCGCCATGAGAAAGAAAACAGCCAATCAGGTATTTAAACAATAGCACACACTCTCTTCTCGACCTTGCTGAGGCTGCATGAATTTTTTCTCCCCATTTCTATCGTTTAGGGAGCGCCGGTGTTCCATGAATATATATTGTCCACATGGGATTCGGCTCTGCGCTGTAATAGTGTTCACATAATATATTCTCAGCTTACACCAACAAACAAAACAAAATGCGCATAATCAGTGTAGTTGAAAGCAGCACAATGACAAACACGTTCTAACACTAACAGCAATCCCATTTATTTTTCACAGGATCAATATATTCTTCCTTTGGGCCTGAGACCTTGAGAAAGACATTTACATTCTCATGTAAGTGGCCACTCGACGAGGTTCAATGGAAGAGAAATGGAGCTTTTGTGTTTTGTTACAAAATAACAGTCTAGTTTGGTTTGGAGACCATTGTTATTAAAGGTACTGTCTTGTTTCCAGGAGCAATTAAAAAATCGTTGTCAGTCGACATGTTTCTCACAACAGCTGTCTTACTCTTTTTAAGTCCTTTTCTACAGGTCTGTTTTAGACCATCTTAAATGCTGATGAAAGATACTACATGGTTTAAAACAAAATGAACTTATCTCATTTTTGAAACAAGTTTATGTTTTTAGATTGAAGTTAATCATTTTAGCAGCATCACTTTCATTAGAGTAAAGTGTGCCTCCTCTGAATTTTCAAATACACCCTTTAGTAATTCATCCTGCCATCGACTCTGAACATTTGGGCTCACATTTTGTGTTCCCCGGCGTAATTTTCCGTCTCCTGGGTGTCATAGACTGTTCAATTCTTCATTATGTTTATTCATCTGTTTACAAACCCATTTATAATTCTACTCTGAGCCTTCAGCATGACATAAATTCCAATTAAAATTTCACAGGCCCTCAACTTCCATATTCCCTAATTAGTCTAGTGCAGCAGAGGTGCCAGTCTCTGTGTTGAGGTTGGCAATAAAAGTGAACCGAGTAACATTTTCCTCTAACCTCTAACCTAAACCAACAGGGATAAAACAGAAAGCAGTTTTCATTAAGCCTGTCTTTTCCAGCACCAGTATTTTATAACTTTCACCGACATTGAGATGAGGGAGGCGAGCGGTTTGAAGAACTTTTGAAGCGATCCTCATAACCCTGTCACAGGCCTTACTGCTGCCTCAGATATTTCACCTTTTATCGCATCTGGCAAAGTTTGAAAGAATAAAGAGGAAAAGTGAGGCACACAGAGGGAGGAAAAGCTTGAAGATGAGAGACAGAGAGACCAATTTTGAAAAAGGCGGACAGACGCACAAAGCACAGCAATTTACAAGCCTTTATATTGTTTATAAGGCCAAACTCAGATGGAAAAGAAATCTGCAATGTGGCCATGTATTAGTATGTGTTCAATTCAAACTGCACAAGTTTAAAAATGAGCCCAGAATCAATGTTCTTATTTGAAATGAAAACTAACCAGATGAACCAAATTCACTGACAGCAAAACTTTTGCTTTACTTAGAGAAACTTTTGTGATAGAAATGATAGGTGGAAGGAAAAAAAAAAGATATCAGTGCTTTTGTAAGTGAATGCAAAGTTTCTCAGTGAAATGCAATAGTTTTGTGAAAGAAAGCAAATGTTCTGTGAAAGAACGCAAAGTTGTTTAGGGGAACACAAAACTTTTGCGAGAGAATGCAAAAGGTTTGAAATATAATTTTTCCTCCCATTTCATATTTTTCCCCATCACCCTTAGGCGCTCTGGAATTTTAATTAAACTTTTCATTCATTTATTGATGCATGAAAATAAGAAAAATATTAAAGAAAAGATGAAATCAAATTAAGATATATTTGTACATTAAGAAAAAGTTTATAAAACAGTAAAATTAACTTCCAGACATTTGCCAAACTGAACTTTCGAGCTGCAGCTGTTTATATTTGTCATGATGAACATAACTAATTCACCAGTATGAATAATCCTAGCAGCAAATTACATACAAAATAAATACTGTTAAATAAACGTAACATAAATGAAAACTTATAAGTAAATATGAGCAGATACTACTAAAAAGACAAGTATTTATTCATAGAATTCAGCTACCAAAAAGCATGGCATTCTTTGAAGTACCTTGGAGTACCATGTTAATACCGTGGTAATCACAGTATGAGTATTTGTACCTTGATACCACCATTAGACTGTTAGTCTTTCCTCTCCTTATATTTTGTTCTGGAGTTTTCTTTTCTAAGTGCATCGCTACATTTTTCAACTTCAGTTTAAACTTCAACTTCCAAGTCAAAAGTTTAATGGTGTAACTGACAACTAGATTGACAGTCTCGAGTAAGCTGGCATCATTCTGCCTCTCTTGACTTTATGACTTTAATATCTGACGACAAATTTCATCATACTTTCAATATTCTCTCTCAAACTCACACTGCTGCACTTTCTTTTTTATCTGTCATTCTTCCTCCCATCCATTTAAAGTGCAGTCAAATGAATGGAGCCGCATCCCTGTGGATGAGCAAAAAAGTTTGTTTTGTCCTTGAGATGCCCACTTCAATTCAGTTAAGCTTAAAACATTTACCTTCTAGGATACACCCATTTAATAATCCTGTTTTCCGCCGGCAAAATGGCTGAGCTTTTGTTGTGCAATATTTGGATAAATAGCCCTCAAAAGAAGATGATTCATCCCTCGAGTAATGAAGACATATGGTTTTTGACTGAACGGATGCATTGTTATGCTCTGTCGCAGATAATGTTGGGAGGAAATACAGTGGTACAATGGATTCCATAATAGCCGCCTCACAAACTGGCCTTGCTAGTAGTGTGTTTGTATGTGTGTGTGTGTGTATGGGAGGGGATGTGATTATGGTCCACCAAGCCTGCCAATAGCGTGTATTTAGCTGAGATGAAGAGTGGGTGCACATTGCCTGCATGTCTGGCGGCGATGAACGTTGGCGCAATGAAATGCCGAGTATTTGGGTGACAGTAGCTTCGGGTTTCTGGTGCCAAAGTTGGCTGCTGGTTGGCATGGCAGATTGCATCACTGAGCCCATCAGTTTTAGCTCCCATCTAACGTTACAACCACTTAGCATAGTCACTCAGACCATTAGCAGTCACATCGCTGTATAAAATTCACTCCCTGTCTCGGTTAAGAGGCAGAATGTTTTATTCGCTGCAGTGTTTTAAAACCCTCGATTAGGCAAGTGGACATTTTATGCTTTTGAGGGTTTCATATCAGCATAACACAGTGTGATTTCATTTCAGCAAACTCAACAAGAATTAACATATGCTCCCAATCTAACTTCACTGTTTTATGTTGAAGGATAACTCATGTTCAAAGGCAAAATCACACAAGTTGAAACTGTTAAACTGTAATGACATCTTTGGAGGAAAAACTTAAAATGAACAACAGGTTAAGAATATAAAGCAGAAATGTGAATGGATTCAAATATGTAAATTAAGCACACAATATTGTTTTAGTAGTATTTTTTATATAATATTATAGAATTTATTAATATTTTAAATTAATTTCATTATCTTTTACATTTATAAGTTTTCATTTAAAAATGTTTTAGTAATTTATGCACTTTTGATGTTTTTATTAGCTTTTTTAATTCTATATTTTTATTAAATTAAGGTTTAATTAATTAATTAAATAATTACATTTTTTTTTTTTGTTAACAACTGTTTATTGCATTTTCTTCTGGGAACAGTAGTATAAAACAAAAAGTAACTGTGCAAATTTAGAACCCATCCCACCCCCTGGTAGACCTTAAAAAAATAAAAAATAAAATAAAACTTCTTTAAAATTTTTTTAAAAATAAATAATAATAATAATAATAATAATAATAATTAATTAATATTAATAGATAAATAAAAAACAATACAACCATTTTTTACAAGGATTTTAGAAAAGATGACAACATTAAAAGCTGAATGCCATAAATTTATAGTTTTCACATTTGATCCATGTACACGAGAAGTTGAGAGTTCCATCGAGATAATGTCCAACAAATACACAGTCCAGGTTCGTCTGTCCATTGTGTGAGGAGGATTCCAGCGGTTGACTAGCAATTTTTTTGCTGCTGTGAGAGCAGCTAACAGTAAACATCTTTGTTGGATGGACAAGGTGAAGTCCCAAAAGTCATTCATGAAAAAATGGCGCGGAGTCAAACATATCTCAGTACCCAACAAATATAACAGGTCCTGTTAGAGCAGAGACCAAAACGGTGAGAGAGAGGGGCACTCCCCAAAAAAAAAAAAAAAACGTGCCTAAAGATCCTTGCGAACAGAGATTACACTTAGAAGAAGATGACAGATTCATATTCAGAAAAAAAGCTTGAGAGTGTGATTCCTTTGGTCCAGATCTATCCAGGACATGCGACACCACAGAACCCGCATCTGCACCCAATACAACTCCAAAAATTTCAAGAGATAGGTTGACAAAACAGAGAAAAAGTAGGGTCACGAGTACAAGGGGCATAAACTGAAAGAAATATATTATTCCTATTCTCCACTATTGTTTTTATATGTGTTATTCTACCGTCTGTATCACATACCTTTATCTAAAATAGTAATATTTAAAGTCCTCCGTACCAATATTAGGACACCCTTGGTTTTAGTATCCAAAGATGAGTGAGATACCACTTCATAAAACTTATTATTATACCTGTGTATATCCTCCTCTTTCAAATGGGATTCTTGAACTAATACTATATCAATCTTTCTTCTTCGCAAAAAATCCAGAAAACCTGTATGTTTGTGAGGACCATTTAGGCCATTAATATTACAACTCAGAATATTAAGGTCAGTCATAGGTATCGAACAGAATTACTGCATAATAAGACAAAATACAAGTTTGAAAATAAAACCAGTTGAGTCTACTATTAAACTACCCCCCACCCCCACCCTTCTCATCACTATTCAAAAAAACATAAATACATTCCCATGATCTATGGCAGATCAAACCAAGAACAAACCTTGATCTGCCAGCACCCCTTAATATGATCCGTGGCATCAACAAAAACCTGCACATTACTGAAGCACCAACATTGGCCCCATAATCACATATTGACTAGGTAGTATCTCTATTTAAAAAAAAATAATAATAATAAATAAAAAAAAGAAAGAGAGAAAGAAGGAATACAACTAAAACATAAATAAAATAACATCATAATCAGTAAGCGATACTATATGCATAATGAAAGCTTCTAGTAACTATGAATTAAGAAGTGAACATTAAAGTGAACAGTGAAAGAGACAGTCACCTAACCATTTAGAGCATCTCTTCTCTGATTAGACAGCAAATGTCCAGCTGAAGTTCACTGAGAGTTGGTGGATGAATGGGATCTGAGAAAAACCCTTGCTTCTTCTGGGGAGTATTGCATTTTAGGTTCACCTTGATTGAGAATGACCTTCAGCGTTGCAGGATAAAGAAGAAAATTCTGGATGCCAGCTTCTCTCATTTTCTTCCTAACTGGTGCAAATGCACTTCTTCTTTTTGCAGTGACCGGAGAAAAATCTGGAAAGAAAGACAGCGTTGCTCCGTCGGATGTTTTCACCGGGGCATGAAGTCTGGTGGCCCACAGAATGAGCTCCCTGTCCGTGTACCGCAACAGTTTAAAGATGAAAACCCGTGGTTTAGCGTGATCTGAGGAGAGCCTTGTGTACACGCGATGCGCTCAATCCACTTCATTCTCTTTGCCCACCAGAGACGAGAGCTACATCGGTAGCTATCTTTTCAAAAAGCCCATAGGGTTATCCTTTTCTGAACCTTCAGGCAATCCAACCAGACGCAGATTGCTGGCCTATTGCGATCCTGTAAGTCCACAACCTGTTGCTCGAGCGCGGCTACTCGACTATCGTGATCTGCGACAACTTTCTTTGGTTCTCTCATCTCCCCTGTAAGAAGATCCAATTTAGAGCATAGCGACTGGACAACTGACATGTGAGAAGCGAACTCGTTCTTCATCGCCGTCAACTCAGTTCTTAGAATGTCCTCAAAGTGTGTAACAGTGTTCGTCATCTTGTCCACCATATCACTCGTGGTCGGTGGCTTGGATTTCTTCTTAATCGGAGAAGCGACAGAGACAACTGCTGCTGTTTCCGATTGTATGCCATCAGAGAAAATATTATTAATGAATAAAACTTAAAATAAAATGAAAAAAATCAGCAAAAAGGGGCCAAACGTATGGAGCTCTACTCAAGTGGGACTAGGTTCATGAGCACGTCACTCCAGGTTTCATTTATTTTTCAGTTTAGTTATATGTCAGCTTAAATTTACTGCATTTCAGTTGCCAAAGCAACATTTCTAGTTTTCATGTAAGTGTATTTTATTTGATTTCAGCTTGATTTAAGTAATTTTTTATTTATTTATTTTTTTTACATTTTTAGTTACCAGTAACACTGTTGGGACATTAACACATTCAGTTCCTTTTCAAAGAAAGAAAACAAATTAATAGGCATTTTGTTTAGTCGTTTACTCATCTCACTCGCACAAAAAAAAAAAAAAAATACCTCTCAAACTGTCTGAATGCACTGGAAATATGAACACAGAACTCAATGCAAATCTACAGTAATCCAATAATAAAACAACCTTTTTCCACACTTTATGAATGTAAAGGTATAGTTCACTCAAAAAAAAAAAAAAAAAAAAATATATATATATATATATATCTGTCCTCATCTAACCCTCATGTCTTTTTTTTTTAGATATCGTGATTTGCGTTCCACGAAAAGGGGAGTAAATGATGTAATTGTTCAGTAAGTTGTTAATTTCCAAAACAACTGCAACAGTTAGTGAAACAAATGAATGTATATGCAAATAAGCAGCAACACGATTTAGCAACTATAAATGGGAGCACAGATAGTGATTCGCTGCTTGATACACTTGGGTATGAACGCCAACTAGAAACCAACAGCACAGAAACCTCCAGCCATTTAAGTGAGTGTGAATAAACATTTTTAATCACTTTAACTTTGACAGCCTTCATTGTTATGCTAAAAATGCATTAGATTATAATGAGTGTAAATGTAGGTTGAGATGTATAAATAATGTGAATTTCAATGTCATTAAGATTACATCATACATTTTCATTATTGCTGATTTTAGCTCTGAAGCTTCAGGCAACTATTTACTGAACAACTTGAGAATGATTCACAGTAAAGAGTCGTTAACCTCACTCTCTCTATTAAATAGAGTCTGGAAACAGTGACATTTAGAGTAAATCAACAGTTATGGATATATAAAATAATAAATGAACAGAAAACAAACAAGCTGTGGGATTAATAATCACCCTTAAAGTTCTTACCCTGCTGTGTTTGCCACCTCAGGGTAACAGGCCCAATTAATATTTATTAATTAAAAGAACCTCGATGATTGCATTTCTCTACCCGGAGGCTACGCAAAAATATGTGAATAGGTGTGCCAAACCAAACAAGGCATCAATACAGCCTAAATGCCTGCGACAGAAAGTAAGCATTAAAAAGTGCAGTGGCTGTATAATTAATCATTATGATTTCCCTCAGGGATCTGTAATTCCAGAAACTGCATGTGTTAGTATGCAGTATGCAGACCAGCTGTAATTCTACAGGATGGCGTTGCTGAACTTTCACTGTTCTTCTGCTGCCATTCCATTATTTTGTTTCACAATCACCAGACACACAGAGATTTGCACAGTTAGGGCCCTATGATTTCCGAGATGCAGAAAATGCAGACGGAATCGCAGAATCCAGTCATAAAAACAGAATTTACAGTATAACACGGAATGTCATGAAATTAGCCAAATTTTGGACAGATAAATCAAAAGTAGGTCAGTACAGCTAAATCAAAAGGCCACATGGACAAATGTCTGTGAATATTAAGCAACAAAAATACCATTTAAATATAAATTCTGCATGTTCTGTGTGTCTCTGTGTGAATGAATGCTGCAGACGCGCGGTTTCGTATACTATACACATACTGAAGTGTGCATGACGCTCGCGGTGTTTTCAGCCTCTGCTGCCTCAATATATGAGTACATGAACACATGAACATAATCTCTAGAACTGCTCTAAAAGAGGCACTTAATGAGCATTTAACCATTTCTTTTGAGTAACTATGGTCATATCATATACAAACAGAAACCTAAAAGTCTCACAGCAACCCATCACAATAAAAGTTCGGTTAACTTTAAGAAACTGTGACAAATATATTACTGTAATGATATTATTACTACTACTAATTATTATTAAAACATTATTTTTAAGGAATATTTACCAGAAAAAAAAATTACCAGAATTTATTTAGCAGAAAAATGTAAATATACAACACAATACTTCTGAATAAATAAATAAATAAAATAATAATATATTTTTTTATATATATAAAATCAATAAATTAGAGATGCTTTTGATTATTACAATTCAATGAAACCATTAAAATGGAATCCAGAAACAATAGAAAACACAGTATTTGGTTAATAAATAAATAAACAAATAACTGAATTTGAGAAAAAAACATTTCATAGGGCCTTAAAAATGTAATTTTTGTTAATCTTTTAGTAAATTGCTGTAAGTTTCATGATTTCAATTAATTAGACATGCGTTTTGATTAATAAAAATTTAATTTAACCATTAAAACAGAGTCTAGAAAAATTAAAACGGAAAAATGGAATTTGGAAAAAACAACAGCAACAAAAAAAAACCTTTCCTAGGGCCCTACACAGTGCTTACAGTCTGAGCGCTGTCCGTGCATTATTCATTACGATATATCTGCTTTTACTTTCTCTCTTCAAAACTTCTCTAAAAGAGTTATCTGAGGACTGGTTTAGACAAAATTAGGACAACTAGTCCGCCCCTGTACCAACTTCAAACATCTTCTCCCTCTCCGTCTAGCCCTCATTTGCATTGTGCTCTGTCCCGCGATGACCGCAGATGCCTCTCTCTGGGGGCCAAAGAGGGTTTCTATGGTGACTCGGTGGGTGTCTGCGAGCGTGAGGGTGGTCTGACGGATGGCGACTTCCTTTTTCAGCTACATGACACGAGCACAAAAAGAACAGCTCTGAAAGAGAGGGTCGAGAAAAGGGAGTAGAAAGGAGGTGAGGAGGGGCGGGCCGTGAGGGGTCAGGAATAGGGGTCAGTGTAATTTGCACAGCGCTGCTTCTCTTTGATAAAGGGCGGCGAGAGGGAGTGTGGTGCATCTGTAGGGTTCCTGGCTGCCTGTGTGCCGGGAATATCCATCGCTCATTCAGGGCTTGTTGAAATACAAAGAAGCATCAGGAGAGCACAAAAGGAGAGAGAAAGTTACCGAGATAAATACAGATTTGCTTCTCTTGTCTTTCTAATGGCCAGCAGACGGTCTATAAAATTCTGGGACATGATTGACAAAACATTCTTTAGAATAAATTTCTTCTGCTGGTTTATTATTATTTTCTAAACTAAGAATAAAGTTATGAATATTTTGTATTCCCAAAAGCATTTCTTAAACAAATAGTTCACCCAAAAATAACAGTTTGCTGAAAGTTTACTCATCTTACAGCCATCAACAAATCCATCATTAATGTTTTATAATGTTTAATGTTTTAAAACATTTAACAAATTTAACTTTAAGATTCAGACGAGAACTTTTGAAAATAACAATCCAGTGAAAAATCCATCCCTTGTTGTCATTTCACATCAAAATCCACTGACATATTTAGAGCCCTGTAAAATCCATAAATTCCGTTATATGTTTATTTCCAAATTCAGTTTTCTCTGTTTGAGTTTTTCTGGATTCCATTTTTTTCCATTTTTAATTTTTCCTGAACTCCTTTTAAATTGTTAAATTAAATTTTATTAATCAATAGGCTTGTGTAATTAATTAAAATCCTGAAACTTAGAGAATTTAACATTAATTTAAGTTTAACAAAAAATAAATGTTTAGATCCCTATGAAATGTTTTATTTTTCTCTCACGTTCTGTTTTGTTGTTTCCAAATTCTGTTTAATCATGTCTAATTATTTATATGCATAAAAACAACATAAAACATTTTTTTATTTTTCATTTTTACAATAGCCCTATGAAATGTAGTAGTAGTAGTAGTAGTAGTAGTACATTCTACTGCACAATAGTAATATATTTCTCACACAATTTCTTCAAGTTAAACCAAACTTTTATTTTGAAGGGTTGCCATGAGCACCTTTAAATTTCCCTGTGTATATGATATAATGATAATGATATAATGGTAAAATGCTCATGAAGTACTCTCAGAGCAGTTCTGGAGATGTTGTTCATGTACTGTATTTATGTCCTCATTTAGTGAGACGGCAGACACTGAAATCACAGTGAGCATTGGGTGTGCTTCAGTATGTGTAGTAAACAAAACCGTGCGTCTGCGTCATTCATACATACAGAGACATGTGGAACATACAGAATTTATATTTAAATAATCTTTTTACATCTTAATATTTACTCACAATGTTAACTGATGGACTGGAGTGGTGTGAATTACTTGTGGATTATTGTAATGTGTTTATCAGCTGTTTTGACTCTCATTCTGACAGCATTCCATTCAGAGGATCCATTAGTGAGCAAATGATGTTATGATATATTTCTCCAAATCTGTTCTGAACAAACTCATCTACATCTTGGATGGTCTGAGGGTGAATACATTTTCAGCAAATTGTCATTTTTGGGTAAACTAATCCTTTAAGAAGAATTTGGCAAGAAATCTTAAAGTTAGGGTAACTTCCAACTTGTCTTAAATCCACAAAACTGAGATATTTGATGAATTTATTGGGTTGTTTCAAATATTAAACATCGCAACATACAACACATATGAGAGCATCCATACACAGGATGTTCACTCTACAAAGAGCACAGAAAGACTGGAAATGAATGCAACAGATTGCACAGACCGACTCTCAGACCCTCTTGAGACAGACAAGAGTGTTTAAATTATGATTATGATTATTACAGACAATGCATTGTCTGTAATAATCAGACAATGCACTTATTATGATTATGATTATTACAGACAGTGCACAAAGACGCCTTTGAGGTATTTTTCCACACACCATGGCCAGTCATTTTCTTCTTAAAATAAAGGGGAAAAAAAGTGGTTTGTAAGAATGTTTTGAGAATTATACTTAGGAACATTCTTATCCACATTTTTTCAAAAATTTTCTTGAATCCTTCCCCTGTTTCTGGAACTTCATCTTTAAATAAAATGCATAGTGGGAAAGTTTTTCATCCCTCCAAACACATATCAGCTTCTAGAGCATGAATGTGGAACATCAGATCCTGAGAGATATCCAGCCACATTGTGATGGCAAAATATCTTCACTTCTATTCTCACAAATGCTCACAGGGACAGAAGCCAGTGACAAAATTATAAATGGGCTGCATTATTCTTAGTCTAACTTTACATACGCTTACATAAGAAAGCGCAGAGCAGGTATTGAGATGGCCAGCGTCCGATAAAACTCAGATGAAAGCTTGATCTGCAGTAACTTTTCCTTAAGTGCTTGATAATGTATTTGAGTGCATTTACATTTATGAATAATTGATGGTGCAAGCGGTCCAGGAAAAGTGTGTTGGTTTACATAGTGTAAGCTACACATGTCAGGGAGCGAGCTTGTGTATAATGTAACAGGGAAATGTAAGTCAGTGTTACTGCATTGCTGTAGTCCTGCTTACCTCTGTGTTCATATGATACTGATTCTTACACACATACACACACGTACAGTACGTGTCCCTTGACTGTAGGTCCATTCCTAAACCTAGAAAGCTGCCTCGCTGTGTTCTGCCTACATAGGCTGCTGTCTTCTAAGATGACATTGTAACCATCAGGGAAGTTCATAACCAGACTTTAACAATCCACATTGGCTGCACAAACAGACACGACCAAATTAGTTTCAACAGTGTATTGTGTTTGCACGTTGCTATTCTAATGGATTGATACCCTATAACAAATATAAATATTCACAACCAGTCACAAGTTTTTGAACAGTAAGATTTTTTTTTTTTTTTTTTTTTTTTTTAAAGAGGTCTCTTCAGCTCACCAAGCCTGATTTGATCCAAAGTACAGCAAAAAGAGTAAAATTTTGAAATATTTTTACTATTAAAAATAACTGTTTTCTATTTGAATATATTTTAAAATGTAATTTATTCCTGTGATTTCAAAGCTGATCTTTGGATCTTTCTATTCATCAAAGTATCCTGAAAAAAAATGTACTCAACTTTTTTAAATATTGATAATAATAATAAAAATAATGTTTTTGAACAGTAAATCAGCATATTATAATGATTTCTGAAGGATCATGTAACACTGAAGCCTGGAGTAATGATGCTGAAAATTTAGATTTGATCACAGGAATAAATTACTTTTTAAAATATATTGAAATAGAAAGCAGTTATTTTAAATAGTAAAAATATTTCACAATATGCAATGAATGCAAGGTCTTGAGATGTTCTTTGAAAGTTGAACTTATTTCAGCTTGAGCACCGCCATTTTTGAAATGCCATGTCATCTGGGAGACACAAGTGCAACTGTCAAACACATCCGTCTAGTGCATGTTTACATAGAAAAACAATGGAAAAGTATTGCAATGGAATGGAATAACGCCTTCTGAACGCCCCTTAGGAGGCAGCGTAAATTAATTCCCTTCTTTTTGGAACAGACTCTGAGACTGTTAATGCCTTAAAATGTTGCCTAAGTAGGCAGTTCACTTGGTTTTTGGAACCGTGAAAAGCAGCAATGTGTGTTCATACTGTGGCAGCGTTATCCTCGTCTCTCAGTCAAATAACACATCAGATTTCAGCCAAAACATTTCCACATTTGACTTTTGTGACTAATAAACCGACTTCCTCCTGTCTGAGACGTGTTTGAGGCTCTCTGAGCACGTATAATTGAAGGAGAACGCGTGGGATCGTTTTCTGTGTCTGGGATGCTTATTTGAGAGAACGGGACAGGAACTGAGGATTCATTTGTTTGGAACTCAGTGTACATCTATAATAGAGTGCTGGGATTCACTTATACACTCACATTTCTCTTTTCCAGTCCTCTCTATTCCATCATCTCACCTCAGCCGTGTCTTCGTATCTATCTGCCTTATTATTTTCTCTCTCCCTTCGGTGTATCTCTTCTTTTTCTCTGACGTGGTCATGGTAACCTTCTCAAAGTCAGTTAAATGACAGTGAAGAAGAAGGTAAAGGCTTTTTTTTTTTTTTGTGACAGCTCCACCCTATTAACCTTCTCAAGTCTGAGCAGGGTGTGTGTCATTCAACACACACTCTCTTTCGTTTTCTGACAGAGTCGGCCTTGGTTAACAGTTGTTTTCCCCTTTGTAACAGGTATAGACAGATCGCAGGGAGATGTTTGTCACCATTCGGTTGCAGACTGCTGTCCTTCTTCACTTGCATTCTACAGTAAACCCGAGTTTATCTCTGCCTAACCAAACCACGCTGTTCTCAGTAGTTCACCACAGCGCAGGTTCCCAGCATATCTCTAACACAAATTCTCTGCAGTTCCTGCCTGAGGAAGAAATCTTGTTCTTTGGGGTCACATTTGAAGTTACATTTTCCTGTCTCTCGCTTACACGTTTTCTTATCCTTCAGTTATTTTAATGTCACATCTCAAAGGCCTTCAGCTGATTATATTTCTTGTGACGTTCGATTGTGTGGCTGCCAAAAGTGCTCCCCTGTGGCAGAGAATGTCAGGAGGGGACTGAAGGGTGTGCTGAAGATGCTTTATTATTTTTAGGTTAATCCTGGCAGCTGTTTGGATTAAATTTCTGCTCTGAGTCTTGGCATGTTTATGGGAAAATTCTTCAAATACTTCATTCATCATTAAAAGATGGTAACACATTTGTGCAAATAAATAAATACATACATACATATACATATATATATACATAAATATAACTGAATTAATAAATAAAAATAAAAAAATAAATGTAAAGATAATAAAAAATAAAAATGAATGAATGAATGAATAAATAAATAAATAAATAAATAAATAAATTAATTAATTAATAAAAAAGGAAATATTAAATATGTATTTTTTATTGAAATTATTTATTTTTACTATTAAGTCCCATTTGTTAACATTAGTTAATATGAACCAACAATGAAAAGTACTTCTAAAGCATTTATTAATCTTAGTTAATTAAATTTTTAATCTTATGTTAATTTCAGCATTGACTAATACATTATAACACATATAGTTGTATTTTTATTAGCTAATGTTAACAAAAATTAATAAATCCTGCAACAAATGCATTGATAATTTTTAGTTAATGCATTTAACTAATTGTAACTAATGGGATCTTAATGTAAACTGTTACCATACTTGTATGTAAATATGAGTATTAAAAAATGCTTTAAGAAATAAGAAAATAAGAAGAAAAAAAAAGAGAATAAAAATATTGCAAAAAAGAGAATAAAAATATTGCAATCTCTTTTATTTGCAAAGTTTGGTATCTTGCCAAATTTTGACACACTTTGGGCCTCGAACACACTTCGGGAGATTTGCGCTCACTCAATCATTGTTGTCTGAGAAAACAATGAAGAAATTAGAGATCACATTTGTCATTTTCCCCCCGTATGCTAATACCTCTTGTTCATACATCTAATTTTCATTTTCAGCACCTGCTATTTATCCCTCCCCCTCACACTCAAATGAAACCCTTTCACTTGTAATCAGCGGCCTCTGAAGTCTCTTTAGCTGAGGTTTCACCTGAGGGTTCAGTATTATATAGTTCTTGGTAGTAATTTGTATGGGATTTTGTATAATTATAATTCATCCTTGTAGATGCAGTTGATTGGAGTGGCAGAGCTCAAGCCTGAAGCTATTGGGGCAGAACCTGCTCTGTTTGGCAACACTGACAACGAATAATGAATATTCTGATTAGCCTGCCTTTGGTCCAGAGCTGCCTAAACACACACACACACACAGACAGACACAGTCAACAAGTTATTACAAAAGACACTGCACTGGAACAGAAAATGAGGTAAGAAATAACTAAGACTGATAAGAAGAGCGGTGGTTCTCAACGAGGAGGCCAGGCCCCACTAGGGGGCCTTAACAAATCTCCCGGGCGCCCCTATAAGTCTTAAAAAAATATTTAAATTTTCAAATATTGTCAAAAGGGCAAAGGGGGATCATGGAGTCAAAAAGGTTGAGAACACTGGTTTAGCAGATTCAAATGATTGAGGGAATGAACATGAAGAGAGATGGTTATGGCTGACTTTAAAAAATGAAAAAAGCCTTACAGACCGAGTCTGCATGTTAGGGGTGGGGATTCAGTGACTCTATCTGCAGGTTTCATTATTACACCAGTAGGTGGCGTCAAGTGTCTTTAGTCAGTCACTAAATCATACTTTCAACTGATTAACTGAAACACACTGATTCATTCAGGAACCAAACAAGTGTGTCTTTATGAATAAGTCATTGAATCATTTATTTCCGTTCAAAACACTGATTATTTTTGCAAGGAGTCACCAGTGCTGTTGCTCAGCGGTTCATTGGCAAAGCTAAAATGGACAAACCAATTGGCGTTATTGTGTTTATAAAGTAAGTTACTCAATATAAAATTCAGTTTTTTTTTTTTAACAACATGTTTTTGTTTTTATCACAGTCTAGCTAAACTGAACTGGCAGATGGTTTGAGGGCTGGTTTACAAAAAAATGCATTCTTTACATCTCACCGCGTCCCCTTTGAATTGTTTTCTGTATAAATGTGCGTGCAACGTCTTGCACACAAATGACGTCAAATGATGATGGCTCATCAGTCTCAGTTTAGAAACAGTCCACCTAATGTGATGAAGCCGGGATAGGCGTTGCACCGTGGGTTTACAGAAGAGACTGTGTATCATTTGTTGACTATCTGTTATTTAATTTTTATTTCACAGCACTTATCATAATAGAGTATTGTATGCTGTGCTTTTTACTATTTACTATTTTTCATTGCTACATCTCGCATTTTTAAATGAAATAACTTTTCATTCTGAAGTGTTAGGAAGACATGGACACAAAACTCATTACAGGTAGGAGGATGTGTAATTGTGGATATGACATGAGCTCTTTTGCATTTAACATCTCAGTATTTAAAGGAATAGTTCACCCAAAAATTAAAATTCTGTCATTAATTACCCTCATATCGTTCCAAACCTGTAAGACCTTTGTTCATCTTTCTGAACACAAATTAAGATATTTTTGATGAAATCCGAGAGCTTTCTGACTCTCCATAGACAGCAACACACATTCAAGACCCAGAAAGGTAGTAAGGGCATCGTTAAAATAGTCAATGTGACAGCAGTGGTTCAACCTTAATTTTATGAAGCTATGAGAACACTTTTTGTGTGCAAAGTTTATATTGCAAGGTTACTGCAGAACACCACATGAACACTGCAATCCAGATTAGATGTCTCTCCATAATGTGAATTAATCTAATCTGGATTACCGAGAGCTCAGTTTGTGGGAGCAAGTAAAATTCAAGCCACGATCCAGTCCCCCTTGCATGGCATAAACGGCTTTCACGCGACCTCCCTTAAAAGACTAAAGATTAAATTTAATCCATCCTGCCCATTAGATTGAGAGTGGGATCGGTTATAGAGCAAATTCTGATCTTCAACATATAATCTCCTTGCTATGTGCTTTTCACTACACTGCGCTCTGTAGGAAAGCCTAGGTGGTGTCTTTTCCAAATGAATGACTCTTGAAAGCGAGCGCCAGGGCATTTGTTCAGGTTCCTGCCACTCAGACAGTGATAGATATATGCAACCTTTAGCTTTTGATGCCTCAGCAAGAAGAAGAGAAAAAGGTTCGCACTTTTCTCTATTACCAAGAAAGAATGGGAGGAAACGAGGTTGTGGATAAACAGAAAAAGAGAGAGAGGCAAATTTACTTTGATATGGAAACTATTTGTCTACTCTTCCTCCCTCCATGCTTTCATTTGCCTTCATCTGTTCTGTTCTCCCTTCATCATCCTCTTATTTTCTTCTTTACTGTGTTTTTTCTATTAAAGGGCATTCAAATACCAACCTTGAAGTTTCCAGGGAGAAGAAAGTTCTTTTTAAAGTCTCTACGATGCTGAAGTTACGTTTCCATTCTTGCTGCTAACATAATTGACATCTGAAGTGATGCAACGTTTTTAAAAGAAATGTGCTTTCACTTTTCTCTAAGCAATCAAAGAATTATGATTTTCCCCTTATTTTGCATTGCGAAAGTTCGCTATTTTCTACGATGACTCAGTAGTGCAAAGCACAATGAAATCTCCACAAAACAACAAAACTAGCACAACACAATGCTGACTTCTCACAATGTAAACAAACCGCAACACAATGAAATTAGCACAACACAACAGAAACAAACTGCAACACAATGAAATTAACACAACATAATGGAAACAAGCTGCAACACAATGAAATTAACACAACACAATGAAAACAGGCCGCAACACAACGAAATTAACACAATGGAAACGAGCTGCAACACAATGAAATTAACACAACACAACAGAAACAAACTGCAACACAATGAAATTAACACAACATAATGAAACCGGCCGCAACACAACGAAATTAACACAACACAATGGAAACAAGCTGCAATACAATGAAATTAACACAACACAATGGAAACAAGCTGCAATACAACAAAATTAACACAACACAACAGAAACGAGCTGCAACACAATGAAATTAACACAACACAACGGAAACAAGCCACAACACAATGATATTAAAACAACACAATGGAAAACGAGCTGCAACACAAATTAACACAACACAATGGAAACAAACCGCAACACAGCGAAATTAACACAACACAACGGAAACAAGCAGCAACACAATGAAATTAACACAACACAATGAAAACAGGCCGCAACACAACGAAATTAACACAATGGAAACGAGCTGCAACACAATGAAATTAACACAAAACAATGGAAACAAGCTGCAATACAACAAAATTAACACAACACAACAGAAACGAGCTGCAACACAATGAAATTAACACAACATAACGGAAACAAGCCACAACACAATGATATTAAAACAACACAATGGAAAACGAGCTGCAACACAAATTAACACAACACAATGGAAACAAGCCGCAACACAGTGAAATTAACACAACACAATGGAAACGAGCAGCAACACAATGAAATTAACACAACACAACGGAAAAAAGCCGCAACACAGCAAAGTTAACACAACACAACGGAAATAAGACACAACACAACGAAAACAAGCCACAACACAAAGAAATGAACACAACACAACGGAAACGAGCTGCAACGCAATGAAATTAACACATCACAACGGAAACAAGCTGCAACACAACAAAATTAACACAACACAACGGAAGCAAGCCGTAACACAATGAAAACAAGCCGCAACACAACGAAATTAACACAACATAACGGAAAAGAGCTGCAACACAATGAAATTAACACAACACAACGGAAACGAGCTGCAATACAATGAAATTAACACATCACAACGGAAACAAGCTGCAACACAACAAAATTAACACAACACAACGGAAACAAGCCGCAGCACAATGAAAACAAGCCGCAACACAACGAAATTAACACAACACAATGGAAAAGAGCTGCAACACAATGAAATTAACACAACACAATGGAAACAAGCTGCGATACAATGAAATTAACACAACACAACGGAAACAAGCCACAACACAACAAAATAAACACAACACAATGGAAACAAGCCACAACACAATGAAATTAAAACAACACGACGGAACCAAGCCGCAGCAACGGAAATTAACACAACACAATGGAAACTAGCTGCAACATAATGAAATTAACACAACACAATGGAAAACGAGCTGCAACACAAATTAACACAACACAACGGAAACAAGCCGCAACACAATGAAATTAACACAACACAATGGAAACAAGCTGCAACACAACGAAATTAACACAACACAATGGAAACGAGCCACAACACAACGAAATTAACACAACACAACTAAAAAAGCTGCAACACAACAAAATTAACACAACACAACGGAAACAAGCCACAACGCAACAAAAACAATCCGCAACACAAAGAAATTAACACAACATAATGGAAACGAGCTGCAACACAATGAAATTAACACAACACAACAGATACAAGCTGCAATACAACGAAATTAACACAACACAACAGAAACAAGCCGCAACACAACAAAATTAACACAACACTACGGAAACAAGCCACAAAACAAAGAAAACAAGCCGCAACACAACAAAATTAACACAACACAATGGAGACAAGCCGCAACACAACAAAAATTAACACAACACGACGGAAACGAGCTGCAACAATGAAATTAACACAACACAACGGAAATGAGCTGCAACACAACAAAATTAACACAACACAAAGGAAACGAGCCGCAACACAATGAAATTAACACAACACAATGGAAACCAGCCGCAACACAACAAAATTAACAAGTCAAAGGAAACGAGCTGCAACACAATGAAATTAACACAACACAATGAAAACAAGCAGCAACACAATGAAATTAACACAATGGAAACGAGCTGCAACACAAATTAACACAACACAATGGAAACAAGCCGCAACACAACAAAATTAATACAACACAATGGAAACAAGCTTGCAACACAATAAAATTAACACAACACAGCAGAAACAAGCTGCAACACAATGAAATTAACACAACACAGTGGAAACGAGCTGCAACACAATGAAATTAACACATCAAAACAGAAACAAGCTGCAACACAACAAAATTAACACAACACAACAGAAACAAGCCACAACACAATGAGCTGCAACACAACGAAATTAACACAACACAACGGAAACGAGCTGCAACATAATGAAATTAACACAACACAATGGAAACAAGCTGCAATACAATGAAATTAACAACATAACGGAAACGATCCGCAACACAACAACAAAATTAACACAACACAATGGAAACGAGCCACAACACAAGGAAATTAAAACAATACAATGGAAACAAGCCGCAACACAACGTAAATTAACACAGCACAACGGAAACAAGCCGCAACACAACAAAATTAACACAACACAACGGAAACGAGCTGCAACACAATGAAATTAACACAACACAATGTAAAACGAGCTGCAACACAATGAAACTAACACAACACTATGGATACGAGCTGCAACACAATGAAATTAACACAACACAACGGAAACAAGCTGCAACACAACGAAATTAACCCAGCACAACGGAAACGAGCTGCAACACAACGAAATTAGCACAACACAACGGAAACGAGTTGCAACACAACAAAATTAACAACTCAACGGAAATGAGATGCAACACAATGAAATTAACACAAGACAATGGAAACGAGCTGCAACACAATGAAATTAACACAACACAATGGAATCTAGCTGCAAGACAACGAAATTAACACAACACAACGGAAACGAGCCACAACACAACAAAATTAACACAACACAACGGAAACGAGCTGCAACACAACGAAATTAACAGAACACAACAGAAACAAGCCGCAACACAATGAAAGTAACACAACACAATGGAAACAAGCCACAATACAACGAAAACAAGCCGCAACACAACGAAATTAACACAACACAATGGAAACAAGCCTCAACACAGCGAAATTAATGCAACACAATGGAAACAAGCCGCAACACAACGAAATTAACACAACACTGCGGAAACAAGCTGCAACACGATGAAATTAGCACAATACAACGGAAACAAGCCGCAACACAATGAAAGTAACACAACACAATGGAAACAAGCCACAATACAACGAAAACAAGCCGCAACACAACGAAATTAACACAACACAATGGAAACAAGCCTCAACACAGCGAAATTAATGCAACACAATGGAAACAAGCCACAACACAACGAAATTAACACAAGACAATGGAAACGAGCTGCAACACAATGAAATTAACACAACACAACGGAAATGAGCTGCAACACAATGAAATTAACACAACACAACGGAAACGAGCTGCAACACAACGAAATTAGCACAACACAACGGAAACGAGCTGCAACACAACGAAATTAGCACAACACAACGGAAACAAGCAGCAACACAATGAAATTAAGACAACACAATGGAAATGAGCCACAACACAACGAAATTAACACAACACAATGAAATTAACACAACACAATGGAAACAAGCCACAACACAACGACATTAACACAACACAATGGAAACAAGCCGCAACACAACGAATTTAACACAACAGAAACAACAAGCCGCAACACAATAAAATTAGTATAACACAATAAAATTAGTCCAATAGTTTGTGTTGTGGCAATTTATAGATATTTCATTGTGTTGTGCACTACTGGGCCACTGTAATTTTCTGTAAATATTCGAGACTTCTATTCATTAGGTGTAGTAGGTAAATAACTAGAAAAATAACAACATGCAGTATCCATGCTACAAACCAGTGCGTTTATGATTATTATATTAAATTAAAACAATTTGATAAGAAATACCCCTTTGCAATATAAAGCAGGACTGTTTTTGTTCAGCTCAAATAAGTTTAAATCACACTGGAACCTTTCACATTCAAGTTACATGTGGCTGCACCTGCTATACGTCAAAAATATAAAACAGGCAGAAAAATCCTTACATTGAAGGAGGGACCTGAGCTATATTTAGAGACCAGAATATCACTGTCGTCCTCCTAGGCCAGGGTGTAATCACCTAGCAACCACCTGAACATCTTAGAAACCATATTTCAACAGCCTGGCAACCACTCAGAAGCCCCTAACATTGTGTTGGCTAGTTTTGCAGGGGCAAGCACTACTTGTATTTTCTTCAGTAAATGCAAAAATCTAGTTTCTCTCTCCCGTTTCCCTTGATAACTGAAATCCTTGAGTTCTATTCCGGTCTCAGTTAAATCTGTTACATGAGGCCTTGGAGGCGGTGGATAACTTACGGGTTCACCATGTACCATTTATATCATTCTCACAGAACATTCTCTCTCGCCTTTCCGTTCTCAGGAATAGAAGGCGGAGGAATGGAAAAATTGACACAGGCATAAAACACAAAACATCATTGACTCCTTGCACGAGCTCAGAGATTTCTTACTTAGGGGTGTCATACCTATTAGGGCACAGTCGATATTACTGTTTAAACGTTTGGGGTCAGTAATTTTTTAAAGATGTATAAACTTTTATTGAGCAAGGATGCATTAAATTGATCAAAAGTGACAGTAAAGACATTTATGACATTATTATGTTACAAAAGATTCAAATAAATGCTGCTCTTTTAAACTTTCTGTTAATCAAAGAATCCTGAAAATAAATGTATCACTGTTTTCACAAAAATATTTAATAATAAGAAGAAATGTTTCTTGAGCAGTAAATCAGAATGATTTCTGAAAGATCATGTGACACTGAAGACTGGCGTAATGATGCTGAAAATTCAGCTTTACATCACAGGAATAAATTACATTTTAAAATATATTAACATAAAAAAACAGTTATTAAAATGGTGGTAATATTTTCAGCATTACTTTTGGTCAAATAATAATAAAAATAAATAAATAAATAAATATTTTTAAAAAAATTAACTTTTGAATGGCAATATATATCTCTTACTAATTTCTTTTCTTACATAAGACATGACAAAAGAAAAAAAAATTATTTTATTTTATTTCATTTTTTTTTTTTTTGCTATATAAAATTCACTCAAAGGTTATTTAATGACATTGGTTTGTTACTTAAGTGTAAGATTTATTAGTTTAGTTTATAATCAAATCATGCCAAAACGTGTTAATAAAATTAATTAATAAAACTAGTTAATTCAAAAGTTTCTTAATTATTATTTTTATTATCAAAGTTAAAAATATTTTCTTGCATTCAGAATTGGAAGCTGAACTCAAAATCCACCTGGCTTAAAAATGAATGGAAGCACATTTGAATGTACGTGACACATCTGTCTGTACTAATATAAGTTGTAGGACTTATAAGTGTGTGCGCTTGAAGCTGCTTCTGATACAATTAAGCCTAGAAGGTAGAAGCCACATGAATAACCATGAAAACTGCACACCGAAGCCAAGCTTTCCCCTTTCACTCACTCAGTCCGCAAGCTCCGCCTGTGCTGCCCTATGTGAGTGTTTGTGTGTTCAGATTGGGTACCAGCAGGCAGCACAGCCTCTCTTTTTCAGTATCTCTCTTTCTTTGCCTCCCCCCTCCTCCTCGGTCGCTCGGCGATTGAGGGAGAATGTGAGTAAAGCAAAAGAGGCAGGCGTGTTTTAACAGATGGCTCTTGCCGTCCCGATTCAACCAGCTCACTGCCTCTGGTACAACTCGAACAGAGAGAGAGAGAGAGAGAAAGAGAGAGAGAGAGAGAGCAAGGTAGTTCAGGAAATTGAAACCGCTTCAAACCGCTTTTAAAACTTTCCATCCAGCCTCTCTCGCTCTCACTTCTGTGTTGACAGTCACTTGAAAGTTTGACAAACTTCAGAGCAATGCGGTGACCACAGTGCAACAGGGTGCAGGAAGACGAAAAAGTGCACCGGGACACTGACCCCCCTCCCGGCTCGCTGGTTTGGGGTCTCCGCCACAGGACAGAAGGGGACAAACTGCCACCTGCCTCCCCTGCAGCTGTGTGTGAGGTAGGCTCCTGTGACATGCCCTATTTTTCCCCCCTCTCTCTCTCTCTCGCTCCCTTTGCTCAGCTGATGTAACCGCACACTAGGAGTTCTGAAGAACAAGCATATCGTGGCGATTTGATGTTCCAGTGTTGCAATTGCATGCTCTCCCTCCCTCTCCCTCTCAGTTCCCCCTTGACTTTCTCATTCTTAAAGGAGCAATTTGTCTGTTGCCTTGGCTTACTGTGTATACAGTGCATGTGTAATTTTTTCTGTATGTCTATGGGTGCATGGGTGTTGTTGTTATTATTAGTTCACTGACAGACTGACTGACTCGAGTGCTTCTGAAAAAAGGGAGGGTCAGAGTTACACCCTGTTCCTTCGACAGACACAGTCATATGTCAGACAGAGGAAACCTGCTCTTGATAAGTTTGAGACATCCTGAGTTCTCCAAACGCCTCGTGCTTTTAGGTCACCTGTCATCAGATACAAAGAATGATATATTTCAGTCAAAGGTTCAGCCACAGCTGCTCATTCTTTATTTAGAATAATAGTGAAGTCAATCAAAACTGTGAAATAACAAATGTGGGAATTATGTGGTAGCAAAAAATGTTCAGAAAATCTGAGCTTCTTGAAAGTTGACAATTTTTGTCTAGACTGATTATCACTCTGGACGTCATGAGGTGCATCCTGGGACATTTTTTAAACATTATCGAAGAGATTCAAATGTATGTTGAACACTTATTGGCAGCTCACTGTCCACTCTGATCTGTCCCATTCGTTGTTTGTTTTTATTTACATTGTTTTAAAATAAAATGAGTTTTCTAAGTAAACATATATTTTATATATATATATATATATATATATATATATATATATATATATATATATATATATATAGGCAGTTTATATTCATCTACAAAAGTAATTGAAAATATTTTAACATCAACTTTGGAATCAAAATGGTCATGAGAAATATATAAATTCAGTCCATTTATTTATTTATTTATTTATTTATTTATGTATGTATGTATGTATGTATGTATGTATGTATGTATGTATGTATGATATATGTATTTATGTATTTATTTATCAAAAATTTTAATAACTTGTTTGCAAAAGTATATATTATACTATATGTTGTCATACTAACAGCCAGTCAGTATTTCTTACTGATTATTATTTTTAAATAGCTTTTAAAGGTTGATAAAACACAGTTGTTTTTGTTTTTATAGGTCAGACAAGTCATATGTTAATTTAGACTTTAATGTTTTTATTTTAATTAATGTTTTTGAATGATTCAGTGACCAATTGAGTCATTAGACTAGGGATTCACAATCTTATTTGTATAGAAAAAATTAAATAATAAAAATAAAATAAAAATGCAATTATTTTTATGTGTTTTAGTAATTGTATTTTAAAAAAAAAATCATTGTTATGATTTAATGAATTATTAGTTTTTTTATAACCCCATGTGTGGGAAATACTGCATTTGACTGAATCAAACCAATAATTTGTGAGCTTAAAACTGATATGTAAGACTATCTGACTTTCTATGATTCTTTAAAAAAGCACTTCTCAGGGTTATCGTTTGTTCAAGAACTGGACTATGCCTATGTTTTACATTTGTTGTTACATGCAACCAGTACGACACAGTAAATACTTAGTGCATTTATTGTCTTCATATTATTTCATGCCACCTAGTCTCTCTCATGAAATTCAATTCAGATTGCAAACTGGCAACTCAGCTAAATATAATTTCTTTTTCCATGGCACTGCAGATTCTGAATAGCAGTGCAGGATAAGCTGCATATCTCATTTTATGCTATGATAAGGACTACTTTAGATTATATCTAGCTAACAAGACTTGCTAAGCCAACAAAACTCACTTATTCATTTCTGTTTTGTTTTTTTTTTCAAAGAAAGAGGAAGTAACTAAGGAAGCAGAGTCACCGCTAAACTAAACCATCATCTAATTTAGCTGTCGACTGATGATTTCAGTTTCTAATGAATGTACAAGCGTGTTGGTTGAAGATTAGCGTTCGCTTACAAGCGGTCTTTGAAAAGTGTGTGTGTGTGTAGCAGCAGTAGTCTGAGAGGTGGTGTCTGTGTCTTTACTTTGGCACTGAGATTTTGAGTGCCATGTTGATTTTGGGACTCTGACCGTGGTTAGCCTTCCATGGCCTAGCCAGTGTTTACACTGATTGCTTACATTTGGTTAGTAAATTCCCACGATTTTGACAGGTGGCGAAGCGGGACCAGCAGATCGGGTGCTTTTGCTTGAGTTCTCTCACTCTTTCTTTGTCTCTCCTTCGTTATCTCTCCTTTTCTGCTCTATTTCTCCTCTCCTCCTGCTGTTAACCTCTGTGAAGGGGGGTCCTAGGGCTGAAAGGAAGTTGCTGCGCTCACTCAAGGCTAATGTTATGGCTGATGTCAGTGGAATGGAACCATTTCATAGGTGATTGGCTCTGATGCCCAACTACCTTTCCGCCTTTCCCTTTATAGCAGAAGGTTTTAAAGAAAGATAGCAGCTGTTTTATGTGGGCAGATGTTTGACTTTGGCTGCGGATGGTTTTGTTTTATGAACTTCAGATAATTACTCAAACTGATAACAAGGAGCCAGGGAAAGATAATTAAAGGTGTGGGTGTTTATTTATATGTTTTTCTCTTGACATGAAGAGTCTGAATGAAGGGTTAACGTGAACTAAGACTGGACAACTGGGCTTTTTGTATGAAGAAAATATGCTTGAAATGAGTATAGCATCATAAGTTTGCTATGGCATTGTTCTGATTTTTATGGCATATCCAACTTGAATTGTTTACAGTCAGATCTGCAATAAAAATATCACATGAAATCTAATTGTCACAAACCTCATCCAAACCACACCAAAAGTGGTTTCAAATCTGAATAAAATCAGATTTTTAAATGTTTTTACTTTCTAAGTGGTCAGATCAGATTATAGGTATTTCCTGTCGTTTGGTTGCAAAGTACATGACTGTTTAAAAGAAATCAATACTTTTTATTATTATAAAAAAGCATTAAATTGATCAAAAGTGACAGTAAAGACTTTTACATTGTTTCAAAATGTTATATTCATTAAAGATATTATGCAGCAAAACTGTTTTCAACATTGATAATAATAAGAAACATTTCTTAACGCAGTAAATCAGTATATTAGAATGATTTCTGAAGGATCATGTGACAATGAACACTGGAGTAATGATGCTGAAAATTCAGCTTTGGATCACAGGAATAAATTACATTTTAAAATATATTGAAATACAAGACAGTAGTTTTAAATGATAAGATTATTTCACAATATTACTGATTTTACTATATTTTTTATCAATAAATGCAGCCTTGGTAAGCGTAAGGGATTTCTTCAGAAACATTTAAAAATCCTTTGAATTCTAGTGTATATAATGTCACAAAGTGCACTAATGTCTAATTTTGGGTCAACTGCATTTAATTTGCTCATAATATTGAATAAGTGAAAGAATTTGTGTTTTTGAACACAGTAAATACATTGTCTCTGACTGATGTGCATTGTGAGTTCAGAAATGTACCCTGCAAACATGCCCCTGCGAGGCCCATGCTGACTTTTTGCGTCACAATGGACTAGGGTCAGCCCACACCAAACCTAAACAGGCCCAGTGTGGGCTTGCCCAGGCGAGGCCCACAGCTTTGGGTTCACCGCAGGCTCCCACACTACTGCCCACATTAATCCAATGATGGCCCAGTGTGGGCCAGCCCGTTCGGGCCCAGAGCAGCTTTTGTACATTTGGGCCCATGCAGGTTTGGTGTAGGCAGCCCTGTAATGAAACTAGGAGGATACTAACATTGACTGGCCATTCTTTAGCCACTCAATTGAACTGGAATGGCTCAAACCAAAAAAGACCTTTCCAGAACCTGTTGTTTCATATAGGCCAGGGATCCTCAAATCTGGCTCACGAGATTCACTTTCCTGCAGAGTTTAGTTCTAACCTTAATCAAACACATCTGAGCATGCTAATCAATGTCTTCAGGATGATTAGAAAATCACAGTTGGGTGAATTTGATCAAGTTGTAGCTAAACTCTGCAGGAAAGTGGGTCTCACGAGTTATATTTGAGGTGTAACAGACATGAGCCTGTTAACAAGAATTTTGTGGGCAGTTTTCTTCCTTACCATTAATAGTGCGGTCCCTGTGTGGGCCTAGTGAGGGCTTCCTGGGGGCTAAGTGAGGGCTGCCCGTGCAGGGCCAGCGCTAAGGGGCCAACGTTTTGCCAATGAGCATATTCTCAGGGGTGCTGCTCTGGCAGCCCGCTGGGGGCCCTTAAGCTAGCCCCAAGTGGGCCCGTAAAGGGCCACCGCAGGCCTGTTTGCAGGGGTAGTCAGATGTCATGATGAACAGACTTCTTTTTCCACAATGGCTATCAGTTGTTGTAGATGAGTGTCTAATGGCATCAGGCTTGCGCTCAAGCTGTTACTATAGGGACCTATGTAGATTTATCATATATAGACTACACTGTGAATTAACAAAGTAGATTCCATCACTTGGAGAACAGTCCAAAAGATCAGATTTGATAAACAAAGGGGATTTACGCACAGTGTGAACAAAGCCAAAGAAACTTTGTTGTTGTATTAAGGTCATTCATGTAACTGACTTCTGACCTTTCCAGTATTGTGAGACACAATGTGAAATACTGACACCCTCTTTTTACCCATTCTGTAAATGAGGAGTTTGCGAATCCACACAGAATCTTCCGTAGGCTGTTTATTGAATGCTTCTGAATCATTTCTTCTCATTATTCTGGTTTAGTGTTTTCACTATCACTTTGTCTTTTCTGATTTGGCTCACGATCTTCCTTGTCTGACTGTTTTCTAGTTTTGACCACACACTTTCTAGTCATGTGTTGTTGAGAGTCCCGTTCAGCTAGGGTTTACTCTGGACTGAATTCCTCTGTTGCTGGAAGTGGGGCACTGTGTCTAATTGCTCACACAAACACACTTACTGTAAAAAGGCCATTGACACCATCACACACACATTTCTGAGCAAGTGTGTCCCTCATAAACGTGTTGTAGATACCAGTGTGCCCCTGTGAATGCAGCGTGAACAATCTATCTAGCATTTTTCCTTAGACATAGTCGCCTCTGGCTCTTCCGTAAACCTGCTTTAAAACAATATATTGTGTAAAGCATTGCACAAATAAACATGAAATATATGTTGTTAGAATGCAAAAGCAAAATTGGCTTTTGGGTAAATGAAGAAATGCACAAAATGACATAAAATAGCCCAAAATTGTTTAAAACATGTCAGGTGCTTTCAAATGCAATTTTTATATTCATGTTTGTTTCAAATGGCCTTTAGTACCATTTTCAAAAAAAACAACAACAAAAAAACATTTGAATTAATGGTTAAAAATGTCATATTTTCATCGAATACACAAAAACCATCAATTAAAATATTTTAAATAACATTTTCATCTTTTTTCTTTTTCCCCTCAATTTATTCAATTTTTCTTCCATTTTTTTTTTTTAAATTTCCTTTTTTTTTTTTTTTTTGCAAATCATGGAGAATCAATTTAACACTTTTCATTTCCATGTTTTCTTGTGAAATTATATCTGACATACAAAACAACATAATGACCTTGAGAGACTGTGATGTGTTTTGTGATATAATTAGTAGTAACATTTATTTTATATTTATATTTAAATTAAAATTGTGTTCCACGTGTTGGTTACCACACTGACTTTGATCAGACAAAAGTTTTTCTATTCTTATAAATATTTTAGAACAAAACTTATTCATTACATCTTCCTCTTCATTTCTCTCAAGACATCCAGTCTTCCAAAGAGACATTTTCTTCCTTAGGCTTTCATGATGGTTATACTGCTTTGGCATTTTGACAGTATTCTCTTTTGACAGAGAAACTATAATTTGTACTGCTTGCATTTAATATGTGATACACCAATGTCAGCAGTTCAACATCTGCAACAGGAAGCCATTAGCAACATGTTTATACAGTGTAGATTTACAGTCTACATGTGCGAACCTGCGTCTGAGAAAGATTTCAGGAGATTCCTGCAAAGATTCATGTATAATGCAACATATAATGTCTCCTAAGTGTTTCATAGCTAAAAGTGAGCAAAGCATAGCTGTGTACTGTAACACACTCATGTACTCAGAGCACACCTCAGCAGTGAACACTAACAGCAAAAACATCTTAAATATTTTAAGAGGGAAGACACACAATCAGACTGACGCAAATGGACTTAAATAGGGATTGGAGGTCATCTGAGGGGAAAAATGAGTGTGTGACTCTCAGAAACTACCAAAAAAGCAAAAGATCTCTACAGATAGAAAGATGGAGAGAATTCAAAACATAGAGATGTGTAGAAAGGTACAAGGTCAGTGTTTGTGTGTTTAATATCTGGATGAAACTGTCTCTTGCCTTTCTCATCAATCTCAGTTTGCTGATTATCTCAGGACCCACCACGAGTTCACAGTGTGAAATCTGTCATCTTGTTCATGGCCGATCAGTTCCAGGAAAATGTTTTGGGCCAGTCACCTGAGCGATTATTGTGCAACCAAGTTCCTCAGTTGCTTTAGTGGCGTGTAGTTCACCTGGTCTTGTCAGAGTTATTAAAGGACTAGTTCACTCAAAAATGAAAATTTGTGAAAATTCCTCAAACTCGTCTACTTTTTGAATAGCCTAAGGGTGTTTCTACATCAGAACATATTTTGGAGAAATTTAGCATTATATCACTTGCTCACCAATGGATCCTCTGCAGTGAATGGGTGCCATCAGAATGAGAGTCCAAACAGCTGATAAAAACATCACAATAATCTACAAGTAACCCACACCGCTCCAGTCCATCAATTAAAGGGGTCATGACATGGATTTTTTTTTTTTTTTTTTTTTTTTTAATAAATTCCTTGAGGTTTACTTATAATGTTAATAATTTTTTTGCACAAAAATAAATAAATTTGTGGAAATGATTATTTTCAACCCTCAATATTACCTAAAATGACCTGTTTTTAAGGGACGTGTCCTTTAAGGCTTCTCAGTAATTGGCCACTGTTATGATTGGCTAATGTCATTGCACAAGAAACAGTATCAACGCCCCCTCGCTATTGCATGTGAGTGTTTTGACAACATGATAAAAAAAGGTCATTTCCAGACAATGCATTATTAAATCATTTACTTACGGTTTGTGATGCAGCTGCAGTCAGATCTAGTACCGCTTCATCTTTCAACAAATATTTCTTTGTGAACTCTCAATGACACAGTGCCTCGTTTACAAAGCAAAATCCTCCGAACAATCCTCTGACACCATCCGGGGTGCCATTAAAAGTAAAGTATCTACTTGTTCCTTATTCTGGGATCCTTCTGATATCTGTACAAAAACACGAATGAGCTGTTTAATCCAAACACACCAAAGCGAATGTTCTTTCACTCCATTTGTCCTTTTGACAACAGATTCGAATGCGCATCTGTATACTGTATCCAGTGTAGACAAAATGGCAACAGTGATTGTAATTTCTATTTGATTCTGAAGCAACGCGACACTCACATTCAGCGTGATCAAGCATCAAGCCTTTAAGTGACTGAATGAAAGTGAGCGGGGCCTATGGTGAGAAGATGACTACTTCATTGATGTCTTGCTCTGGAGGCAGTGTTTATGCATATGTTTGTGCCCGGGTGATGTCATCTTGCACCTCAGATCCAAACAAGCCATTTTTGGAGCTTGATTAAATAAATGCTTTGTTTATAATGAGGAGGACATTTTAAGCCGTGAAACTTGCAGGATGTATTAATGATACAAAGACCTCTTATATGCCAAAAGATCAAGGCAAATTTGATTCCTCATGTCATGATCCCTTCAATTTCTTGTGGAGCAAAAAGCTGAGTGTTTGTAAGAAAGAAATCCATCATCAAGATGTTTTTAACTTCATACTGTTGCTAAAATATGAGGCCACTATCCACAATATCGTTTTCTCCAAATCTGTTTCGATGAATAAAAAATGTTGGATGGCCTGAGGGTGAGCAAATTTTCAGAAAATTTTGTTTTTGGATGAACTATTCTTAAAACAATAACTAAAAAAAAACAAAAAACTTTTCATTATTTGAAATAAAATATCCGGAATTAAAGTATATAAAAGAAAAGGGGGGGGAGTACTACAGTAGTATCTCTACTATAATTGCACTAATATGTGACTCTGGACCACAAAACCAGTCATAAGGGTCAATTTTTTGAAATTGGGATTTATACATCCTCTGAAAGCTGAATAAATAAGCTTTCCATTGATGTATGTTAGGATATATTTGTTTGTATGTTTGTTAGGATAGGACAATATATGGCAGAGATACAACTATTTGAAAATCTGTAATCTGAGGGTGCAAAAAAATCAAAATATTGAGAAAATTGCCTTTAAAGTTGTCCAAATGAAGTTCTTAGCAATGCATATTACTAATCAAAAATTTAATTTTGATATATTTACGGTAGGAGATTTACAAAATATCTTCATGGAACATGATCTTTACTTAATATCCTAATGATTTTTGGCATAAAAGAAAAATGGATCATTTTGAGCCATACAGTGTATTGTTGGCTATTGCTACAAATACACCCGTGCTAATTAAAACTGGTTTTGTGGTTCAGGGTCACATATAACACTGGGCCTAATAAGATGTTTACCAAAAGTAGCAGCAGCAGTTAAAAAAAGTAGTGTGATTTCTGCTGCTACATTAAACAATAATGTAATAATGCAATAATGCAAGACATTGCAGGGAAATGTAGCTTTATCATAACTTGCGTAAAAAATATGCCAGCATAACATATCTTATGATAGAAGCACAAAGATCTAATCATCTCTGCAGGCATGTGACGTTCCAAATCAGCAAACACTCACCATTACCCTCTTTATACATGGGCCGGCACAGCTTGCTGCCAGCTCTTGGGTTCGTCCAGGCAGAACAGATCAGGCTTGATCCAGGATTTCAACTTCCGAAAATAGACGATTTCCTGAGTTTTAGGAAATTGGATTTGTATTCATCTTTGTTAGGTTAACACAAAGTGCAGAGGTGAGGGATGATGCCCTCTGTTCTCTGCCCTCCTCGAGCCTTGTTCTGGAATTGAAGTGCACAGCAGGTAGCTGGAACTCTGTATTCATGAGCTCTTCACCCCGTTACACTCTGTTTGCTAACAGCAGGAGTGTGTGGGGGTGTGTGTGCAAGTCTGCGCTTGGACATTTGCGTATGATGTAAAGACCATATTTCTGGAAGCTTGTGTGTGGGATTTTGGTTTCGATACATTTGCGGGCTGTGTGATCACCACAACTTCAATCTGCTCTCTAGTCAGAGCGTGATGAAGTCACAAGGTGCTGTCCCCATTTTGTTAAGAGGAAATGAATGGACTTATTGAAAGGTACAGCTTTTTTGTCTAGAAATTTAGTGGTTTTATGTATTTATGTATCACACACCAAAATACTTTTGGTGTTTTGAAATGATTGCAAATTATTAAAAGTATCTTAAGTATCTTAAGTACAGAACAAATTAAAATTAATAAAAATATATATTTTATAATCTTTATGTTTATAAAAAATGTTTTATCTACCAATTTTTATTTAAAAATCGTTTTAGTAGTCTCTTAACCACTGTGATAATGTCACTCGAGATACAGAGAGCATAATTGTCATTAATACCTTGATGATGGCATTTAAAAAAAAAAAAAAAAGCTGAAATGTTTTTGAAGAGCTTTTTTTTTTTTTTTTTTTTTTTTAGCAAGTGTTTAAATATTCAGTCTCCTCCACTGACCAGTTCAAAAGACGCAGCATTTCGCCCAAAACTTTCATTGTAATCAATGACACTCTCTATACTGTACAACCTTATTTATATCGTCATTGTATTAGTTCACTCAACAGACATGAGTGTGATTATTTAAAATGCTGAGCACTGCAACCTTTTATGCAATGGGAGTAGATCTAAATATAATCCTGGAATCAGATTTTTTTTTACAATAATTAATATTGACAGCTGTAGGAGTAAAAATAATGTACTAGTTTTTAAAAGAGTTCCACATGTATTGCTTATTTCTTATTCAAAGATGTTAGCCAATCATAACAGTGGGTGTTTACACTGAAGTCTTGAAGAATGTTCAGATTGGAGGGCTAGAATGGGTAAAAATGGCTTTTTATTTCCAAATCATGATCATTTTTGATGTAAACAAAAAACAAAAAACAAACAAACAAACAAAACATAAAAATAAAATAAAATAAAAAATGCAATTGACCCTCTTAATTTTCATTGAGGTGTTTACATTAAGGCTTATCAGTCTGATCAATTATTGATGATTTATTTAGTTGTAGCTACAGTGTTCAAAGGGATAGTTCACCCAAAAATTACAATTTTCTTCTGTTGAACACTTTTTTTTTTTTTTTTTTAGGAATGTTGGTATAACCAAATAGTTGCTGGAAGCCATTGACTTCAATATTTTTTTCTTCTCCATACTATGAAAACCAGTCAGCAGCTGTTTGGTTACCAACATTATTCAAAAGCATCATCTTTTGTGGTCAACAGAAGAATGACTTTCCTACAGGTTTGGAAAAACTGAGGGTGAGACAAAATTTTAATTTTTGGGTGAACTGTCCCTTTAACGTAGTATATTCTTAACACAGGGGTTATACAGGGGTTATCTGTGGTTGTTTGAACATTCTTGACGTTTAAAACTTCTTAATGTTACACTGTACCCTTACGAAACAAAAATATATGGGAATATACTGCAAAATATAATGTGATATATTACATAATACATTTCCATATATTGGAAACTAGTGCTTATATTTTTCAATATGCACTGACAATATATGGTTATATATTGATACATACAAATATATGTGACCCTGGACCACAAAACCAGTCTTAAGTCGCTGGGGTATATTTGTAGCAATAGCCAAAAATACATTTTATGGGTCAAAATTATTGATTTTTCTTTTATGCCAAAAATCAATAAGACATTAAGTGAAGATCATGTTCCATGAAGATATTTTGTAAGTTTCCTACTGTAAATATATCAAAACTTAATTTTATATTAGTAATATGCATTGCTAAGAACTTCCTTTGGACAACTTTAAAGGCAATTTTCTCAATATTTTGATTATTTTGCACCCTCAGATTCCAGATTTTCAAATTGTTGTATCTCGGACAAATATTGTCGTATCCTAACAAACCATACATCAATGGAAAGATTATTTATTCAGCTTTCAGATGATGCATAAATCTCAAATTTGAAAAATTGACCCTTATGACTGATTTTGTGGTCCAGGGTCACATATTTAGAAATTAGGACAAAAATAAATCTAATATTCATAATCTTCCTTGATGATCCTTCAATGATCCTTTATTGAGTATATATTACTCATAGATGCTCCCATATAAATGTGAATGTATGTACACATAAATACACACATTCACTGAATGAGTTACAGCAGATTTCTAGTTCCCAGCATGCTTTGCTTCTGACTGTTAAAGGAGTGTAAAAAAAAAGTTAAAGTAAGTGTTATTTCATGTGTTTTGCTCAGTATTAATATAGGGGGAGATCTGTTAGTGTTTAATGTTGTATTATTTTGAAATGTAAAAAGGATTTATAGTATGTGTATGTTTGTGGGGTTACCATTGTGTAGAAGAGTAGAGCCAGTGTACAGGATGATGATTGGCCAAACACCATTAAATTATATATTACTTTATTTGAAAAGTAATGGCTGTGCGCTTTTCAGCACAGTGAAAGTCTGTTTACTAAGTGTTTAGTATGAGCAGGTGTGCTTATGCTATAGTAAACTAACTATATTTTAAAATATGAAACATGTATATCATAAATGATTGTTAAAAATAAGAAATATATGTTTCCATATACGTGTGTATATACTGCATGAGTAAATATATGTTCAATATATTTGTACTCATGCACCATATCTTATCTATATATTATAAAGTGTATTACTGAATATAAAATTACATATATTGTGATTTATAAGTAAACATATTGTCACATATTTTTCAGTATATAAAAGCGGCAATTCCTTATATTCAATATATTGTAATATATTTACACAATATATTATTCTGTATAATTTCTAATATACTTTTATGTCATTTAATATATTTATCATTCTTATATTAGGAAATATATTTTCTTTGCGTAAGGGTAAGCTCTTCAGATCAGTGTATTTGCACAGACAGTTTTCTAAAGAACTGGAGAATAACAAGTTCTTTGTTAAAATTAAAAAAGTTCTCCAATGACATCAGACTGGTAAAGCCCTTTGGTCCTAATTGGAACCTTTATATGTAAGAGTGTCTTTGAGTTCTGTGTCTTTCTCTGTTTCTTTAGCGCTTTCTTTGAACGACGGCATGGTTGCCATTAGCAGGTCAACATAAATGTTTTCAAAATGGAACATCAGTCAGGGCTTGGCTTTATGCCAGCACTTACACACACACAGGAGCTCATACAGAAGGTCTGTTCTTTGTTTGTTGAAATATTCCATGCTTGCCACAGGTACGCAGGCATGAAGTTCTCCAGCGCTTCGCTCACTCTCCGCTCCTTATAAACACACACATACAGTACACTCCATGTGGAAAGCTCCAGGTTATTGGGTGCTTCTTCTCACATGTCTCCACTGGATTGTCCTCTGCTGAGTCAGTAGCTGCATCAATATGCATGCATACTTACATATAGCAAGTGCTTGTCTTTGCATGTGTATTTCAGTACATACGCTCTTGCCCAGTCTGGCAGTGAGAGAAGGAGAGAGATCTGGCCTTGCCTTAAGAATAGAGTGGGATATGCACATCAACTGTTTGCCTTTGACCGTTTAGTCCCAACTTCCTTTTTTGCCTAAATGTGTCATTTGTAGTGCGCAAAATAACAACAGAAAGGCCAGATGAATCAAATAATAACATTTTATTTAAGAAAAATAGATACATTTTAATACATATACTAGGTACTTAACATCTTTTAGGGAATGAGGGAATGAACTACTTACCCCATGAAGCAAGTGCAGTCACATGTACCATTCGTCTACGAATTTTTGCAGGCAAAATTTATTCATTTTTATAGGAATCCATGGGATCTGGAATTTTGCGTGAGGAAAAATTTTACCCACATAGATTTTGCAACTGGTTCCCGAGAAATTCCACACAAGTGACCACAATTTATTTAAATGAAACAAAAAATGACAGTATAATATAAAGTATAACATAGAGAACAACATACAATATATTTGAAGTTTATTACAAAATATTCAAATATGCAGTGCTTAATGGAAGGTTGCTGCTGATCTCTGTTAATGCCGTTTTTGTTAAGTAACTTCTGATTGGCCAATCTGTCTTCAGGATTATGGGTAGTGTACTTTATTTTGAAAGTAAAGTTGAAATTGCGACAGTTATACAGTTTCATTAGTTATGCAGTGTCGTTAGACAAAAAAAAAGATTTTTGCTGCAATTGACCCTTCACTGGGAGTTTGATTGACAGGCATCTGACCAATCATAATGCTGAATCTTCCCTTTTTGTCCAACAAACAAACCAGACAGGAGAGTAGATTAACATCGATGGACTTAAAAAAAAAAAAAGTTGTGTATTGACGTCTTTCCATGGCTGAAACAAGATACCTCCTGATGTTCATTCATGTTTATTTCACAGTATAACTAGTAAAGAGGAAGAGATAATCGGTTCATGTGCTGCCTGAACTGAGGTGCTACAGCGATCTGTTGACACATTAAAGAGACACAAAACAGTATTTATTGTTTGAATTTCTTACAAAATGACAAAATTTGAAAGGTGAGACTATGTTTCAGGCCAATAGTGTCCAACGTCTTGTCTGTCGGTGCGTTGTCAGTTTTCTCTTTGCTCCACAATGTATTTTTCACTGTGTGAGAACATTATGTGTGGCGTAAGAGCGCCATGGATTGTCGGACATAGCAACAGTAACTAAGGGGGGCGGGTCTTTGTAAAGGGTCAATTGTCCAATCACATTGAAGTATTCTGGAAAGCCATGTAAAAAATAGTCAAAGTGTCTTAACATTGATACACCTATTGTGATCTGTACTAATGCTTTGATAAAAGCCCTTCTTTATAATGCCAAAACATCTTTGAATATTTAATCTTGAGAGATTCAAGCAGTCTCTCACTTTCTCTTTTTCTTCTTTTCTTTTTTCATCCTGTCATGTCTTTAAGCCACCTTGTCAAGTCAGTCTGTGCTTTCTCTCTCTCTCTCATTTCACACATCACTGCGTTCATTTGTCTCCTCGCTTATCTGCCCACCTCTTTATTGGCCCTCTATCCTGGCCTTTTCTCTTAACATGCCTACAATTTAGCTCTACCAATAAAAATCTCACAAGTAGATAAGCCTGACCTAATACAGCTTTATGAAGAGCTGAGGTAATTTAAGTCATTTTGTTTAATTCTGTTTGGTCACTCAGGGCTCCACTTCATTGACTTTCTCCAATTTTCTTCAAATTTGTGTGAAAGGCTAATTGTGTTGGTCATGAGGTCTCCATGTGAATGACAGAGGGAAAGTTAAATTTAACAATGAGAAAGCGCTACATAATTGAGTCAGAAAGAAGTCTTTGAGCAGTGCCATGTAAAGCTCATGTTCGTTTGAGTGTGGGTTTACTTAGCTATATTTTTAACATTTAAAAATTGACACTGATTAAAGTGCCAACAAGAAAAGCATTTACACATTCAACTGCAAATGGCTAGTTGCATAGTCACACTCCCTCTTTTTTAACGACTTTTTCTGTCACCTAAATCTAACCATCATGCATTTTTAAACCTCAGAATGATAGAATATAGACTTCAGAAGCGTATATCTGATGCATGCAAGAAAAGGGCCTCCATGTCAAAAGTTTAGGAGTTACTTAAATACAGAAAGATTTTATGTTGTGTACATACCACAAGCAAACTCATATTTACATGAATGCGCTTACAATGGATTCTATGGGGCAAAATGCCATTAAATGTGTTATCAAACTAGTAGAGCAGTCTCACCTCAGAAAGGATGCTAACTTTACAATTCTCAACATACAGTTTTATATAGAATAAATATAATAATAATACTAATCTCATTTTTAAAGCCTCCAGAATGGAGTCCCATAGATTTCCATTCTAAGTACATTACTGTATTTGTTTTTATGAACTGCTGGACAAGTCAAAATTAATTAATTGGCATTCCACAGACGTTGCCGATAGAACTTAACTGGTATTGAGCCCAGAACATGCTTTTAAAGTGAAGTTGTGAGAATAAGTTGTGATAAGATGATGATTAACAGGATTTAATTATTCCAACATTGATTGGGCAGCATGAACCAATACATCATTGCGAAGCGACATTGAAAAGCCAATTAGAGTGGGAGTTCGAGGGAGGACTGGAGACATGAGGTGTGTTGTAATGTGTTGTTGACTGACTGTGGAGGCTGAAGAGTCACATACTAAATTTGAAATGAAGCTTCCAGAGAAGAACAATGCATTCCACGTGATAAAGACTGAACGCATAAGAAAATGTGACCAAACCTGCTGATTTTATGAAAAATGTTTGAGTTCATGTTGAAATTTAACACATTTGCAAGACAGTTTGTTCACTACCATTCCAACGGTTTTAGGTCAGTTACATTATTTTTTAAGACATCAATACTTTTATTCAGCAAGGATGCATTAAACTGACAATAAAGACATTGATAATATTGCAAAAGATTTCGGTTTCAAACAATTTATGATCATTTGAACTTTATATTAATCAAATAATCCTTAAAAAAAATGTACCAGTTTCCACAAATATATTAAGCAGCACAACTGTTTTCAGCATTGATAACAATAAGAAATGCTTTTTGAGGAGCAAATCAGCATATTAGAATGATCATGTGACACTAAAGACAGGAGTAATGATGCTAAAAATTCAGCGTTGCATCACTGGAATAAATTACTTTTTAAAATATATGTGACCCTGGACCACAAAACCAGTCATAAGGGACAATTTTTGGAAATTGAGATTTATACATCATCTGAATCATGTATGGTTTGTTAGGATAGGACAGTATTTGGTCGAGAAACAACTATTTGAAAATCTGGAATCTGAGGGTGCAAAAAATCTAAAAATTGAGAAAAGCACCTTTAAAGTTGTCCAAACAAAGTTTTTAGCAATGCATATTATATATTAAAATAAGTTTTGATGTATTTACGGTAGGAATGATCTTTACTTAATATCCTAATGGTTTTTGGCATACATCAATGTTTCATCTTAACTCTTTAAGATTGTTGAGATCTCTTCTGGAACATTTTTTTTAATAATCAGGAAAAAAATCTGTATTTCTTCATTTACCATCAATTTATTCTCACTGCTAAAAAATACTAAATTAGTTATTAAAAACTACTTGTCAAATTTTTTTTTCTCTCTCTTTCACAAAGGGTAGTTCTCCCTTATTTGTCTCTGTTAACATTGCACTGCATGGACCATTTCATAGAAGGACCATTATTTCAAGATTAAATAATGGACTTAAAACTGTTAATCATTGATTCCCACGCGAGTGGAAAAAACATAAATAAATAAATAAATAACACATAAAAAAACCTAATGAACACCAGAGTACACTCTCATGCAACAGAACATCTCGGTTACGTATGTAACCCTCGTTCCCTGAAGGAGGGAACGGAGATGTCACGTCGGATGACTGACGAAATTGGGATCTCGCCAGAGAGACCAGTCCACTTCGAGTGTAACTAAACGAGCCAATGGACATTGGCATGCAATTATTGCATCCAACTGCCGCTGATCACAGCGTGAGTATAAGAGGCAGCCGGTGCACCGCATTAATTCATGCTTTCACTGAGGAGCCGAGCCGGTGTCCCGGCAGCTCAGCGGTGGTACAGCGACTGTGGTGACGGGACGTGACGTCTCCATTCCCTCCTTCAGGGAACGAGGGTTACCTATGTAACTGAGACGTTCCCCTTTCAGTCGGTCACTCTGAGTCATGTCGGATGACCAACGAAATTGGGATCCCTACCAAAGCGCCACAGGATCTGCCCCTTCCAGTGCCCTGTGTAGGCCTCCTGATCCTTCCTATAAGGCAGATGATAGGACCGGGCTCTACACAGAGAAGGTCAACTACTGTTGTTCCTTGAGCAACCCAAACAGTAGGACTAGGATAACACTGGAAAGCGTGCCCTTCTGCTTGGAAGAGGCACACTGCAGAGTCACCTCCTCCCAGAGGGGGTTAAGTGACATTTAGACATGTGAAGTAACCCCGTAGGGCCCTATTGCACATGGAAGTCTCTGAGATGGCTTAGGCTGCATCATTAGAGACGGCAGAACGTGGTCTGCCAGGGGAAACACGGCTCTAATAAGCATACCGTGGAATACACATATGGGATCCCAGCAGGGTCTCTCATATGGGCACTAGCCTCACACCAGATTTCAAGAATTCATTGGCTGAAAGGCCTGGTGCCGGACGCTCCGCCACGTCCGGAAGCTGGAGTGCTGGAGGACTCGACAGGGTTGCCTGGTTAAGGCGTAAGAACGCCGCAAGCCGACTCAGAGCCGGGCCTCTCAGTGCCACTACCCATTTGAGGTGAGAGCACAGGAGGAAACCGGTTCAACACGTAGGCTATAAAACCTAGCGAATGTGTTGGGAGTCGCCCAACCCGCAGCTCTACAGATGTCTTGCACTGGAGTCAGCCGGCCCAAACTCAAGGCATGACTCGTCGACCGAAAATGCCTGCAGGTCCCCCACCCTCTTGATCCCTCCTCAGAGGAATCGGCCAGGGAGGGCTATCGCGAGGAGCATGAGTTCCGGGAACCAGGTCCTGTTGGGCCAATATGGAGCCACTAACAGGACCTGTTCCTCGTCCTCCCTGATCTTGCACAGTGTCTGTGCTAGCAGGCTCACTGGGGGGAAGGCTTCTTTGCGCAGACCCTGGGGCCAGCTGTGTGCCAGTGCATCCGTGCCGAGCATTGCCTCGGATAGGGAGTAGAACCACTGGCTGTGGGTGGTTTCTGGAGATGCAAACAGGTCTACCTGAGCAAATCTGAACCGACTCCAATCAGCTGGACCTGGGGATGGAGTCTCCACTCCCCAGGAAGTGCCGCTCGAGACAGCTCGTCGGCCGCCTGATTAAACACCCCTGGGATGTGGGTGCCATCCGCGATGCCGGGACGAATGCTGGATCGCGGCAGAGGGACTTCGCCATGTTTGACATAGAGGAGTCTTTATACAACTCCGAGATGGTCATGTCAAATCAAATCAAATCAAATCAAATCACTTTTATTGTCACATCATCTCGGCACGTGTGCCTTGGTGAGTGAAATTCTTGAGAGCGTGCTCCAGACAGTGCAGAAACAATTAACATATAGACAGTACCATTACATACTTCTGATGACAATGTGCAATATACACATACAGATACTCAGTACACACAGTGTACTATTAGACATACATACAGTTATCAATACACAATTATACACGTATATACACATTCTACATTATGTACACATATATACACACAATAATATGCGAAGGTGCAGTAGATTATACGTAAGCTGGATACGCAAATGTCATGGATGTGCATTGGAATGTATCCAGTGGTAGCAGATAGATTGATGTATTAGTGCAGTGTGTACGTGTAGTCCAGTTTGAACTGTGTTGGAGTTAAAGTGCAGTGCATGGCATATCGTAAAGTGGGAGTGTGCTGTGGGGTGTATTAGTTCTGACCGTTCATTAGCCTGATAGCCTGAGGAAAAAAGCTATCCCTCAGTCGGCTAGTCCGGGATCGGATGCTGCGGAGACGTCTACCTGAGGGCAGCAGAGAGAACAGTCTGTGGGACGGGTGGCTGGAGTCATTGATGATCCTCCGGGCTTTCCTTATACACCGCCTGGTGTAGATGTCCTGGAGGGAGGGAAGCTCACCTCCAACAATGTGGCGGGCAGTTCGCACAACCCTTTGCAGAGCTTTGCGGTTGCCAGCGGTGCTGTTTCCAAACCAGGCGGTGATGCAGCCGGTCAGGATGCTCTCCACAGTGCAGGTGTAGAATGATCTGAGGATGCTGGGGCTCATTCCAAACTTCCTCAGCCGTCTCAGGAAGAAGAGGCGTTGATGTGACTTCTTCAGCACTGCATCTGTGTGAGCGGACCACGTGAGATCCTCAGTGATGTGAACGCCGAGGAACTTAAAGCTGTTTACCCGCTCCACAGGTGTCTTGTCGATGATGATGGGTGTGTGTTCTCTGCTCTGTCTCCTGAAATCCACCACCAGCTCCTTGGTCTTGTCGATGTTGAGTGAGAGGTGGTTCTCCTGACACCATTTAGTCAGGGTACTCACCTCCGCTCTGTAGGCTGTCTCATCGTTGTCAGTGATCAGGCCTATCACCGTTGTGTCGTCAGCGAATTTGATGATGACGTTGGAGCTGTGTGTGGCTGCACAGTCATGTGTGTACAGGGAGTACAGGAGTGGGCTGAGGACGCAGCCCTGAGGAGCACCAGTGTTGAGGGTCAGCGGAGATGAGGTTTTGTTGCCCATTCTGACCACCTAACTTCTGCCTGTCAGAAAGTCCAGGATCCAGCCACACAGAGATCTGTTTAGTCCTAGAGTCTGGAGCTTCGCAACCAGTGTGGCAGGCACTATGGTATTGAATGCGGAGCTATAGTCTACGAATAGCATTCTCACATAGGTGTTCTTGTTTTCCAGGTGGGAGAGAGCAGTATGCAGGGTGAAGGCAATAGCATCGTCTGTGGAACGGTTGCTGCGATATGCAAATTGCAGCGGGTCCAGTGAGGCGGGCAGCACAGAGCAGATGTAGTCTCTGATGAGTTTCTCAAAACACTTGCTGAAGATGGGTGTCAGAGCAACAGGCCTCCAGTCATTCAAGCATGTGATTTTATTTTTCTTTGGTATGGGCACAATAGTGGATTTTTTGAAGCATAAGGGAACCACAGACAGAGAGAGGGAGAGGTTGAAAATGTCTGTGAAAACCCCGGCTAGCTGGAATGCGCATGCTCGGAGCACACGGCCTGGGATGCCATCGGGACCCACAGCCTTGTGGATATTCACCCGTCTGAAGGATCGGGTAACATCCGCGACAGAAATGGAGATTGCACTCGCCTCCTCTGCAACAGCCGCGGGAGCGCTCTCTGTGTGGGTGGTGTTGTGAGCCTCGAAACGAGCATAAAAATGATTGCGCTCGTCCGGTAGAGAGGCGGCAATGTTCACTGTAGCTGGTTTATTCCCTTTAAAATCCGTGATGTTATTGATGCCCTGCCACATGCTTCTTGTGTTGTTGGTGTTGAATTGTTCTTCAACTTTGTTTTTGTATTGTCGTTTGGCAGCTTTGATGGATTTCCTGAGATCGTAGCTGGCTTGTTTTCGATCGTCAAAGTTTCCGGATTTAAAGGCAGATGTCCGCGCTGACAAGGCTGCTCGAACATCACTGTTAATCCATGTTTTTTGGTTGGGGTAGATGCGGATTGTTTTTGTCGGCACTACGTCCTCTACACACTTCCTGATGAAACACGTTACAGTATCTGAGTACGCCTCTATGTCGTCATCAGACGCTGCCCGGAACATGTCCCAGTCCACGTGATCAAAACAGTCCTGTAGTATAGCGTCCGATTGGTCCGACCAGCATTGAATTGTCCTGAGGGCGGGTGCTTCTCGTTTCAGTTTCTGCCTATAAGCAGGCAGGAGCAGAACGGAAGAATGATCTGATTTGCCGAAAGGTGGGCGGGGGAGCGGTTTGTAGGCGTCCTGGAATGGAGAGTAGCAGTGGTCCAGTACACGATCACCGCGCGTGTTGATGATGATGTGTTGAAAGTATTTTGGAGCTATTGTTCCGAAATTGGCTTTGTTAAAGTCCCCCATAACAATGAACGCTGCATCTGGGTACGCAGTTTCCTGCTCACTTATATTCCCATACAGTTCCTTGAGTGCCTGGTCTGTGTTGGCTTGAGGGGGAATGTAAACAGCTGTGATTATGACCGCTGTAAATTCCCTCGGTAGCCAGAATGGTCGACACAGAAGCATATGAAATTCCAGATCAAGGGAGCAGAAGGATTTAATAGAGTGTAGGTTCCTTTCGTCACACCACGAGTTGTTGATAAAGAAACAAATGCCCCCACCTCTGCTTTTCCCTGTGAACTCTTTCGTTCTGTCCGAGCGGTGCACGGAGAACCCCGTAAGCTCGATGGCTGAGTCTGGAACCACTGCAGACATCCATGTTTCTGTGAGGCAAATAATGCAGCAGTCCCTTGCTTCTCGTTGGTATGAGATGCGTGCCCGCAGTTCGCAGAGTTTGTTGTCCAGTGACTGAACGTTAGCCAGCAAAATGGTAGGGAGAGGAGGTCGGAGGGGACGGCGTCTGAGTCTGACGAGGACACCGGCTCTTTTTCCCCTTTTCCGGCGGCGTTTCCTCGGTCGTGACCGTGCGGCCCAGACAAAGGGCTCTGATGCGGTGTCTGTAAACAGAGCGCCGGCGTTCAAGAACTCAAAGTCCGGTTTACGTTGCACGACGAGGGAACCTATGTTTAGAAGCGTGTGTCTGTCGTAGACAGTTATACTAACAGCATCCAGCACGTAAAACAACAAAATAACAAATAAAACACACGAAAAACTGCAATGTTTTCTCGGAGCTCGCAACACGGCGGCCATGCTCGGCGCCATCAGAAAGCTATGTCCCCACAAGAAGAACATGAACCATCCACAAAAGCCTCCTCAGTGTGCTGAATGCCCAGACACATGATCGTGATCGCCAGGAAGCGACCACACCCAGAAACGCACGGGTGATAAGACATCTTTAAAAAGACGCGATCACCCATGTTGCTCTTTTAGAGAAATTGCTCTTTTAGTGCTGAAGCACGTAGGGGAGCTGGTCACCTGCACACTCCTGGTGTGGCTGTCTGCACGATCTTTGTTGAAGCCGCGAGACCGTGACCACCGCTGCTGTTGCCGTAACGCCCGCACTCTCGTTCTCTCTGCAACACCGAAGTAGAGAGCAGTAGTGATGCACCACCGCTCGGCTCCGAAGCAAAAGGATGAATTAATGCGGTGCACCGGCTGCCTCTTATACTCACGTTGTGATCAGCGGCAGCTGGATCCAATAATCGCATGCCAGTGTCCATTGGCTCATAAACACGAAGTGGATTGGTCTCTCTGGCGAGATCCCAATTTCATCCGACGTGACTCGGAGTGACCGACTGAAAGGGGAACTAAATATTTAACTGAATGGTACGTTTTTGACTCATAGACTGCAAAATTAAATAAGAAGTGTGAAGTCTGTTGTATAATTCCCAGTGAAGGCCGCATTTGACAGTATGTAGGCCTGAGACTTGTGCTGTCTTTCCAAAGCCAGGTGAACCAAAGGACATACTGAATGTTTAAAGGCAGAACTTCGCAATAAATGCACTCACCGTTCCTCTGAAGTGGCCTTCAGAGAAGAAAGAGAATTGAAAATTAATGTGAAGCAGAGAGAGCGAGCGATGGAGATATTTTATCCTCTGCAGGGACTTGTAAATATAAACTGATGCAGCTGTCAAATATTAGCGATATCTGATATGTCGGAGCTGTAAGTGACTGCCGTAATCGCATTTAAAAGAACATCTCTTGCAGGCTTGTGTGTACACATGTTTAGCGAAGCGTCCTTGTTTACATGTGAGAACAACAGGAAAAGCAGAGCCTGGGGACAAATCTAAATCGAGTGATGGTGTGTCTATCAAGTTGCTGTTCTACTTTGTTAATGACTGTCGTCGGGATTTGAGTCTTCCCGAAAGAATGCTATCGCATACGCGAACCAATTTTCCAACTTACTCTCTACAGCCAAATCAATTTCAAGCTCTCAGACAACTCCTGCTAGCATTTAGTGGGTTTATTGGTGCTCTTGTTGTGTTTATTACTCGGCGTACAATGAAAAGGCAGCAGGTTTAATTCTCGCATGCTATGTGGAAAACAGATAAAACGCAAGAGCGGGAGATGAAAGTGAGCTCGTAATAAAAGAAACAAAATGAATGTGCAGGGGTAAAAAGGGAAGCTTAATGACTGTGTTTGACTGACAGGGATTAGCGCTGTAAGCACATGCGGTGTGATTTGGGTAATTACAGTAGTGCTTTCCTGCTAAGACTGACTGTTACCTTGACGCTCTAAAGGAGTCCTTGAGGAGCTGCGCGGGTGACTTGACACTCCAATAAAAATGGCTCGGAGGAAAACAGATCCGGTATCACCTCTCGCCTTGTTAACATCATCAAATAAAACAAGCGCTTGAGGAAAAGTTGCAAAAAGCTCAGTGATCTTTTTCTCCCTGTGCAGACGTCACTCAAAACTCCCGCCGCAGGGCGCATCACATATGCTTCTGTGAGCAAGAACTGAATTCTTGAAATGAAAACTGTTAGTGCACCTTGTGGTAACAGCTGAATTTACTAGATTTTCACAATTTCTGAGGAGCTTGTCCATACAAAACTTGCTTTCACGATGGCATGATGGTGTTGTGGAGGCCTGCCAGTCAGTTACTATGCAGATGCTAAGATGTGGCATGTTTGGACACATTTGAAAAGGAGTTTTGGGTGTTTTCTAAGGCATTGCTTGATGCCATTAAAGGGATAGTTCATCCAAAAATGAAAATTCTGTCATCAGTTACTCACTCATGTCCTTCCAAACCAATAAGTCTTTCTTTCATCTTTGAAACACATGTAAATATATTTTTGAGAAACTTGAGAGATTTCTGTCACTCCATTAAAAGTCCATTGCACAGATGCTTCAAAAAGTTCATGAAGATGGTAGAAGTAATCTACATGGTTTAGCAGTATAATCCACAATTGCTTAATGTGATAAACAGATCAAATTTAAGATTTTATTCACATATGAACAATCTGTGAATTGATAAATGCACATAGGGCACATCAAATATGGTGAACAGAATATCTGTGAAAACAAACCTCAGTGGATGACGCTTTTTGAAACAAGATTTTGGTGGATTGGACCTTCAGTGGAGGGACATAAATCTTCAGATTTCATTAAAAATGTCATCTTTTGTGTTCTGAAGATGAACAGAAGTCTTATGGAATGACATGAGGGGGAGTAAATGGCAGAATTTAAATTTTTGGGTGAACTATCCCTTTTAACATGAATGAATGATGCATTTATATAGCGCTTTATTGTGTATTGCCATACACCCAAAGCGCTTTACAATCATGTGGGGGGGGGGGTCTCTCCTCAACCACCACCAGTGTGCAGCATCCACAGGACAACGGCGCCAGTGCGCTCACCACACACCAGCTACAGGTGGAGAGGAGAGAGAGATAGAGCCAATTCAGTGGATGGGGATTATTAGGAGGCCATAATAGACAGGGGCCAGTTGAGGGAATTTGGCCAGGACACCAGGGTTATACCCCTACTCTTTACAGTGAGTGCCATGGGATTTTTAGTGACCACAGAGAGTCAGGACCTCGGTTTAACGTCTCATCCGAAAGATGGTGCTTTTTACAGTATAGCGTCCCCGTCACTATACTGGGGTGTTAGGACCCACACAGACTGCAGGTTGAGCACCCCCTGCTGGCCTCACTAACACCGCTTCCAACAGCAACCTAGTTTTCCCAAGAGGTCTCCCATCCAGGTACTGACCAGGCTCAACCCTGCTTAGCTTCAGTGGGCAACCAGTCTTGGGCTGCAGGGTGATATGGCTGTGGCATGCATTTCATATATGGATAATATTTGTATTTGTATTTTTTTTTCTTCTGGCCAGATTTACATCAGTGTTATTATTTTGCTATACAGTTTTTATTAATATTTTGAATGATTTTTTTTTTTTTTTTTTTTTTAGATTTAATGTCTATGTAATATTAATGAATTTTGATTTTTGTTTAGTTATTTAACATTAAATGAAAAATGTTGAAATAAACTTTAAGTTAATATGCATGTAATATATGTGTGTGTGTGTGTGTGTGTGTGTGTATTTTATATCTCTAAGGTTTTAGTTTTATTTAACTATTAACCTTGATTTACATCCTGATTGCATCAATATGTAAATATGGGTAGATACGTACATCTTGATTTACATTTTTCTTAAAAAACAAAACAAACCCTCAGCAATGAATGTTTATAGCGATTAGAAGTAGAAATTGGGGAAAGGGATTTATAGCACTCTCTTTGGGGAGAGAAATATGAGAAGTGAGGTGAAAATTACAAGTTCAGTCGCTTAGAAAACGAATAGCACACCTTTCCTCACCAAGCCAGATGATCTGAGGTGTGATCCATGTCTGCAGCATAAACAGTGTGAGATGAGTTACCCACTGAACTTTAATATTTCTAACCTTAATTATGAGCAAGAATAATAGTGATGTACCCTAACAAACACTGCTAATTGCTGATGTTGAGGCTCTGAGAATTGAAACATGTAAATGTTTTCTATTCCGAGCAATGTTTGCTAAGTTTATCCTTCATAAATGAGTTAAACATAAATGTTGAAAATGGGTCATGTTTGTCAAAAAGATTGCATCAGTTTGTTAAATGAAATCTACAGTGTAACATTCAAGGTGTCTGTGTGTGTGGCTTCATGAAGATGTCAGGCCTCTGATAAGGTCCAAAAGGACCTCTGCTGCCCTTGTCCTTGTTTGTTTGTAGATCAGCCTTATAGATCAGGAGAAAATTGTACAAGCCTGTATATTGTGTTTGCATTGAGCGGCCTCACCACACTCACACTCTGTTATAGCTTTTCAATAGCTTTATGCTAATCAGTTCGCCATCGTTTTTACCCTTACATGTGACTGATTGCCTGGCAGTGTGTGTGTGTGTGTGTGTGTGTGTGTGGTCGGGCACTTGAAGGTCAGTAAGATGATTGCTCTTGTGGGATTTCTCTACTGTTTATCCCCTCTTTCCTCATCTGTTTTCCCCCTCTTTCTCATCTGTTTCCAGAGTAAGTGTTGATAGGACCGTTTCTGCTTTTTAAATAAGATCTGGCAGTTGTGTTACATGTTCCTGAGATTGGATTTTGCCAAACTAATTTCCAATCTCTCTCTCCCTCACAGACTCTATCTTTCACTCACTTACTCTTTCTGTTTTCTGCTTTTATGTTGGTTCACAGCTACAAGATGGATTGATCAGTGAATTTCAATTTGGACTCAAGCATGATTCGTTAAAGTTTACACAGGATGGATAGGAGAAACAGAGACGGGGAGAGGAAAGGAGAGATAATCATAGTGCGGCCTATGTTGGCATTCATTAAACCAGCTCTACTGGACTAGTCTAGCGGGGTTTAATTGGGTGTTTGAAAGGCCTCTGGAATCAATTGACTCAGAGAAAGGGATGAAAAGCGGATGAGAAATAGAAACAGTGAAGGGATAACAGATGGAATTAAAACTAGGCTGCCTGAATGTTGCAACTCTCCTTGAATTGATTTCAGGACTTACAGGGGAAGGGAGGCTAAGTGTTTGTTAAAACCAAGACTTTCTAAACCTATATCATGCCATTTTCTCTTCTTAAAAAGATTATAATTTCCTGTACTAAATCCTAAAAACACTTGAATGTCTTTGCATTATAAAATATTAAACCAGTTGCCATTCAAATGATTCAAAGAGATCTGTTTCAAATGAAGATAAAAGGTATTGTGAGACTTTGTGGTTGTCAAATGTGGGTCATGCACGTGGTTAATGTGATGAATTACACCTGTGGTTACTTTACTAGCAGTGCATTGTCATATGACCATTTGTGAATATGATAACTCCTCTCCTGTGGCCTCATGGGATTGTGAAGTGCCCATCAGGTCCACATTTTAAAATCTCACTGGAAGCAGCAAATAATTTGGACATTACTCATTTGACAGACTGCTTTTTGGATATTATATAGAAGGGAAGTAGTCATTGTTGGGCACAGAAATAAAAAAAAAAAAAGGGAAGTTAGTTCCAAGAAAAATTTGCGAAAGTATTCATACCTCTTAATTTTTTTTCACATTGTGTTCACATTTATGTTGCTGCCTTATGTTTAAATGGCTTTGAATTACTGCTTAAAGTTTTTGTCCACATCAATATACACTCCATACACCATAATGACAAAGCAGTTTTGTAACAACTTTATTAAAAATAAAAAAACTGAAATTATTACATTGCATACATTGCTCAGGAGCATTCATATCACTTGTAGTTGTTACTATATTTTGAGTGGAGTTAGCCTGTGGCAAATTCAATTGAATGGGTATGATTTGGACAGGCACACCCCCCTCAATAAAAGGTCTAACAGCTGAAATGGATATCAGAGCAAAAAAACCAAGCCCTGAGGTCAAAAGAACTGCCTGTAGAGCTCAGAAACAGGTTTGCGTCAAGCCACAGATCTGGGGAAGAGTTCAGAAAAAATTCTGCTGCACTGAAGGTTCACAGAAGCATGTAGCCTCCATTACCCTTAATGGAAGAAGTTTGTTCGAGCCAGGACTCTTCCTAGAGCTGATCTTCTGGCCAAACTGAGCAATCAGTGGAGTAGAGTCTTGGTTAAACTGGTGACCGAGAAGCTGATGGTCAATCTAGTTGAGCTCCATAATCATATATGGAGATGGAAAAAATGTACAGAAGGACAAACATCACTCCACGAATCTGGACTTTATGGCAGTGTGGGCAGGCTCGATTCTGAAGATGAAAACCCACTTGGAATTTGCAAAAAACAAACAAAAAAAAATTATTAATTAAAAAAATTAAAAAAAACAAAATTAAAAAATAAATACCTAAAGGACCCTCAGACTGTAAGAAACAAGATCCTCTGGTCTTCCAAGGTCTTACATGATCCTCTGGTCCTCAGGCAGCAATATAACAAAGCATGAAAAAAATGAAGGGGTATGAATACTTTCACAATATAGACACTGCTCAAAAATTTGAGGTAAGATTCTGTTTTATTTATTTTAAAGAAATTAATACTTTTATTCAGCAAGAATAAAAAATAAATTCAAATAAATTCGGTTTATTTGACCTTTCTGTTCATCAGAGATTCATTCACGGTATCCACACAAAAATATTAAGCACAGCACAGTTGTTTTTAACGTTGATGACAATAAGTGTTTCTTGAGCAGCAAATCAGCATATCTGAATGATCATGTGACACTGAAGACAAGAGTAATGATGCTGAAAATTCAGCTTTGCATCAAAGGAATGTATTACATTTTAAAATATATTCAATTGTACACCTGTCTCACTGACATGTGTAACAAATTACAGCTCAACTAGTCTGCCACTGCACGTACACTCAAGAACACTCTCACATTTTTTTACAGCTTTGCCCAGTCTGAACACAGTCAGGGGCTCTGGTGTGGTTCATCGTTACTTTTTTAAATTGCCCCATGGACCAGCGGTCATCAGCTTGTCTTACCAGGCTCAGCAACTATCTAAATTATTAATCTAAGTCTGGGAGCATGGACGCATCACAGCAAACCCCAGAGGCCAGACAGGTCTACTGTCCAGACAGAGAGACAGAGCATATCAGACATTTTACCCTGTATCTTTTTTTGATAACTATAATATAGGTTGGAGCAATGGCCCTGTGGTTAGTGCTCCAGACACGAAAACCAATGAAAGAGACGCAAGCTCAATTCCAGCTCATATCATGTACTGATCCCTCTTTTTCCTCCTATCATTTCCTCTCTCCTCTTCGTCTAAAATCTCTCAGTGACTTAACAGGCAGAGTTTGTGTATGAAGACAAGGAAGCTTGTTTCACACTGGCTTTCAAGGCACCCTAACACCACGTCTATTCGAAAATAAAATAGAAATTTATGTAAAATATAATGTATGTGACCTACCAGTCCTTACCTACTAGTACTTTACACATACTGTGCAGTAGTAAGAGGCTAATTTGCCATTATCTGGCTGCTCAGGTCGTTCCCATGCAGCCGATGTGCTGTTAATCACTCATGAGTTTGTTGTGTGCATTTTCTCCTCTCTTCTCCGAATAAATAAGTCAGTATTTCTTAAGTGTTGTATTAATTTCTGGCTTGTTGAGGAAGCCGGGTAGCAGCAGGAATTAATTGCATCTTTGCAATAGTTATGTGAAGCAGCAGCATGCTGCATGGTGATTAAAAGCGCTTCACATGGAATATGAATAAGAGCATAAATCACACCAAGCGGTGAGCCACGTAATGAGGAAAACTGATCACGTGGTGCGGCGGGGCCAATCCATGATCTCAGCGATTACTGAAGGTCATGGGAGGAGAGGAATCCAGATAAAGAAGATAGCAGCAAAAAGGCATTCATGTTTTTACTTATTACGTGACCTGAAGTCAAAACTGTTATTACGGGGAAAAGTTTATTGAGGTTATGTCCTATAGATGCGGTAGATTTACCTTGTTCGTCATAGTTAAACAACAACAACAACAACAAAAAAAACTATAATTATATTTAAATCAAATAAATAAATCCAGTGCATAACTGTTCAAAAACTTTGATCTTATTGTACTTTTTTCCATTTATGATGGTTGTGAAGTTTTCTGCCAAAATACCCAAATGCTATCCATCTAGACTGTACGATGTTTGCATGTAATGTTTTGTTTTGCTTTGCTTTTATGCATCTTACTTTGCTTTGTCTTGGTTTGCTTTGCATTTTGTTGTTTTGTTTTTGTTTTTGTTTTTGCTTTGCTTGTTTTGTTTTTGCTTTGCCTTATGTGTCTTTTTTTTTTTTAAGTTTTCTGCTTAGCTTTGTTTTTCTTTTTTGCTTTGCATTTGTGTTTTTTGTATTGTTTTTTAATTTTTGTTTAGTTTTTTGCTTTGCATTTATGTTTTGTTTTGCTTGTTTTTTTTAGTTTTTTGCTTTGCTTTGTTTTTCTGATTTGCTTTGCGTTTGTTTTGTTTTGCTTTGCTTTTTGTTTTTATTTAGTTTTCTGCTTAGCTTTGTTCTGTTCTGTTTTGCTTTGCATTTGTTTTTTGTTTGTTTCTATTGCTTTTTATTGATTTTTTTTAGTTTTTGCTTTGCATTTATGTTTTGCTTTGCTTGTTGTTTTTTGTTTAGTTTTGTTTACTTCGCTTTTATGTTTTTTGTTTTGTTTAGTTTTTGCTTAGCTTTTATGTGTTTTATTTTGTTTTTGCATTGCTTTGTGTTTTGTTTTATGTTTTAGAATTAGAATAGCAGATAACAGAGCAAAGTCCACCATATTTGTGCATTTTACCTGTAATCCAGTCTAAATTTTGTCATTACAGTTGAAGAGATCTTCCTCGGGTTAATATATCACATTTCCGCTAGGTGTGATTTTCCTCAAATACACCATTAGAGACGTAGGTCACAAAAATAGAACGGGAGATGAAGAAAAAGAGGAGAGAAATCATGACGCATGGAAAAGGGTGACAGACAGACAGAGAGGGAGATGAAAGCCGCCTCTGTATCAGTTTTCTCTCACCTATCCATCACCTTGGAGACAGCAGGTCTGTGGTTGGGCCTGTTTGCTGTCATTGAAGCTGTAGTAAGGGAAGCAGCCATTTTACATCATTGATTTACATTAGTCAGAGAAGAAAGCTAAAGAATGAGTGAAGAGAGTGACTCACACGCACACACACGCTCCCTTGTGTGCAGCCTTTTAATATTGCATTGGGTGTTTGGTGTCTGCTTTCTACTTGATGGGGTTTAATTTAATCTACGGTGGCTAACTTTCTCTCAGTGTGGGGCTCTTTTCAACACACTGACAATTACAGAGCGAGAGAGGAGAGGGAGCAGAGGAGGAGAAAAGCCAAAGTAACACAACAGAAGAAAGAAAAAGAAAAGGGGGATTATGTATGGTGGAAAACCTAAGTGGGAAGAGAGAATGAGTGGCAGATTAGAGGAGAGTATGATGGAGTGACAGAGACAGAGATGTGTAAAGATGAAGAGGAGAGAGGGTCAGTGTGGGCTCATGGCTGAAGGGAAGGATGTTGAATGATGGCTGAGCGTGTGCCTCCTGTCAATGTCACCTTAACATGTCTCACTGCTGCAGAGAAACACACTTCTTACAAAGACTCTCACTAAGTGGGTGACCTGATTGGTTCAGACTGTCGAAAGCTTTTTCCAATAGTGTTCTTTCATATGAAAACATTTGACTTTTTATGCTTTAATAAGACACATATTGTGATTAGTTTTGCTTATATTTTGGGTTAAAGGTATTTCTGAAGTATTACATTTGGCAAAGATTGATACTTCACATTGTGTGGCTTGTTGCTATTACTTTTCTAGGCAATTGGTCATGATCAAATGAAATGATAAAGCAGAGCCTTAGGGATTAGAATATCTAGTTTTCAAACTCTGTTCAAGGACTGCAGGAGGGTCCATGGATAACCTGAGATAAAAAAAAAAAAAAAAAAGATTATGCAAAAAGCATTTTTGCACCTGTCAAAATTAGCACATATTGTCATGTTTAACACATCTACCAATTTTAATAATAGTACTGAATTTTATTTATTTATTTATTATTATTTTAGTAATGTTCTTGGCTTCAATCAAGTATTTGACAATAAAAAAGAAATATCTGCCTTTATATAAAAAATACAAATATTTTACAAAATGTATTTTTACAGCTGTCAGAGTTGACATGTTGTTATGTTCAACACATCTAACAATTTTGAGAACATTATATTTATATTATTAATATTAATTAATATTAAATATATTATATTATACTATATTTATATACTTATTTTCCAGATAATATTTTAATAATATTCTTTGGCTTCAATATAATAACACTTTGTATTTATTTATTTATTTAATCTATTATTTAACAGCTGGCAAAGTGAACATGTTAACATATCTACCAATTTTATCTATGTAGTATGTATGTATGTATGTATGTATGTTTTATTTTCCAGATAATATTTTAATAATGTGCTTTGACTTCAGTAGACTTCCAAAGTGTATATAACAATATAAAATATTTTTTTGACAACCTATTGTTTATAATAATATACTTAATCTTTTTCTCACACAGTTTACATGGCTCTTTATGCATGAAAATATTTATTATTAATTTAATAATTTGCTTTGGCCTCAATCAAGTATTTTACAATAAAAAAGGCAATTGTTTATAATATTAGACAAACTTTTTCAAAACAGTATAAATAAGTCGTTATATGTGAAAAGAAATATCTTTATATATAAAATAACAATATTTTACAAAATGTATTTTTGCAGCTGTCAAAAGTTAACATTATTGTTATGTTTAACACATTACCAATTTTGATAACATTACTATATTTATTTTCTTATTTTCATGATAATATTTTCATAATGTGATTTGGCTTCAACACTGTATATAACAACAAAACTATTATTATTTTTTATTTTTATTATTATTATTATTTACTGCTGTCAAAGTGAACATGTTAACATATCTGCCAATTTTATGTATCTATGTATGTATTGTATGTATGTATGTATGTATTTATTTATTTATTTATTTATTTATTTATTTATTTATTTTCTTTCCAGATAATTTAACAATGTGATTTGACTTCAATAGACTTCCAAAGTGTATACAGCAATATAAAATTATTTTTAACAACCTGTTATTTATAATAATGGACTTACTCTTTTTCCCACACAGTTTAAATGGCTCTTTATGCATGGAAATATTTAGCTGATTTTATATTTCAGAAAGGGGCCCTTGCAATGAGATATTTAGGAGTCCTTGGGATCAAATACTTTGAAAATCCCTGTCATAGAAACTTGGGGTTGAGCTTTTCCTGACTTCACCTTGCAACCACTCAAAACACTTTAGCTACAAGATTGCAACACCCTGAATCACACCCCTCTTGGTGATTAAATACATCCAATGGAGAGTGACAGGATCATTGAGGATCTTTGGTAATGCACTCAGGATCAGTTGCATGCCATGCTCGACCACGTTTAATCCACACCATCACCATGGCTCGCCATCCCCAACACCACAGCTCTGACGTCACAGTACTTTTTCACCCTTTGACCCTGCATTTCGACTCGAATACATTTTATTTACCAAATTTCAAACAGTTCAGAATAGTGCACAAATGCGTCTACATTTCAACAACTATTTTCTTGAGGCTGAATAGAACACCATTTCAACCCTGCTTTTGTCTGGGGTGAATGGTGGGCCACTAATTACCTCTCCTCCTCTTTCACTCTCAGCTCTTCTGTATTACAGCTTAACATATTCACATCCCACCCTAAAGATGTTGATGAATATGCATGAGCCCCCTCAGCTTAATCCTCATGATTGACAGCTTGACATCTTAATCAGAGTGATTGATGGAGCGCTGATTCCATTTGATCGGATATCTCCTCCCTCACTTTTTCTCCTCGTACATTCCTATAGCCGTTCCCACACTGTCATTAGCCATCACGCTAAATAACTTAACCTCCCTCACTGAGGTCTCTTTAAGCTTTCATCCTGATTGCCGAGTCTAGTTTCTGGCTGCTTCGTCTGAATAAACTTGTCGCACACTGTTTTGCGTGCATGTGTGTGTGTTTGTGTGTATTTTTGTTGTGTGGCGCTCACTAAGCCCCCCTGCTCTGGTAATTGGGCCTGCTTTCTCTCAGCGGCCTCCGAGCGCAGTAGGAGCTGGCAGTGCGGTGGGAAAAAAAGAGGCCAGAAAGTCATTCTGCGTGTCCAAATGCACTGCACAAATCCATGACATCAGTATTCTGGTCAGACTTCACTTCAGACACAAAGAAAAGAAGTGCAAAAGGAGGGGAAGGCAAGAGAGAGAATGTGAGACTGAAAAAAGGGAGAGAGAGGAGCACATAAAAGTCTTTTGACTAGGAATTAAATGTGGCCCGTAGGTTTTTTTTTTTTTTTTTTTTTTTTTTTAATTTTTGACAATGTCTTTAGAAGCAAATAAGTTTCAAGCTCACAAAACAGAGAAATCAATTGCCGCCATTGAAAGAGGCACCACATGAAAGTGATATTGAGTGTTTGATGCAATAAGTTGGGTTTTGTGCAGTAGATGTGACCTTTTCCCTGTTTGCTTGTTTCGCAGAACAAAAAGTCAACTAGAAGAGCCGTGAGCCTGGTACTCTGGACCGACAGGTGAGTGACAGGATGTTAGAGAAATGACACGGGCACATGGCCAAGTTGTCATGATGAGAAATTGTCTTATTCAAAAAAGCTGCCCTCTTGTATTAGACCCTGGCAGCTGTATTGAACATGTTGATCATTCTTTATACTGAACAGAAACAAAAGTGTATTGTTGAAGATGACTGTGTGCCATTTAAAAGTGCTGTGGTGGAAACATGGTGTAGTGTCAGTATAGTACTGTGGTGCTGCTATAATAAACACTGGCCTTAAAAGTATTTAGACACTTAAAATATATATATATTTTTTATTTTTTTTTTATTTTATTACATTAGACACAATATACTGTATCAACACCAGTGTCACAGTAAGTGAATGATATACTGTTCAAAAGTTTGGGGTCGGTAATTTTATTTATTTATTTATTTATTTTTTGATGTTATAGAAAGAAGTCTCTTATGCTCAGCAAGAGTGCATTTATTTGATCAAAAATACAGTAAAATATGAATAATTAAATATTACAATTTAAAATAACTGTTTTCTATTTGAATATATTTTCACATGTAATTTATTCCTGTGATGCAAAGCTGAATTTTCAGCATCATTACTTCAGTCTTCAGTGTCACATGATCTTTCAGAAATCATTCTAATATCCTGATTTGCTGCTCAAGTGATTTGCTGCTCAAGAAACATATTGATATTATTATTAATGTTGTGATATGCAAGTAACGCAAGTAAGGCATATGGATTTCGAATACCAAAATTAAAGCTATGTGTTTTTGAAAGCAAAGAAATTAAATATCAGTATTTATTAGTATTTTTATTTCACATTGTTGAGTATACAAGTAATACTTCTCTCTAATGTATAGATTTTGTCCACTCTGTTATTTTGACTACTGTCCCCTCATATGAAAGCTTCCAAAATGAATTGACAGTTAAAGCTGACATTAGGAAAAACTACTTGTGAATGTGAATGAACTAAGTCTTGCACTATTGTGATACTCAGAATATTTTCCCAAGGCTGGCCATTCTGAATCAGTCAAGTGTCTCCAAACTTTGAACCGTTAGTGTGCCGCTATCTGAACAGTACCAGTCGCACGCAGAACGCTTACACGCTGGTTTTAAACGTCTTTCTGCCTGACCAGGAGGTCAGTGAACTTTCACCTACGATTGAATCCTAGGCTTTCTGTGAGCGCTTGGATCGATTCTGTTTATTCCTGCCACACTCTCTCTCTCCCACACCCACCCGGCAAAAAGATGAGAACGTATTCCGCAAAGATTCCTCTGATAAAGATCTCCTCTCTCCGGCTCATACACACCCACACTCGCGCTCGTGCAATGTGCATATGGTTTCAGTCTTTCCAGCTGTACAGCATGTGTGTGTGTGTGTGTGTGTGTGTGTGTGTGTGTGGTGTCTCCGAATATGAAGAGGAGTAGAAAAAGACATCAGAGGTTATAGTAGTAGAGGATAGAGGGAATGGGTGAGAAAGAGACACATTCTGTTTTGTCTCCCAAGGTTTCTGAAGTCTCACTTTCTCCTTACACACACACACACACACACACACACACACACACACACACACACACACACACACACACACACACACACACACACACACAGGCACACACGGTCTCTAGGGATGAGATATGCTCTAGAAAGCAGGCATCCTGATTTCCCAGCTGGCTGTGCTAATGGAACATCAGGTTCAATCTGCCCCTCACTCTGTTTTGTTTCATTTTGTTTTGTCCGTCTCTGTGAGGTTACTGTACATTTCTCAGTGCCACTTCTGTAGTGAGTGGTGGCTGGCTTACCAACTTCATATCAAGTTTACATGTGCTATAATCCCATTTTCAGTCACACTAAGCAGGTTTGGTGAAAAGGGACTCCCAAAAGATGCATCTGAACCTTCTGACCCACAGAGAAGTGTTATCAGAGAAGTTATATATTTAATTCACAATAATGTGTTCGTACCGCAGTGACCTGAAGAGTTAACATTCACCGAGGCCTACATCTGCGCAGTCTGTTTAATTGGTGGCTACTTGCGTCATCTAAGCTCCTATTGCCCAATAAAATGTTTTTGCCATGATTTAGGTTATTGGTGGTTAAAAATATGACAAATATGGAGCCACCCTTCTGATTAAACTCATAAATAACAGCAACATTTCACTTGTTTTTGCAACTAACTGTGTTCATATGTAGTTTGAAGTCTTTTTCTCTCTGAATTTCATTAGAATTTAATTTTTAATTCATTTTTTTATTTTAAAAATAGTTTGTATAAAAATAAATAATAATTGTTTGATAGTTTAATAGTTTTATTAAGTGGATTGGATCTATCTATCTATCCATCCATCCATCCATCCATCTAATTTAAAATGTTTGGTTGTACAGAACAAGGGATTCTCTTTAGACTAGTTTTATTTTATTTATTTATTTTTTTAACATTTTTACTGGATACAGTATAAGTGGGTTTCTGTCTAGACTATTTTTTATTTCTAAAATTGTGTATTTATTATTAAAATAGTTTGACTAGATGTGAGCTTTCTCTTGATTTTTTATTTTATTTTATTTTTTAAATAGTTTGACTACTACTGTATAAATTAGTTTCTCTCTAGACTAATTTATATTTAAATTTTGTTTAATTTTATTATGTTACAGCTTTTTATTATTTGTTTTAAATAGTGTTTGACTACTACTGTATAAATGAGCTTATCTCTAGACTAATTTTATTTTTGATTGTTTAATTTTATTATTTTACAACTTTTTATTTTATTTTTAAAAATAATTTAACTGCTACTGTATAAATGAGTTTCGATCTAGACTAATTTTATTTTCTGATTATGTTTAATTTTCTTATTTTACAACTTTACATTTAAGAGTGACAGTAAATGAAGCCAGAATTGAACTTTTTTTCACTTGCATGAGCATCACAACTCAACATGCAACAACCACAGACCACAGTCAATGTGTAACAACAAAATTACACAGCGTCTGTTTTAACTTTAGTAATAAATTGTCATAATAAACATCACATTGTCATACTAGCGGCCCTCTATAAAACGTATTGTACTGCAAAATGAAAAAAAAAAAAATTAATTAAAAGTTCACATTAAGTTTTAAGATGGCCTTTAAGACCAAACTGGTCTGAATGGGCCATTTATAGCTGTTTTTGAGCTACCTGTCCAAATAATTTCCCCCTAACAACTTCAAATGACTTCCACGTCTGCCACATTATAAACATGTTTCCACGTTGTTTCTTTTTATTTCCTTTCGCCTGGTTTGGAAGGTAAAAATAACTCCTTCAGAGACATGAGTCAGTGTACTTGCTTTTTTTTTTGGTGTCAAAGGAAAATCCTTCTCTTTTGTAAAAAAAAAAAAAAAAAAAAAGAGTCACAAGGACAGTTCTTGTTGTTCGTCTGCCGTCCACCTCCACATCAGATGTACCGCGGCTCTTTAAAGCTGGTAAAGCGTCTGTAGGAGTGAGTTTGAGCTGTCAGTCAAACTCTCTGCCTCAGTGACTGGCGGATGGACTCGTGTTTTCTAATAAGGTCATTCTTCAGTCTTAATTGGGCACGTGTTCTGTGGACAGCGGTACCCAATCTAACACTGTGAAAAAAAAATAATGCACGTGTAATCTTGAAAATCCCTGTAGAGAGCCAGTGCTAATCCATCATTCTATTTCTAAAGGTTATTTTTGGAGAAAACTTCATTAGAAATAGCACTCCTTTGAGTGTGTTTCAGCAAAAGGCGAGATGTGGGAGGATGTGGGATGAACAGTGTGCGTGTTTTTAGGAGAACTTAAATGTGTGTTTTAATAGAGCGACAAAACTTTCGGTTTGTGATTGATTATTAATTTCTGAAAACAGCACTATTATGTGTTTGCAGACAAAGCACTGGGCTTCTTTATTTAGATTGGCTTCAGCAAGTGTCCTGCATTTATTTATTGGTGTGTGTGTGTGTGTGTGTGTATGTGGTTTCCAGTATGTTTGAGTGTGTGAGATGAGAGGAGGGGCCGTGACCCATCCTGCAGTGCTGTTTGTATTTTTCCGTGGTCTGCTGCCGTAAGGACGTGTAAAGATTTGTTACCTAGGGTACCATTTATCATAGTAACAGCATCGTGCAGGGGCAACATGGGAGGAAATCAGTCATCCATCATATACATGGCCTGTCTCCACAGCAACACCACGGCCCGTGACCAGAGGCAGAGGGGCTGCTGGGGGATTGAGTGGATCACTTAGAGTTCACAACTGGACAACCTGTCGTCTATCTCACACACATAATAGCTAAATAAGGGCATACTATGTGTTATTTTTTTTATAAAGCTAATTGCCTAAGCCAAACTATATATATATATATATATATATATATATATATATATATATATACAGTGGGGCAAAAAAGTATTTAGTCAGCCACCAATTGTGCAAGTTCTCCCACTTAAAAAGATGAGAGAGGCCTGTAATTTTCATCATAGGTGTACCTCAACTATGAGAGACAAAATGAGAAAAAAAAATCCTGAAAATCACATTGTAGGATTTTTAAAGAATTTATTTGCAAATTATGGTGGAAAATAAGTATTTGGTCAATAACAAAATTTCATCTCAATACTTTGTTATATACCCTTTGTTGGCAATGACAGAGGTCAAACGTTTTCTGTAAGTCTTCACAAGGTTTTCACACACTGTTGCTGGTATTTTGGCCTCTAGAGCAGTAATGTTTTGGGGCTGTCGCTGGGCAACACGGACTTTCAACTTCCTCCAAAGATTTTCGATGGGGTTGAGATCTGGAGACTGGCTAGGCCACTCCAGGACCTTGAAATGCTTCTTACGAAGCCACTCCTTCGTTGCCCGGGCGGTGTGTTTGGAATCATTGTCATGCTGAAAGACCCAGCCACGTTTCATCTTCAATGCCCTTGCTGATGGAAGGAGGTTTTCACTCAAAATCTCACGATACATGGCCCCATTCATTCTTTCGTTTACACGGATCAGTCGTCCTGGTCCCTTTGCAGAAAAATAGCCCCAAAGCATGATGTTTCCACCCCCATGCACAGTAGGTATGGTGTTCTTTGGAAGCAACTCAGCATTCTTTCTCCTCCAAACACGACAATTTGAGTTTTTACCAAAAAGTTCTATTTTGGTTTCATCATTCTCCCAATCCTCTTCTGGATCATCCAAATGCTCTCTAGCAAACTTCAGTCGGGCCCGGACATGTACTGGCTTAAGCAGGGGGACACGTCTGGCACTGCAGGATTTGAGTCCCTGGCGGCGCAGTGTGTTACTGATGGTAGCCTTTGTTGCTTTGGTCCCAGCTCTCTGCAGGTCATTCACTAGGTCCCCCCGTGTGGTTCTGGGATTTTTGCTCACAGTTCTTGTGATCATTTTGACCCCACGGGGTGAGATCTTGCGTGGAGCCCCAGATCGAGGGAGATTATCAGTGGTCTTGTATGTCTTCCATTTTCTAATAATCCCACAGTTGATTTCTTCACACCAAGCTGCTTACCTATTGCAGATTCAGTCTTCCCAGCCTAGTGCAGGTCTACAATTTTGTTTCTGGTGTCCTTTGACAGCTCTTTGGTCTTGGCCATGGTGGAGTTTGGAGTTGGACTGTTTGAGGTTGTGGACAGGTGTCTTTTATACTGATCAAACAGTTCAAACAGATGCCATTAATACAGGTAACGAGTGGAGGACAGAGGAGCCAGAAATCTTGCTTGTTTGTAGGTGACCAAATACTTATTTTACCGAGGAATTTACCAATAAATTCTTTAAAAATCCTACAATGTGATTTTCAGGATTTTTTTTTCTCAGTTTGTCTCTCATAGTTGAGGTATACCTATGATGAAAATTACAGGCCTCTCTCATCTTTTTAAGTGGGAGAACTTGCACAATTGGTGGCTGACTAAATACTTTTTTGCCCCACTGTATATATATGTATATATATATATATATATACATACACAGGTGCATCTCAATAAATTAGAATGTTGTGGAAGAGTTCATTTATTTCAGTAATTCAACTCAAATTGTGAAACTCGTGCATTAAATAAATTCAATGCACACATACTGAAGTAGTTTAAGTCTTTGGTTCTTTTAATTGTGATGATTTTGGCTCACATTTAACAAAAATCCACCAATTCACTATTTCAGCAAATTAGAATACTTCATAAGACCAATAAAAAAAAAAATAATAAAAAAAAAAAATCATTTTTAGTGAATTGTTGGCCTTCTGGAAAGTATGTTCATTTACTGTATATGTACTCAATACTTGGTAGGGGCTCCTTTTGCTTTAATTTAGTGCTGTCAATCGATTAAAAAATTTAATCGCGTTAATCACAGTCCTGGACTGTGATTAATCATGATTAATCGCGAATTTGAAATACTAGGATTTACCTGTAAATGTGTTGAAATTAAATGCATGACAAACTAGTTTAAGGAAACAGAACCTTTCACACCTCCGCCAGGTATGAGACATAATCCTTATTATTATTTCATCATTATTCACTTGTTTTTATTCAGCCATTATCCGCCTTTAAACTGGCAATAAAATGTTTACCAAGCCACATCGCTTCAATCTCAGTTTACATTTACCCAACTATTATGAAAAGTATTTCCAAATAAATACTACAACAACATTTTCTTGCGACCTTACATGAAGTATTATGACAAAATGCATTATGAAGAAGAATTGGACCTGTTCTGCAGGTGCATTAGCGCTAATATTAGCATCATGCTACATAAGACATTTTATGAGATTAATAATACACTTTTACTCAGAACTCACTTCAAACCACCATCGAGTGTTTGTAATAACTTCCTTTTGTGATCACATGTGGAATTTGGTCGTTTACTGTTAAAATATGCTCTTTATAGCCTTTTATATCGCTGCACAAATTAGCATTTCAGATGTACACATTCATCTCAAGAAAATCACATACAAACCATATCCTATCGTAATCGTGTGTTTATTATCTTGTATAATCTATAGTGGCTGTTGTCATGTTTATTTCTGCTGTGTAAAAGCCTTCACGTGTGCTCTGACTGAAACTCAGGTTGTTTGTGATGTTTACAACCGCCTCTCCGTTCTTAAGTTGCCAGGGATACATTCCAACTATAACACACATTAGTAAAAGGATCTATTTTAATTTTCATTTGTCTATATACATTTTGGGCGGCCGTGGTACATTATAAAAGTAGTCCAAAAAAAACCGCAACCCGCGGCTCTGTAATTTTTCCCGCGACTGTATTTTCAAAATAGCCCACTTGTGCCGTTACTCTGGCAACACTGGCTCGCTGTGCCCTCATCATCACACAATGATAGATAACTTTCCGCTGCGATGACGGGAAGAAGTTGGGGTCAAACCTTATCAAACGATTAATTTGAATTAAAAAAATATTAACGCGTTAATTTTTTTTGATTAATCGCATGCGTTAACGCGTTAACGTTGACACCCCTACTTTAATTACTGCCTCAGTTCGGCGTGGCATGGAGGTGATCAGTTTGTGGCACTGCTGAGGTGGTATGGAAGCCCAAGTTTCTTTGACAGTGGCCTTCAGCTCATCTGCATTTTTTGGTCTCTTGTTTCTCATTTTCCTCTTGACAATACCTCATAGATTCTCTATGGGGTTCAGGTCTGGTGAGTTTGCTGGCCAGTCAAGCACACCAACACCATGGTCATTTAACCAACTTTTGGTGCTTTTGGCAGTGTGGGCAGGTGCCAAATCCTGCTGGAAAATTAAATCAGCATCTTTAAAAAGCTGGTCAGCAGAAGGAAGCATGAAGTGCTCCAAAATGTCTTGGTAAACGGGTGCAGTGACTTTGGTTTTCAAAAAACACAATGGACCAACACCAGCAGATGACACTGCACCCCAAATCATCACAGACTGTGGAAACTTAACACTGGACTTCAAGCAACTTGGGCTATGAGCTTCTCCACCCTTCCTCCAGACTCTAGGACCTTGGTTTCCAAATGAAATACAAAACTTGCTCTCATCTGAAAAGAGGACTTTGGACCACTGGGCAACAGTCCAGTTCTTCTTCTCCTTAGCCCAGGTAACACGCCTCTGACGTTGTCTGTGGTTCAGAAGTGGCTTAACAAGAGGAATATGACAACTGTAGCCAAATTCATTGACACGTCTGTGTGTGGTGGCTCTTGATACCTTGACCCCAGCCCTCAGTCCATTCCTTGTGAAGTTCACCCAAATTCTTGAATCAATTTTGCTTGACAATCCTCATAAGGCTGCGGTTCTCTCGGTTGGTTGTGCATCTTTTTCTTCCACACTTTTTCCTTCCACTCAACTTTCTGTTAACATGCTTGGATACAGCACTCTGTGAACAGCCAGCTTCTTTGGCAATGAATGTTTGTGGCTTACCCTCCTTGTGAAAGGTGTCAATGATTTTCTTCTGGACAACTGTCAAATCAGCAGTCTTCCCCATGATTGTGTAGCCTAGTGAACCAAACTGAGAGACCATTTTGAAGGCTCAGGAAACCTTTGCAGGTGTTTTGAGTTGATTAGCTGATTGGCATGTCACCATATTCTAATTTGCTGAGATAGTGAATTGGTGGGTTTTTGTTAAATGTTAGCAAAAATCATCACAATTAAAAGAACCAAAGACTTAAACTACTTCAGTCTGTGTGCATTGAATTTATTTAATACACGAGTTTCACAATTTGAGTTGAATTACTGAAATAAATGAACTTTTCCACGACATTCTAATTTATTGAGATGCACCTGTATATTTATTTATTTATTTATTTATTTATTTATTTATTTATTTATTTATTTATTATATATTTTTGTCATTACATTTTTTGGAGCACAAGACAAAATATTTTATATTATATTATATTATTTTTCCAAACAGTCTTTTTTATTTAAGAATGCCAAATTATCAAGAAAATAAATTTTATTAAAATAAATTTTGTTCCTCCTTAGTCTAGCCTAAAAAAATGGTCTGAAAGGTCTGACTATCATGTTTATTCCCCATTGTTTAGAGCATAAGACAAATGGAGATACAATGCAAACAACAAATTTATTAAGTTGTAATTAAAATAAATATGAATATTAATTAATAAACCTAAATAAAATAAAGAAATATATAAAGAAATACACCCACACACTGCAGCTGCAGTTGGTTAGTAACCAGGTGGTTTTCAATGTGATGACTGAAAAAGAGTACATTTTTAATTTTTTGAAAACGCTATTTATTACTTAAGTATTTCTGTAACTTTTTAGTATAGGCACCATGAAGAAGCACTTCTTTCTGTCTGTCTCTTCTTCTAAGTGTCTGGGTGATTTATTTTTGAGTATGTAGACTTTGCACAACCCTGCAGCAACTGGGTCTTTGTAAACAATCCACTTGAATCCTTTGAGCCTTGGCTGCAGGTGTGTGTGTGTGTGTGTGTGTGTGTGTGTGTGCGTGTGTGTGTGTGTGTGTCTGAGAGAGAGAGAGCCCCCTTTAGGGTGTGATAGTGAGCGTAGTATTTTTGGCAGTAGTTAAGGCCATTATATCAGCAAGAGTGTGGAGGAGAGGGAGAGAGAGAAAGATAGAGCTCTTTTTCACTGCGTCCACCAGGAATAGCAGCCACCCCAGGGATCTCAGCGAGACTTATTTCCCCAGTTGCTTAGATCGCCCGCCAGCAACGTCCCCTATTACTAGTTCAGAAAGAAATGTGGAGTAAAGTGAATCTTTTGAAGAACATGTTCAGGTTATATTTCACTCAAAATCAAAAGAAAAAAAATATTCAATAATATATTGGATTAAGAAAATTAAGCCTATTTTAAGGACCTGCATAATATCTTTTTGTGACAATGTTATCACATTGTGGAAAGTGTTTCATTAGAACTAATATATATATATATATATATATATATATATATTTTTTTTTTTTTTTTTTAATGTTTTAATTTTTTTTCTTGTCTCATTGTCTCATAAAAAAATAAAATAAAATAAAATAAAATTGTGGGGATGTTATATTGTAAATGAGTTTATTTTGCTTAACCATTATTACATAAAAAATGTAGCCAACCATATAAAATGATTAGAATCAAGAAAAAGCCTCTGCCACCTGCCAGCGTCCATCTTTCAGATAACCAATTAGTTTGGACTTCACAAAACTTAATAAAAATTAATATTCATGCCCCAAACACCTAACAATGTCTGTGTGCTGAACTGAAAATAAACAAACAATGAACGAAGAGCGAAATATATTTTTTTCATAGATGTCACAACGTTTTAGGTCTAATTCTTATAGCTGAAGTGTTTATTTGTTCAGTGTTAAAATACTCCCTTCATTCCCAGCTTATCATGTAAAGAAAACTCCTGCTTGATGTTGCAGAAACTACACAATTCATGTTAAAACTGACAAAAATGTGACTTTGTTGTTGTTTCATTTTATGCTTTTAAGTGGCATCTCATGTGTATCTGTGGCAACAATGCATTTAAAACCATTTATAAGAGAGTCTGATGAGATTTGCAATGTGTCCCTCTCATTTATTTTTTTTTTAATTATTTTCATTCACACCTCTGTTTTTTTTTTGTTTGTTTTTTTTATTTAGTTTTATTTTAAATTCAGTACAGTAAATGTATCACATGATTTTTTTTTTCAACATTTACCTTTATTATTATTATTATTATTATTATTATTATTATTATTATTACATTTTAGTATAGTCTGCTGAAAATTTTGGAATGTGTGGGAGTGTTCAAAATAACTATATTTTTAAAAATCCAAATATTCATAAAATAGGCTGTTTTTTCTTTAGGAAATATAATTTATACACTGAATATATCTTTTAGTTTCAAAATGAAATATTATCAAGCATTTTTTGACAGTTTTTGTGAGATCCCCTCAGCTGTATTGTTTGAGAGAGGGTGGGGAAGAGGAGGGTCATTCTGGACTCTGTCTTTAATAAATAAACAATAAAGAAGCCAGAGCTTCTCATTCCCTTTTATATCTCCTGTGACAATCTGATGGATTACATAGCCATCTGCAGCAGAATGTTTGTGTGTGTGTGTGTGTGTGTGTGTATGAGGGGAGGGAGTTCACCCATATTTTACACATACATAAATCCAGACAGGCAGTGCTTTGTTGTGCGAGTTTGTCAGCAGGCCTGGGTTAACGGGAGTGAGAGACAGGTGAGCAGGTTGTGCATACAGAATAAAAATGGACGTCAGATGACTGATGGAATGGAGAGAGATACTTCAGTGAAAGTTGTGAAAGTTGAAAGTTGTGACGTATTGTCAAGTATGGTGACCCATACTCGAAATTGGTGCTCTGCATTTAACCCATCCAAGTGCACACACACAGCAGTGAATAGTGAACAAACGCACACACACACCGTGAACACACACCCGGAGCAGTGGGCAGCCATTGCTCCAGCGCCCGGGGAGCAATTGGGGGTTCGGTGCCTTGCTCAAGGGCACCTCAGTCATGGTATCGAAGGCAGAGAGTGCTGTTCATTCACAATCCCCACCTTCAATTCCTGCCGGTGTGAGAATCGAACCGGCAACCTTCAGGTTACTAGCCCAACTCTCTAACCATTAGGCCACAACTTCCCCACTAGAGAGTAAATGAGTGATTGAGTGTATGAACTTCCTTAATTAATCTGATCCTTTTAATGAGTCAGATCAAAGGTTCATGTCTAATTAAAACAGCCGAGCAATAATGCACCTGCTTCATCGGGAATTATGTGTGCTTGAGTGTGTGGAAAGGAAAGAAGTGGACTTTCTGAGTGAATCTCATGAAACCAGACAAATTTCATCCCAAAATCAAAAATAAGACATTTGATTTTAGTATATTTCTGGTACCTCATTTTTACTTAGTGACATTTTCAAATCAATTTATTTGTTGCAACTTTTTATCTCACAATTTTGACTTTTTTGAGTTTAACCCTAAAAAGGGCAAAACCATAAAGAGACATCAGAAAATTAATTTATTTCTATTTTCCATCTTATTGGAACGCAAATAATAAAATTTCATGATTTTTTTTTTTTCAAACTTGACTCTTATTTTTGATGTTGTATTTTATAATGTTTGTATCCCCCAGGATACATCGCCCCTTTGGGGATATAAATTCACTGAAAACAGAACACTTGTGCTCGTTACAGCATGGATGTAATTCCTGAAACATATATATATATATATATATATATATATATATATATATATATCTATCTTGGTGAGTAGATTTCCCACTACAGGCGGCCGTGCAGTTTTAAATGCTTCCTGTGAGCAAAAAAAAAAAAAATAATGTAGAAACAAAAGTCACCTCATCTAAATATTCACCTCAAACACCCTTTCAAAATGAATCCAAGAAATAAGATCTACACTTTCACTGCTTCTGCCCACAGCTTCTCAAATGTTTGTATCCCCCAGGATACGTTGCCTCTTTTAGGGTTAAATCTCATAAGTCTGATTTCATTTTACATAATTGCAAGAAAAAGTCAAAAGTGTGAAATATAAAGTCAGAATTTTGAAATTTTGACTTGCAATTGAAAAAGTCAGAATTGTGAGATAAAAAGCCCCAATTACCTGTTTTATTTTTTTTAAAGACAGAACTGCGAAATGTAAACTAAAATTGTGAGAAAAAAAGTCCAAATTGCATGTTTATACAGTACTTCAAAATTCAGACTGTATATCTCACAATTTAGTGATTATATGTATCTCATAATTCTCAGAAGAGAAAAAAAAAGAGAGAGAAAGAGAGAAAAAGTCCAAATTATTAGATAAAAAGTCATTAATTATAGTCTTAATTTTTAATCCTGCTGTGGAAACAGGCTTCCATACATTTGTGGCAATTTTATTTTTGTATCATTATTTTATTTTTATTTTTTTAAATATTACAGTATTTTTATACTGTATTTCAACACAATATTGCATTATAGTAACAAAAATGTAATAAGAAATATATTGAGATTCTCCGAGGTGCTGATTTAAGTGCTTATTTATTATATGGATTTATGTTGATCAGTATTGGATTTTATAATATTTGATATTTCGGTAACACTTTAGTATAGGGACCAATTCTCACTATTAACTAGTTGCTTATTAGCATGCCTATTATTAACATATTGAGTGTTTATTAGTACTTATAAAGCACATATTCTGCATAACCATATTCTACATCCCCAATCCTACCCAATACCTAAACTTAACATCTACCTTACTAACTATTAATAAACAGCAAATTAAGAGTTTATTGAGGCGAAAGTCATAGTTAATGATTTGTTAATATCTAGAACTGGACCTTAAAATAAAGTGTGACTGATATTTCATTGTGGATGTTCATATAATATAATATAATATAATATAATGTAATGTAATGTAATGTAATGTAATGTAATGTAATGTGACCTGGAAATGTTTTCTTGAGATATACAGAACTGGTGTGAAAACTCTCACTGTCATATTTATTCCTCGGGGGTTTCTTTAGGGGTACAACCTTTTCGATTTATCATCTTGAACTTGACCTCTGTCACCACCAGCATCATCAATCTGCCCTGCATTCAAGCCCCTTCTATAGTTATGCCCCAAATATCAGCAGGATGTTTTCCAAACCAGTAGACATCACAGGTTGAACCCTTGTTAATAAATTGCCTTTTAATATGGCATCTCTGTTTTCCAATTGATTGCTTGCAAAAGCACCCCTCAGGAAGAGACAAATCATTGGTAATTAGGTTAATACATCTACAGTCCAGTGAGGAGAGAGCCTTTCATCCACGGCTCACTTTGTACACTAGACCAGCTGTCAGAAAAGAGTGCTCAAGAGTAGACAAGTTTGGAGATGAGGAAATGGCCTTATTTTCTGAAGGAATGTTTTAAAAGAAGGGTTTAAGAAGCTCAAGGGATTATTATAGGATTAAATAAATTGGTGCTGAATGTCATTTGAATGCATTTAATGATATGATAATCTGATATAATTTGGACTCTTTGTGGTTCATTTCAATGCAGGGGTTGTTTTGTTTTTTTTGTTTTTTTTTCCCGTTAAAATATACGGATGACTGACGCCTGCCTGTGAGTCCAAGTCCAAGTTTTCACACACTAGATTAAAGCCTTTTGCAACTGAAATTTGTATGGGTTTTTAAATGAATGCACCCTCTGAAAAGTTTATATACACCAGACATTTACAGGATTTCATTTTTTTTCATTTTATGTTTGTTATGTTTTAAGTTTATGGGATGGGACAGTCAGGCCATGTGAACTCACTCGACCAGGTCTCAGACACCTTCTGGATTTAAAATTTTTGAACAATTCTGTGATTCTGAAATTAAAGAATAAAGTCACATCTTATGCTATACTTAACAATTAAACAATAATTTTCAACAAAAAAACATGTTAGAAATAATTGCTTAGTCAAATATTCAGCTTATATTTAGCTTATATATGGCGTACACTGTCAATCAAAAGTTTGGGGTCTGTTGTTTTTTGTTTTATTTGTGTCTTATATTATTGTTAAAAAATACTGTAAAAACAGTAAAAAATTCTAGTATGCCGATATGCTGATCAAGAAATTTTGAATGAATCATTATCAGTGTTGAAAACAGTACAGTATTTTTGTGGAAACCATGACACATGACACATTTGTTTTCAGGATTCTTTGATAAATACAGAGTTTTATTTAAAGACATATTTCAAGGTTTTCTTCCCTGAAATGCTATTAAAGTATGTCCTTACAACACAGATTAAAGGAATAGTTCATCCAAAAAATAAAATGAGTAAATGATAGCAAAATTTTCTTTTCTTTTTTTTTTTTTTGGGAGGACTATCCCTTTAAGAATCTTATAGACACTCCAAACTGACATGCCAACTTAAACAACAGTGTGTTCAACCTGGAGCTCCTGCATAGACCTGCAATTATAGAAAATTAACACCCTTGGATCGGAATCAAGAATTTAACAATGCCCTGGTATGAAAGCAAATAAAGTGCTTATTCAGAGTTTAGTTGTGTTCACAGTAAACAAACACAGACACAAACAGGGATGGTCCCTTCAAAACAGACAACACCCAAGTGTTTTTGCTGCAAGGTAGTGCCAATTTCACTCCCTGAGATTTTAGGTTTTGCAAAGCTCTTCTTTTGTGCCCCAGTCAACTTACGCTATTTAAAGACTTTTGTGATTGTACCTCCAGATTAAAAGATGAAAAAATAAACATACCTTCTTATGCTCTTCCTATTTCTGTTTCACTTGAAATTCCTTGTATCAGCAAGTTAAGAAGTGTTTGTTAAATTAGGGCCTGCTAAATGATATTCAAGCTCCAAGAAGAGTTGTCGGAGATGACAAAGTACAGGCAGGGAATGATCAATGATGAATACGTTTGATGCATGGTATTGATTAGAACCAAAGTGAGTTTTGTTGTGATTTAGTCTCATGTGTGGCTGATTCAGAGTGGGCTTAGAGCTGCTATTGATCTCTGAGCTACCTGAAGGCTCCTGCCTGCCTGTCTGTGAAGCAGTGGTGCTGAGGAACAGAAGGCCTCTCCATCAAAGTCACTGAGGGTTACTTGTAATGCAATGCTGGGATGAAGAATAAAACATAGCTCTATTAGGGGGATCTCCATTTTTGAGGTATTTCACATTTTAAGACATTGTATAGATTTGGGAAAGGTATCTCATGCTGCCTTCTGACATGTGGAGACTCCTGGGGTACGTTCTGATTAATCAGTGCCCTGTGAAGTGGACTTCACAGAGTATTTAGTCAAATGAAGTAAGATTACAAATCACAGAGAATGTATCTTAGTCTGAAAGGCAAACACAAAGTTAGGCTAAAATAAATGAACTTTAGTAGAAGGTGCATTTTTTTATTCAGCTTAATTTGTTTCAGATGCCTTTTTACAGTTGTTTAAGGGTTTGAGACTAAATAAAGTGGTCATTTTGATAGAAACACATCTATCATTGAGGCCTGAGTGAACTGATGTAAAAGGCAACAAGACAGACTCAGCATTTTGATGCAATAAAGGCTGGAGCTGTTATTTATGGCACCCACCACCACTTACTATGAGGGCAGAGCGTGACTGATCTTCTCAATTTTGGCGGAGGTGCTGATGCTATAAAACATGCTGTAAACCACCCCAGATTGAAATATAGAAATGACTCATATTGTGCATAATTCTGTGGAGTATGTAATTGTATTCACCTCAGAAGGGACTGTGAGAAGAAAAGTTTGAAGTAGGGAGTGTGTTCATATGCGCAAAAGTTGGTCAGCTAACATTGAGTTTAAGGAGTTTATGCCTAATTCAGTCAAGCTACATAATTGATTCTTAAAATGAGTGGAATCATACAGTTAATTACTAAGTAATTAATTAACATGTGAGGGTTAGAGTTTGGTTTAAGGTTGCTGTTATTACTATGTAATGTCAGTACATGTAACACACAACAAGGGACACTGTACAATGAAGTGTTACCCAGTATTCTAATTGAAATACTTCTCAGTATTTATCAGTACTGTTAACCAAGAACTGTTGGTATCCAAATGAGTAGAGATGAATATTTCTAGTTTGGTGCTTCCCCTTTGTTTATATACTATTTACTAAAATAAAATAAAGTCATTTGGAAAGACTCAGCCTCTTCACCCTCCACCCTCACCACTGGGGTTCCACAGGGATCGGTGCTAGGCCATTTTACCTCTTTCTGTCAAAGGTGATTCTGTACATTGCTCTGACTGATTTTAGACATAAATTCAACACAATGTTTTTTTTCATCTAGATGTTTCTTTTCTATCCCTTCAGAGGTTTCTATCCCTCTCTCAATAAGACAAAAACCCACTGCACATCTTTTGCAATCACATTTACCTTTATATGAAATCTTTATAACAAAATAACATTACCTTTATTTTTGTCTAATGGCTGCAGTCAGAGCAATTAGCTGGAATGGTAGTAGTAGTAGAGATGGCAAATCTCTTCTTCTCATTTCATCATGAATCTCTGCCCTCTCCCTTTGTGGTGACCATTCATCACGGTTCACCGCTGTCGTTTCCTGTTCCCAAATTTGGCAATTGTGCCTTTGCCATGTGCCCCCTCTTTCCTATACAGACAGATGACAGCAATCCCTCAACTCTGTTAGCCTCATCTCTGCAGACTATGAGCGTGAAAGAGCAAAATGAAGAGTTTGTTGATCTTTTTCCATATCTCTCGCTCTATCTCTCTCTTGCCGCTTTGTCTTTGAGCCGTCCTCTGTGTTTCACTGTGCCATGGGTATTTACTGTGGGAATGGCCGTGGTCTGCAAGTAGGGTTAGCTTACATGGGAACACACACCCACATTTTACTCTCCCCATTCCCTAGATGCATGCATGCACACCTCCACACCTCCGTCATGGAGTCATATATCATCATTCACTTCATTACTTATCCATGATTTTCCTGCACTGTTTGCCCATTCAGCAAAGAAAAATATCATAGAATTAAAGGGATAGTTCACCCAAAAATGAAAATTCTGAGCCAATGTGTATTATAACGCCATTGTATTATTGTCATTATACCATGGCTCCACCATAGTGCTTTATAGCCTTTAAAAGTAGATTTTCCCACAGTGGAGAGTGGAAACTTTAATTATTTCTGTTTCTCTTTCTTTTTCACTTCCTTCCTTTCTGTCAGGTGTCAGTTGCATTAGAAATCTGATGCACAATGTATTAAACTTGTTTTTCATTACATTGCGCCCTGTCTTCCTCTGCTCTTTCTCTGATAATAAAGCACCCGGCTCTCCCCTCAACATTTCCATTTGATTCAACTCGTGCCCCACCCGTCTGTCACTCTCTAATAAAGCTCGTGTCTCAGAGGAATAGAAGGTAATGAATACAGCTCTGCTACAGTGGCCTGCAGGGCACCAGCCCTGACTCAGCAGAAAGACCTGATCCTTTTTGCTCTAGAAAGCATGCTTGTATTTAAAAGCGATGACAGACTTTCACCTCGACGTACAAGGTGTGTAATAAATTAAAAATCTATGAGTCTTTTGGTTTTCCAGGCGGAAATTATTGCTTCTCTTTTTTATTTTTGTCCCTGAATTTTGTCCAGGTATGCTTTCTCTGAACTGATGGCCATGACACAATGGTTATTATTTACAGTAATAGACTAGAGTGGCATTGTGGGAAGATTTTTGCCCTCTGGGTGAGTAGTGGATTTGTTGGTTGAGAGATAAGCAGGGAAGCTTCAGTTATTAAATCAGTTCATGCTGAACTGCTCTTCCATTATTTTCTTTCCAGTGGTTCTCATCTCTCATATTAAGCTCTGAATCATGGCCATGAGTGAATTTGTTTAATTCCGAAATATTTACACTACACAACACAAATGCTTTTAGTTTTTTAATATTCATGAGGTCTCTCATGCTTGAAATTTATTTGATCAAAAATACAGTAAAAACAGGAATATTGTGAAATATTATTACAATTTAAAATAAGTGTTTTCTGTCTGAATATATTTTAAGATGTAATTTATTCCTTTGATGCAAAGCTGAGTTTTCAGCATCATTACTCCAGTCTTCAGTGGTACATGATAAAGCTCAGTTCATTATTGGTTTTGAAGTTTGTTTGTTTGTTTGTTTTTGCCACAGGCTGTCACTAAGGATTACTTTGGTAATCAAGTAATCAGTCAATTATTCTGACGATTAATCAAGTAATCGGTTTATTATAATTTTTTTGTAGCAATAAAAATAGACCTAAGTGAACAATAGTATCATAAGCTAGCAATCACGTGGTTTTATTTGAACAGAACTGTTAAAATACATAATGTTTTATTAAAAATAGTGCAAACATAAATGCCCGCAGAGGCCACCAACTGCCTGACGATTGTTTTTACACATTACAGCACAAAAAATATTTGTTTAATATTGACTAAACAACATTTAATTCAAATATCCACTTAATCTTTAAGACAGAAATGCTACAGCCACTGTAATTTCTTGAATATGTAGACATCAAAACGTGTAAACTTAGAATGAGGGTTTTAGCTTTTATTTTGAAATCGCGATGAACAGTTAGCATATTGAGAAAGACATTGATGTATACTACTGTGTTCGCAAAGATTTATAAAGGATTTACCTTACACATCTGAAGAAATGGTGCACGCTGTGTTCCCAAATGAACATTATAATAAATCCAAACTCACAACAATATGCAGAGATGGAGTTTCAGATGCTCCAGACATGTAAATGAAAACAGTTTGTGTGGAGCAGTATTTACTGTGAACAGAGCTTATAATGAAATATGGCTACATAAGAAAAACTACAAATGTTTTGTTGGCTATGTAAGTGTGTGTTTTTTTTTATGTCAGGTTCAACACATTTATCTGATAAGTGCTTTAGTGTTCTGAGTTATTTGGCATTGTATCATATTTATCTTGTCTGTTTCTACACTCACACTACTACCAGCTCAACCCATCATTTTGTATGGCGCTGTTTAACTGGCCCGCACTGACCTTGGCATTTCACTTGGATTTATGGGTCAGCTGATGCCTTTGACCAGTCATATTTCACAACCTCTTATCTGCTAACACATAAGCGAAGCATGGATGAACACGCTCGTGTCTTGTCAATTGTTTTGGTCACGAGTATGGACTGCTTTTATGGTGTTTTTGTGGTGAAGCTTCAGTTCCCATTCATTGTAACTGCACAGAAAGGGTATTCATACTCCATTTATTTCTTATGTGGAAGGAAAGAAAGTCAAATATGTTTGAAATGACATGAGGGTATGATATCAGTTTTTCTACTGAATGTACAACCTTTCCTTCCTCCACCTCTTCTTTGTAGTCTCAGTCTCTTCTGTGTTTAGACAAGCTGTTAATTCTGCTTGTGATAGTGATTGTGCGTAATCAAGTAAAGTGAGTAATTAGGTCTCTTCAATAGCTTAGAAGAGGGCTTATGAGAACTCTTCAGCTTCCTGTTGGGTTTTCCCTCTCAGGTGTCCTGAAGGAAGGGCTTCTTGTGGAGAGAAGTCAGGTATTTTTATTCTGCTTCCTTCTCTAATATAAAGACAGATTTCTTTTTCATCAATCTTCTGTCTTTAAACATGATTCACACTTCGCTCACGTCTAAAGAAAAAGAAATTGGGTGAAAGGAGAGACGGAAATATCATTAATTTCCTGTCAGTGTGCTTAACTTTGTGTCTTTGAAATTATTTATTTATTTGTTTAGCTCATTTAATGCAGAATGTAACTTGACATTGCATTATCCTGAGGGTTTGCAAACACCTAATACGGGGAGAGAAAAAAGGGAGCTGAAAATTGAGATGGATGAGAGCTGGAGGAATGGAGGTGGTGTGTGTGTATTTTATGTCACAAGAGACAATATTTGTTAAATGTTCTTGGTGTAGCCTTTGGCTCTGATACTCTGCTCAGAGATGAGTGTAAACAAACTCATTAAACTCACAAAACAGACCGTTTAATTGTGTCATTTGGTATGACAGCTCAAATGCACACACACACACACACACACACACACACACAGACGAGCACAAACTTTTGTTAATGTAAAGAGAATAAGTAGAATCTTTTATTGAATTTCAGGATTTGCCCAAATTCAACTCAACTTGCCTTCATGTAAAACAGACGACATTTTCCCAAAAAGTGACTAACTACATACTTATTCATATTTATTATTTACAGAAGGCCTACTTCAATCAAACTTAAGTTATTAATATGTTTTTAAGATACTGAAAAAAGCACAAATGTCAGGACATGTCAAAACTTCTCCAGGGCCCTAAAACCCCCTCAGACCTCAGAGGGTTAAAATCAGATTAAAATCTGATTTATTATTAATGTATTTTGAATATTATTAATTTATTAACAATAAAATGTTATTACATTATTTTCAATGCTTTAATTGAATACCTTAATAATTTTATTCAAGCCATATTTTTCTGGCACAAATAATTTTTTTTTTTTTTTTTTTCAAAAAAAAAAAAAAAACTTTCACAGTTTTGTTTTAAGACATTCACAGATACTAAATAAATAATATTTAGTTTGATTTGGTGGAAAACATAAACATTAATGAGCAGCATTTAATGCTATTTAAACAAAGACCTAACAGCATGGTTATTTGAATCAGTGTTTTGTTTTGTTTTGTTTTGTTTTGTTTTGTTTTGTTTTGTTTTGTTTTGTTTTGTTTTGTTTTGTTTTGTTTCGTTTCGTTTCGTTTTGTTTTGTTTTGTTTTGCAGAACTGGTTCAATGAAGATTTCCCAACAGGACTGTTCAGCAATAACAGCACATATAGATGTAAAATTGCTGGCTGTTTTAACTGATGGTTACAAGGTTTTAAGTTACAAGTTTAAACTGACAAGTGTAGTTAAGATGCTAGTGTTGCTACTTTTAGCTATTTACTCCCTAACACTGACAAGTTGCTTTTGATAGAGACTTAAAATCACACAAACTCTGGGTGTGTTGTGTCTGTGGAATGCATCGGTGAACCACACCTGCGTTTGAGACTTATTTTCTGAAGAACCTGTACGTTGAGCTATGATCATACTGTATATTGCTGTTTTAATCACCATGGGACACCACAGGATCACTGATTTGATTTAATGTGTTGTGGTGAGATATCAAAGAGTGAGCGCCAATCAATTGAGGCTGATTCAGAACCATAATCACGCAAGGTGTGGTGAGGTCTTTCCCCGGAGCGTTGTCGTCCTGAGGTTACATGGCTTGTTTTTTTAAGCAGGTGAAGCATACAGCACAATAACACTCAGAGAGGTGTTCGTCTTTATCCATGAGGGACGGTGGGTGGTATGATGTTGCTAATGTCATTAGTAGTTGTGCTCCTGAGGAACCAGAAATAATCCAGAGCAACGGTGCATGTCAACATCTAATCCACAGAAAACCGATTCCCTCAACCCTGAAAGTCCTTCTAAAGCCGCTCTCTGCTCAGTGTATCTCACACACACACACACACACACACTCACACACACACACACACACACACACACACACACACAGTTTCAGTAACCAGTAGAAACTGCTGTGCTTCCCTACTGTTACTTTTCTAAATGGATCCACTTGCTCCAGGCATGTGGAAGGTGTATTACTTTAAGCACATGTCCAGAATTTATAATAAGTCTTTCATCCGCATCTGGCTCTTACTGAGGCATTGTTACTGTGTTTTGGCAATTTGAAACCCATTTTTCTATTCAGTGGGTTTACAGAGTATGAGAGAGAGAGTTTCAGACTTACTGGGCTTTTCTTCAGTGGCGCTGAGTAAAGAATAATTGTGTGTGTGTTTTTTTTTTCTGAACTGAAATCCATATTTGGCTTTTCTTCGCAGAAGTTTCCAAGGCAGAAATGAAAAAAGGAAATTAATTAAAAAAAAAAAAACAGGATATAAACAGCAGGGAGGAGTTGTAATTGAGTTGGCACTGTATTTTCAGTCACATGGTAGGTTTGATTTAACAGTATTTAACTAGTTTTTAGGGAACTACTGTACTAGTGAGCTGGGTCAGAAATGAACTTTTCCAAAAAAATAAATAAATAAAAATAAAAAAAAATAAAAAATACAGTATTTGCTCACTGGAATTGATTTCCAGGAGCATGTAACCTTCATAAGGGCAATTTTTATAATTACATCATTAAAAATCACCTGTAATGTCTTTTATGTGACCAATTACTTCAATCAATCAAAATACCAAATACTGTTACCCATTCAATTTTACCAACATCAACACTGTAAAGGTGGAACAGAAGATGAATCTAATATGGCATTTTCAGTGGTGACTAATCTAAATGCCTCTGATTGGCTATTGCATGCATAAGCGCAGCAGAAACGTGCGTGATTGGTTGCAAAAGAATACATAAAAGAAATCTGATGCAACATGAGCAGTCCTAAATGTAAACATGAAAAATGATCTGTTTTTCATTGTCAAACGATCTGATGTATGACGTCACGTTCAAACCAATCTAATTTCTGTTGGTTAGCGCAACGAATTTGCATGACCAACTCGAACCTGAGCAAAATCTGCTTAAGGGAACTTTTTCGCCCTTGCGTGAAACTCCCAATCACAAGGTTGCTATTGAAATAAATGGAATTTGCCACAAAATTTTGCAGAGTAACAGTAAATCTGAACACACATTACTGCTGCAATCAACACTCTTCATTCTTTTTCATACTAGACTTTATTTGCGACATCCGTAATGTATTTAGTTGAATTGTGCAGGGGCATAAAATTAATTAACTATTTTTGTTAATTTTGCTGGCATTATTGCCCTAAACATCCATTAATTTCCAACTCTGCTTTTGAGTATGAAGATTTTTTTCTTTTAGTAGTAGTTTTCTTTTAGTTGGAAATTAATAGGTGTTCAGGGCAATAATTCCTTTAACATATCCTATTTAAAACAGTTTCTCTCAGTGCCTTGTCCCATAGACTTTCATTATACATGCATTACTGCAAACATGATGTTTGTTTTCACAATCTGAAGGACGAGTCTAAATTATTTTCTGCAGTAATCGACAACATGCCACAGATGCTGTCAATAGAGCTTAAGCTGTATTGAACCCAGAGCGTTCCTTCAAGGGGATGTGCTGTTCTCGCACCACTGAGTGGCACTGATCCTGCCAACAGGACCATCAAATGCTCTGTTATCCCAGCAGGCAAAAAGAGATTGCCTGCTTTGATTGACAGCTTCTCTCCAGTATTTTTTTTTTTTTTCTTTTTGCACCTTTGCTTTACATTTTTTCTTTTGCTGCTTGGTTTGGTTGTGGTGTTCTTTTTTTGTTTTGTTTTTTTGTAGCTTAAAATACCTGGTCACTATTCACTTTCATTGTATGGAAAAGAGCAGCATGAACATGAGGGCTGCACCGATATATTACATTGCATTACATTTAGTCATTTGGCAGATGCTTCTATTCAAAGTGACATACAAATTAAGCAATCAAAACCAACAAAAGAGCAATAATATCTAAGTGCTGTGACAAGTTCTGGTTAGTCTAACGCAGTACACAAATCAAGGTTTTTTTTTATATAATAAATAAAAAGAAAACAAGTTGACAGAATACAAAAAGAATAGAGAATACTAGTGATAGAGGGTCCTTTTTTAAATAAATAAAAAGAAAACAAGTCAAAAGAATAGAAAAAGAATAGTGTTAAGGGGTCATTCTTTTATAATAAATAAAAAGAATACAAGTAGATAAAATAGAAAAAGAATAGAGAACGCTAGTGCTAGAGGGTCACTTTTTTAAAACTGCAGAAAATTACAGATAAGGATCAACTGATAATTATTTTCATGTCACGGCCGATAACAGATTAATGGCTTATTAAAATCTAGTTTTATCCACATAAAAAAAAAAAAAATTACAAATTTTTTAAAAATCAGTCGTTTTAAATGCTATTTCAGCATCACAACATGATAATGTACAGTATACAAAACCGATATATTTGCTAAAAACTGTTATTTTACTAGTATTTATATACAATTGTAGTATAAATATTAGGATTCATTCTTGCAAATGATTTTTTTTTATTTTAATTTTAGATTTAAGTTTTAGTAATTTTACGTGCTTTTGTCATTTGTATTAGTTTTTGTTTATATGTCTATTTAGCTTTATTTTTATTTCAGTTTTAGTTTAAGTAATGTTGCTGCTTAAACCTAAACTTATTTTAGTTCAGTTAGTTAGTGGCAACATTTCTCATTTTTAAGTTTTTCATCTTATATTTCATTTTATTTCAGTTTATTTAGATTTTAATAGTTTTAGTGTACAATAACAAACACTGGCTAAAGATTAAATGTAATAATAATAAATTATTAGTGTTTTTAAAAAATTATATAAATGCAAAAATAGAGGAAATTCACAATTACTTATCTAAAAATCTCTAATATCAGCCAGTGACCAATATAGTATCAATATATTGTTCATTCCCTTATGAACATTCTGCTAAACATTTATGTTCCACAGAAGAAAGGAAATCAAATAGGTTTGAAATAACATGAGGGTGAGTAAATGATAACATAATTTTCATCATCTGTCTCAATTTTTTGTTTTTAGTTGTTTTTAGTCAAAAATGACTCACTGAAAGACTGCCGTTCTCTCTTCTTTTTTAAAAACTACGGTATGAGCTATTTTGGATGTGGGTGTCAGCACACAAATGAAGGTGTGGAATCACCCTCATTTAGTTTAGAGGAAGTAGAGAGTATTAAAGGCAGACAGAGAGGCAAAGACAAAATGAGATATAGTACGTTGTCGCTTGCTAACATGGGTGTTATCATGGAGTCTGTTTCACACGTCGTGTTTATTCTTGCTTTCAAGACTGAGCTGCTCTCACCTCGTGCATTATGCATGTAGTCGGACGCTGTTAGACTGGAAACGTGCCAGTAAATGTGATTCAGTGAGTTCATGTGATTCTGTGAGTTCGCCACAGGCACATTTCTGTATGGCGAGATTCCTCATGGGTGCCGCATTCTTTTCAGGTATACGAGGCCATTTTTGGTGTTAATGGACAGGAAAGTGGACACTGGCCCAAGATCGGTATTTCAGAGCTGTTTGAGTAATATTTCACGGATCTTATTTGCCGCATAAGTGGATAAAAAGTGATGTTCGAGCTGTAGGGTTGATTTGGCCTCTACAAATCAAATCGCTCTGTAAGACACATTGGACGCATAAAGATGTTTGAATGGCTGTCTGGGGATTGTTGTGTAAAATATAGCAATAATGCAAGCCACAATAGGACGGCTGAAAATTGATGTGTGTGCGTGCGTGTGTGAGATGTTTTATTCTCATTAGTCTACTGGGTAGCAGATGGTCTGACATTTGTCTCTTACTTGCAAATCAGCACAGATGTTCAACACACAATTAGCTCCAACAATAAAACTCAGAAATACATTGGCTACATCACAATTACAGAAATTCAGCACCGGTATAATGTGTGTCATAATCAAATATTTGAATCTTTTTGATTATATTGTGTGGGGATTTTGGGCATGTGAATAAATTATGTTTTGTATCGTTTGTGGCATAATGAGAAGGCGAACAATACCTCAAATCATGTGGCTGGATGAGTAAATGTGCTTTTACTTCTCTAAATGATTGGTCTCATGGATTTTTGTTAGGCAGACAATAAAACAGCTAAAATAATCTCACAGATTTATATGCCTATTAATATTTAGGGCTCACAATATCGTAGTGACTTGGTCCTCAGGGTTGCCAGGTCTGCGAAACAAAACCAGCCCAATTGCTATTCCAAACTAGCCGTATCAGTTGGGAGAAATAGCTTTAACCCGCGAACTAAAAAACAATCATGGCAACAATGTCAAATTAGCCCAATACTGTGGGGAAACTGTGGGCTTAGCAACACTGTTGGGCTTGGTCCATTCTGAAATGGACCAGTAAACAACTGCTCAGAGCACCCTAGCAAATGCCTAGCAACATGTTAAAAAACACTCAACACATTAGCAAATGCATAGCAACACCCTGGCAACCATTCAGGGAACCTTAGCATTGTGTCAAGTTTGTGATTATATATATTTATATGCGCGCACACACACACACATTATATATATATATATATATATATATATATATATATATATATATACAGTGGTGTGAAAAATTATTAAGGGAAAACAAAATCCAAACCCACATGGCCCTGTGTGAAAAAGTGTTTGTCTGTGGTAAACACAACCTGAGTTCAGTTTCTCTAGCCACACCCAGGCCTGATTACTGCCACACCTGTTCGCAATCAAGAAATCACTTAAATACGACCTGCCTGACAAAGTGAAGTAGACCAAAAGATCCTCAAAAGCTACACATCATGTTGAGATCCAAAGAAATTCAGGAACAAATGAGAAAGAAAGTAATTGAGATCTATCAGTCTGGAAAAGGTTATAAAGCCATTTCTAAAGCTTTGGGACTCCAGCGAACCAGAGCCATTATCCACAAATGGCGAAAACATGGAACAGTGGTGAACCTTCCCAGGAGTGGCTGGCCGACCAAAATTACCCCAAGAGCGCAGCGACGACTCATCCAAGAGGTCACAAAAGACCCCAGAACAACATCCAAAGAACTGCAGGCCTCACTTGCCTCAGTTAAGGTCAGTGTTCATAACTCCACCATAAGAAAGAGACTGGGCAAAAATGGCCTGCTTGGCAGAGTTCCAAGACGAAAGCCGCTGCTGAGCAAAAAGAACATAAAGGCTCGTCTCAGTTTTGCCAGAAAACATCTTGATGATCCCCAAGACTTTTGGGAAAATACTCTGTGGACTGACGAGAGAAAAGTTGAACTTTTTGGAAGGTGTGTGTCCCATTACATCTGGCGTAAAAGAAACACAGCATTTCAGAAAAAGAACATCATACCAACAGTAAAATATGGTGGTGGTAGTGTGATGGTCTGGGGCTGTTTTGCTGCTTCAGGACCTGGAAGACTTGCTGTGATAAATGGAACCATGAATTCTGCTGTCTACCAAAAAATCCTGAAGGACAATATCCGGCCATCTGTTCGTGACCTCAAGCTGAAGCGAACTTGGGTTCTGCAGCAGGACAATGATCCAAAACACACCAGCAAGTCCACCTCTGAATGGCTGAAGAAAAACAAAATGAAGACTTTGGAGTGGCCTAGTCAAAGTCCTGACCTGAATTCTATTGAGATGCTGTGGCATGACCTTAAAAAGGCGGTTCATGCTCGAAAACCCTCCAATGTGGCTGAATTACAACAATTCTGCAAAGATGAGTGGGCCAAAATTCCTCCACAGCACTGTAACAGACTCATTGCAAGTTATCGCAAATGCTTAATTGCAGTTGTTGCTGCTAAGGGTGGCCCAACCAGTTATTAGGTTTAGGGGGCAAACACTTTTTCACACAGGGCCATGTGGGTTTGGATTTTGTTTTCCCTTCATAATAAAAAAAAAAACCTTCATTTAAAAACTGCATGTTGTGTTTACTTGTGTTATCTTTGATTAATATTTAAATTTGTTTGATGATCTGAAACATTAAAGTGACAAACATGCAAAAAAATGAAAAATCAGGAAGGGGGCAAACCATTTTTCACACCACTGTATATATATAAATGGGGAGGGAATTTAAATGCAGGACTCACAATATTATAATATACAGTATGAATTAAATATTTATCTGCTAGAAATTGCATTTAATTATAATAATAAATATAATAATAAATAATTAAATAAATAAAATAAAAAATCTAAAATAATTAAATTATTATTGTTTTATTATTTTTAACGTTTAACTTCATTTCACAATTAATTTCAAAGAAGCAGCAAGTAACACTCTGAATTAAACATGAAACTTTTAAATAGAAAGACTGAAATAATATTTTCTTGTAATACATACTCCAGTAATCTGTGTTTTATTCACGACTTTGAAAAACCCTTTAAAATGTAGTACAGGTCATTTTTTAGTCCCTTTTACATTATTTTGAAACATATTTTTTTATTATTATTGATTTTATTTACTTTTTCTTTACCAAGCCCCACACATGACAAACAAGATATTGTGGCCACAACTTCTCAATTCCCTAGTTTTAGTTAAATTGTGAATTTGCACTTAAAAAAAAACATATTCACAACCAATTTAACCTGAATTACAGTGAATGTTAAATTACTACAAAGGTTTATACAATATTAACCAATGCTGATACAATACTTATAGATGGAAATATCTGTAATATTAAACAATAGCTGATATTGATATGTTATACTGGTATGCTGTGTATCCGTAATATCAGTTGATGTCTCTGTGACATGATCTATGGGTGGGCAGCACAGTGTATATGGAAACTGAATTCTCACCTGCTGTATATTATTTATGGAGAACTTGTATTATAGGTCTACAATATATTCTGTTTTCTGTGGGAGAGTGGAGAGAAAAAAAAATAGAAGGAGAGAGTAGGAAGAGAGCGGAAACGACAGAATAAAGAAAGCCTCTGTCACCTCATCATATGCAGAGTTCACTAAGACCCACTTCTGCATCTGCACATAAAGATGTTTCCTCTCTCCCTGTTCTGTCATCATTAAAACTCCATCCTACAGAAGGACTGGAGAGATGATGATTTGTGCGTGTGGCTTTACATCTTTCTCTGCATGTGTGGATTCACTAGCCACTGCGACATCACTTCCTAGTTTGCGTACGCACACTTGTCTTTGTGTGACTTTGCCTGCCTCTATCTGAGCGTATGCGTGTCCTTGCCTTTCCTCTGCGTGTCCTGTTTGATTTATCCTCGGTGGAGGGGCTTTGATGACTCCCTTCTGATCTATTTGGTTGAAAAATAAGAGAAATTGCACCATTGCTCTCTAAACTTGAGTAAAAGATAGGGAAAAATGGGACACGGGGGGACTGCGCACATGAACGCACACATACCGTTCAGGGCCAGGCATGTGTGCTTTACTGCTGTTGTTGAAACTCATTTACTAATGTATGTTTCATGCTTTATGTATCGGTGGAATGTGTTTTTATATCTGCAGCCCTGTTAAAATTCATATGATGAGACGAAACGAGTTGCGTCTAATTGCAGAGTCTTGTGTTTAGAAATTTAGGCTGGATACAGAAAGTGGTAATTAGTCTGAAGACCTCCTCTAACTTGCCAAGAATTAATTAGTGTCAATAACGGTGGTCCTACCTCACATTGTGCCCAAGAAATATGAACCAAAGGTTCACAGATAGATCCCTCATGTCCTCCTACAATGAAAAGAAATTTGGTGTAGAAACATTGCTCGCAAGTTCAAAATTCATTAAAAAAAAAAAAAAAAAGCAGCAAGTAACATGTTGAATTAAACATGAAATTTTTAAATACAAAGACTGAAAATAGTATTTTCTTCTAATGCATACTCCAGTAATTTTTAGTTTTATTCACAACTTCGAAAAATCCTTTTACAATGTAATGCAGGACATTTTTTTAGTTTTGCATTATTTTGAAACACCTTTGTAATTTATTTTACTTTACTTTACTTTACTTTACTTGATTTAAATCACCATTTTTGTTTTATTTTATTTAAATCATCATTTTTGTTTTGTTTTGTTTTATTTTATTTAAATCACCATTTATGTTTTATTTTATTTTATTTTATTTTATTTTATTTATTTTTACCAAGCCCTACACATGACATGGAAACAAGATACTGTGGCCACAACTTATGAATTCCCTAGTTTTAGTTTAGTTGTGACTGTGAAAGGAACAAAGTCAGGCATTCATAAATTGTGGGAATTAATTCCTAATTTGTGGCTACGATTTAACTAAAACAAGGGAATGAATTAATAAAATGTGGCCACAAAATGATAAATTGTAGAATTGTAGCCACATTATCTATTTTTTTCTTCCACATGTCATGTGAACTTGTCCCTGGGGTCGACGGTATTGCAGGCGATACCAGCTCGGTTTTTTAAGATCAGTGCAAAAGACACTAAAAATACTCTGTTGATTTTGGTCACACAAATAAGTGTTATACATCAATCGAAACTGTTAAGTGTCTACTTTTATTCAGGGTGCGAACTACGGGGGAGCTAGGGGGAGCTCGGCTCCCCTTAATAAGACATGGGCTCCCCTGAAAACGTGATTTGTGAAATTTTGGGGGGTCTCAAAAAATATTGACAATGTGTTATTTTGACGTGCAATTTCAGTTTTGTCTAATGTGATCATCATGTGTAAAATTGCAAAAAATATTCATTCATGCATGACGGCGATTTAAACCTAATTCGCTTCAATAAAGATAAGTATACATGCTATTCTTGTCATGAGCATCAAGGTGTGGGGCGCTGCGGTGCAAATTCACTCATCTTTAGTACGTTAACTCAAAAGATTCGTAGAAAAAGTATAAACGTTGGAGGCCATTGATCTTTGCGCGGAGTCCTTGAAATCCATTCAGGCGTCTGTGGTCGATTCTGTGTTAAGGTAAGGCATGTTATTCACAATTATGTGTTGTAGCTGCCTGGGCTGTTATAGGTCTGCGTGACTCTCGATGTCTTAGGCCTAATTGAACGGAGAAATTATGGTATTCTTCTGTAGCCTGACGAGTAACTTTAACCGTTGTTCGTGTGAACTCAAAGACAGCCTGATGCTTTGTTTATAGACTATTTGTGGGTGGCTGTTTGTTGTTTCACCTATCAATTCGTGTCGATAAAGTATAATAGGGTAAATCCTGTATCTTTATGTATGTGTCTTTCTGTTAGCTGTTATGCATGACCCCCCCCCCCGTTATAAAAAAAAACAAAAAAAAAAACAAGTGGGCTCCCCCAAAGTCCACGGTATAGTTCGAACACTGCTTTTATTTGTGTACATTTACAATAACAACACACCTTTGTGCTTTTGGAAAAAAACGAAAACAAACAGGGTGCGCTCTCTGTCTTCTCCGTCTCCGCGAGCTGCTTTTAGAAACGCGTCACTAAAATGAACTGTAACTCAGCAAATATTCAACACACAGAGACAGGAGTTAAATCTATAGAAAGCTTGAAGTGTCTACTTTTAAATGAAGCAAGTCATATCGAAAACAAATATTCTGTGATAAAGTAATCCGTATGAAACCAACACGATGTTCAGTCTTTCCCGTCTAACTCATTATCTTTAATGCAATCCCGCCCCCTCGCGGCTCGCGCCGTCCATATGTAAATATCCACGTGAGGCACGTGCGCATGGAAACGCCCAACATAAACAAAGCGCGAGGAGATCATTCATCGCGGCTACTGTCCGTTTCTGCAAGAAGACGCGCTGAGTAAAGACTGGATTTCCCTCAAAAGAAGAACAATAGTTCATCCAGCAGAGGAGATCAATCTGATGAGTAAGTAATGTTTGTTTTTTGCATTAGTTAACCTGTTATTGTGACATAAACTTGAACAGATTTACGAGTTGTTCCCAAACTACAACATGATGACTGCTACGCATCTAAGAATGTTTAGAACATGTTTATTATTAATAGCCTACTCTGTTCAAAAATAGATTTTAATAAGGTGCTAAACAATAATAATTAGTTTATCAGATATAAAATCTTTTTTTTACGATAGTACAAAGCATGCGTGAGTCTATGGCTACAAAACCTATATATACAGGTGCATCTCAATAAATTAGAATGTCGTGGAAAAGTTAATTTCAGTAATTCAACTCAAATTGTGAAACTGGTGTATTAAATAAATTCAATGCACACAGACTGAAGTAGTTTAAGGCTTTGGTTCTTTTAGTTGTGATGATTTTGGCTCACATTTAACAAAAACCCACCAATTCACTATCTCAACAAATTAGAATATGGTGACATGCCAACCAGCTAATCAACTCAAAACACCTGCAAAGGTTTCCTGAGCCTTCAAAATGGTCTCTCAGTTTGGTTCAATAGGCTACACAATCATGGGGAAGACTGCTGATCTGACAGTTGTCCAGAAGACAATCATTGACACCCTTCACAAGGAGGGTAAGCCACAAACATTCATTGCCAAAGAAGCTGGCTGTTCACAGAGTGCTGTATCCAAGCATGTTAACAGAAAGTTGAGTGGAAGGAAAAAGTGTGGAAGAAAAAGATGCACAACCAACCGAGAGAACCGCGGCCTTATGAGGATTGTCAAGCAAAATCGATTCAAGAATTTGGGTGAACTTCACAAGGAATGGACTGAGGCTGGGGTCAAGGCATCAAGAGCCACCACACACAGACGTGTCAAGGAATTTGGCTACAGTTGTCGTATTCCTCTTGTTAAGCCACTCCTGAACCACAGACAACGTCAGAGGCGTCTTACCTGGGCTAAGGAGAAGATCTGGACTGTTGCCCAGTGGTCCAAAGTCCTCTTTTCGGATGAGAGCAAGTTTTGTATTTCATTTGGAAACCAAGGTCCTAGAGTCTGGAGGAAGGGTGGAGAAGCTCATAGCCAAAGTTGCTTGAAGTCCAGTGTTAAGTTTCCACAGTCTGTGATGATTTGGGGTGCAATGTCATCTGCTGGTGTTGGTCCATTGTGTTTTTTAAAAACCAAAGTCACTGCACCTGTTTACCAAGAAATTTTGGAGCACTTCATGCTTCCTTCTGCTGACCAGCTTTTTAAAGATGCTGATTTCATTTTCCAGCAGGATTTAGCACCTGCCCACACTGCCAAAAGCACCAAAAGTTGGTTATATGACCATGGTGTTGGTGTGCTTGACTGGCCAGCAAACTCACCAGACCTGAACCCCATAGAGAATCTATGGGGTATTGTCAAGAGGAAAATGAGAAACAAGAGACAAAAAAAAAAGATGATATTCAGATATTCAACTACACTGATATTCTATGGTAAAACAAGATCCTTCACTACTGATTATGTCTTTTTCTTCTTGAATCCATGGAAAGAAGAAGAAATACTTAAATAAAGTGTATATATCAGGTATGATTTACTTGTTTCGCTTGTTGGACAGAATCTGTTGCAGGAATGACTCAATGTCTGTTCACATCTCTGTGGTCAGCATGCACAATAATGTGTCTTTGACCTTCATTATGTATGTTTTGATTCTACTGTGTTGTAAATAAAATACAAATAATTTAAAAAACCCATTTTTTCAATCTCCTCACATTCTGTCTTACCTGCCTCAAAGTCACAGTCACACTGATGGGCCATTAGGGGAGGGCCCTTTGTCTCTCAGGTGAGAATCACTTAATATTCAAGGCCATTGCCACGCCCTCGCATATAGGCTTTCGATCACAAAACATGTCTTTAAAAATTTAAATCAATATATTGTTTTCTGTGAATGAGTAAGCAGAATGATTTTCACATAATTTTGAAGTAAATATTCTAGCCTACAAGACTAATTACTCAAAAGTCTTATTCAGAACTATTTAGTGTGGGTTTTATGGCCTTATTTCAGCTACATTTTTTTTCCCCCAAAACTTACTAACCACGCATAATATTTTTTTTTCTAAAAAATGCAAACATGTATATCCATCTTGGTCACATATTATTGTAGAACAGTTTGTGCTGAATACAAAAAAATTACATGTTGGTCAATAGTATGTTTTAAGTAGCTGAAATAAGCACAAATATCAAGGCATGTCAAAACATCTCAGGGGCCCCAAAATCACCTCAGACCCCAGAGGGTTAAAGAAACATATTCACAACATTTTTGAATTGCAGTAAATGGTATTCTAAATTTGAAAATAAAAAATCATAAAATATTGTTGGTCATTGTTTAGTATTGTAAGATCCAACTGTAATTGAATCAGTTCTAAGAGAAGCTTTGTTTGGCAATTAGGCAGTAAAGTAAGTGACATGTTGAAACCATAAATAACACAGTAATTGGCTTTATTTTAAGGTGTAATTCTTGCTATTAACTACGACTTTTGTGTCAATAAACTCCTAACTTGCTGCTTAGTAATAGTAATGTCATTTTAAGTTTAGGTATTGGGTAGGATTAGGGATGTAGAATATGGTCATGCAGAATATGTAATTTATAAGTGCTAATAAACAGACGAAATGTTATTAATATGCTTGCTAATAAGCAACTAGTTAATAGTGAGAACTGGGCCCTATACTAAAGTGTTACCGACTTTAGTTTTTATTCTTCAATTGGCAAAAATATTATTTCGAAGCATGCTCAGTAGCCAATTCTGGTTGCATATGCAGATACTGACTCAATTTATTGTTTTTGTTTCTCCACAGTGTATGTGGTTTGTGCATCTCCACTGGTTGTCTGGACAAGCAATCATCTCCACTTTGTCAGGTAAGCGATCGAACGCTCTCCTCCAGTGAGTTGTGGTCTCTCCATCTCTGCGCGGTTGAGTGTAACTCTTTCATCCTCCTAAACACTGTCCATCAAACTCCTGCAAAGTTTCCAAACAGGAACCATCAAACAGACACTCACACACTTCGAGTATTTCTAACCACACAGATACTCTGCTGTCTGGTACAGTCTCTAATGACTTGTAAGGCAGCTGTGGGGCATCTGAGGTCTGCTTTTCTTGCTCATCAATGACCCTTGTTTTGTCTTCATGCTGTTGCTTGGATACTGGGGCCATAGAGGTGGCCTTGACCGAGAGGGAAATGAAATGGCCAGTGCTAATGGCTATCAAGAGACAAGTTTCAAAGCCTCCAAGGCCCAATCTGACGAGTATCAACAACTTTCTCATAAACATGAAAAACATCTCCTCCCCACAAAACCGTCCTCTACTTCTAAGTGACTGAACTATTGCAGAATCCAGACCATGATAATTGTGGCTTTGAACAGGAGTGGTTGTATTTTTTGAAAAGGACTAGGTGTATTTAGTATGTGCTGAAGTACTCCACTCCTCTATTGTGCATTTACTGCAGTTTTAAGAGTTTGTACCTCTTGTCAACAATTAATTTTGTCTTAGTTGTTTGTATTTTTCATGCTGTACATCCCTCCCCTCCGTATGGTGCACCATCCCACTTAATGCTGCCTGCCAAACATAGTGGGGGTGGATTAACAGCACCGTACATTAGACTATATAGGTCAAGTTAATCAAGTCAGTAAATTAACAAATTAAATGCAATCAAATGCTCCAGGTACTTATTTATTCTGTAATGTAATGGTGCTTTCCTTTTAATTCTCTAGCTAAAGCAACAATTCCCACATATGAAAATATATGTAGGATACACTGTATATTACTAAACTGATATTGATATACACACATATACAGTATGCATGTATGTAATAATCAGTGTTGGGGTAACACATTACAAGTAACAGGTTACATAATCAGATTACTTTTTTTTTCAAGTGACTACTGAAGTAATGCATTACTTTTAAATTTACAAGTTACTTTTTAAAATAAGTAACAAAAGTTACTTTGTTTTTCCATTTATTCACTGACACCTCTCCTGTCCCAATGTTGAGAGAGAAATTGGGAGTCAGGTGCAGAAGCACATCCTTTAGCACATCCACTTTACTGTATTTTCGCATGCACAGCACACACACAAAACAATAATGCATTTTTGTAAAGTATATTGTGTCTGTCATTAGAATTATTATTATTATTATTATTATTATTATTATTATTATTATTTGACAGTCATCTCCATATTGATGTTTTATGGCTTTTAGTCCATGTTTGAGGCTAAAATTTATAAGCTAGTATGCTGCTAAAAACTGACACTAGTTAAGCTTTAGCAGATTTACACATAAAAATTTGCAGACAGTCTTTCTCTTCTGGAATAATGGAAGAGAAATATGAGAATGATTACTCATCCTGCGCTACATAAATTTTTGTCCAGTCAGATTTCTTCCAGAATGAGAATGCTCCGTCCTATAATATAAGTAGAAAAAACATGATTCATGGGTGGAATTTAACTTAGTGTAATATGGAATATAAAGCTTCTTGTCTGGTCTTTTTAAAAAAAAAAAAAAAATTAAACGGATTAGCTCTTTAGTATGTCCTGCCCAAACATCCTGCTTTTAAGTACAGAAGTATTTGTTGCTCTAGTGCAGAGAATCCAGTGATGGCAATGAAAAGTGATTAAGCTACTTTCTGTATTAATTACTAGTATGTTATTTCTCACTTTCTCTCCTGTTACTGTATATATTTGTCCTCCTCAATTTGTTTCACACATATACACATCTAAGTCAAATAACTGTGAGAAACTTAAACTCTCGCCAAAGTTGCCCTCAGAGTGAATCAGTGTGAATAGAAAGGTGAGAAGGAGAATATTTATTTTAAAACCACATTTATAAGCATTGTGTAGGTTGGTGATCTGGTGGTCTTGTAAAGTAGGATGTTGGAGGTGGTCTGTAAAACATTTTGACTGCGTCTCACACACTACATTTGACAGCAAATGCAGTGTAAACTGATAATTTATAACAGTCCTCCGATAACTATTGTGTAATTTTTGGTCATTATTAATGGAAATACTCTTTATTTTATTTTTAGACTTTATTTTCTACATCAGTTTGATATCACAATGCAAGCCTGCTTATCTGAACTACATGGCAACCCTTGAACAGTGTGTGATTTGAACACAGCGAATATAGCTCAACATCTTCCCTCGAAGATCAACACAGATGTGGGCTTGTGTACACAACTGCCTAAACCCTAATTACCATAATTACATGTATGAGGCACAGTTGTGGTTCAATTGTTCAACAAGCAGTGTAAATGGACAGGAAAATACAGGCTATTTGTTTTAATTCCCTATTTTGTTGGCATTTCTTAAACAGATGGCCAAACAAACCTTAGCCTCTAGTATTAGACCAAAGCCATTATTCAGCCATTAGTCTAAATGAGATAACCTCTGCTCTTTGTTTCTCCTCTATGCAAACCTTTGCTAAAAAATGGAGGGATCTTTTCAACAAGACACCCAATTGGATTGTCTCGAGGGAAGCCGTTCAAAATGGCAGTTTTCCCAAAAGGCAAACCATCTGTTCATTCAGATTTTAGTGTAATCATCATATATTTTTTCTTATTCTGAAGCATGGAGGGTAGGTAAAGAGGAAGGGAGAGAGTCTTTAACAAACAAAAAAACAAAAAAAAAAAAACATCCGTTTGCACATAACCAGCCTCCCCTTTTGCCTTCTTAAACATCAGACCATCTGTTAATATTGATTCTTTATTAAAACAATACAGCCCCTACAGTTAATTGAGTGTGAATAATCTGAATAATCCAGTGTGGAGGGTTTTTGTGGTTTAATTCATGAAACTGCACGGCACACTGCACTCACATAAGGTAATCCCTGTCAGATCTCTGTGGCGATTATATAAATTTCATAATCTCTTTCATAGTTTATGAAAGCCAGCGGGAGGTCGGCTGGATGCCCCATGGGCCATCCTGAAACACAGGTTATGAAAATCCAAAAGACAGGAGGTATTACAAAGAAGAGAAAACAGTCGTCTGCAAATTAATTCAGTGCTTTGGTGTTGCATTGGTCTGGTTTTTTAATCGTTTATTCAGAAATCTCCTTCCTCGGATTCCTTTTCAGTTTCAAACACATTTCATAGTGTAATGGAGGTTTTGTTGTGCACTTTGAGTGTATTTGGATTGTCTTCGAGTATTTATCATCCAAATAGGTGGCGTGGTAAAGAAACGGAGGTGGAAGAAAGGTAAAACAAAGGAGGAAATGGTAGGAAGTCACTAGAATGGCAGGAAGAACTTAGACCTTGTGGCACACCCTGGTAAAGACATCCATCAAAAGATTTAACGCTGTGCTGTTGTTATTCCTGCCATTGTTTCCTTTCATATAATGTATCAAAAGTCATGTTTGGATCTGTAATAGAAGTGACCTTCCTTCAAAACCACAGGGATATTGAAACAATAGCCTGAAAATATGTTTAGTGGGGAAAAACCTTCGTATCCAGGTGAAGTTCTATATAAAGTTGCTTGTTCCCTGACCTCTGACCCCATTTCCATCTCAGAGTAAAAAAATAAAAAATACTTTTTCTGGTAATTGTGAGTTTTGTGACTTAAGGTGCAGTCACATGCAATCACAGCGTGACTTTGTATCTCACTATTGGGGCTTTAAATCTCATAATATGACTTTATCATATCTCGCATTTCCACTATATTTCCCAATTGTGATGTAATATAAAAATGTTTTTAAAAAGTCTAAAATTGTCTAAAGAGTTGTATGAAGCATAGCTCACAGAGAAGTCACTTTCACACCAAGCTGCTTTTGTTTGGTTAACGTGGCCAACTTGAACCCGTTTGGAAATTGTGTGGATTTGTATTTAAATGACAGAATTTTGCATGCAAACATTTGCTGAACAACAGTACATGTGACTGTACATTTAATATCTCACAGTTGCAACTCTCTCAATTATGACTATCTTGCAGTTCTGTTTTATGTTTCATACTTACAACATATTATCTCGCAGTCTGAGTATTTATGTCATAATGTGATGATTTCTTATTTTAAACTCTCCCAATTGATCCTTCACAAGGAGTTTGATTGACAGGTGATCTGACCAATCATAATGTAGAATATGTCATTTTGTCCGACAAACAAACCAGACAGGAGAGTAGATTAACGTCAGTGGACTTTAACTTGAAAAATGGTGTGTATTGACATCTTTCTGTGGTTGAAACAAGATACCTTCTGATGTTCATTCATGTTTATTTCATACTATAACTAGTAAAGTAATCTTAACTCTTTGGATGTGAATTAGATGAGTTTTATTAGAGATTTACAGAAGATCTTTATACTAAATTTCTCTTTTCAAAAGTGTTTTGATCCGCCTTTACCCATTGACAGGATGAGCAGCCTGTTTCCAATCTTTCGATTCATCCAATCCTCCGCCATCCCTGCTGATAAAATATAGACAGAGCGCGAGAGAGAGAGTCATTGATTTTGTCACCTAACTCATTCTCAATGATTTGTCAGTGGGAGACACTAAGCTTTGTCAATAAAAGGCCACACACTGTTCCAGAAATGCCGCCGTGGCGACATTCTAGATGATTACCGTGAATCTGTCCCTGCAGAAATTCATTATGGATCAGCCACATGAGACTTATTCCTTCTCATGTGTCTCCAGTGTTTGGCAGTTCTTGAAACTATGGAGCCGTTTTTCTGAATCAGTGGCAGTGTTATCAAACACAGCATTATATTTTCTCTGACAATATTTTAGCAATCAAGCAAGTGTCTGTTGGCAGTTCAGAATCAGAGTCAGTGATTTTTGAGTCATTTGAATCAGCTCTTTTAAATGAATCAGATAGAATGGTTAGGAAAGTATCTGAATTAATTTACTGAACTAGAGAGGTTTCTAAAGAGGTAAAACAGTACCACAGTGATTCTCAATAGTTTCTCTGTAGATCATACTTACTTTATCGTACAAAACTGAATTTTGAATTTGTGGCTTTGGGCAAATTAATAACTACACAACGCATTTGCACACTGAAAGTGTATATTGTGAATATGTCTTCCCTAATCTAAAGTGTTACCATATTTTCTTTTAAAATATTCTCCAAAAATGTTTTTCAGTGTACTGTAGGTCATCAGATTAAACTCTTCTGTTGCTCTGAAACCACATACAGACATCTGGCAGAGTATAATGAAGGGTGACGGCAGGACTCGAGGACATATGGCCAGTCCTAAACCCTGTGTTTGTGTCTATTTTGTGTCTCGTCTTATGTGTGTGTAGGGCCAATTAAGTTTGGAATATTTATTTAACAAATTCTGCTCAGAACATTCTGTTCTTACAGCTTTAAATTGACTCGAAGCCCAGAGTGATAACGAGAGAAAGAAAGAGTGAGCAAACCGAGGTAGGAGAAGCTAGAGAGGGCTACATGAGCAGAATATGCACTCTGTTGTTGTCAAGGTACTAAATATAAGCCTTTGTGAGTATGTGGGTGTGCATGAGTGTATGTGCTCGCAGGCAAAAATCTCCCACAAAACCCTTCTTTCTCTCTCTTGCTGATAACATAATTGTTTAATAGATTTAAGTAGCGGCTAATGAAGTAGCAAGGAACTTCAGTTAAGTGCCTGTAATCTGCCATGCCTGTTGCAGGATTGCTAACCTCTTCAGAGATCGCTCAGATAGGTGTGTGCTACTATAGCGGGTTGCTGAATTTAGCAACAGTGTGTTTTTGGGAGTTGGAAAAATATTTCAAATGCAAGATTAATGTGTCCATAAATCAATTAACATTTTATGCTAAGCATGAACTTTGAAGCTCGGTTGATTGGTGCTGAAAATGATTGCTTCCAAATCTAGTGAAAGCTGTTTTGAATAGCTTGCCAAATAATGGTTCTGTGTTTGTAATGTGTTTTCAATAAGCGTGAATACTGTTTTTATTGAGAAAGGCTGTGAGATGTGATGAAATCAAAATTCTCATTTTGTCTCCAAAGGTTTAGTTGTTATTTTGTGTATTGAATAATTTCAGATTGATAAGGTTTAACATGCTGTTAATATTTCATAAGTGCTTTTCTCTATTCTGCTGCTTTTACTTACCCAGAGATTCTTCTTCAATGTGTAGTGCTAAAAATACAGCTGCGGTAACGTACAGCTGTCATACATACACACTTCCCATTGGACTTTGCTAGATATTCATCCACGTTTCATCCCTATATGTCCTCAGTTCTGCTGCTTTCGTTTACTTTCATCACATCATTTATTTTTCATCATAATGCCTTCTCTCTCCCTCTTAACCGCTGATATTGACAGATGGATGGATGAAGCGCTGAAAGAATTCACGGGGCGAGCAAATAGATGTGGGGAGGAAATGGCATGTGTGCACATGTGCAGCCTGATGTGTTGCATTTCGCTGTATCTCACGCTCTCCTCTTTGAGTATAATTTCACAGAATGAGAGCAAAAGAGAAAGATTCCGAATAATGCTTTGAGGAAAACACTTTGCTTTGAGGGAAGCATGGGAAGTTCACGCTTGGATGGGTGTATGCATAGACGGATGGACAGACAGACAGACAGACAAATAGACAGTCCTTTCTACAGGATTTTGGAGTGTTTCTGTGGGACTTTCTGCCCGTTCATCCAATAGAGCATATGTGAGGTCAGGTACTGATGTTGGATGAGAGGTCCTGGCTTGCAATCCCTGTTTCAGTTCATTAGGTCAGGACTCTGTGTGGATCAGTCAAAAGTCATCCAACCATGTCTTTATGGACCTTTCTATGTGCACAGGAGCACAGTCATACTGGAATAGAAAAGAGCCTTTCCCAAACTGTTTTCTTAAAGTCGGAAACATAGTATTGTCCAAAATGTCTTGGTGTGCTGAAGCAATAAATGGATAGTTTACCCAAAAATGAAAATTACCCCATAATTTACTCGCCTTCAGTCCATCATAGGTGTATATGACTTTCTTCTTTTGTACAATTACAATCAGAGTTATATTAAAAAAATGTCCTGGCTCTTCCAAACTTTATAATGTCAGTAAAGATTTTAAAGTCCAATAAAGTGCACCTATCCATCATACAAAATGCTCCACACGGCTCCGGGGGGTTAATAAAGACCTTCGATGTGTCAGAAGCGAATCGATGTGTTTGTGTAAGACAAACATCCATATTTAAAACTTTATAAACCATAATCTCTAGCTTCCGCTAACTATTGTACGCTTGTTCACGATAGAGTTGCGTTTCAGTGGATGAGGTAGAACGTAGGTGTAGCATAAGCCAGTCTCCTCTAAGCTTATATAAAATTCTCTGACATTCTTAGTTTTGTGCTTCTTATTCATGAGCGGTGTTTTGTTTTACTTTCTCCTCTGCGCTTCTGCATTCGTCACTTCTCACTGGAGCTTATGCTACATCCTATGTCATCTGCTGGAACGCCACTCTTTTGTGAACGTGTGTGACAGTTAGCGGAAGCTAGAGATTACGGTTTATAAATTTTTAAATATGGATATTTTTTTACAACACAAACACATCGATTCACTTCAGAACGCCTTTATTAACCCCCTGGAGCCGTGTGGAACACTTTTTATGATGGATGGATGCACTTTTTTGGGCTTCAAAATCTCGACCCCCATTCAGTGCCATTATAAAGTTTGGAAGAGCCAGGCTATTTTTTCATATAACTCCGATTGTATTCATCTGTAAGAAGAAAGTGTTATACATCTAGGATGGCTTGAGGTGTATAAGACTGTTTTGAATAAATCATGGGGTAATTTTCATTTTTGGGTGAACTATCACTTTAAGATTCCCCTTCACTGTAAGTAAAGGGCCCAGCCCAACCCCTGAAAAACAGCCCCATACCATTATCCTCCACTAAACTTTCCAGCTGGCACAATACATTCAGGCAGCTAATGTTCTCCTGGCATCTGCCAAACCCAGACCTGCGAATCACCCAAACAGAAAAGCGTGATTTGTCACTCAACAGAATAGGTTTCCACTGCTCCAGTGTCCGGTGGTTCCCATTTTATACACCTATTTTATCCTGCTCTTTATACCTGCACACATATGAAGCACATATGGAATCGAGGAAAGAAAAAAGTGTGGAAAATTACTCTGATGGGCTGCTAAAAAACCGAGACCTTTAAATTGCTATTTGAAGTGCTCTCTTGCCATCCAGGAGAGAGTGATTCTGAAATCTAAGCGCTGAACTGACCCAAAGCATAACGGCACGGCAGAGAATGAGCTGTAATTATGGCTGGGCAATTTGCCGTGGTTAATGTGGGCCTCGGGCACAGGGGGTGAGAGAGAGGGATGATGGGTAACAGGATGTGATCATAGCTTTGTATCATGCAGAGGTCACAGAGGAGGCAATGGCTGAATCACAGAGAGAGAGAGAGAGAGAGAGAGAGAGAGAGAGAGAGAGATTTCTGTGTGTGCACCTGTTAACATTATTGAGCTCTTGTGTAACACTTCTGTGTTTGTCCTGGTTCTTGCAATGTTAATCTGTCAGGTCAGACATAGAAGTTCAACAGGTTGCTGGAACAAAAAAAAAGAGGATCATAACTGTTTTTACCACTACTTACATTCACCAAAATGTGAATTATGGGTATTAAATATAAACCTCTTTCACCTCTTAATCTTGTGAATCCTGTACAGAGTGATAAAACAACTCTAACTCCCGTTAAAAGAGGACTTAATCTTAGCACCGCTGTCTCTCTGCATTTCCACTAAAACATTCTTGATTTCCATGAACCGAGTGTAATCTCATGTAAAACGCACACACCATTGTGCTTCAGGATTGTAGCAAATGATTAACATGAAGATGCATGCTTATATCACCACCACATGAGTCACATTGCTCACAGTTTATCATTTTTAAGTGCTGTTCGGTTTGTTCTGAGGCAGTAGGAGGGCTTTGGACACTGTGTGGGATGAAGAAAGATAGATGGAGCATAGTTTGTACATGTTACTTTGTTGTACTGTACAAGTCTGCACAGTTTCCACTAATTTTGTCTGTGTTGTTAATGAGGAATAGCGTGTTTGGAATAGAATACTAGCGAGTTTTTGAAATAGTGTGCAGTATGTAGCAATGTATATACTGTATGAAAACGTTAAATTTAGTAGCATGTAACATTTCTTGTCAAATGACCTCTAGGTATCATCTCAGCAATAAATTCTTGAAAATTTTGAATATTTTATTTATATTAAAATATTCGTAATAATGTCTTAATTAAATGTTCACAGTCTTACCAGATACACTATAATTTTGGGTCAGTAAGATTTTTTTAGTTGATGCATTAAATTAATTGAAAGTGACAGTAAAGACATTTATAATGATACAAAATATTTCAATTTCAAATAAATGCTGTTCTTTCGAACTTTCTATTCATTAAGAAATCCTGAAAAAAAATAATGTATTACGGTTTCCACAAAAATAAAGCAGCACAACTATTTTTAACACTGAAAATAATGTTTTTTGAGGATCAAATGAGAATATTAGAGTGATTTCTGAAGGGTCATGTGACACTGAAGATTGGAGTAATGATGCTGAAAATTCAGCTTTGCATCACAGAAATAAATTACATTTTAAAATATATTCAAATAGAAAAAAGTTATTTTAAATTGCAATAATATTTCACAATATTCCTGTTTTACTCTATTTTAATATAATATAGTATAATAAAAGACTTCAGACTGAAAGAGTCCAGTTGCATGCTTTATCCTAGTGATGGATTAACCCAGTCCTGTTCTTCCTCCAGTCATGGTCTGTTTCCTCTTCGCCACACTATCTTGGTGATGTGTTTGTCATGCTGAATCACTGTGTGATTGTCACTTTATCGGTTGTTTCTCTCTCTCTCTCCTTTATCTCTATTCACACACATCTTCCCATCTATCAGGCCACACTTCTTCCTCTCTTCCTCTCTCTTCTTCCAGACTGTGATATAATTACACAATCTGTCCTGCCAGAGTGGGGCATTATTTTTTGGGCAGTAGCTACCTGATCCTGTAGCTGGTGTGTGTGTGTGTGTGTGTGTGTGTGTGTGTGTGTTTTGTGTGTTTATGAGCAGACTATAGCCTGTAGTTTATAGGCACACTATACACAGACAAACACAATCTTATGAACACATGATATACCCACAAACAAGCTATTAAAAGCAGGCCGTTATTATAGCATGGGCTTTCATATTTGAATTGAGTCATTAACTCTGCCTTTTAAAATTCAAAAGAAAATAAATGACAGTTTAAAATAAATATCTTGAAATATGAGATCATTTAGTGTGTTAATGAGATTAAAAAGTGTGGCAGGAATGTGAGGGGGGTAACTGTGCTTACATTGTGCTATGATTGGCTGATTGCTCTGTCAGCTGGGCCTGTCCTCCTCATTTCAGAAGTCCACCGCACGTCACAGCTCTTAAATTCGTCCTACAAACTATAGAGTGGAAAGCTGGGATGTGTTTGTATAAATCAGTATGTTATGTGTTGGTATATTTTGTGTTCAAGACCTTATTCCTTTGCGTGTAGTAGAGCTTGGCAGGTGTCCCTCGAGGTGTGATTGTGTTCTTGCATGCCTGAGTGACCCTGCAGCTACACACACACTCAAACAAACACACACACAAGTGTCAGGCTATGCCCTGTCGCCCGCTCCTGTGTGCCAGCTCTGCTCTGTTTGTTTCCCTGTCCCACAACATATACGACACTGTGACACTGTGGAAAATGCATTAATCATGCATGCAAATTGTTTTCTGTGTAGGTTCTGTTTGTTTGAATTGTTTTTCTTTGGTTTGTATGATTTTATTTTGTTGTTTGGTGATTTTTTTTATTCCTCTGGGGACATTTTTAGAAATCCAGAGAGAAAATGTCTTTTTTAAATTTTTTATTCCAATACACAGAATTAAGGATGTTTTGTTTTGTTTTTTATTTTATTTATTTTTAGTTGTTGTTTAGCACTTTTTGTTTTGCTGTTTATTGCTTTTTGTTTTTTTGTTTATTTGTTTAACATGATTTTGTTTAGTGTTTTTTGTTATATATTTTTTTGTTTTGTTTTGTCGTTTCTTGTTTTGTCGTTTGGTAATGTTTTTTGTATGGTTTTGTTTTGTTGTTTGCTGTTTTTTGTTTGATGTTTGATGATTGTGTATTTATTTTATTTAATTTTTGTTTCGTTTGTTTTTGTTTTTGTTTTTGTTTGTTTGTTTTTATATAGTTCTGATATGTGCCTTTTTCTTGTTCCCACAATGAGGTATTGTCAGTTTTTTTTTTTTTTTTTTTTTAATTCCTCAGAGGACATTTTCACAAATCCAAAAAGAAATCTTTTTTATGCCAATACACAGAATTAAGGATGTTTTTTGTTTTTTCATTTTGTTTTGTTTGTTTTTTGTTTATTGCTTTTTGTTTTGTTTTTATATACTTCTATAATGTGCCTTTTTTTTTCTTTTCTCACAGTGAGGTTTAGTCAGTTTTTTTATTCCTCTGGGGGCATTTTCAGAAATCCGGAAAGATTTTTCTTTCTTTCTTTCTTTTTACTTTTCTCTCTTTTTTAAGAGGGAAAACAAAATTGCCCACACACAGAATTAAGGATGTTTACAGAGTGTCTGAGTCTGTCATTTTCCTCTCATTTCACTGGCACACAGGACTTTAAATTTATTCATTGATCAAAATTAAATTGAATCAACTGAACTGATCTCAGAGCTGTGCTGAATCTCAGTGCTGTCTGTGTTTGTGCTGGACAGCTGCTCTGAGTGCAGTATTTGTTTTCCTGAGAACATTTTTGGACTCGCGACAGGATAAAAGGATCTGACCAGCTCTGCTGATGGTTCTTTGATGTCTGCCTTTGTTCTGCCCGCCGTGTGTGTGTGTGTGTGTGTGTGTGTTTGATGTGGAACTGATGTCTGTGTGTGAGCCTGTTACTGCACAGAGGTAGAAAGAGGTAGAAGCATCAGATTAGAAAAGTGTGTACAGTTTGTGTATGAGTAGTGTGTGTTTGTGTAGGCTAGTTTGAAATTGATCTGTGGTTTTCATTTTTCCGCCAGGGGCATAGCCGTGATGTCGGAAAATTGAGGCAATTTCAAACTGGAATAGTATGAAAAGGAATCTGATTGATTTGTTCAAGGCTTGCACCAATATCATTTTTATTTTAGGCCTTTTTGCCGCTTTTCGTCATATCGGTTGTGTTGAGAGAACAGGAAATGATGAAAGAGGTTGAGGGAATGAGATCAGCAATCTGGACTTGAACTTGCATTGTCAGAGCCTGAAAATGTTAAGAAAAAAAATACCTAATGACCATTTAAACCTTTTACATTGAAAAGGTTTCGTTGTTGATTTGTTACAGATCGGAAGATCAGAACAAAATCATTTATTAATTCACTGTCATTACATTTTAGGCCAAGAATAAAAAAATAAATAAATGATAACCATGATTTTTTATTTATTTATTTTTTTTCATACAGTTATCAAGATCAATATGTGTACTCATAATGAGATTGTTTATAACAGAACAATCTTTTAATGTTAATTGTTTTTACTGAATAATTAACCTAATGAGATTAACATAATGATATTGTCTAATCATGAGGAAAATGTCACAATGTGCAGGTACAATTCTGCCTTTTTAGAAAATCCACAAAGCTTTTCTTTAAAAAAGAAAGAAAGAAAGAAAGATACCTAAAGAAAGAAAGATACCTAAACCATGTATTAATTTTAATAAAAGTAAAAATCTAGATAGGGGCTGATTTGTAAAGCAATATTTGAAACATAATTATTTAAAAACACAATTTTAATTTAACAAATTTATTTTTCCTTTAGATGGAAAACAAGCTACTCTTTATGGGCACACAGGGCTTTCAAGTAATTTCAGCTAAAACTTTGGTAGAATAAGTTTTTTTTCAAGTAATTCTTAAAAACAAAATATATATAAAAATACTATTTAAACAACTTTAATAAATTATATTAATTGTAATTAAAAATACAATTATCATTTTTTAATTTGTTTAGTTATTTTTTGCACATTAAACTGTTCAAACTAATCAGTTAAATAATGTGACTGTTCTTAAAAGTCTGATTTGTCCTGTTATTACAGTATATCAGAGAGTCATGGTTTCTCAAATGACACAGTTCGCTGAGAACTGGCCATAGAGCAAGTCTGTTCTCATCCTCAATAACCTCTTGCAGCAGTATTACTTTCAAAGTGGACTGCATGAATTAAGTTTGCATGGGAATTCTGGATCATTCTGTATCAATATTCAGTCGATACTCACAGGGGAGAATCTCTGTAAAGATTGAAATGACTCCACCCTGTACATTTCTGCAGAAATCTCCGTCACCAGAGAGCAAATATCTGTTGCCCTGAGCTCTCAGAGTTTGATCAGTTTGTCTGTTTTTTTTTTGTTTTTATTTTTTTATATGACTCAACAGACTGTATATATACTGTATATATATTTTTTCGATACATCAAAGAATCCTGGAAAAAAGTATCATGGTTTACACAAATATATTAAGCAGCACAACTGTTTTCAACACTGATAATAATAAAATTTACATTTATTCATTTAGCCGACATTTTTTTTGTCCAAAGCAACTTATAAATGAGGAATAAAACAAGAAAATAATTCATAATGCGAAGGTAACGCTTCATAAGTTGAAACGTCTTGATACACTTATTAAGGTTCTTTATTGGCATCAATAGTTCCATGAAGAACCTTTAACATTAATGGAATATTTCCATTCCACAAAAGGTTCTTTATAGTGGAAAAGGTTCTTTAGATTATTCAGATGTTCTTCACGCTAAGAAAATAATGGTTCTTTTAAGAAATGGTCACTGAAAGGTTCTTTGAGCAACCAAAATTGGTTCTTCTATGCTGCAAAAAACCCCTTTTGGAACTTTTATTTTTATAGATACAGTACATTTAGAATTTAAAACGTGTTGTTGGAAAGATTTTCTGTCTATAATCATACGTCTAAATTGATAAACAACCTAAATATTTTAATTAGAAATAAAATTAAGAATACTCCACACATATATTTAATGTAATATTGTTTCATCGGCAATTAATAGATTTTGTCCATAGAACTTGAATCATTCTGCACCTGTAACCTTCCTCTAATTCAGTCCAGTGAAGGTCAGAGTTACAGCGCTCAGATCATGGGTTGATTGAGAGGGGACTGACATCAGTGTTCCCATTCTGCCCCGCTATATGCTCTGATAAGCTCTCTGTTCTTCTCTGGGACTCTGTAATAAAAGTAATAACACTTTCCCAGACACACAGACAGACTGCTGGGAGAAAGCGCTAACTCAGCGTGGCCTCTAAGATGTCTTTCTCCTGCTCCTAGACCTTTGAGCTGATGTGACGATCGCCCAGGGCGCCCACTGTTTCCTCCCTGTCTGTCTTGCTCTGTCCTGCTCACACACACACACACACACACACACACACACACTAGGATTGAGCCGAGACAGAATGAATCGAGAGAGAAAAGAAACTGAATAAAGACAGATGAAAATTGGGAACACGGAGATAGGAATGGAAATGGTTTTGAGGAACCTCTTTAGCTCCTGAATGAATAGTGCAGTGACATTTTACAGACATATTAGTTTTATGTCGGTTTTGACCTTATTATCAAGCCTGATCTGAAGACAGTAATGGCCAATGTTTCTAGGCTAGATTTTACTAGTGGTGAATAAATGCACAGACTTCAAATGAGAGGAGAAAAAGACTTGATAAAAGTCGACACTTTTAGGACAAACTTCTCGCCTGCTGTCTCGTTCTCCAGAGAGGAGGCGAAAACACCTTTAAGGCACTTTCTTTCACAACACTAAGAAAACGTAAAAAGAAATAAAAAGAAGTTATATTTTATGTTGAGAACATAAAGTCTGTTTTAGGACTATTATGATTTTTTCATGACAATTAAGCACTTTCTGGAATACTCCACTGGAATACATGCTATATAAATATTGTTAAATTAAAATTCAATGTGTTAGTTTCAGGACATTGAAATAAGTAATAAATTTTCCTCCAAGGCTGTGCCTGCTGTCAGTTTCCAACAGAGCAAAGACCGTCCAGGAAGGCAGTGATCTTAAATCTAACTCATGATGACACTGGGAAAACATTACAGGTGCAGTTTCCCTGACCCAAGATATTAGCTGACAGAGCTCTGATTGACTGCAAACATAGGTTTAGAATAAGGCTTTCATTTATGTAATATTTCACAGAAATGTGTATGTATAATTATTGAGTGTTTTGGGGATTTTGGCCTTTCAGAGCTGCTAAAGCACAATGTGAGAATTCTTCAGAGGAAAGTGGTTTGGCTCAACAGAAGTAGAGCAGATGCTGCATTTCACCAGGTCTATACTGCCTCCAAAACCACTTCTGTTCCCTAATGAAAATCCCAGCCAGGTTTATATAGCATCAAGACCCATCGGACATGCAGTTTCTGTGAGATTCATGAGAGTAGATCATTTTCAGTGACATGAAGATGAGTAGAGAGTTTCCACCTTTGCTAAATTCTGTCAATATTGTTAGATAACATTGCATTTAGTCATTTAGCAGACACTTTTATCCAAAGTGACTTACAAATGAGGACAATGGAAGCAATCAAAATCAACAAAAGAGCAATGATATGCAAGTGCTATAACAAGTCTCAGTTAGATAATGTGTTTCAATGTTATTTGATTATTTTGTATTTCGCATTTACTTTATTAAATTATATATACAGTGCCCTCCACTAATATTGGCACCCTTGGAAAATATGAGCAAAGGCGGCTGTGAAAATAAATCTGCATCGTTGATCTTTGTGGTCTTTCATTCTTTCATTTAAAATGCTTTCGCTGAACGTAATCAGCGTTATTTTTGTTCAGTAGAAAGCGCGCTTGTTACGGAGCTGATGAGACAAGAGACGTGCAGATCCATGTGCGAGCTTTTATTTACAAAGGCGTGGTCAGGAAACAAGCAAGGGTTAAACAATGGCAAACAGGTATATCGTGGCCAAGAGACAAGAGCAGTACAATAAACAAGCGAGGATAGGTCGACAGTGAATGTAATCCAACAGGGCTTGACAAGAGAGATAATCCAGTACACAAGCAATAGTCCAGGCAGGGGCAAACAGAGTCCGAAATGGCAAGACAAGGGTTAATCCAAAACAGACGATAAATCCAGGGCAGGCTGCTGACAGACGAGATGAGATAAACCAGGCAAGGATCGAGACACGAATGAACAGACTAAGAACAAGACTAGACTAGACTCTGGAATAGGCTCCGTTGCGTTGCTATCACTAGCTTAGCAATATACGCAAACAATACTTAGCACTGGCAGAGAGGAAGCCCATGGTTTATGTAGGGTGTCTGATTGGTTACAGCTACGAGTGTGTAATGGAGTGCAGATGAATCCAATCAGTGCAGTGGAACATGGGAAACGTAGTCCAGGGTGATGTGTAACAGTTTGAGTGGTGTGAAAGTCAATGTAATCGGAGGGTGACCTCTGGTGGCTATCGGGCGGAAGGCCACAGACCGGATTCGTGACATCGCTCATGCTGAACGTAAACAACGCTAATTACATTGATTACGTTCTGGGTACTCTCCAAAGTAGCAGAAGACAGTATCTGGATGAGAAGAATTGTTGAATAAATTATGTAATTTTTGTTTTCTTTGCACGCAAAAAGTATTCTCGTAGCTTTGTAAAATTACAGGTGTACCACTGATGTCACATGGACAATTTTACCGATGTCCTTGCTACGTTTTTGGACCTGGGAACATTGCTGTCGCAATGCTGTCTACAGAGGGTCAGAGAGCTCTGATTTTATCAAAAATATCTTAATTTGTGTTCTGTAGATGAACAAAGGTCTTACGGGTTTGGAACGACATGAGGGTGAGTAATTAATGACAGAATTTTCATTTTTGGGTGAACTATCCCTTTAAGTACTTTGAGATGTAATTTTTTAAAGGTACTATAGAAATTAAAGTTTATTATTATTATTATTATTATTACTACTACTACTACTACTACTACTACTACACAATTTCTTAAAAAATAGGTAGTAAAAAATAATTTAATACTTTTATTCATCAGTGATGCATTAAATTGATCAAAAAGGGCAGTAAAAATTTTTATTTCAAATACACTGTAAAAAACTATTTGTTGAGTCAACTAAAAAAAACTTTGTTACCCCGCTGCCTAAATTTTTTTTGTTATCTTGACAATACATTTTTTGTTGAAACAGCTTCGCGTTAGAGTGGAATTAGTCCAGTTAATAAATATGTTCAAGTTGACTTGACTATTATTTCCGATTCCAGTTAACCTAAATCATGTTGTGTCAACTAGGATTTTTTTTTTTTTTTACTTAAATCGATAAACGCAAGCAAATTTGTTACCCCACTGCCTTAAAATTTTTAAATAAAGGTGACAAAACATTTTTTCTTTCATTTATTTAATGATGGAGACAACATTTTCATTCACATTTTAAATGAACAAGCAATTTTCTGTCAACACATCAACTGTCAATTGAAAAAAATTGAAAACACACACATAAAGTATAGTGTGTATATATATATATATATATATATATATATATATATATATATATATATATATATATATATAAATATAAAATCTGAACCAACACTTGAAAGTGCGCTGTATAATGGATAACTTTGGCATGGGATTGAGAAACATAAATAGTTGCATTTCAATTCGTCACATCAAAACCACAGGGATTATTTTAAATATTTTAAAGTCAGAAGGTTAAATACTGCATATTAACCCTGCACAAGTTTGCATAAACTCCCCCCACCATAGTGCAAGTTATTGGTCAAAATGAGAAACCAATATATATATATATCAATTAGTGTACTGTACTACTTTATAAAAAAATATGAACGGAATGCACAAGAAGCACAAAGGTCTGATTCTAAATTTCATAGTGCAACATGACAAGACAGAAGTGTAAACATCACAAGGTCCTTGAAAGTTTCCAAACCCTCCCCCATCATAATGCAATTTAGTGGTCATAAAACAAGTAACAGACGGAAAGAGGAAAGCAAAAGCACTTGTCAATTTGAAGGAAAATGTGTACTACATTACTGTATAAGAAAATAAGACGTGAAACAACATTTGTTTTCATGAGAACATGCATAGTCCAGGTCATAACATGACAAAAAAAAAAAAGTGCATTATAAAAAGTAGTAAAGGTTCAAAAGCACCTAAAGGAGTCCAAATGCCTTGGGTACATGGAGATGTCAGTGATGACAAGATGTCCAAATGAGAGCGATGATTATTCCTTGGGTAGCACATCATATTGCTGCTCCTGAATTGCAATCAGAATGCTCACGTCAGTTTCTTTCACAACATCCTCAATTTCACTGGATGGCTGGGAAAACACAAAATATTACATTACTTATTAACTTTATAACAACTGAACACATATATGTACATACACTACTAAAGTTGTGTGTTTTGTTAAAAGGACAGCTACCAAAAAATTTAAATTGTCATTCACCCTCAAGTTGTATAAATTTCTGTTATGCTGAACACAAAGGAAGATATTTTGAAAAATGTTTGTAACCAAACATGAATGTCAAAAGTCAATGGTGCTCCTCAACTGTTTGGTTACAAACATTCAAAATAACTTCCTTTGTTAAACCGTTAAAACCTGTACAAATTTCTTTGTTCTTCTGAACACAAAGACTTTAAAATCCCATTGGGAAAATGAGTGGAAAATACACCTGCGGAACCAGCACAGCTAGAAAAGGGGAAAAAATTTGCATTTTAATTTCTTTACTGGCATTTTACATTATTTCTGAATGTGAGAAAATGTGACAAACCAATGCAACGTATGAGTTTTTTTCCTTGATCCAATTTTGCCTGCTTGCCATTAAGTCTAATCTGTCCCACCATTTAATAATGAACTGAAAATATCTTGGTGTAAAGAGATGTTCCTTTTAAATAATAGTCTGTTGCACTGCATGTTTCAGAGTTAAACATGACTTTTAAGCAAAGTTGCTATTGGCCAATATGCCAGCGCTGCTACGAGCCTTAACATTTTCAGGATTCACAACTGCATTCAGCAAAATGATCAAAAATGGCCATGTCCATAAACAGGGTTTCTGCTGGTTTTATGAAGATAAATTCAAGACTTTATAAAGACCTTTTAAATACCAATTAAAGAAAATTCAAGGAATAAACTGAAGGTAAAATAATACGTCAAATTATGTTCTCTAAATTTTGAAGCTGTTTTCCAATGCAAATGTCTAAAGATTCTTAAAGGGTCCACCCAAAAAAAAAAAAAAGAAAATTGTCATTTACTTAACCTCAAGTTTCTCTAAACCTGAATGAGTTGCTTTTTGTGACAAGTCCCATATAGTCTAACACAGTGGTTCTCAAAGTGTGGTACCAGTACCACTAGTGGTACTCACGCTCCCTCTAGTGGTACGCAGAGGAATCACTAAATTAAATATAACTTAATGTTAAAACACAACGCATTTAAAGCTGCAGTCCGTAAGTTTTGCCTCTTTGTCATCATCTCTGTTTGAAAACCTGGAATTGCAGTTGTGTACGGAATTATCTTGCTTGCGTGGGATGTGCTCTGGCACGGCATCAGAGCGGATGAATCTAATGTTTTGAGGTGAATGTGTGGCTGTCAGTCACCCCACCGGTGTAGATGTTTACTGTACTTTGCAATCACAGATTCTAGCCTACGTCTTGGAATATATGACCCAAATAATAATTTTCACCATATATTGCCATCTGAACAAGTAAGTAACAAGTCTTCCACGTTTGTTCTGATCAACTGAGGAAAAAAAAACATTACAATAAATCGCGCTACCAATGGTGATTAAATCTAAAGATTGGTTAGCTCATATCACATCAAACCATGCAAATTATTATTATTATTGTTATACTTTATTCTCAAATTATTAATGTTAACAACATCAGCATTGCGTGACTATGAGTATAGTGTGTATTAGCGTGTAGATTTCAATTTCTGTACAGTCTAATCTAATTGTCATGCCATTTGAATTTCATATTAAGAAATTCTTTTAACCCAAAAAGCAAATTATGCTCCCTTCAAACTGGTTTTCTTTAAAATACAAATCTTGTGTAATAAGGCTATCTGTAATTAGAAGCACATTTAAAACTGGAATATAATTTAATTTCATTCACATGTGTTTCATAAACACATAATCCTTTCTGGATTACAATGTGCCTTAAAAAAGATACATTTAATTATTCTAGCTGTTTCGAGAAAAGGCTATAAACGATCCACCACCTGCAGGATCCTCAGTCACATGCGATAGCCTAGTAGCCGGGACAACTTCTTTATGTTTACAGACGTGACGTAATGACGCAGTGCCATGATCGAATTTCCCGCGAAAACCTACTCGTACCACTCAAATTAGAAAACATTATTATAAGCTAACCGTTGTGAATCGGGCTAAAGTAAGGCGATAGTTTTGAACACTGGCTGGTTATGTACTTGTTCAAATATTGATTTCGGATCATTTAAAAAAAAAAAGTTACGGACTGCAGCTTTAAATGTAATCTTTGAGTAAAGTTTTTTTTTTTTTTTTTTTTTTTTTTACATTTAAGTACTGTACAGTTTTTATTTAACTTTTAGGTACAACACATTTTAATTTAATCATTATTTAAGTTCTTTATTTACCTGTATGTAAGCACAATGCAGTGTTCATGTTCAAACTGTGTATTTACAGTGTTAAAGTGGCTGACAACAAAATATTCTTATTAGGAATAAAACTGCCTTGTTTTTGAACTGTGCAGAGCTGTAGCTGAATAGTTAGGCCTACTACGCTACTTTATTTTAATGTTGGTCATTATGGTGGTATTTGGAGAGCCAAATATTTTCTGAGGTGGTACTTGGTATAGAAAGTTTGAGAACCACTGGTCTAACACAGTACACAACCCCAGATTACCAAGATTTCTTCTTCTATTACCTGGACCACGTCGCTGCAGATTGATGATGCTCAGTCTGGTCACCCACAACTGTAATTCCAACAGTCATGTCCTTGATGAATTCCTGTGTGCTTTCATAAAAACAAAGCGAAGCATTAAAATGTGCCTTACAATCTTAAAGCTTACAGACTCCAATAGATATATCCACTTATAAAGTAAATAAATTTATTTACAACTTTGTCCAAGCTCAACAATTTGAAAGTCATTTCCATTATGTCTGCATAGCATTTTGATGAATACAACTGCAAAAGGACTTGCTGTGGTCCATCCACAAGATTATTCAATTCTGCGCTGATCTTCAGTCATTCCAAAATATCATAAATATGAAAAATACAGAAACACATTAAAACAACACTCTAAAATAATAAACAAATATATAAATAAATCTTTACAGAGAAAGTCAAATGTCATGACAAGTTTATGTTTTAATTACCAAAGCCCAACTTTACAATCCAGACGAGGATTTTATATTACATAACACATGAAATTATAACAAAATAAAAGGAAATTTAACAAATTTGTGTCTATTCTTATTGCATGGCTATTTTTTTTTCAAGATATATAGCTAAGCTATTATTACTGTTATTCAAAAACCTATAGTTTTGAACGTATGTTTAATGCAATATACTTATGAACAGTATATTCACGTAGCATTACAATTAGTTCTGGTGAGGCACTTGAACAATTTCTTCAGAAAACTGAAAGGAGAGTTTATACCTTCAGAACTTCATCTGAACCAAGCTAATGTCAGCAATATCAGATGAACACGCTCCAAAAGGACTCTGAAGGAGCTGCTCATTCGTTTCCCTTATAACGTGCAGAAAAAAAGAGATATTTTTCATAAAAGTTAAGACTCTGCCACGCTCCCCTAAAACGGCTCATTTAAACATGCCCCCAGGTCTACTTCACGATGTGGGGAGATTTGCACAACATCGCCCAAACATACACGCAATGAAAAAAGGCAGGACTTTTATTCTCGCTGTAGTATTGTTGTTGCCGACGCCATGTTATTGTGTTTCATTGTGAAAGCAAAAGTACTTTGTTTGGCCTTCCAAATGAGACACAACTAGAAATCAGTGGTTAAGTTGTATTTACAACACTGTTCCAGAACAGTTCAACGCAAATTGGGCAGTTTAGAGTAGTGCTTGTTCGGTGTTTCTACGATCACAAATGCAGATATGGTGTTATGTTTGCGTGGCGCAACGCGTAAAAAGACCGTATGAGCAGCGATTGGAATAACGCGTTATAAATAAATATTATTTTTTTCAGTAACGAGTAATCAAACAAATTACTGTTTCCCCCGTTACAATGCCGTTACCGTTACTGACAATAAAATACGGCGTTACTATAATTTATTATAATATTATTATAATTTTATTTTCAGTTAATCTGAATGGATACGCAGTGTAGTTGAATTTGATGTACCGTAAACTGTAGTTTGAATGCGCACAGCTCGCCGTCGCTTTGTCTCACACGTGCAAAGAAAGATACAGAGCAAGAGATTCTTTCATAACATGCAGAATTGACGTGCTACATGTAAACGATATTCTTTGTTGTATTTTCCTGTCAAAATAACGGAGTTCCTTTGGAATTCTTCAGCTTTTAAGAACTGCCGGTTTCTCTGGTAGTGGATGGAACTAATGCGCAAACGACAATCTCGTTGGCTGGCGCTCACCTATTATCATCCCTGTTTTGATTTCAGCAAATCAATTTGAGCGAACACAGACAATGTGATTAATATTCATGAACCCAGCAGCTCATTAATCCTTAGCGCTTTTTATATTGTTATTAGTAGTAGAATTCGTAGTAGTTTTATCTTATCAATTTTTCCCCCTTTTTTTATAGAAACACAAAATGACAAACAATATCTTAAGCACCACCACCAGTCCTAAGTTCAGTCAACATGAAAAATATTATTCATACTTGGTTATTCTAATTACTAAAGTTCTATCATCATATAATGCTAAATTATCATAATATCATATTATAATGCTTGACTGACTGATGCTAAGTGTCAGTGGATAAATAGTGTAGATTAATGTACAATGTTTTATAATAATAATGTATTCTATTTAGAGTACATTTCATTAATTTTACATATTTAATATTGGGGGCATCCAAGTTATTTGACATTTGCATTTTTTTTTTTTTTAAAGTTACTTTCCCTGGTAATTAGTTACTTTTATAATGATGTAACTCAGTTGCTAACTTAATATTTGTGAGAAGTAACTAGTAACTATAATTAATTACTTTTTTAAAGTAATGTGCCCAACACTGCGTATGAGTCATTATAATCAGTAATTATGTCCTCACTGAATGCAACAAATGCCTCGTTTATAGCGGGTTTTATTGTTTTAGTCTCAGCGCGCCGGGACCATAGTCTGTAAAAAGGCCGGGACACGGCATCACAATACGGTAAGGGGCATAACATTTCTGTCACACGCTTGAGGTATTCGGCCAATCACAACACACCGGATAGCTGGCCAATCAGAGCACACCTCGCTTCTCAGAACGATGAGCTTTGTAAAAATCGGCGTGTTTCAGAAAGGGGGAGAGCATAGAGGAGCAACAATAATGTACAGTATGTGGAAAATAATGTGTTTTTTGAACCTCGAACCACGTAAACACATTGCATCACACCAAATACACAAAATAATGTTCTTTTTAGCAACATCATGTGACCCCTTTAATGCTATGCTGTCTCCTAGTTGGTGAGACACAATGCTATAAAGTAAATAAACAATGTCCCCATCTTTTACTCTCACAATGAGCTTATCATACTCGTTTGCTACATTAGTAGGGCCCTATGATTTCCTCGATGCAGAAAACGCAGACGGAAGCACGGAATCCAGTCATAGAAAAGGAATTTACTGTATAACGTGGAATTTCACGGAATCTGTCATATTTGTGATGAATAAATAAAAACAGGTCAGTACACTTAAATCACAATAGGCCTATAGTGTCTGTGAATATTAAACTGCAAAAATACTATTTCAATACGAATCCTCATGTACTGTGTGTTCATTTGATTATAGAAATTGTGAAAAAAATATTATTCATTATTATTATTTATTCATTTTAGATGTTTACATTTGGAAAAGCTGTGCTTCCTGCATAAACCCACCCAAAAACCCAAACTTTTGACTGGTACTGTACTATATCATACACATAAAGAATACAGGCCGATATATCGATATCGGCCTTTTTTACTACCTAATATCGGTATCGCATCAGCCCCAAAAAACCCTTATCGGTCGGGCTCTACAAATAACACATACCACACTGTATTTTTATCGTTTTTCATAGATAAATTCAGCTCAGTACCGCATGGGAGAATATTTATTGTAATATTTATTTGGAAACTACTGTGGAACCGCGTGTATTTTGAGGCTTCAGAGTGCCGTGTAACTAACACTGGCATGTAAAATACGACTCTTTAAACCATACTTGTACTCTTCTTAGACAAGATACATATTTTTACACATATTAAGCCAATAAATACAAATATTTACTTACCAAATTTGTATTTTTGAGAAAATTTCCAAACTTTGTGGAGAAGCTCACCAACACGGCTGACGACCATCTTCTCTTCTGACTGCAATGGCCTTCAAGAGATCTCGCGATAAGTGATGTTGAGAACGTGGTTGTTATTGAATTGATTCAACACATTTTTTTAAGTTGAGAGGACAAATACTCTAGTTCAGTCAACTTACAACTAGTTGAGACAGTGAAAACTTAAAATTTTAAGTTGAATGAACAAATTCAGTAACTGAAAGTTGTCAACATAAAAAAAATAACTGAAACTAAATTGCTAAATAATTTTTTACCACGTGAAATTATGTTCTTTTAAACTTTCTATTCATCAAAGAATACTGGAAAGAAATGTATCTGTTTCCATAAATAAACAACTTTTCAACATTGATAATAATAATAAATGTTTCTTAAATCAGTGACACTGAAGACTGGAATAATGATGCTGAAAATTCAGCTTTGCATCACTGAAATAAATAGCATTTTAAAATATTTTAATTGTAATAATATTTCACAATATTATGTTTTTTAATCAAATAAATGAGCCATGGTGATTTCTTTCACAGCATCTAACTTGTTTGTCCAAGTAGCTACTCCAGCACTGATGGGTTATTTATTTGTAATAACTAAACACGACGAGTCCAACAGCATTGTTAGTCTGCATGTGTTTGTGTGTGTATCATATTCATACAGTGTGTAATATGGCAGCTGAGGACAGCCGTGGGGAGGTGAGAGGGGAGGGAAATGAATGAATGTGCTCCGCGATGGGAGTTTCATCCATAAGCTCCCCAAAGTGCTGAAACAGACGTGATTTAGCACCTTTTACCTTCGCCTCTCTCCCCACCACAGGCCACTGCATTCATCCTACTGTCAGCAGCCTGCTTCATCAGCTCTATCCATCCACTATATTTGTGTGTGTGTGTGTGTGTGTGTTTCCATAGAGAAGGGTATGAGCAAGCAAAGTGCAACAGTGTGTTAGGTGTAGTGACAGCTTAATAACAGAAGGATGAATAGCTGATATGTGTGTGTAGCATATGGATTAATCAGATTTCCTAGAATAGCTCAGAGGCTAATAGGGTGTCTGCCTCATCAGCATACACCCTGTGTCAATCTGTTGATGGTTTAAAAATAAAATGAATTAAAAGGATAGAAAATCTGACATGAAATCACTTTGTAGTGTTTCAGAAAGAGCGGAGACTGTTGGGAAGCTAATTTGAAACTGTATCTTGTCAAACTATAAGCTAGTCATAATCTGAAGTCGTGAAGATATGCTACAAGTTATTAACTTATAAAAAGTAGCTAACTATATTGAAGCTACTAAAACCAGTGTTAGATATGATAATGATGTTTGGAAGAGCGCGTTTGATTATTGACTTTAAGGCTAAAAACAATACTGTAGCGCTATGCTACATCACTACATGTTGGAAACACTAGCTTGTTCCTTAATGTTAGAAACACTTGTGTAGAAGACTATTGGTTTGTTTTTGTGAGAAAGAAATAGTGAACGGAGACAGATGGAGCAGTGGAAGAAAGGGGAGCAGGTGGGTTTTTTCATTGCGGTTATTTCAGTTCGACAATATGACTCTCTCGAGCTCTCTTATGAGGTCAAGGCATACAGATGTTCAGAAGCATTAAACTTTACAGTGGTTTTCAGGGAACATGTGGTTTTTGTAAAAAACGTATTCGCATCACAGCAGAGGCATTATGCTTTCACTTTTTTTTTTTTGTTAAAAGCAAATATACCTTTGTGAAAAAGAAGTACTTGTACACTTTAGCATAACTTTTAAAAAGAGTACTTATTACAGAAATAACATACTTTAAAATAATTTAATGATTGTGATGTTTTCAGACTCTTGATTTCATGCTATTTACTTATATTACTGTTACTCTATATTTATATTAAATGCAATTAGCAGAACTTTATTGCTTTTTGCCCCACTTAAGTAGGACTTAAGTACATCTTTAAATAAGATTTTATAATTACTTATATTTTCTTTGAAATATGGTTAAATTGTACTGCTGAATGTACAGAAAACCATTTATGTTAAACTAAAATATACTTTAATGTAATTTCTATTGAAACGTGTATAATGCATTTGTAATGCTAAAGTTGCAATTTAGTACATTTAAAGTATATTAACTTTAAACATGCAATCAATTAGCACACTACAGTTCAAATTATAGTACTTTACATATACTTTAGTATGTTAGTGAACCTTTAATTTGACATTACATAGCACACTTTTTAAACAGACCCATAAGTGTAAGTAACATAGTCATGAAAATGTACTCACTTAATTGTGCTTTTATTTAATTAATATTATATTATCTGTACAAGTACAGTTTTTTTTTTTTTTTTTTTTTTTTTTTAAATACACATTTAAGATTTGAAGTACACTACAAGTGCACATTCAACACTATTAAGCAAATGTCTTTTTCACAAGGGTAATCATCTTTATAGTTTGTTTACATTTTAATCATAATTGTTAGACTAATATTACATGATAATTTGAGTATTTTGGAGATTCTTTAATAAGTATGTCACCAAAGCTGTCTAAACAGTTGGTTTAATTGCTTGGTCCGAATCCAAATCTGTTCCCACCCCTTCCCCATTTTCACATTGTATTATTTGGCTCAGAATCATAGTATGTTTATGTCATCAGCGTTACCAGCATAGCTAGGTAACGTCTCAAATGGCAAAAATGGAAAGCGCTGTTTCACTCACTTTTTTCCTTATGTTGTTGTCTTTTTAGTTTCACTAAAACATCATCTGAGGGTGAATTCTGTCCTTGAACAGTACAGTATATCTAACACACACTTACTTATATCTGCTTTTCTCATCTGATGAGAAAAATAGACAGAGAAAGGAAAGTTGTTATCTAGATGAATCTGGATCTGGAAGGATGAGCTTCTTACCACTGTCTCTCTCTCTTTCTATTTCTCTCTCTCCATAGGGAGTGGATCTTGTTTCTGTGGCGCCTGGGAGACTCAGTGTTTGTCTCCTCTCCGTCCTCTTGCTCTCTCCATCCCTTATTTCGTTTTGCTGTCTTTACACTTTCTCATTCTCCTTAAAGGGATAGTTCGTTCAAAAATTAACTTTCTGTCATCATTTAATCACAGAAACCTGTATGACTTTGTGGAAGACAAAAGGAGAAGTTTTGAAAAATGTCCTGGTAGCTTCTTTCCATGCAATAACAATGAATGGGAACAGAGGTGTTGAATCTTCAGAAATGACACAAAAGCATCATAAAATATTTCAGATGACTTGTTCGGTGGATTCCAAGTCTTCTTCTGTGAGGAACAGATGAAAATTTAAGCTATTAATTACTAATAATCAAGAAACACTTGCAATCAGATCATTTGATTCAAATAATCAAATGATTCAAAATGTTCAATCATTGAGTTGAATCTGACAATCGGTTTGTAAATGATTAATTCAGACTGGTTTAGTGAAGGAAAACAACCAATTAACTCTTTCCCTGTCAAACAAGGAATTTTCCGGGTTTCCATGTTTTCACAGTTATACGCTAGGGGGCGCTATTACACATATCCTGAATGAAAATAGAATGCCCCGATCGAAAACACAGGCGAGGAAGACGCAGAAACGAGCAATCTCATTTGTAAGCATATGCATATGAAAAATAATGCGATCATCAACATTAACTCATTTAAAATGAAAACTTTTTTTTATTTTTTTTTTTTTTATTAATGCATTAGCTTTACAACCAAACAAGGTACATAATCACATTCCAGAATAAATCAAATCTTATTTAGCCTTGGTTGAGCATAACCAAAGAACAACAACAAAATAAGTAAATAAATAAATAAAGTATTTAAAATGAGTGAAATTCAGTCCACGAAGTGATAAAGGATTGTGCAAGCTTTGGGAGTGCTGATGGAAGCCATCTACTGCATCTTTGCTTTGATAATATTACTGAATATGATCCAGATGTAGTATTTGATAAAAATGTGATTTTCTCAGCTTTTTGCTTATTTTTTTTTTTATGAAACCTACCTATATTCAAGTGTTGATTAAAAAAAACAACAAAAAAACCAATCCTTATAGCAAGAATAAAAAATGGATTTTATTTATTTATTTTTTTTTATTTTTTTTTTTATTTTTGAAAGTAGAGGGTCTGATCTTTATTTTGATATATTGCATGTTCAGATATTCATACAACAAAATATTCTGGGGCCCATGAAATTTTAGTGAAAATCACCAAAATCGCTGGCGGTGACTGGAAATTTTTTTCAATCTAGTGTTAATGTCAAAATGTTAATTAAAAATGTAAAGTTTTTTTGAAACTTGATAGCTCCAATACCTGTTTTTAGTAATTTCATGGAAAAAGGTGAACGCCACATTCTTCAAAATGTCTCTTTCTGTTTCCATATAAGAAAGCAGGTCATGAGGGTGAGTAAATAACATAATTTTCATCTTTTTAAGACTTTAATTTCAGGAATTGAATCCCGGAGGTCTCATCTATGTGTAATTCTTTTCATATACACATCATGTCTATGTGTGTGCATGCAGAATGCCATTGACCTTCACATATTAAATAGGCTTGGAAATGATTCATTATGAAATTACACATGCCACATTTGGTGTGTCGGATAAGTGTTTGTGTGTCCGTGTTCTGTCGTGTGTGCCGTGTCCCTTGCTTGGGGTATGGATTTCACTTTAAAGCCCTTCTCTGCTGGGAGCGACAAATCATGGCAATTAGGCTGATGCGGACGAGGTTACGCTATGCATTATTAATCAGTCTGGTCATTAGTGCTCCGGTAGCACACCCAGAAAGCAGATCTTATATCAATAGGCTAGCGCCAGGGCTCTTTAGCTTAGCGCTGGCTTTAGCAGCAGGGTTTAGATGGAGATCTGGGGCCAAAAGTGGTTAACCCCCCGGTGGACAGTTTTCCAGCAAAAGAGGGAGCTGGGGGATAGGGTTGAAGCAGGGGAAAGAGTATGTGATGGGCTCAATATGTTAGCACTTGTGCGTGTTTACATATGCACCCTCAGGAATTTGTGCGCACTGACAGAGTCTCTAAATGCATGCTGTGCTGACATAAATGTAGGGCGAAAAACATCAGCCTAAAAATGTAAACCACTTGTTTTGCTGAAGGAGAACAAGTAAAGAGGTTGTTATGGGTAACAGACAAAAGACGCAACCATTAGCATTAGCGGTGGCTGTTTGCCTCTGTAGCTTGCTGTGGACTCAGGAGGAGTTTTGCTGTCAAAATACACATAGAACGTCTTTCGTCTGTCTGCATTTCTCCAGAACATTTGTTTATGAATGTGGTTATGTGTTTGTTTGTTTGTTTGCTTGTTTGTTCTTTTTCTTTTTTCTTTTTTCTTTGTTTGTTTTTGTTTTGTTTGCATTTGTTAATCTTTTGTTCTCTTTCTAATCTGTATATTTTCGTAGTTTATCCACATTCGTTTTATTAATTTGTTTGTTTTCTTTTTTGCATTTGTTAATCTTTCTTTCTTTCTTTCTTTCTTTTTCATTGTTTATCTACGTTTGTTGTTATTCATTCTTTGGTTTCTTGTTTTTGTTTGTATTTGTCAATCTTTCTTTCTTTCTTTCTTTCTTTCTTTCTCATAGCTTATCAACATTAGTTGTTATTTATTCGTCATTCATCCTTCTTTCTTTCTTTTTCAATGTTTATCCACATTTGTTTGTTATTCATTAATTAGATTTTCTTTTTTGTTTGCATTTTGTTATTCTTTCTTTCTTTCTTTTTCATTGTTTATGCACATTTGTTTTATTCATTCATTTTCTTGTTTTTGTTTGCATTTATTAATCTTTCTTAGAGATAAAGTTTTCAAGTAATTATTACTAATAGTCAGTGCTAGTAATTACTGTTAACAAAAGACTAAATTATAAATGCGTAACTACATCATCAATACAAATACTCACATGAGCGATCAAGAGCTCCCATGTGGGTACAAATTACATGTGTATTTATTACCAATACTGCAGGAGATTGATATGGTTACTTTAAATTTTAGTATTGACATTTATTATTCGCCTTAATTGCAACAAAAGATTATATCACCATTAATTGTTCACTGTAGCAAATAACGCTGGACTACTTTCTTAGAAGTGTACAAAGTCAAAAGACATTTTGCAGCCTATTTAGCAGCATTTTCGCACATAGATTATGTAATTATCACATATATGCTTGCAATGAATTACTTGATGCTTGATTTACATTCATTTTGGCGTGTAAAAGCACATCAGTGAGCTGTTAGCGCTGAATGTGTCATCACTGAGCTGACCACCTGTTAGCAGTACCACTGTTTCCAGATCATGTCTTTAATTTGAGTTTGTGCTTTAGAGTAATTGGCTACATGCCGCCTCACTGACCTCAGGTCAGCCGCTCACCGTCATGAGTCACAGCACAGACAGGATTACAGCTGAGCACAGTCACCCTGGAGGTCCAATTACTGCTTGTTTAAACAGCCGCATTGGCTGATCCTGGATCAGTGTAAGAGAGCGGGGAGAGGTTATTGAGTACACTGGTGCTGGTTTGAATTTAGCTGCTTTTCACTGATCCAAGGACTGAGGTGGATTTTGCTGAGTTTGCAGAAGTGTTTGAGTGACTTCACAAAGAAGAAACACTCATTCTCGCACACACTTATCATTTCCCAGGTGTTGTCGGGCGGATGGTATCAGGATGATGGGTGGTAGAGATGAGAGCGTAGGTTGGGAGTTCTGCTGAGTTTGAGATAGTGTGTGTGTGTGTTTGTATAATGGCTGTAGTTAAAGACATGATTAATATGCAGTGTAGGCAGAGTGACAGAGGTGCATGTGTCATCAGAGCTGTGCTGTGTAACGGGGGCCTCTATAATATTCACATATATATTCTCATACAACATTATGTTAAGCAGAACATAATGCAGAAAGAGTCTTTATTCTCAGACTCACAGACTGTATATGAGTGTAGAGATAGTAAAGCAGGTGTAAAATTTCAGTCATGGAGATATTCTTTGTTTGTTTATTAATTCATTGTTCATTAATTCACGTTCATTCATTTTTGTCTATCCATTTGTCTTTTTAATAGTTTGCCCTTTGTTTGCTCTTTGTTGCTCATTTGTCATCTTTTTTTGTGATAATTATTTTCACTTTTTCTTTCTTTCATTCACTCTTTTCATTCACTTGTTGTAATTCATTTGTTTGTTCACTTGTTTTTTGTTTTCATTTGCATTTGTTTTATATTTCAGTTCTTGTTTCTTTCTCTCATTTATTTTGTTTATATGCTTGATCTTTCCTTTGTGTCATTCTTTTCTTTTGTTCATATGTTTTTCAGTTCTCTTGTTTTTTGTTTGCAATTGCCTTCATTCTTTCATTTACTTTTGTTTGTTTTGTTTGTTCGCTTACATTTTTATTGTTCATTAGTTTGTTTGCTTGTTTTTGTTTTCATTTGCATTTGTTTTCACTTTCATTCTTTTTCTTTATTCATTTTGTTCATTTTCATTGTTTGTTTTTGTTTTTTTAAATTTGTTTTCATCAATCTTTCTTGACTTTTGTTTCTCATTTATTTGATTTCTTTCCTTTTTCTTTCTTTCTTTCTTTCTTTCTTTCTTTCTTTCTTTCTTTCTTTCTTTCTTTCTTTCTTTCTTATATACAGTTCCATCTGTACTCATGGCATGTCCTTGCTGACATTTTCTCTCTATACATCATAATCCTGTCTGTCATTTAGCTGGCATTTCACTGAGCCTCTGGAGACCATCCAATCTCACCAACACTACCAGACTTAACCAACCACATGCAAACGCGTGCATACACACACACACACACACACAGAGAGAGAGAGAGAGCTCCATAAGGCACAGATTAAAGATGATGAATAGGTGGGTAATGGCAGAAGCGTTAACCCCACAGCCTCAAGTCTCAGATTTATGGCCCACCATATAAATAATGACTTCATCAATAGCCCAAGGACTATAGAAAGACAGCATTCATCAACACGGTTAGCCGTTAACCAGTTGTGTCACAAATTCATCCTGCGTGAATTTAGCTGCAGTGTAAACCATACTATGAACACGTTTTGCACAGATCTTCACTCAAAATATACGTACAATATGCAGTCAGGCGCATGTTAGAAAAACCCGTTGTGTTCCACTGCAAGGCTCTTAGCTTGAATTTATTGATAGCAAGCATATGTCTGGCATTTCAAGAAGCCCTAGCAGTGTTTCCAATCGTGGTTTAATCTTTTTGTGATCTAATCTATCTTTTGATTTTATCAGCACAATACATCTAAGACTGAGAAGATTAAATGCTAAACAATCCCTGGTTTACAGTTTTAGTGCAACTACAGCAGTTTTTTGCATCAAGGATAAATAGTAAGCAACTGAAAGCATAATTCACATGCTAGCCTTAATTGTATGTGATTAGGATTATGTATGTCATATTGTATGTGTAATATTGTAATTGTACAGTATGTGTGCCATAAATCATAGCACTTATAAGTATGTACACTACCAGTCAAACGTTTTTGAACAGTAAGATTTTTAATGTTTTTTAAAGAATTCTCTTCTGCTCACAAAGCCTGCATTTATTTTTGTAAATAAGAAAGTACAGCAAAAACCGTAATATTGTGAAATATTTTTACTATTCAAAACAACTGCTTTCTATTTGAATATATTTTAAAATGTATTTATTCCTGTAATGGGAAGCTGAATTTTCAGCATCATTACTCCAGTCTTCAGTGTCACATGATCCTTCAGAAATCATTCTAATATACTGATTTGCTGCGCAAGAAACATTTATTATTATTATTATTATTATTATTATTATTGTTGTTGTTGTTGTTGTTGTTGTTGTTGTTGTTGTTGTTGTTGTCAATATTTAAAACAGTTGAGTAATTTTTTTCAGGATTCTTTGATGAATAGAAAGATCCAAAGATCAGCATTTATCTGAAATAAAAAGCTTTTGTAACATTATACACTATACCATTCAAAAGCTTGGAGTCAGTATATATATATATATATATATATATATATATATATATATATATATAATGTGTGTGTGTGTGTGTGTGTGTGTGTGTGTGTGTGTATAGAAATTAATACTTTTATTTAACAAGGATGCTTTAAATTGATCAAAAGTGATGATAAAGACATTTATAATGTTACAAAAGATGTCTATTTCAGATGAATGCTATTCTTTTAAACTTTCACCAAAGAAACCTGAAAAAATTATACTCAGCTGTTTTCAACATAATAATAATAATAATAATAATAATAATAATAAATGTTATTTTGAGCAGCAAATCAGAATATTAGAGTGATTTCTGAAGGATCATGTGACTGGAGTAATGATGCTAAAAATTTAGCTTTGAAATCACAGAAATAAATTACATTTTAAAACATATTCAAATAGAAAGCAGTTATTTTAAATAGTAAAAATATTTCAAAATGTTGTTTTTGCTGTACTTTGGATCAAATAAATGCAGGCTTTGTGAACAGAAGACACTTCTTTAAAAAACATTAAAAATCTTACTGTTCAAAATGTTTGACCGGTAGTGTATTTGTGTTTGCACACATGTTTGAGACGGTTCTTGACGTTTTGAGATGTCGAAGTGAAAAGGTGAAAGATGCCACATGAATTTTTAAACATACAAGTATAAGTAATTATTATGAATTTTAATGGATTGGGCTAGCTATATGCAAACACAAATGCACTGTAGTGCAATTTTCAGAAATTTAGCAGTACTAATATCATCCTAATACTGCTGAACTTCTATACTACATATTCATAAGTAAGTTTTTCCCATTACCAACAAATTACACCATTTTAGTATGTAGAAGTATTCAGATTGGTGAATGCAGCCATACTAAGGAAACTTCAAGACATCCTGACTAGCAGGTACCTCAACTCTCTGCAGTGTTGTATTTGGCCAATATGATTATACTCCATGCGCCTCAATATATTAATAACTTGTTTGCCTCAAATCAGTGTCTAGATCTTGTTAGTTTGTCTTTGAGTTAATATGAGGTGAGGATGAAAGGAAGAATAAAAACAGACGTGGTCAGACATGGTCTAAGGCGCGCAGGAGCACTGTTTGGGTTTGTGGGCGTGTGTTAGTCTATGAGCTTCTGTCTCTTTCCTGACAGCATGATTAATGAAATGTCTAATTAAGTGTGATCACTGGGTTTTTATGTTCAGGGTGAATAGATGTTGTGCTTGGAGAGAAAAAGAGAACAAGTGAGAGATGGATTTACAAATCAAAACAACATTACATTAAAACACCTTTCTCTAATATGGCACTAAAAATAAAATAAAAAAGGGAAAACTCACATTTGAAGTTATGTTTATTTATATTAGATATCTATAGTAGTTATATATTCACAATATTTTATATATTTTTTTAAATATATATATATATATATATATATATATATATATATATATATATATATATATATATATATATATATATATATATATTAATATTATTCAATATTAATACATTATTAAAACAATTTTCATTTAATGTAGAGCCATGGATTCTTTTTTCCCTCATTTTTTACAGTCTTTTTTTATTATTATGGCAGAAAATGACTGATCCTCCATTGATTTCATTGTACAGTTCTAAAGTGGTATTTTATTGTCTGCTATTTTATGACTATTTCTGTTAGATCATATAAAATCCTAGCAGTTTTTCCAGTGTGTGTGTGTGTGTGTGTGTGTGTGTGTGTTCTCTTTCAGAGCCATACCTCCCTGAACCTTCAAAACTGTTTCATGAGCAAGAGAAATGAAATAATGAAATATACAGCAATAATAAGATGAAAGGCTCTTTGTGCCGCCGCTGGATTAATATTTCACACTTTTGTGATTGAGGAGAACATAGAGTGTGTTGTAATTAGTTTTCTCCACAGCTCCTTGTAGTGGAGAGCACAGGACTATGACAGATCATTAAAACGCACACAGACTCACACATGTGGAGGGAGATGATTGAGTTTGACAGCTGACGATAAGAGAGACACTGCTTCAGTGGTCGGTCAGTAATGAAATCTCTTCACAGGATCCCATGACAGAGAGGGAAAGCTGTTACGTGATATAAACAGCTCTGTCAGATCCATATTCCCAAGCAGTGTGCATATGAGGTATGTGCGTGATGGTGTTGCTTTGAAAAACAATTAAAGGGATATTTCATGCTGTAATGACAGTCCTTGTGCTGTATACAACCCATATGCCTTTCTTTCTTCCACACTGAAAGAAAATATCTGTAGTAAAACAGAAAAGGTACTGCTGATTTTGTGCCATTATCCATTCAGTTTACAGGCATTTTCCTTTTCCGAAAATACAACACATTGCAATGTGTAAATCAAAATAAGGGTTAAACGCATTTAAATAATCAATATGGAAAATTCCTTCATGTTAATACAGTACACTGGCCCCTGTTTTTAAAGGCATTTGCAGTTTTAGGGTTGATTTCAGTGACATTTTCATGTGAAAAACAAACAGCATTTACTGTTGGTTTTCATAACCCAGAATATATTAAATTTACAGTGTATTTCAGAGCAGGGTTGTCACGATATCAGATTTTCACACATTATCATAAGAATTCATGAAAATATCTGTAGAAATTAAAAAATAAATAAATAAATAAATAGTGCTGTCAATTGTTTTATTATTTACACTCCAAAAAAATAAGCAATTTTGTAAGATTTACACAATTTAATTAATAGTAAAATTCCATCACATTGAATTGAATAATCCTTGCGTATTTTAATTGGATAGTTGATTAAGGATTGTTCAGTTATTCGATTAAAATATGTAAGGGATATTCAATTCAATTCAATATAATTGCAGTCTTACCATTAATTAAACTGCATGCATAAATCTTTTAAAAAAGGCTTTTTTGAGTGTATTTTTCCTTTTTTGGCTAATGAATTACACTCAAAATTGGAGTTTTCAACCATAATTGCTTAAAAACGTATGCATAAATCTTACTGTTCATTGCAGAATGTAGTGTCTCACATTCTGTCTTTTTTACCAAATCCATTTTTTAATGTTTAATAATGATATTATCATATGTGTAGTACTTAATTTTTTTTAATATATACTTATCTTCGATACTGTTATGCTGAAAATAATTGGAGTAGAATGTACTTTAAAAAAAGCTAGGAAAGATTTTTTTTTCACCCAGTAACTGCTAGTAAAAACATTATAGAAAATAAAGACTTAAATAGTTTTTTTTTTTTTTTCTTGTAAAACATCCTTCAATAATGTTTGTTTTATTTACACTTTTGAAAAGAATACTGTTTTAAAGAGTATGCGACACCCCTAATTCAGAACTTTCAGAATTTTGAAACTTGACAGCCTCAGTCCTCAATCACTTCCATTATTTTGTCAAGAGTGATCAGAGTATTGTCTGGCAAAAAAAAAAAAAAAAAATTTTTGGCTACATGGAAGACACATGGAAGAGAGAAAGTCGTATTGGTTTGGGTGGCATAAGGGTGAGTACATGATAACTGAATTTTTAGGTGTCCCATTTAGGACGCATGCTGCAATTTCCTGATCTTAAAAATATCATTTGTAACTTCAGTGTTCTTTCCCTTTTTTTGCATTTGAATTATTCCAGATTGAGGTTTAAATTCCATGACTTTTTAAACACATTGTTTTTTTGGCTAAGTGAATCCTGAAGTCTTTTCTCTACAGATGTAAGTAATCGTTCCTGCTCTGAATTTAATTGGGATGGAAAGGCTACGTGTTGAATATGAGAGACTTTAGTCTGCGGTCTGTCATGGAGAGCTGCTAATCTGTTTATGGATAGTGGAAAAATTGATAATTTGTGAATTGGGATTTCCACGTCCTCCCTCTCGAGTATAGAGAGATGGTCAGGACACTTATACACTAGAGAATCTCTGATGGATAAGAATTTCTTAAAAGCATTTGTACTAAATTGCCACGTCCCTCTCGCTTATAGTTGATTTTTTGGTTCAGTTTCCAAGAGTTTTTGCTTTAGCATTCTTCTACTTTGTAGCACACCATCCTCAAAGAAATCAAGAAATTTTTAGCAACCAACAGTGCATGTGTTTAAGTGTCCTAAGGCTGAATGGAGTTGTGTTTGCTATGCTATTTTATAGTTTTGAGATAACAGTTCCCAAGCAAACATTGAACATACACATCTTTGTGTCCTCCATCAAATGCATCCTGTCTGGTTCCCACATCTCCACCCACACATGTATGTTTCCCTCATTCTCACCCAGGCACGCAAACACGCACATCCACAGACTAAACCGCCATTGTGGGCGGTTGTCCTTTTAATCACACATCTCTCAAGTGATTGACTGCTCCTTTGGTGATGTAACATAATCCCTGATCCCAGTGCTGCCACAAGCCTCAGAACACACATACAGACAGAGAGATATAGAGAACGAGCCTTGTCATTCTCACTAAGCCTCAGACCTCTGTGTTAGAGGAGGTAGAAACCTGCCTTAGTCTGGTCATAGAGTCTAAATCTTTACAAAACATAACAGGGAGAGAAAGAGCAATCACAAAAGTGCAGTGACATATTATACAAACAGTAAGTGCTTCTGAGAACAGATGCTGGATTTGCCAAAGTCGTGAAGTTCATGGCTGCAAGTATTTGAAAGTCCACATACTTTTTTTATGCTGAATTATGTTCATAAAATAGTCTGTATGAATTGCTTTTTAGTAGTTGAACATTTTGACCACAAAGTCAGCACATATTTTTCACTATGTTTTTCGGTTTCTGTGGGTCAGGAGTGTCTAAAGAAAAGGAGAAATATTTTAATAATTTAGCATAAAATGCATGTGCTAAGTTCTTAGAAACTACTCTTTGTATGCTTTATACCATTTAAAAATAAATTAATTAATTAAAAAAAAATCAAGAAACTTAAATTCATGTTGTGTAACTATCAAATAAAAATTAATGGCTTTTTTTTTTTTTTTGCAACTTGAACTAACCTTGCCTTGTCATAAAAATTATATTTTGAGACCTATTGACCTTGACACACAGTCAAATGGGTCTGCAGAGGTCCTCAATATGTAACATTTCCAATTTTATGTTTTTTTTTTTTGTTTTGTTTTTTTTTTTTTCCTGCATGTTTATTGCATATTGGTCACACCACATGACTTGACAGGCAGTTTTTTTCTTCAAATATTAATACTTAAAAAAAAAAAAAAACTGCACTGCTTTTTTGCTTCTAATAAATAATAATAAAAAAGGACTTAATCCAAATGATTAATCAAAAAAAAAAAAATAATAATAATATTTTTTTTTTCCTATTATGATGTTAGGACAATTGTATCACCCTTACATTTTTGAATTGATGCTCTAAAATTATCATTTTTAATTTAGAAATCAAGATGCATTTCTGAAATCCGTACAATAAATAAATAAATAAATAAAATAAATAAATGAGGGTCATGTCATTGACCCCTGTACCACCTTTCATGGAAACTGGTGTGCCATTATTTGAACTTGCAGTTACTTGAATTCTAGTCTGTTATCTTGAGCATCAATTTCAGATAAAAGTGCCATTATTGCTCACTTAAAACAATAACTATGGTTGGTCAGATCAGATGACCGGTTCTCTTCTAAAATGAGTGATTCTTGCCTAGAATAAGCTCTAGTTGACCAGCCGTGCTTCAAAAAGCTAGCCTTGTAAAACTAGACAAACATTTATTCAGCATCTCTTCAACTTAGGAGCTTAGATAGCATATGTACACTAAACTAATACTGTCCTCTGGGACCTGAGGAAGAATGTATGGAGTGAGAGAAGTATGAAGGAAGTGTGAGGCAGTGGAGAGCATGATGTCAGTGCGGAGGGCCCTTTGATTCTCTCCGGCATCTGGTTCTCCAGTGTGGGAGGCAAAGGGCATCTGTCATGTCCAATCACAGAGAGAAAGAGCAAAAAACATAATCGATTGAGAAGTTGTCAGACAGTATGTGTGTGTGTGTGTGCACAGAGAAAGTGGACGTCTTACTTTTACATCACCGCTATGGCCTTGTTGTGTTCTTTAAACACATTCTCTTTAAAAAGAAGAAAAGGGAGAACAAGATTGTCCTGTGGGAAGAAAAAGAGAGTGAAAGAAATAGCACAGATTTTGTTTCCTCCAGAACATGAGGTCTATTTAGCAGAAATCAGAAACACACACACACACGTATACAAAACGAGTCATGTGCGAACTATATTAGGACTTTTTATTTTAAAGTCATAAGAATATTGATTTTGGTTTAGTTTTTCATAAACGTGTACAATAACAAAAACTGCTGGGAAACATTACTTTAAAAAGTTCTTACAATATTGTGTTACTCAGTATAAAAGTATCACGAACAATGAAATATACCTCCAAAGCATTTATTAATCTTAGCTGATGTTAATTTCAACCTTTACTTATGCATTATTAAAATCAAAAGTTATATCTGTTAATATTATTTAGTGGATCTGAGCTGAACATGAATTAACAATAAACAGCATTTTCAGATTAGTAAATACTGTAACAAATGTACTGTTCATTGTTAGTTAATGTTAGTTAACTAATGGAACCTAATTGTTAAGTGTTACCAAAGTAACTAATCACATTACATTGTTACTCTTTATGGAAAGTAACAAGTTAAAGGGATAGTTTACCCAAAAATGACAGTTCTGTCTTCATTTACTCATTCTCTTGTCATGTTCAAAAGAAGATACTTTGAAAAATGTCTCAGTGTTTCATATGTATTGTATTCCATGAAAGTCCAGTGTTGTTTTGGACCCCATTGACTTTCATTATATAGAAAAAACAGTTGAACCGTTCTTCAAAATAGTTGCTTTTGTGTTACGCAGGATGTAAAAAATCATAAAGTTGATGAGGGTGAGTAAATGATAACACAATTTTTGTTTCAAAGGTGAACAAAAGGTTGAGGTTTTGTAGGGAGAGGACTTCAATGCTATTTGTTTGTCAAAAATATATATCAGTTATGTGTAATATTTAATATATTTTACAAGCACCGCCTGCAATTTCTCACCCCTGCTATTGAGTATTAGCACAGCTTGCAGTGAAAGTTGTATGTGTGAAAATGTGTCATATCTGAGGCGTGTCCTGCAGTCAATGCTTGTCACATCCTCATTCACTAGGAAAACACACTCACACTGATTAATGATGTGTGACAGAAACCTAACACATCCCACTCTGTGTTTCACCGCTCACACACACACATCAGCTACTCAGGAAAGAAGGAGATAAGTGTTTAATAGAGCCACTAAATAAATTGTAAATAACCGCCACCCTCTCTTTGGCCGCTGCAGATATTCCCGTCTCTGCATCTATCCCACTAAAACACTCTATAACACTGTTCAACCCAAACCCAAGCCTGAACCGCATGGATGTGTCTGGCTCAGTTCAGCCCATATGTGCATCTCATCTGCCAAATGCGTCTCACTGCTTTTACAGTGCCAGATTTTACAGATGTGTTTAACTTCATCAAGCCTGCCTTAGTATTTCACGAAGCCCATATTTTTTAGTTATTAAATCGTTCTCGTTTATTTTTTTGCTTCATCGGTGTGAGCGGTTTCACAGTAAACTGCTGACAGATGTAGGTGCTCGTATTTAGCTGCCACCATGAGCACAATCTACAGTATGTTATTCTGAGTTGCTTTTGACAGATTGCAGTAATTTAAGAAAATATACTGTTTGTGGCTCTCAACATGCTCACAATTGAATCACTGGTAATGTACAAGCTATCATGCTGCCTCAAAGATGCTGTTCCTCATTGTGCTGCACAGTTTCACACTAAATAAACTTGACTAGCTGCACCATAAAGTAGATTACAACAAAGCAAGACTTTCTGGCTGTCATTACTGTGGCAGAGAGTGCTCTGGTATTGTACATTGCATTACCGTAGTACTTTTTCAGTTTTGGACAAAGTTCACAAATCAAGTACTTGAGTACAAGTACAGATACCCTAATAAATATTACTCCAGTAAAGGTATTAAGTACTCCTTTTCAATTTCATAATTTTATATAATATATTTTATATAATTCTACATCTCAAAATACCTAGGGGAAGGGGGCTTGTAAAACGCTATCTCACGACCAATTCGTACGTATTTTATGAGGTGGCTAATTCGTACAAATTTTTGTACGATTTTGTACGATTTGTCTACACCCCAGTTATGGGTAGGTTTAGGGGCGGGGTTAGGTGTAGGTCATTCGTACAAATTCATACGAATTGTGCAACTCGTAAAATATGTATGATTTAGCAAAAATCGTATGAATTTGTACGAATGAGGTCATGAGATCCTTGATCCGTGAGATCGGGCTGGCTTGTCATACACTATAAAAACATTAAATATATTAAAATATCAATTTATCACTTGTGCACTTGTGCACGTGTGGTGAAACCGGCGTCAGTTTTCTGTCATTCAGCAAGCGCTCTGTGTGTGCCAGTCTTATTTGGTGTTGTCTGTCAGCCTTCCCCCTGATTGCGCTGCTCCCGGGAGTTCTGTAGAGAGTGCGCCGGGATGGGGTCCGTCTATTGCTAGTAGCCCCGTTCTGGCCGGGCCGAGTATGGTTCTCGGACCTGATTTCTCTCCTCGACGGCTCTCCATGGGAGATTCCCATAAGGAGGAATCTCCTCTCACAGGTGGAGGGTATGATCCTTCACCCCCGTCCGGAGCTGTGGAAACTGTGGGTGTGGCCCCTGAGGGGGCACAGCTCATAGCCTCTAAGCTTTCAACCGAGATTGTTGAGACCATCCTCCAATCCAGAGCTCCCTCAATGCGGAAACTGTACACCCTGAAGTGGAGACTCTTCACTTCATGGTGCGGAGAACGAAAGTTAACTGCCCGATTGGTACAGTGCTGGAGTTTTTGCAGGCCCGTTTCTCCGCAGGGTTAACCCACTCCACCCTGAAGGTCTATGTGGTAGCGATAGCGGCCTACCACTTCCCTCTTGGTGGCCTTTCAGTAGGCAAGAACCCTCTAATTACACGTTTCCTCTACGGTGTGATGAGGCTGAGGCCTCTGGCCAGAGAATCTTATGCTAAGTGGTGGATCAGGATGCTATTCCATAGCCTCGAGTCCTCAGATCTCCCCTCGCCTTTGGGGGTCAAGGCTCACTCGACTTCAAGGCCTTTCTGCAGGTGTGCCTATGCAGGACATCTGCAACGTTGTGGGATGGTCCACGACTGGATGGACTGAAGGAGAACGTCTCGGTTACGTATGTAACCCTCGTTCCCTGAAGGAGGGAACGGAGATGTCCCATCGCCACAGTCGCTGTACCACAGCGGAGCTGCTGGGTCACTGGCTCAGCTTCTCAGTGAAAACATGAATTAATGCAGTGCACCTGCTGCCTCTTATACCCACGCTGCGGGGTGTGGGAGCAAGATGCGAAATACCGCATGCCAATGTCCTTTGGCTTATTTAGTTACACTCGAAGTGGATTGGTCTCTCTGGCGAGATCCCATTCGTCAGTCACCGACGTGACTTGGAGTGACCGACTGAAGGGGAACATAAGTAAGGGGAACATGGTTACATAAGTAACCTGGGACATTTTTCCATTTAAATTTTTCTGGATTCCATTTATTTTCCTTTTTTCTAGACTGTTTTAATGGTTAAATTAAATTTTATTAATCAAAAAGCTCAGAGGATTTCACATTCATGGCTAATTTTGAGTCAGACTTGTGAATTCACTGAACTGCTAACTGGAGACTCGCTCTGACTGAATCAGTTGAATCAGTGAGTTGATCACTCAAGAACAGATGCAAACCGCTTAGTGCGAATCGAGAATAAACCATTTAGTGTGATTTGCAAAACAATTTAATGGGTCCATTGAAAAGAATCAGCTCGTTCACGAATAGGATACCGCAATAACGTCTCAGAGCGGGTGATGTGTTTTCAGTTCAAAATAACAAGGAATGGCATGTTTTTAAGAAATTAACTGGAGTAAAAAGTACAATATTATGCTTTGGAATGAAGTGAAGTAAAAGTTAAAAATACTCATTACAGATACTTTAAGAATATACTTAAGCACAGAAGCGAAGTAGAAATACGTTGTTACTGTCCACCACTGCTTCTTTTGTATGCTGAAACTCAATGCAATGAAAATTGGTGTTCTAGCAACACCCTTGCAACCTCTAAGAACATACTAGCAACCACCCAGAACACCCTAGCATCTGCATGGCATCATACTGTAAAATACTCAGAACACCTTAGCAACTGCATGACACACTGACATAGTGAAAGCCACCTTTGCACATGCAAGTGCAACTCACAGTTCTTCAGAAAATGTAGAAATCTATTTTTTTATTTCAGGATTTTAGCATGATTTTCAGTTGGATCACTGATTTTTAGGGTGAGAGTCTGAGCAGTGAACCAAAGCTTGAGCAGAGTGCTTGAGCTTGTTGTCAGGAGATGAGAAGATAGGCTGGATGAATGAAAACAGACAGCATGTATGAGAGCCAGTCATGCTTTCATCTATTAACCGTAGCGTCCGTAAGCTGACTTACTGCGTCCTCTCCTTTGATCGTCCCTTGATCTTTAAATATTCAAAAGAGTGATGCTTTCTCTTTTTCCTCTTTCCTTGTTCCCGCGCAGATGTCGTAACACCTCGCAAAAGAAAGCACACAGCTATAACTCATGCTCACATGGTCAGATGAATGGAAAGAGTGGGCCGCACATGTGAAAAACATAATATGAGAGCTGTGAGTGGGTGCATGTGTCTGGAAGACACAAACACACGTCTCCAGATTATTATGTGGTTTCATACAATCCTAAGAGAATGGATCTTAAAAGCTTGGGGAAAACCTCCCTGTTCCTAATGATCTACATTTCAAATAGGGCCACTATTTCCTATGAATTACCCTATTATAGCAAGAACTACTGTTATTCAGCACTACAGGAAAATACAAATGTTTTATTGGACAACATCAACAATATATAAAATACTAGTTATTCTTTCATAGTTCTCTCACAAAGGCACATGGGTTTTTTTTATGTTTTATCCACATGTTACAACTACTGTAGATATACAGAAATATGACCCATATGAATATATGGGCCAAAGACATTTAAATGTCTGCATCAAAAGAAATGTTACAAAAGTGATTTTATAACATAGAAAGCACATTAAATGCAAGTAAAGTGTCTACTTTTAAGGTTTCAAATTATTTTTGGGAGAATAAAATGTCAAAATCTGGGTGAAGTCATTCAGTGTAACACTTACATATTTATGTAAAAAATAAAACAACATACAGCATACAGAACATATTCTGTCCTGTGTGTATTAAAATATAAAAGAATAAATGAGCATTTTAAATGAGTAAAAAATTCTTGCTGACAACTGGCCAAAATGAGATAGTAGCAAAGTTTAAAAATGTAAAATAATAAGTATTTGCGATAAAACTAATTAGTCTTTTAATATATCATAAACAAATTTTTGTGGTAAAAAAATATGCCTGACAAGACTGTTACACTGAATGGCATTTTAGTGGCTGTTTTCTGTAAATCATGGTAAAATGTATGAAATTCATTTTTTGTGCAGAAAAAAAAAACTATTTAATTAAACAGGACACGTTCTAATGTATTAAAAACAACAACAACAACAATTCAAAGCTGTACACGTATTGTTTTTTGATGCTTGAAAACCCTTTTTCGTCTTTTGTGCATTATTTCTCTTGAATATCTGTATAGGTGCTTTGGGTTTTTTTATATATTCTATTTACTTTATTTTAGACATTATTTATTTTTCACATCTACTTATCAAAATCCAAAAATATGATCATGTGAATTATGAAAATTAAAAAAAAATGTATTTACCCTGAACAAAGTTAGCAAAAAATATAGGCTTGTGAAAACCTAAAACAATTTAATGTTTCAAGCCTCTCAAATTCTAGTCTTAATATTTTTCATTCATTCATTCATTCATTCATTCATTCATTCATTCATTTATTCATTTATTCATTTATTTATTATTTATAATATGTTTCAAGCCTCTCAAATTCTAGTCTTAATATTTTTCCTTTATATATTTGTTTGTTTGTTTGTTTGTTTGTTTGTTTGTTTGTTTCAAGCCTCTCAAATTCTATTCTTAATATTTTCCCTTTATTTATTTGTTTGTTTGTTTCAAGCCTCTCAAATTCTAATCTTAATATTTTCCCTTTTGTTAACTATTTATTTATTTGTTTATTTTATTTTTTAATATGTTTCAAGCCAAATTCTAGTCTTTTCCTTTTGTTACCTTCATTTATATTTATATTTGTTTGTTTGTTTGTTTGTTTGTTTGTTTTACTTTTTCTTGAACATTCACTTTTTAGCATTAATTCATACTGGGATTTTTCCTGAAATTGTTGGACATGACACAGTCCTAAAAAAATTCCATCAGCCGGCTATTAGTGGTAGAAGTTTAGATAATTCGGTCACACTTTATTTTAAAGTCCAATTCTCGAAATTAACAAACCATTAACTACGACTTTTGTATAAAAAAAAATATAAAATACCTCCTAATTTGCTGTTTATTAATAGTTAGTAAGGTTGATGTTAAGTTTAGGTATTGGGGGATTAGGGATGAGAATATGGTCATGCAGAATATGTGCTTTATAAGTACTAATAAACAGCCAATATGTTAATAATAGACATGCTAATAAGCAACTAGTTAATAGTGAGAATTGGTCCCTATTCTAAAGTGTTACCGATAATTGTAATAAATAAATAATGGTATTTTAAAGTGAACTCTTTGATGTGGGAGGCAATGTATGGATTCGGTTGGACAGGATAGTGGATGGTGTCTGTTCACTGTTTTCTTGGATTCTTCCTCTGGGGCAGCAGTAGATCAGGGGTGTTTTGCTATTGATGATGAAAAAAGGTAGAGCAGTCAGGGTGATGGAGAAGAGCGGGCACAGGGCGAGCGAGGGATGGATGGATGTGTGGGTCAAGATGTAATAATAGAGAGACGAAGGAAGTAAAGCTGGGTGAGAGTGCACTTTGACACGTTGTTAACAGAGACCTGGAACTAAACTTAGTTTATGTGTGACTTACACACATAAACACAAACATACAAATGAGAAAGAGGATTCTGAGATCTGCCGGATTCATCCTGCTGCGAGTCTGGCTTTAGCCTCCTCTGAACGTGTCCATCACAGAGAGAGACCTGTGCAGTTGTACGAGCAGACATGCGATGTTGCCATAGCAATGCTTCTGGAAGTAGCAGAGGTCCGTCTGAACTGTTAGTGTGCACATGATAATGAGTGTGTTTCACTTCAGGGGGTAAGCAGAGAGGTCAGAGTTTATGTTTTGTGTTTATTTCTTCTCTGTATCCCTTATCACCAGACCCACACAGACTGTGAACACACAGATTCAGAACGCCTGTTCAGTTCTGTGCAGCACTGACACCTTTGGCTTACTTTGAATAATTCTCTACTGCATGTAACACATGTTGAAATATATGTTGCAGTCCACATACTGCAGTTCTGCAGATTGTTCCCAAAAAATACAAAATAATTGCATATTCCATGCTGGCCACTTATCAGAAGTGTATATGAAGGAGTCAAAATGCCACTTGCAGATTAGTTTGTGAGTTTTTAAAGGAATAGTTCACCATAAAATTAAAATAAATTAAATTAAACCCTCATTTATCATCACGTCATCAAAATAACCAAATGAGCATAATTATGTTAAACCAGCAGTGATGCAACTTTATATGGTATATTTGATTAGACCAATATAGAATGTAATAATGTAATTTTTGGGGTTTTACAGCTACAGTCCTAATTCATTTTCATTGTATGCAAAGAACAGCATGAACATTCTACTAAGTTTCTTCTTTGTGTTCCATAAAATCATACCAGTTTGAAACTACATGAAGGTAAACAACTTAAAATATTACGTTTTAAGTAACGTAATATTTTATTAACGTTTTTGAAATAAGTCTCTTATGCTCACCAAGACTGCATTTATTTAATCAAAAATACAGTAAAACAGTAATATTGTGAAATATTATTACAATTTAAAATAAATGTTTTCTCTTTGAATATATTTTAAAATGTAATTTATTTCTGTGATGCAAAGCTGAATTTTCAGCATCAGTATTCCAGTTTTCAGTGTCACATGATCCTACGGAAATCATTCTAATATGCTGATCTGCTGTATTTTTAATTTTTTTTTATTTTATTTTTTTTACAGTTTTAAATGCAGCAGTTATTTGAAAAACTTTTGAATGGTAATATATACAAATGCCAATTAAACAAACATAAAAAAGCAGGAGCAAATAGAGTGTTAAGTCATAAAATATTTTGGTAACACTTTATTTTAGGGTCTCTTAACTAGTTGCTTATTAGCATGCATATTACTAGAATATTAGCCATTTAATAGTACTAATTAAGCACATATTAATGCCTTATTCATAAGTGTACAGTATGCACACAAACACACACGTCAAACTGACTAACATGACTGAGATCCAAATCTGAGACAAGGATACAGTACAGCATCCACCAGTCCCTCTCCTCTCTCTCTCTCTCCCCATCCACCTCTCCCAGTTTTTAATGATTCATCTGCTATATGCAGGAGAAAAGAGAGGGGAATGCTTATTGTCAGGCTAAGTGGCTTGTCATGGAGCGATTTGAATCTGAAAGCGTTTTGTGTTGCTAAACTGAATGGAGCTCCGGAAAGAACGGAAGCAGAGCTGCACAGTGTGGCGTCTCAGTGGTCTGATATACCCAAAAGGCTTCAGGCTTGCTCTGCATGTCGAGACAAGCAGAGGCATATGTGGAAATATCTGTAAGGGCATCGCAAAAAGAGCATGTACATCACTGTCATATTCATTCGAACACAAAATACAAGCGCTTTCCCATCCCATGTGGGATTTAAGTTGAAGTATATCACACACACACACACACACTAGATGTCTTCTTCCACGCTTTCCTGCCACATAATGTCTTTTTCACACTGAATACAAGGGTCAAATTAGAGTAACTAATGTATATTCTGTAGGCGTCCTGGTCTCCTCCTTCCCTGCAGAAGCCCAAAGGAAAGTTTTTTTCCCCCCTACCTTTCTCTATTAATATTCTGCGAGCTAAAATGAGGCGGGTTCTAGCAACGGCTGAGGAGGCAGTGTGAAAAGAGAACATGAAAGTACTGTGGCCTCAATGGAAAGCCAAATACAAATGTTAGCTCAGGAGTTTGTGGGAGTCGGGTCAAGATTTGGCCCCCACCAGGGTTACCACAAGCTTTTTATTACTGCGCTTAACCACAAGAGCTTCTCCATCCTTAACCTGAGAGCAGAAGGAAACTTTAACACACCGGCGGAATCGATCAGGGTTTGTTTTAGCCTCAGCTTTTCAGAGGCAAAAGGAGGTGAACTGTGCTACTCGACTGCTCTGCTTAAAGATAAGGTGATGCTTAAGGGGAAAAGAAGGTAAATTGGTTCAGAAGCCTTGCAGGCACACTACTCGTGGCTAATAGTGAGCTGAATCTCAGTATCTCTAATAAAGCTACAGCACCGAACCTGTGCAAGGCCGCTCTCTGTAAACTTTGCAAATGGAAGGTAAATTGGACAAAATAATGACCCTCTTCACTGTAGAATAACCACTTTCCCAGCATTTTAATTCTCTCGCATTATTGATTCATTGACTCTGTCAGTCTCACCCAGGGTAAGGGACAAACTAAAGGTGTGTTCATGCAATCTGACAGCAATTTTCAATGACAAAGTGACCGGAATCCATTCATTTTCAATGAGAGTTGACATGAGTGACGGAGAATGGAGCTGATGCTATAATATTGAGCCGGATTGAAACTGATGTGCATCTGCAGCAATGCAGCATGGAAACTACCAATCAGAGTGCAGAATGTGGACAGAGTGACCAAACTACACTCTTAAAAATAAAGGTTCCGAAATGGGGTTTTGGAAGCGATGCCATTAAAGAACCATTTTTTGTTTCCCAGAGAACCCTTCAGTGGACAGTTCTTAAAAGAACTTTTTTTTTTCTTCATGTGAAGAACTTTTAATAATCTGAAGAATGATTTTCCACTGTAAAGAACCTTTTGAGCAATGGATATCTGAGATTCTTCATGTAACCATAGATGCCAATAAAGAACCCTTATTTTTAAGAGTGTATGGGGTGCAGAGTGAAACCAGACCAATTTCATGGACTTAATTGAAGTATGTGACACAAATGCTTGTATTTCATGACAATATTTGACATTTAAGCATTTAGCAGTCACCTTTATCCAAAGTGATTTGCATTGCATGTATCCGTTTTATCAGATCATGCATTCCCAGACCTATGACCAGGGGTGTATTTAGTGTTTTAGGGGCCCTCAGCAAGTGGTCCTGGGGGGGCCCCCCTCGGTGGATTTTACAATCGATTCCAGGGTAGGGATGGGTATCGTTTACATTTTATCGATACCGATACGATGCTTATCGATACCGTTATCCATACTACTCTCTATAATTTTGTGCAAAAATAAATGATGTAAAAAGATGTTGAATATTTCAAGTTACTGCAGTTTACAAATGCCTCTAAGCAAACAGAAAAAGACACATAAAGCACATTTGTAAAATAAAAAAAAATTACGCCTCAGAAAGTTTTAAAATTATTTTGTAAGTTATTTAAAAAAGAAATATGAATTGTACCTCACCTTTAGCATTATAATTATTTTACCTGCGCCAGATTGAGACGGTGCCGATGCATGTCATGCCAAACCTCTCACAGCAGCGCATCATCAGCTTGAGATCGTGTATGAGAAAAGCTTCTAGTTTGCCATTAACACCATTAACGCCATTAACAAGTATACGGAGATAAACAACGCAAGTATCAATAGCAGTATTGTTTGTCCTGAAGCTTATCGGTAGTCCGGTATTGACCCAATTACACACCGGTCCCAAAAAAAAAAAAAAAAAAACAGTTCTCGATTCCCATCGGAAGTAATCGTGTTCCGCGGGGGCACCCCTGGACCGCGGGGCACCACGCAATTGCGTGGGTTGCGTGGTGCCTACACACGCTACTGCCTAAGACCTTGGCCTTGCTTTCATAAACAGAAAGATTAACAACTGTTGCATTTGTAAAGTCAGGACTATATTTCGTACACAAAACTCTAAACTTGATTTTGTGAATGAAATTTATATGAGTTCCTTTCATTTTGTGCACATAATAGTGAATGTACTTCATTTTGTTTATAGACCAATTCTCACTAATAACTAGTTGCTTGTTAGCATACCTATTATTAACATATTGGCTGTTTATTAGTATTTAAAGCACATATTCTGCATGACCATATTCTACATCCCTAATCCAACCCAATACCTAAACTTAACAACTACCTTATTACCTATTAATAAGCAGCAAATTAAGAGTTTATTGAAGAAAAAGTCATAGTTAATGGTTTGTTAATAGAGAAAATTGGACTTAAAATAAAGTGTGACCCAGAAATCTTTTCTAAATAAAAAATACCCATCATGTCAAAAATTGCATATCAAACACCAAATGCTCAACCAAATGTCTCTGAATAAGATATGTATTTTATTCTTGAAAGAAATTGTCTGAATCGCATGATGGATTTTGTACATTCTCTTGCTTTCTTCTTTCACAGGCACTTCTTTTTATTTTACATTTTCATATTTATTCAGTTAATTTGCCAATTCGTTTACCAGCTGATGATGGGCCTCAGGTGTTTTTGTTTAGATCACATCATTTGCAAGATATTAAGGAGTAGACTCTTTTATATCAAGTATAGTTGATTTTTTAGAACAGCCTTCCATAAAGTGTCCCATCAAGGTTTCTCCCTGCATTCCTGATGAGTGCATCGCCCCGGTTCAGCCCGTGAGTGCAGCTCTGTCACTCTGCATTGGTGGAGCATCGCCGGGGGCCACTTTCTGTTAACTACACGCCTCAGGCTAGATGCAGCATTATTATTTTAGGTAAACAGCAGATGCCTGTCCTAAAAGTCTGTAAGCCAGCATCAACCTACTGTATGTTTTTAGAAGTATACTTACTTTTAATGTAAGAACAGGCACTGATGTTTGTAACTTGAATGTGTGATGATTTAGGTGTCATTCTTTTGTTCTTATCATATTATTTCTTATTTCTTATCATATTATTTTAATGTATTGTTGGTATTATAAACACACTGATTTGTAGCGCAGATAGTTTTACTATTTACTGCAGTTTGTTATTCTTCAAGTTATTTACTTATATAGCAGCTACTGAAGTCTCACACATTTACAGAATTAACTTCTACAGAAATGCAACATGAATGATACAAGTCAAACTGCAGTATGTAATTCATCTGTCAGGACTTGTCTGTCTACTAACAAGTTTTATTTTAGTTTGAAATCTAGGATGCTTTAAGGATGATTTTTTTTCTTCAGAACTCCATGTGGCAAAACAATAACTAGGAACAGAAAATATGGAAATAATAACTAGGAACAAACAAAAACATCACAGTGAAAAAAGGAAAATTACATAATCTTCTTGTCATAAAAATAAATGGCAACACTTTATTTTAAGGGCCAGTTCTCACTATTAACTAGTTGCTTATTAGCATGCATATTACTAGCATTTTGGCTGTTTATTAATACTTATAAAGCACATGCAATGCCTTATTCTGGATGACCATATTTTAGATCCCAGAACCCTACCTCATACTCAAACTTAACAACTTCCTTGCTAACTATTAATAAGCAGTAATTAGGAGTTTATTGAGGCCAAATAGTTAGTTAATAGTGAGAACTGGAGCTTATAAGTAAAAATACATGTATTAAAAAAAAAATATATATATATATATATATATATATACATTTTTATTTAATTAATAAAATTAAATACAATTAAAATTAAATTAATTAAAATTTAATTAATAAAGTATATTCAAACAATGTAAAAATAAAGTTCCATGGCTAGTGAGAATTTTTCTATTTTTCTGGTAAACTTTCTCAATTCACTAATCATTACCAGGTTTAGTGATATTGTTTTGGATCTTGAATGTATTTGCATATTTGGGAGTAATATTACTTTTTTGTATTGAGAGTTCAAAAGGATAGTTTGCAGAGGTTTGCAGGTTTGATTGGTCCTTGAACTGTCATCAGTGTGTCTTCTAGCATGGCACCTGACCTCAGGCTGCTCCAAAGAGACGTTCGTTTTATTTAGTGTACCACAAGTCGTTTTGGATTAGAAAGTGTCAGCTAAATAACTAATTAGCAAAGCAGCAGCAAAAAGAACCATTGAAAACCGAGGGAAAAAGGTCACACTTCATTTAAGTCGCTTTCATCTTTTTGCACAGTGCCCAGTGAGATCTGGGAATGATTAGCAACACTGAATAATGTATAATTGAGCATGTCATGTGTTAAGCAGAAATCACACTAAAAACGTTTACACAGTTTAGAGAAAACTCTTGGTATGGTGCATTTTATTTTGCAGCAAGCCAGAGTGGATAAGGCAAGTCGTTTATTCTTTCGGTGTATTCATGCACACACACAAGCAATTACACACATTTGGTTAATGTGCAAATTAATTAGCAGCCTTGGCACAGCTCCAGCGTTCATAGTCAATGAGAGCATGTCAAACACACACACACACACACACATACACACATACAGGCAAATGGAGCAGTGATAAGTTGCAAATACGTTGGCAGGAGTTCTTGAGCGTGCATTGTTTTCCAAAGTGAATCATTGCATGAGGGATTAAAATGTTCTTCTGTTTTATTCCTCTCTCTTTCTTCTCCTTCTTCTTCTTTCTGTCATTGTCTTAAAGAATTTATTTTATGGTGTTCATTTTGCTTCCAGAGCAACATCTTGCGCAAGGGTTACAAGTTATGCATGTGTGGTTTCTCTGCATGCATCAGCAATTAAAGCCTATTACTGATTAGTTCCTACTGTTCTTCATGCCTGTACGGCCTCCCTCAAACTAAATTAATTACTTTATGTATGCAATCGTTAAGCCTGTCAATCACACACACACTTCTTCATCCAAATCTTAAAATCCTCTGACTTTTTATTGTCATAGAGTTGTAAATCACTCACAAGAGGAAAAATACATGGGGCTTTTAAACAAGCAAGATGTGTGTCATAATAATTACAGAACAAACATTCTCATAAATTCACTGCTAACAAGCTGGAGGTCTCCAAATGTTTCAAATGCTGACATTTACGTTCAAACTATATGTTGAAGTTTTCTTGATAGCGTTTCTTTCTAAGGATCTTAACTTATATGTTACATATTGAAATATATTAATATTAATAGAAAATAGTTAAATCATTTTATATATAATTATATAATATAATTATATTAGCTTTTCTAACTATTTATTATTAGTAGTATTTTCATTTTCATTTTTTTTTAAATAACTCTTTTCTATTGGTATATATTTTAATTTAAAATGTAATTTATTTTTGTGATCAAAGCTGAATTTTCAGCATCATTACTCCAGTCTTAAGTGTCACATGATCCTTCAGAAATCATTCTAATATGATGATTTTCTGCTCAAGAAACATTTCTGATTATTATCAGTGTTGAAAACAGTTGTTCTACTTCATATTTTTGGGAAAACTGTAAAACCTAATTTTCAGCATTTTTCTCTTTTAGAATAGGAAGTTCAAAACAACAGCATTTCTTTCAAATATAAATCTTTTTTTAAATAATGATGATAATTAAGACTAATAATTAAGACATTATAAATGTTTTACTGTCACTTTTGATCAATTTAGTGTGTCCTTGCTGAATAAAAGTATGAATTTTGTTTAAAAAAAAAATAGTGACCCCAAACTTTTGAAAGGTAGTGTGTTGATATATTTCAATGCAATACTTTTTCATCAAAGTGTATTCATAAATCTCTCCAGTGGATTGTAATTACCTTACAAAAACTCACAGCAAAAACAGAACACTGTTGTGTACTAGTTCACACAAACCATTTAACCCACACTGCGTCTCTCCATTAAACAGTTTTACACCCTATTTCAACGCTCCCCGCCTCATCATTCACATCATTTAGAGCAATTGTAAATAAAATTCATTTTAATGACAAACTTTTCCCTTGACGACGCAAATACATCTACATTGTGGCGGAACAAAATTAAAATGCAGTGCAATTCTGAAATGAGTTTAAGGAGATTTTTGTCATATTTTTGAAGTGGTGTGGGAGGCAGAGACATGCCAGAGCAGTGCAGAGAGAAAGAGAGAGAGATGAATTATAATTAGCAGGTGTAATTAGAGGCTAGCAGACACTAATGAAGAAGGATTAATTGCTGTTATCATCAAGGACTCTTCATTAATGCCCTTATTTAATACAAGTCGTCCACATGTTCGTCACGGCAATAAAATCCAGACCTGAAATAGCTCTCAAATCTCAGTGTGCTGTTTGGCTCAAGTCTTGACTCAACGGAGGATGAGACATTGGGCCTGTGCTGTTGTTCTGATATGATATGTGCAGCAGGTGTTTTGTTGAGTTACTGCTGTTAATTATTGTCAGCCTATGAATGCAGATTTGTGATTTCAGGCTGTTAATTTAGTTAATTATTTATTTCTGCTTTACTGTGCCAGTGTGTTATTGGATATCTGGGACTGGGAAAATATTTATCAATAAGATTTAAAATGTCATATTTTATTTTATTTTATTTTTTATTATTAGTAGTAGTGGTAGTAGTAGTATTTATTATGTGCTGTGGTATGTGGGAAATCCTCTCATCCCCTTGAAGATTGTATTACTGTTAAAATATAATATTCTAAATAAGTAAAAAATATAAACATTTTAGTCCTTGTATTCATGGATGACTCAAATTGTTTGTATTTGAAATGTTTTTATGTTATTTTAGTATCGCTGAGATATTATCGTAGTTTTTTTAAAATATTTTTAATGTTTGTATATATATATATATATATATGGTCACACTTTATTTTAAGGTCCAATTCTTGCTATTAACAAACCAATAACTAAGACTTTTGCCTCAATAAACTCCTAATTTCCTGCTTATTAATAGTTAGTAAGGTAGTTGTTAAGTTTAGGTATTGGGTAGTATTAAGGATGTAGAATATGGTCATACAGAATATGTGCTTTATAAGCACTAATAAACAGCCAATATGTTAATAATAGGCATGTTAATAAACATCTAGTTTATAGTGAGAATTGTTCCCTATTCTAAAGTGTTATATATAATATAATATTTTATTTACGTTAAATTTTGTATTATTTCAAATAACAAAAATGCTGCATGGTTTTACTTTTGGTTTTAGATTTAGTTAACAATAATAGCCCTGTTTATAAGTTTCTGTTCATTCATATTTTCATTCATTGTTCTCTTCATTTGTTTTCTTTAAAAATATGCAGATATGTGTACAGAAAAACTGATAATTATTTCATGTTATAGCTCATATTAAAATTCAAAGCTATTTGGTCTCAATAAATACAGAAATAAAACACTAAATACCAAAGTCAGTCATTTAAATGCTACAAGTGAATCTAGGTCTCACAACATTATAATTTACAGTATGAAAAGTGAATATTCTAAGATTACTAACAGTATTATTAAATTATTAGTTTTATTAAAGGTAAACCTTGAATGAGTATAAATGGCGAAACTAACCTAAATGTAAGAATCAGGGAATGAACAGCGAAATTAAATATTAAGTATCAACCAACGCCAATTTAATAAATGAATAAAAAAGAAATGTGTGCTGAAATGTGTTTGAAAACCTCCCATCCCATGTTGTTGGATTTACTCTTTTGGACTTGTTCTAGTTTACAAGTTTCTAGATGTGAATCTGCCATAGTGTGTGAAAATGGGTTCAGTGCGTTGTCGTCTTCTTTCATTTATTAATAAGCGGCATGTTATTCAAGTACCTTTTATGTTTAATCACACACGCACTCTCTTTCTCTTTGTGTCTGTCTGGGTGGCATTTTTTAATGTACTGCGATAAGAAGAGCAAATGGACAAAGTTAATTAAAAAGAAAGGCCAGGCAATTTGACAGTTCTTTTCTCTCACTCTCTCTTTCTGTCTCTCTGTCTGTCTGACAATAACAAAGACACGGTCTGTTGAACTGCTCACAGTGGGAACTGTAGCATTTTTCTGGAAATTCATGGCAGAATAGTTGTGGGATTAGTTGTGAATAGCGAAGGGTTAAGTTGAAAATTCCAGCTGGCTTTGCGGTCACAGACAGATGTCTGAAGTGCGTCTGGTGTATCGTCATTTCTCTGTCTGTGAGGATGTGTTTGGGTGTGTGTGTATGTGTGTGTGTGGGTGATCGTGTGTTGAATCAATACTTCTCTGCCCCAGACGGCCATAGTCCATCAGGGTCTTTACACACAAAACCTCTTCAGTTATCTGGGCTTTATCTTGTGTGGTTGTCTTTTACTCAAGCCACTTTACAACACACATTTATCTCCTGTTTAAGAAAGACAGCATTTAGCTGGTAGTCAATGAATATTGAAAGATATGAAGTGCTTTTGGGATTTTGACATGCTCTGTGGTGTGACGAGGCACTATATCTCATCTAAAACTGTTATAAGCAACATTGTTTTATGAGCTCATATTCATTTAGAGACATTCATTTGTATTTTTCAAACCACAAACCAATTTAAAATGAGCTATTAAAGGAAAATAAAATAGCTATAAAATGGTGAAAAAGAAATGGTGACCATGGTGGACTGAATAGATTAATTACTTATATTCATATATTTACCTGTATATTTACCTGTGCTAAATTATAAATACTCAAATAGGCTATTAGAGTAATATAAATAATATTATTGTTTAAATATATATAAATATATATATATATATATATATATATATATATATATATATATATATATATATATATATATATATGTATATATGTGTGTGTGTGTGTGTGTGTGTGTGTGTGTGTAATTCTTATGATGATGATTATTATTATTATTATTATTATTATTATTTAAAATGAACCAGAGAATGAAAAAAAAATTGTTAACAAAGAAATGTAACCATTTACTAAATGATAAGCCCCTTGTACATATTTTGAGAATATTAGAATATTCCCATGAGAATATTATGGCTTAAATTAAATTTATTTGAAGTTTAGTCAAAAATATTTGTATTTGTTATAAATATGTTATAAATTTGTTATAAATATTTTATAATTTGTTATAAATATATTCATTTTAAATTTTTGAATTTTATTTTTTATATTTAGAATTTTATGTTTTTATATATTTTTTAATATATTTTTATATTTAGAATGTTAATATTATCAACAAATCTGTACTTCGAATGCATCTTCAACACATCGGGCACAGTGAGTTTAAGAAAACCCCAACTGCATCCATTTGCATGTAGTTTGCACGCACAAATCATTGGTATGTAAATACAAGCACCGTTTTGCCTCAAATAAAACGGCAGCTCTTGCAGTAATTCATCTAAATTTAAATGTGGCGCGCTTTCATTTAGAACTCATGTAAATATAAATAGCTAGAGCTTTCGTTTGAGGTGCTTGTTAATATAATGTAATGTAAATGAATGTGCCCGTATGCAGAGCAGCGTGGTCGGTGGAGCATAAACGGGACGCAGATGGGACCCTCGTCCTCGGTTTTGTTACGGCACGATGCTCCGTTAACCCTTACCGAAGATGGGAGACGGGAAGGGGGTGAGAGGGACAATAAATTGAAAGCAGCAGAACTCAAGGTTACAACACATCAATCCTGAGAGAGTGGAGAAGAGATGAGTGGGAATGGAATTATAGCATGGGAGAGAGAGAGGGTGCGATAAAGCTAGAATGAGAGAGCCTGGATGGGGGGGAGAAGGGAAGTGAAGAGAGAGAAGCGCACATGAGCGACTCCAACCGTGAGAGAGAGATAGGGATATAGCTACAGCGCAGTGACCTACAGAGACAGATGAGTAAGTGCTGTATGTGGAGTGTTACCACCGTATCTTGTTATCAAGGATACCATTAAGATGGTCCCGTAGCCCTCGCGATCCATATCTGGATATTTCTACTTCCATGTGGAAAGATCAGCTGCGCTGAGCGAGAGAGACCGAGGCATCTGACATCAACACCATGAGGTACTCACGGAACGGAGGGAAGGAGACATGAAAGAGAGGTGTTTGAGAGCAGAAAGAGACAGGGATGACAATGATAACAAGCGGGAGATGCTGTGCGAGGAGGTGAGAGATGAGGAAAGGAGGTTTAGAATGAGGAAAGCAGTGAGAGGCGAGTGGAGGAGAGGTGTTTTCCTGAAAAGTGAAGTTGGGGGTTTGTGCCTCTGTTGAGGGACTCTACATTAACCCAGATTCTGCTTACTTCAGGCTAGTAAGTTGTTTAAATTCTGCTTTGTTTTTATATTTTGTAGTATGTTAGCCTCTTAGAGCTTCAAACTTAAATTAGTTTAGTTCTAAAACTATTTAAATTTAAATGGGACTCCTGAAACAATTCAGATTATATTTAAATGTAATCCAGATATAGTTCCGATTTTAATTTAAATGGAAATCCACAAGCAATTCAGATTTATATTTTAATCAAAACCCAAATGCAATTCAAATTAAGTTACAATTTGAGTTCACAGTTGACATTTAAATCCAGATTTATGTAAATCCAAATGTAAATGCAAAAACGAATTCAGTTCAGGTTCAGATTTATTTAAATCAAAATCACAATACAGTTCACGTTCTGTATAATGTATTTAAATCCAAATTCAGATACAATTTGAGTTCACAGTTGACATTTAAATCCAGATTTCAAATGTAAATGCAAAAATGGATTCAATTCGGATTTATATTTAAATCAAAATCAGAATACAGTTCACGTTCTGCATATTTCAATCCAAATTCAGATACAATTTGAGTTCACAGTTGACATTTAAATCCAGATTTTAAAACGGATTCAATTCAGATTTATATTTAAATCAAAATCACAATACAGTTCACGTTCTGTATATTTAAATCCAAATTCAGATACAATTTGAGTTCACAGTTGACATTTAAATCCAGATTTCAAATGTAAATGCAAAAACGGATTCATTTCAGATTTATATTTAAATCAAAATTGTAATACAATTCAAATGTACTGTATGAGTGTTTCCAAATTCAGATACAATTTGAGTTCACAGTTCACGTGTAGATCCAGATACAATTCAAACCGAAATTCAAATTCACATTTAAATCAATATTCCTAAAAATAATTCAAATTCACATTAAAATGTAGCTCCAATTCAAGTCTGAAATTACATAAAGTAGATAATTTTATTTTTTTGTATGTTAATTCTTTGCAACATACCTGTCAATACTACATAAAATTTACTACAAATCTTAATTTAATGTATGGTGAAATAAAATATTTACAAATTCAGAGTGGATTATAAAACGGATAGTTTTTTTTTTACTGAACTGAACTGTGTTTATAGAATTGTGTAAAAACACACCTTACTCTCAGTAAACTGCACATCCTCTCGCATCTTATTTTTACTTTTTTTTTTTTTTTTTGTTAATGGTAGAGTAAATGCTTCAAAAGTCTCTGTTCAAGCAGTAATAGCAGTGTTCAGTATATCCTGTTCTTTTGTATATAATCTTCGAGTAAAGCCCCTGTCTTTACAGTTCCTGTGAGGACTGGCAGTAAAAGAGATGGTCTCAGTCTTTCTCTCTCTACTGGCTATGAGCTGGGTAACCGTATATTGTGTTTCGGACAAAAGCAGCCATAAGTGTGAAATCTCTAGGAACGCAGATAAAGTGTACAGTATAATGTACGAAAGCCAAGGGAAGGGAATGAGAGAGTGTTTGAAAGTGAAATGGTTTGCAATAGTATCAGTCTTCACTTCGCTACAGGAAAAATAATAAATGTAAAGCCCTTTTGTGATTCAGGTGTCTTGTGGACCTTCTTTTATTCATCTTATGAATCTTACTCCGAATACACATGTAAGGGACAGTCATGTCAGCTGGACATTCCTCGCGCTAATTTTATCTGTGTCGTAAAATAAGAGAGACACAGATCACATAGAGTGAAAATAGAAAAACCGTAATGACTGAACGCAAGCTACCTATTAGACTCTATCATGTGCTTTATACTTTCCCAGAATCCATTAAAAATCGTGCTATGCTGTCATTCGGAGTATAATTATATTCTGTGGACCTTGACCACCCTGGTCCAATCTGCCAAATGTCAGTGTGACTTTCCATAAATATAACAGTAATGTAATAGAAATCAATTGGCTCTTCCTCTGCTGGCCGTTCTCACGGTGCTAAAGGCTCTTTCTGATCGGTACGCTAGCATGCAGAGCACCAAAGAGTGAGCGTTTCATCAAAGACATGTCTTTTCATCAATACTCTATTGGTTATGCGAAGAATAACATTATTTTACAAGCTCTGTATGATTGTTTTTAACAGGAAATGCATTTTTTGTGCTGTTTTTGTGTGAATTCTAGTGCACATGAATGAGGATGTGGATTCTGAGTGTTTTGAATAGAGGTGGAGGAGGTGTTTTTGTGGCTGTGTTAATGTCTCGGAGGGTTAAAGAGGTTTGTGATTTGTCTCCTCAGAGACTGGTGTCTGTTTTCTTCGCTCTTTCATTCCTTTCCTTCTTTTTTAAATGCTTTCCTTGAGGCACACAGCTGTATTGGCATGAAAATGCTCCCGGTATCCTCAAAACAAAGTCAACTGACATTACAGACACGCATACTACAAGTGTAATTTGTACAGATTGATATGCAGTGATCTGAGACCACTTGTGGAAACTGATTTGCATTTTTCAAATTGCATTGAATTTAATACAGATTATATAATCAGCATGACAGGGAAAAGTTGAATGCAAAATAATGTGATTATCAGAATGTTAATAATTAGTATGTCACCTTTTTGCTTTAATGGCAGCAGCACTCGACTCCACAAGTTTGTGTGAAACCAGATGTCCTTGTTCTCCAGCATGATTTGAGAAGATCCAAAGATTATAATAGACGCTTCAATAGAAGAACATCTGACCGTCATATGATCAATGTCACAAATTTACTTATATGATTAGTAACCTTGAAACAGAATCTGAAATATTTCTTAATCATTTCAGGTTGTAATTTTATTTCCAGCTTTGAATTAAATTTCTTCAATGTGAACTTTTGGAGCCCAGTGTCTTTTTAGAGATTTATGTATATAGGGATGGTTAATGAGTTATTTACCCTTTGGCATTATCAAATTAAAGGTGATAATTTGTTCTTCTCCTTCAGTGTAATTTTGGGTCCACTAACTTTTGAAAGTACAGTCTGTCATGTAGTTCTGTGTTGAAGGGTAATTAAGAAAATTAATTCAATTCTGCCATATGTGTGTCAAAGCAGCAAAGCTGTAAGTTTAGTCGGTTGCATGATTTAGTTTGAATTAGCACAGTCTGACATCTGTATGTTGTGTTTAGGATGAGAACTGGTACATGTACAAACGGTCTGGGGTGAATACATTAAACATTGTATATGCACTTAATTATGTGTTATTTCCGTGCAAAAACCTGCGTCTTGTTCACAAACCTCCCACAATCCAGTTAAATCAGGTGTTATCTCCACTGCTTAGAGTATGATTAATTTTATTGCATTTTTTTAAAATATTAAATTAGGTAGGAATGTAAAACATATTTTTGATTATATATTTGTAAGTAATTAAGTAAATCAGAATTGGATATTTTATTGTCTATGCACGTTATATAGATAGATAGATAGATAGATAGATAGATAGATAGATAGATAGACAGACAGACATACAGATAGATAGATAGATAGATAGATAGATAGATAGATAGATAGATAGATAGATAGATAGATAGATAGATGTATTTGCTGTGTAAATTTCAGCTGTGTAAATGATTTTGTGGCCACTTTGTACTAACATTACCTTTGAAAGGCAATTTCTGCCATGTAAAAACAAAAATCTTGCTTTGCTAAATCATAATTGTTATGAGAAAAGGAATTGTACTAAAAAAGTTGTTATAATTAGTTGGCATTCACAGTTGAAATTATAACAAAAATGTGAAATTATGGCCAAAAAAAAAAAAAATACATAAAACGTTATAGTTCTAACATAAATTGTTGTAATTAAAATAAAAAATAAAAAATCCAAAAAGTCAAAATTATGACAAAAAAATATATTTATGAGATTAAAATGCATTTAATATTTAGTGAAATTTATGAGATAAATAGTCATAATTATGATGTCATTATTATGACAAAATTGACTGTCATGATGACTTTGTCATATTTATGACATATCTCATCATTTAGTTTTTGTTGTAATTTTGACTTTTTATCTCATGATTATGACTTAGTATCTCATAATTGTGACTTTTTGTCATAATCGCTAAATGTAATCCTAAACTTTTATATTTAGATTGTATTAGCCATTATCTAACACTCATTCAAAGTTAATTATTAAAACAATTTAAAAACAATAATTTAATCACACTGTTAAATGTAAGCTTTATCAAATCTCAAAATATCCAACAGAATATTAAATCTCAGAATTTCAATTTTTCATTCTCTGCATTATAATGCTTAATTATAATATAATTATAATTATAATTAATAATAACTAATCAAGTTAAAAACATAATGTTTTATTTTATTTATTTTTATGGATTTGAACAAATTAGTATACAATTTTAATATCAGCCATTTACCAATTATCAACCAGAAAGTAAAAATTAATACCATAGCAGACAGAATTTCAACTTAGGTACATCACTATAATAAAGCAACTAGTTATTATATTTATATGGCGACAGCATGACTGTCAGTTCCTACTCTGTGCACCTAGATAGCAGGAACCAGAGCGTAGCAGAATGAGAAACAAGCGACATGAGCTGCTTTGGATTTCACAAAGAGGAGTATTACAATATTAAAGAGTCGCTGTGTGTGATAATTCAGTGAAAGTGATGTTCTCAGCATGGATTTGCTCTTTGACTCAAAGATGTGACATCTTCACGTTCTCCAGCTCACGCTACTCCTCTTCAACTCAGCCCGATTCCTCTGGTTATCGCTCTCTGGCTCTCCTCCGCTTGTTTATGCTCTCCAGTTCCCCCCTGGTTTGAGATTAGTCCCTGCTGTGTGCGTGGTGTGTGTATTTAGCTCATGTTGGGTAGCAGTGGGTGGGGTTTTATTTTCCAGCACAGATTAGCAGCTGAGAAGGGGATTCCATCCTATTAAATTATTCATGCTCAAGAAATGATTACAGTGCATGAAACAGCATTGTGCATCAATAAAAGCCTTACCCTAGACACTGCATGAGTGTGTGTGTGTGTGTGTGTGTGTGTGTGTGTGTGTGTGTGTGTGTGAAGATCCTAATTCACTGGGTTCAAATTAGATGGCGACCATAATATAAACTCAATGAGAGAGGCAGCTTATTCCAAGCACGATTCATCATCTCTCATTGTGAAAAGGCAATGGTTTAATTTAAGTTGAGTTGTAGGGCAGAGCTTTTTAAAATTAAACTCTCCACCGTGGACCCAAATAAGATTTTGGGGGGCAAATACACTAAACAGACACTTTGCAAGTGCAAAAACGTGTCTGATTCACTAATGTCATTACATATATCAAATCTGTACTGATGCCCATGGTTAAGTGGATTTTATTTAAAGAGTTTGTATGCATTTTCTATTTATTATAAAAGCAGGTATTTATCAAAATATTAATAAAGTAGAGCATTATAACTAGACATATATCCAGATGCTGGAATGCAAGGTATACTTTTTTTTCTAGAAAAGTAGCTCTCAGAACCAACCAAAAAATGGTAAAGTTTGCTGTGAAAATTTCAGATTTGGTGATTAAAAAGCCAAAAAATATCATGCTAAAATTATAAAATTAGTATAAATCTAGTAAATTATAACATAAAAAGTCAAAATTAGGAGAAAAGAAATTATACTAAAAAGCCATCATAAAAATGTAGAATTATAACATGTCAAAACCGAGACAAATAAATTTGAATTTCAACATAAAAAGGTATAGTTATGACATTAGCTTGAATTTAAGATAAATAGTAATAACTATAACATTAAAAGGTCTTTATTATGACAAAATTGCAAAATGTCATAATTATGACATAATTTTTTTTGTCATAATTTCAACATTTCATCTCATGACTTTGTATCTCATTTCTTTTTTTTATCTTTTATGGTGGAAACTGGCTTTTATGGTGACCTAATTTGCAGAATTTCTTCAGTAAAATAGCACTAAAACAAAATGATTAAATTTTGAATATGAAACCATACTATTGTTTAAGGTATATTTTATATATATATATATATATATATATATATATATATATATATATATATATATATACAGTATATATATATATATATATATATATATATATATATATATATATATATATATATAAGATATATTTGATAGTTATAGTTACTTAGCTACTTTCTTGTCCTAACATTCAGTGAACTTGTACATACAGTGCATTTTTGTTCTTCATTGTACGGTGTGAAAGTTTCTCCTCTGCCTCTAAGCTTGAGCGGTGATATTTATTGAGCAGAACGTGGTGGTATGGATGGTACAGTGTGTACCAAGAGGAACATTTCCACTCAGAGATTAGAGCAGAACACTAATAAATGTCAGATTATTAAGTTGGTCCAGGTGTCTGTAAAAATGTGGCATTATAGTTAAAGTGTGCATCTCATCTCTGTCATTATATCCAACTTTTCTCAGTATTTTGTCTGAATCTGAATCTTGTTTTCCACAAATAGTACCAGAAACAGTAGCAGGAGTTTTAGACCATGCAGCCAGTGGCACTTCAGCATATTCACCATTTTTTGGACTTTGTTAGCTGACTCCTTATGTTGAGTTTATCTTTGCGTCCAGGTCATGCTGTAGCCTACATTTCATGTAATATTTTGAGTGCAAGAGAAGCTGCATATTTATATATAGGCCTAACTTACGGCTATAACAATTAAGGTCATTAATAATTTACCATAAATAAGATCTCTCTGGCTAAACCACATGCTGATACAACCTCTATCTTAACCTGAAATGCTAAAATTTCCTGGGACTGAACTTCTCAGCCTCATTTTCAATTTGAAACTAAACAAAACGTAATCATTTTCCTTACAGGTGCCACAAGGTGAAGTCAGTATAGTGTGAGCGGGAGCCCTGAGATGGCGACACAGGGGCTGGGGGCCCGGCTCTTGGTGCTGCTGGCCGTGTTGGCGGTGGCTCACGCCTCCATCTTCCTGTCCAATCAGAGACTGAAACCTCGGTTCCAGCGAGACCGGCGCAACATCCGCCCCAACATCATCCTCATCCTCACCGATGACCAGGACATTGAATTGGGTGAGTGGAAAGAGAATACTTAGATACCTTTAAAATAATTTATGACAAGCCACCTCAAAGAAATTCAGCATCCTTGGGTTTTTGGAGACCCAAAAATAAAACAGTCCATACAGTGATTTTAAAATGTTTCAGGGATGTTGTTAGGCACAGCATGCACTGGAATGCCTAAAACTCCCTCAACCATGATGAAATGCAACCGCAATATGATAAAAGATACCAGTTTTCAAGACTATCAGATCATCCACTGATTCCAATGAGAGTTTATCCAATCAGATTTTAAAGTCAGATTATTTAAATATACACTACTTTTCAAAAAATTGGGGTGAGTAATATTTTGTTATACTTTTGTAATGCTTTTATTCAGCAAGGATGCATTAAATAGATCAAAAGTGACAGTACAGACATTCGTAATGTTACAAGTAAATGCTATTCTTTTGAAATTTTATTCATAATAAGAAATGTTTCTTGAGCAGCAAATCATCATATTAGAATAATTTCTGAAGGATCATGTGACACTGAAGACTGGAGTTATGATGTTGAAAATTCAGCTTTGCATCACAGGAATAAATTACATTTTAAAATGTATTGAAATAGAAAACAGTTATTTTAAATTGTAATAATATTACACAATATTAGTGTTTTTTTAATTAAATTTTTGATCTGGATAAATGCAGCTTAAAAGACTTCTTTCAAAAACATTTAAAAAGGTAGTGTACGGTAGTGTATTTCTACTCCTTTAGTTAATTCAATGTATTTAACCAGTATAACCTGAGCTAACCACTTGTAAAAAAAAAAAAACAAAAAAAAAATGAAATTCACAGTCACATGTCCTTTGCTCCTAAAACAAAGCAGTTCTTTAGAATCTCTAATGGTTTTAGCAAATAAGATCTCTCAGTCTAAAAGGGTTAGAGGTACAAGATGGAACTAATGCTGAAAGAGCCTTTGCTTGTGTTGAATGTGTTTGTGTGTGAGAGAGCTCATTTATTTTTTACAGGCTGTCTCTATGTGGTGAAAAAGAGACATCTTGGGCTTTGTCAGAGCGGAAGACAATGATTCAATTAGGAAGGAAAGTCCCCACTCCTCTCAGTACTGGACAGTGTTCATTTTATATGCAGACACACACATGCGTGTGTAAGCTCTGTAATTATGGATGTGGCAGAGAGATGACTGTCTATGTCTCATCTCGTTTCCTCTCGAGTGCTTGTCTGGGTGAATGCTGATTTATACAGTATTGTCCATCCATACTGACTTTTGTGTGTAAAGTGCACAGAGTATTTTTGCAGTGTATTTGTACGTGCTGACCTTTCTGCATGAATCTGTAGAGGTGTGGTGATGCTGTCTGAAAAGGCCAAAGTGAACTAGACTTCCTGTCTCCGATCATATCAATTGAGCCAGTCAGAGTGTAGGTTGTGTGGGTTCACTTAGCTTTGTTCCCATAATTTATTTAAGAAAAAATAAATAAATGGGCATTTTTATAACTGGAAAATTGTAAATTGCAAATTTGGCTTTCTGCAGTCTCTTATGCTCACCAAGGCTATATTTATTTGATCAAAAATACAGTAAAAACAGTAATTTATTACAAAGCTGAATTTTCAGCATCATTACTCTAGTCTTCATTGTCACATGATTCTTCAGAAATCATTATAATATGCTGATTTGCTGCTCAAGAAACATATCATCAGTGTTGAAAACAGTTGTGCTGCTTATTTTTATTTTTTTGGTGGAAACTGTAATTTTGTTAAATACCATTGTAATTTAAAATAACTCTTTTCTATTTTAAAATATTAGGCTTCTTTGATAAATAGAATGTTCAAAAGATCAGCATTCATTCAAAATAGAATTTCCTTTACACCTTTGATTTAATGCATCCTTGCTAAATTAAACAAATAAATAAATCTTACTGACTCCAAACATGGTAGTGTAAAAACAATAGAAGTTCATGGTTTGTCCTCATTTACATATAAATAAACGTCTGTGTGTTTATTTGAGCAAGACCAGGTCGAATAAAAGCTGAGGAAAAGTGAAAACAAAGGGGTTTTGAAAAGTATGTACTGTAATTGAGACTTTTAATAAATAGTGTGTGACTTGTGAATATAAAGCCTGTATCATATATCTCTAAACAAACATATTCATGTGCGCACACACACATGCTGCTGGTGTCACATGAATTCCCAGGTTGCAAACAACCAATACATTTCCTCTTAAAGGCTGGGATGTCACAAACAGAGAATAAATGAAAGAACTGATATCTTTATTCCGTCGATGTCTAGTGTTGTGTAGAGGAAGAGAAAAAGTAGAAGTCAGTTCTCTTTGACGCAGAGCAATCGTTAGAGCAGACTTTATGTCACCTTGAGTAATATATGATAGATCTTCTTTCACTCTCTCTCTCATCCAGGCTCCATGCAGGTCATGAATAAGACCCGGCGAATCATGGAACAGGGTGGAACGCACTTCTCTAACGCGTTTGTCACCACGCCCATGTGCTGTCCATCACGCTCCTCAATGCTGACGGGGAAGTACGCCCACAACCACAACACCTATACCAACAACGAGAACTGCTCTTCGCCCTCCTGGCAGGCCCAACATGAGCCACGCACTTTTGGAGTTTACCTAAACAGCACTGGCTACAGGACAGGTGGAGATCATTCACAAACACACTGAAACGATTACTTGGTTAAATTACTGTGTCATTGTTGCATGATATAGAGTAAAGTAGAGTGGAGTGCAGTAGTGTAGAGTGCAGTAGAGCTATGGGTTTATCAAAGAATAGTGTAGAATAAAACAGAGTAGAGTAAATAAGGAGAATAGCCTAGAGATGAGTAGAGTAGATTAAAGTACAGAAGCACAGACTGTACAGCAGAGTTGAGTAGACTAGAGGAAAATAGCCCAGAAATAAGTAGAAAATTGTAGACTAAAGTAGAGGAATATTGACTGAAGAAGAGTAAAATAGAGTTTAGAAGAGTAGACTAAAGTAAAGGAAAATAGTCCAGAAATGAGTAGAATAATGTAGACTGAAGTAGAGTAGCATCGACTGAAGTAGAGTAGAATAGAGTTAAGTAGACTATATTAAAGAAAAGGTGAAGAGCCTTCAGATGTGTAGACAATAGTATAATGTAGAGTAGAATAAATTAAAGTAGCTTATACTAACAGAGCAGAATATAATAACATAGACTTGAGAAAAGTTTATTAAAGCAGGGGACTAGACAAAAATAGTGTAGAATAAAATTGAGTTGAGTAGACTATACTAAAGTAAAGTTGAATAGTCTAGAGATTAGTAAAATAATGTAGACTAGATTGAAGTAGAGTAGCCTATACTAAAGTAGAGTAGAATAGAGTTAAGTGGAGTAGAATAAAGTAGAATAATGTAGACTAGATTGAAGTAGAGTAGCATATACTGGAGTAGAGTAGAGCTGAGTAGACTAGAATGAAGGAAAAGACAAGAGCTTAATGATCAATAGAATAATGTAGAATAGATTAAAGTAGAGTAGCATATACTAAAGTAGAGTAGAATAGAGTTGAGTAGACTAGACTAAAGTGAAGGAGAATTGCCTCAAGATGCATAGACTAGTGTATAAAAATGTAGAATAGATTATAATAAAATCAATTTAAATAGCTTCTACAAAAATAGAGCAGAATAGAGTGACAAAGACTTGAGAAAAGTTAATTAATGCAGAGTAGACCAGACTAAAATAAAGTAGAATAAAATAGACTTGACTAAAATAGAGGAGAATATAATACAGATTAGTAGGCTAGAGTAGAACAATGTGGAGTAGATTAAAGTACACTACCATAGTCTAGAGTAGAATAAAGAATAGTAGAATACATTTGAGTAGTGTATACTAAAATAGAGTAGAATAGAGTACCGTAGACTAAAGCAGAGTGGAATGAAATAGAGTAGCCTAGAGTAGAGTAGTGCAGCAAAGTTGAGTATTTTACCGTTATAGCGTAAACTTCATTGTTGGACTAAATTAGAGCCTAATCAGAGTGTAGCAGCCGTGGCTCTAAAATCACACTTTCATATCCTCATAGCCTTTGATGATTTCCATCTGAAAAACTCGGGAATAGACACCAAAGCATTATGACGCATAACTCTTCCTTACAATAACAACCTGACATGAATGTAAAATTCATTTTATAGATTGAGCTCTCATTCATTTGTGAGCTGTTTCATCAGTCAGAGTTATGTCTGTTGGGTTTTTCACACACTCTCACCAGAGATTCAGTGTGACAGGCCCCCAGGTCACACACACACTGTCAAACACACTCTCACAGACTCTTGCACGAACATTGACGTAATCTGTCTTCAACAGATGATTTTCATTAAACTAAAAACCTTTGGGCTGTTATAGATGGCTTTGTGTATTTGTGTAAATGTGTGTGATGTTTTCTGTTTGTGACATAGAAAACTACCATGTGCATGTAAACATAGCATGACCAGCTGTGAATGTTGCGCCTGCACACACACACCTGGCAGTGAGTCAGGCTTTTAGTGGTAACAGTGATCCATTAGAGCACACTTCCTCTAGGAGAGAGACCAACATCATCTCTAATGTAACATTTCCAACACAAATATTCATCCATCTTCACGTAGCTCCGTCTTCTATTTCTCTACATGCAGGTTCTGTCTATATGCCCACTGTATTTTAAATGTGCAATGTATTTTTAGTATAAAAAGTTTACACTACTTTATTGTACTCTACAGAGTACTGCACTGCTCAATTCTACTCTTCTAGACTATTTATCATACCTACTGTCTATGCTGCTCTTCCTTACTCTGATATTCTCCATATTCTATTCTGTTCTATTCTGTTCTGTACTGTTCTACTCTGTTTTGCCATACTCTTCGTCATTCTGTTCATCTCTACTCAACTATACCAATACACAGTTCTACTCTACTCTGTTCTACTTTGCTAAGCTCTATTCTGTTCTACTCTATGCTGTTCTACAATAATTTATTCTACTCTGCTGTACTCTACCATACCTTACCGTACTTCTACTCTACCATATTCTCCTCTGTTTTACTTTATTGTTTTACTTTAATCTATTGAACAATTTTCAACTCTACTCTGTTGTACTGTTTTTCTGCTCTACCTCATTCTATTCTTCTGTGGTCTTTTCTGTTCTGCTCTATTCAACTGTACAATATGATTTTCTATTTGTATGTTTTACATACTATTTTATACTAACATACTAAAATACTTTATTCTACTATACTCTACTTTGTTGCTCTACTCAACTTTACCACAACTTTACTTCTACTCTGTTATACGCTGTTTTTTCTGTTGTACTATACTCTATTGAACTCCATTCTATTCTATTATGTTCTGCTATACTCACCTCTACCTCACTGTACTCTTTTATACTCTACTGTGCTTTACTCTGTTTTGTTCAATTCTACTCCTTTACCATGCACTGTTCTACTCTACCATTCTCTTCTCTATGCTGTTTTACTCTATTCTGTTGCACTTTGCTCTATTGAACTCTCTTCTGTTCTACTCTACTCAACTGTAGTATACACTTTTCTGCTCTTCTGTTCTATTCTACATATACTGTTTTACTCAATTCAACTCTATCATGTTATACTCTACTCAACTTTATTCTACTTTTCTGTACTCTGTTGTACCGTCACCTACTATTCTTCACTCTGCTCAATTCTGCTCTCTATTCTACTCTGGTGTACTCAACACTGCTCTGTTTTACTCTACTCTATTTCTTTTTTGTCTATTCTCTACTCTACCATACTCTACTCTGCTGTATTTTATTATACTGTTCTGTGCTCTACTTTGCTCTCCTCTACACTCTATTTTTGTATGATAACTATACCCTTTTGTGTTTGTGTTTTCTCAGCATTCTTTGGGAAGTATCTGAATGAGTATAATGGTACTTACGTTCCTCCGGGCTGGAAGGAGTGGGTCGCCATGGTGAAGAATTCCCGCTTCTACAACTACACTCTGTGCAGGAATGGTGTCCGAGAGAAACACGGATTTGAATACTCAAAGGTGTGTGTGCAAGGTGGCCAATCATGTGGAACCTCGTCTTTTCAAATTGCATCACCTTTCTTCATTTCTTGTCATGTCTTCATCCATTCTGGAACAGTTTGATTGATAGTCTTGTTAGACTGATGTATAACAAAGTCAGTCTCTCACTCGCTTTCTCTCACTGGTTCTCTCTCAATGTTCAGTGCCTTTTGTCAGGGTTTATCAGCCTCATCTAAGTGGCTCAGAAAAGTTTGCTTCTGAGTGGGGTATATGTGTGTGCATGGTAAACTTTTGAATTACTGAGACTGAAATATTTTAATTTAGTAGATTAATGATCAGATCTTTGTACCTCCTGTAGGACTACCTGACAGATCTCATAACCAATGACAGCATCAGTTACTTCCGCATGTCAAAGAAGATCTACCCTCACCGACCCATCATGATGGTGATCAGTCACGCCGCCCCTCATGGCCCGGAGGACGCGGCCCCCCAGTACTCCACTGCCTTCCCCAACGCTTCACAGCACATGTGAGTCCAAACCTCCATTGCATGACACGCAATTTAAAAAGCTGAAAAACTGATGAATTTCAGAATGACTTAGTACTGGTATTTGCTTTGTCTCTTTTTCATTTTTATGGAAACATGAACTCCACCAGTGTGTGTAAAAACTGATTAATAATATGGGATGATCCAAAAAGCACCTTAAGCTTCAATAGGAGAACATCTGACTGCCTGTAAAAACATGATGTAGCGTATTGAGACCAAACTTGTTGCGTTATAATAACCAGGACCTGAGATTACCTGCACAGTTTCTGCACAGCGCTATCTAGTTGTTTTGGAGACATAAAAAAATGGCTTTTTTGCTTATAATTTCTGAGCAGATTGACCAAAAATCACAAGACTGGTAACTGGTATTCAAGAAAATGAAACCATATTTAAATGCATAAAATAACTCATTTTACATTCTGGCAAATGAGCTGTTGACTTCCGCCTTTTTTCACATTCTTGCACATGTGAAAATTTAGGTATGATAGAACTGTTGCAATTAATTTATTTTGATAACTAATAGAATGTTAAATATTTACTGTTTCCTTTTTTAGAGTTCATCGATTAGCCTATATCAAATTCAGTCAAGGTTGACTAAACTTTGAACTATGTAGTTATGTCTCATCCATGAGTATGCAGTGATGGAGAACAAGCTTTTGGGGGTGTTACAAACCAGAACCAAGCTGACAGAGCAATAAAGCTATAGTGAGCCCCTTTATTAAAATACCTGGAGGTAAGGAAAATTACAAAAATTGTCATATTCACTCGATCTAGTTCACAACTATCTTAATTACAATTAAGTACAAATAAATTGTATTCAGTTGTGTTTTAGACACTAAAACACTTTATAGTCAAACACATATTGAAATAATGAATATTTCTGTGCTATACCAGACTGAAACTATCCTGGCTCCACCCCTGTTTAGATTCAGTAAACATACTGAGTTGAACTATACCCAATTTTCTCATGTCGACAATTTTCTCATGTCGGCCATTTTGAATATTGTCGTGAAATGTTATATTTTATGAATATGTTGGCGTATCATTACAAAACTCGGTATGTGTCTTAAGGTACTCAAAACTTATCAGGGCAGCGCCACTTTGTGTTTTAAAAATTAAAAGGAAATAGAAAAGAAATGTTATTAGCTTTTAATTATAGTCTAATTATTGCTTATTGTCATGAGACTGGTCATGCTGAGAACATCAATACTAATTATGCCATAATCAGCCATACTTTCTGTTCGCGATTTAGATTTTCTTCGAAAACCTACTTTTTCAAACTCCTCCTAGATCATTGGTCTGATTTTCACCAAATTCTACTCAGGTCATGCTGGCAAAAAGTTATGGATTTTGTTTCAATAGACAAAATGAACACATAAACGAATTTGCTGGCACGATACCAAACTACATCTGAGGCTGTATCTCTGCAAAGCTTTGACGTATTGACACCAAACTTTGTGTGTGTCATTGTCATCTCACATTGAAAACACCACATCAATTTAGTAACAGCCCACCTATTGTTCAAAGTGACAAACCATTAAATCCTATTGCATATTACTACATTTTGAATAAAATCATCTTAAATTGGCTTCAATTTCTCATTGCTGCAGTTGGTCTGATGCTCTCTGCCTTGCTTGCTTCTGTAGTGCTTGGTTTCTTAATTGCTGCTTGCAGTTATATTCAATATTATTTTTTATATTTCTGTATTGTACATTTTTCATAATTTTTGCATTTAATTTTAAGGTTAAGCTCAGAAAAAAATAAAATAAAATTCATTGAGGTCTCAGACTTTTGGACTCCATTGTGCATACACAAAAACATAAAAAGGGTCAGTGGTAGTGGAGCTGTACAGGAAGAGAGCAGAGAAACAGCTGGAAATCATGGATAACACTGTGAATAGAAATCTTACTGCACTTTTCTCTATTTCTGTCACTCAAGTGCTATTCGATAGAGATGTTATAATGGAAACAGTCCTCTTCGGTTCACATTAATGTACCCACAGACACACACACACTTGTTTTTCTCTGCTGGTTTCTCCTGCTCTCTTGCTAATTGGCCACCAGCTGGTACCAGACCTTTTTTTCAATGTCTCTTTCTCTCCCTTTGTTCATCTCATCTCTCCATTTCTGTCACTCCAGCAGATAAATCCTCCTGTCTCTGTCTATGCTTTTCCCAGGGTCTGTAATCCTCCTGCCATTCTTCACACACACACAATCACACACATCCCGAGTACATGCATGATGATGAAAAGCATATTTGTACACACTCACATAGTCTAGGTTAAATCCTGTCTACACGTGATGCAGTTGTTTTTAGGTAGCTGGATTTGCTAAATCTCTAGGACCCCACTCTCACTCTCTGTGTACACCAAGTAATCTCAAAATCTCATTTTATAGTTCTCCATGTCTACTGTTGTGCCCGGTAACCTCATAAATTCAGCCTCTGGATACAATCCCTGGGCAGAGGTCGGACTCATGAAAATCTGCTCAAGAATGTAGTTAAAAATTAAATAAACGTGAAATTTATATAATTTACATTTCTTAAAATAAATTTGTAAACTTGTAAAAATGTTTAAAGTACAATTCAAAAAAAAAAAAACTTTTCTGTGGAATAAACATGCGAATGGCATATGAAAATATACTCTTCTCCTTTAATTTCTGTGGCAGTAACGAATCAAGAGCAAGAAGTTACCTTCAAATTTCAGTTATAATAAACCAGATGTTATTATTCAGCAAGTTCTAAACATTAACAGTTAACTACAGTAAACTTCCTTGCTCAGTACATGAACCTGAAAGAGAGAACTGACCACATACTTACAATGCACAATAAATTGCATACTGACATATTTCAAAAATATAAAACAACACATACTGTAAAAAACAAACTTGAAGATTTACATTAATGTACTTGTATAGAATATATTTCATGCCCCAGATACATCCGACAGCACACACACAGATATATTATCTAGTTAACACACCACAAATGAGCAAACAAAAAGCCTCTAATGTACTAAATTCTCTCTCTGTCTGTCTCTCTCACAGATTTGATTTGCTTTCAGGACATTGTGTCTCTAAGCACAAAACCACACGACCATGAGCTCCCATTTCTCTCGTATTCAAGCAAGAAAAAGAGAGGGAGAGAGCAAAGAGATACAGTACTGTCAAAAATGAGTATTACTGTCTTTCCTGAAATATTGAGGCGTCAGGAATGAAATCAGACAGAATGTTCACAAACGTCCACATTCGCTTTCTCAAGCTATTTGATGAGGGAGAAACCCAAAATAGATGAATAGATATCCATTTTTTGATTAGTAAATGGGAAGCTCTTCAAACAGTGTGTGTGTGTGTGTGTGTGTGTGTGTGTGTGCGTGCGATAAGCTTTCTGTTGTAGTTTAACTTGCGTTTGATTCACCATTAGAGTGGATATAAACCAGGAGATGCAAACCTGCCCACTTTATGACTCACATAAACATCCATCATCCCTTCAAAGTAACTGCTCGAGTCAGAGAGTCTGGAATTTAATGTGCTTTTATTATTTTTCTGATGTCATCTCGCTTTCACCAATAAAAAACAAACAGCCTTGCTCCTGTTTTGCTCGTCCAGTCTCTTTTTGCACACAAACTCTTCATAAAACATGTTTTATGATTCACATCCACCTCTATAACATCGCCACCTGTCTGATTGTACCTATATCACAAAGAAATATGTCACTTTTTTACCCCTGTAACCATAAAAAATGGCCATGCTCCACACATGCATTCAAATGCATGTATCATTCTCCTGCTGTCAGGGGAGAATGCCCCAGAATTCCTCTCTTAACATCCCATGAAAAATTCCCGGGACCGCCCTCATTTTCTCCGTTCAGTCCGTTGCAACCACCCTCCACCGTCCATAATGGCCTCCCGCTAGTCCTGTACTTCTCTGCTCCTTGCCCTCGTACAGTGCTGTATGTAATTAACCCCTCGTTGCCCCTCAGACTGGCGCAAGGCCACTGCAGAGATATTGTCCAAATCCTCATGCACAGAGAGCGTATATTATTCAGTGGGAAAATCCCCCTGTTCTCATCGCCGCGTGATCCCACTGCACCTGTTTCAATAATGAAAATATGATCAGAAACGAACAAGAGAGGGAGAAAGAGCGTTTTGAGAGGATTAAAAGGATTATATGTAGACCAATAAAGAAGATGAAACTAGAGAGAGAGAGAGAGAGAATATGCTGTTTACTGTCTACATAGGCAGTTGCCTTCTGAGGCCATATTCTAACCGTGATGGAATCTCATGTGACTTATTTGGAGCACTCTATATAGGCAGCAGCTGTATAGCAAGTAGCATTCCTCACGTCAAGCACACCAGAGACTCAATTAACAATTAATTCTAGTCTGGTAGTCTAATAAGAAATACAGAGCATACAATCAAATATTAGGTTAAATGATGTTGTTACATGTTGATCTGTTTTAGTTGTGTTTTGCCATTTCTTCCGTTGACCTTAGTTTCCTTAGTTGCTTAATTAATACTTAATCCTTCGTTGTGCGCTTCATTAGCAAGCACCAACGTAACAGAATAGCAGACCCTCAAAGTGAGTAAATATTAGCGGTGTTTTTCTTTCTATTTATTTATTTATTTTTCGCTCCTCTCCCGGAATGGATTTGCCCGCCGTCCAACTCCTGTGCCTGGAGCAGATGGACCGTTTGCTGGAGGACCATACCAGGGACTTTCTCGATCTGGCGTGCCTTACCCACTTCCCGGACCGCTCGCTCTGTGTTTTCTACATATCCAGCCTGAGCGAGCGGTGTAAGGCACGCCTGCCAGCGAACGGTCCCAAAGAGGATTTCGCCGCTTTCGTGGAGTGGGTGCTGGAGAACAACGGATCTCCACTCACCGTCTGCCCCCTCAGAGGTGGACATCTCCAGCCCCACTTACATACCAGAGACCAGTCAGCCGTCATCCTGCTGCATGGAGCTACTGCCTGAGCCCACTGCAGATGGAGAGCCGGAGCCCGCCGCGACTGAGCCGATCATTGCCACGGAGCCTGAGCCGCAATCATTGTCTGACCAAGTGCGCGAGCCAGCAACATCGCTCATCCCCGAGGGAGTTTTGGTAGTGTTTGAGGGCTTGAAGGGAAGCCCCGCCCACACTCCCGCGACTGAGGGTGAGCTGCGTCTGGTTTCTGGGAACCATATTGAGGAACTAATGGACATCTTTGAAATGGACCTTATAGACTGGTTTGGGGAGGCATTACCCAGTGCTCCTGAGTCTCCTGCGTCTCCGCTGGTTCCGTCCAGCTCTGAATGTCCTGCGTCTCCGCTGGTTCCGCCCAGCTCAAGTCCTCCTGTGTTCCCTCCCAGCCTCCCTCTCCCGCCTCCTCTCAAACCAGCCAGTTCCTCAGTTCCATCTCCGCTGGTGCCTGTCAGTCCCTCAGTTCACCCTCAGTCTGCACCAGCTGGGCGCTCTGATCCATTGCCTCGGGACTTCCAGCCTCCAGCTCTGCCAAGGCGTGAGGATCCCCTGTCTCCACCTCCAGCCTCTGAGCCCTGGACTCCATCTCCATCGGCTCCACCTTGGCTCATAGCTCCCTTGTCTCCACCGTGGCCCATCCTCCCACCAGCTCCACCGGGCTCCCTCATCCCTCCAGCTCCGCCTTGGTCAGTCGTCGACCATCCGCCGCCTCGGGACTCCACTCCTCTGGCTTTGCCTCGTCACTCCGCCCCTCCGGCTCTGTCAGACTCCTCCTTCCCTTCAGCTTCACCTTCGTCCTCCTTCACTCCGGCTCCGCCATGGCATTCCGGATCCCCGCCTCCGCCTCAGTCGCCTGAGCCGCTGGCTCCGCCTAGGCCCTCCGGATCCTCAATGTCACCCTGGCTCTCCGTCTGCTCAGCTCCATCCTGGGCTCCTCATTCACCGACTCAGTCTCCGTCAGTCAGCCCCCTGGTGTCGATGGTTCCATCTCCACCATGGCTCCTCCCGCCGTCGACTCCACCGTGGGCCGCTATCCTGGCTGGCCTCTGGATTTCCACCTGGCTCCTCCTGCTCCGGGCTCCTCCCACCCTCCACTCCCCCATGGACTTCTGTTTTGGACTCTTTTTGTTTTTATCCCTTCCCTATTGCCTGCCCTTCACCTGCTCCACGCCCACCTCCTGAACCCCCACCCTCCCTCCTCTGTTAGACTGCTTTGGTCGGCGCGGGGACGCGCCGTTCTGGGAGGGGGCGAAATGTTACATGTTGATCTGTTTTAGTTGTGTTTTGCCATGTCTTCCGTTGACCTAGTTTTCCTTGGTTGCCCAAATTAGTTAATTAGCTCCACACCTGTTTCTGTTTCTCCATTATTACATTCAGTACTTAAAGCCTGTGTTCTCACCAAGTCCTTTGTCTGCTATTAGTTCGAGTCATGTGTTTGCTACCCCTCGCTCATGGATTTTCTCTGTTTGACTTTTCATTAAAAGACTTTATTTTTTATAATCCTTCGTGCGCTTCATTAGCAAGCACCAACGTAACAGATGTGTAATAAATATTTTTTATTCAGCACTTTTCTGTATTATATAAAATATTTATAATTACTCCTTGTACTGTTAAATCCACTTGAGTTTTACATTAGCTTGTTGATAAGCTAATGTCTAGATAGTCTAATAAACTTAAAAATGCATAGGATACAAATATTTTGTGAAACAGTGTGCATCAGATTAGAACAATTTTTACTCAACACTTTTCTGTATTGACTATTACTCGACTTTTCTATTTGCAGTCAAATCCAGTCTGACATAAGCTAAGCTAATGTCTTGATAGCATAAGCTTAAAAATACAGAGGACTTAAATATTGCACAGAAGTGTGTTGTCCCTTACAAAAATGAACCATGGTTTTACTACAAATAAAACCAAAAATACATGGTTACTATTTAAACCATGGTAATCACAAATTAACCATGGTTTTACTACACTAACCATAATTTAACCATGATATTTGTAGTAAAACTGTGGTTATACAAATGGTAATCAATACGCAAGCATGGTTACTATACTTTTACTATAATAAAACCATGGTTAATTTTTGTAAGGCTTTTACATAAGCATGTTGCTAAGCTAATGTCTTGATAGTCTAATAAGCTTATAATAATACATAGAATACAAATATTTTGTGAAATAGAGATATGAATCAAATTAGAACAATTTTTACTCAACACTTTTCTGTATTGAATACTATATTTATAATCGACTTTTCTGTTTACAGTCAATTCCACTTGAGTCTAACATTAGCATGTTGCTAAGCTAATGCCTTGCCTAATAAGCTTAAAAATACACAGCACTTAAATTCAGCACAGAAGTGTGTTGTCCCTTACAAAACATAACCATGGTTTTGCTGCATGGTATCTGGTTTAATCATGGTATTTGTAGTAAAACTGTGGTTATATAAAAGGTAATCAACATGCCAAAAATAAAAAAAAATAAAAAAACATTACCACACTTTTACAATAATAAAACCATGGTTAATTTCCATAAAGGGTGACTCAGATTAGAACTATATTACTCAAAATTTTCTGTATTGAATAAAATATTTATCAACTATTCTGTTTACTGGGTTCTGTTTATCTTGAACGAGTGCAGTGCAGAAACACTATTGACAGAACAAACCCGAGCAATCGGGAAAGGAAGTGAATAAAAAGGATAAAGAAATCAGCTGTGATTTTGACTGTAATCCGTGTGTTTTGGTAAAACGCAGAAAAGGCCTTTTTTTTAATTTTTTAATTTTTTTTTTTTTTTTTGCCTATTTTAACACATTTGACCACATAACCATCTACACAACAAAATCAATCAGATTAATGTGTTTTCAGCTCTGGAAGTGGTCCAAAGTGGATAAGCTCAAAACGTTTTAGACCCTGTTTACGGTTGACTGGATCGAAAAAACGCTTCTTATTAGGTGAAAACGTGACCAGAGCGACAATGAATGAAGCATCATGTTCGTGAAATACATTAATTTTATAAAATGCAGGAAAAACAATCAATATAATCGATAGAAAAGGTCAATGAATGAATCATTAAATGAATCTCAATGAATCTTTTTTGTAAAATCGTTCAAATTTCAGATGAATCAAAATCCCCACTACTATTTCTTAGCATTTGGAACAGCAGTAGGGAAATATTGATTAAAATATGTCATATTTTGTTTCCTTAAAATATGTCTAAGAAGACAGCACACTTTTTAATCAGAGCTATTGTATATACACAAAAAAGGAAAAGAAACAAGTGTCAAAGGAGCAGCAGTACACATTTTTTCAGGGACTAAAGAAATAGATAAACTAAACAGAGACAGAGATTTACATAGTCCCTTGTTGTTGCTAAGTTGCTATCAGTTTAAATATACGGCTCCCTCAAAACAAGGCCAGGCAGCAGGCAGATAAGTGCGATGATGCTCACATTGATTTGTCTGTAGAAGGACTTTAAGTAATGGCTGTAAACAACAGAGCTGGGGGCTTTTAATCACAGCTGTAAAGGCATGGAGTGTAAGTGCTGTTTGTTTCTAATAGGCCTCTCACGCCTGTCACAGGAGCGAGGAGGAGGAGCTACAAACACTTCTCTCTCTTTTTATCCCTGAATAATGGTTGAACAACCATTACATTCACAGAATGTCAGTCTGTCAGTCAGCGCCTAAGAAACCATGAGACTGTAAAATTGCAATGTGTCATTTTTGAGGAGATGGGAGAGAAAGCACACAGTCGATTGCTGTCATTTGTAATTCTGACCATGCAAACACACACACACACACACACACACACACACAGACGCACCTTCACACATTCACGCAGACACATCCCAGCTGTCAAAATGTGTCTTGTGTGCTTTCCTCCGACATCAGCAGAACAAAGTCAACAAACAGTGTCTCGAGACGCTCTGAAAACTCTCTCGATTTCCCTCAGTCATGCTTCAGCAGGTCCACTGACGGTGACTCTTTTCTTCTCCATTCAGAACGCCCAGTTATAACTACGCCCCTAATCCAGACAAACACTGGATTATGCGCTACACCGGCCCCATGAAGCCCATTCACATGGAGTTCACCAACATGCTGCAGCGCAAGAGACTGCAAACGCTGCTGTCTGTGGATGATAGTGTGGAGAAGGTACATCAGTGTTATACAAATTACATGAATTACATATAATATAAATAGAATGCAATTTTTAAAATAATATATATAAAGCATTCCTAACCAGTCTTAGCATTTTTAGATTGATAAGGAAAAGTTTTATTATATATATATATATATATATATATATGTGTGTATATATATATATATATATATATATATATATATATATATATATATATATATATATATATATGTATGTATATATGTATATGTTATAGTTTATATTTTATTTTATTTTACTGGTGGTACTGAATAATTCTAACACTTTTCTACATTTTCTAACACTTTAAGGCACTTTAAACAATAAAGTACTATGGTACATGATATTGCAATCATTGTTATTTTAGTATTAATTATGTTTTGTTATGGTATTTACAGTATTAATCTTCTGAATAAGCTTTTATTTTAAAATTTTCAGTTTAAAGTTTTAGTTGTTGTTTTTTTATCATTATATTAGTTTATTGTTTTTATCTTTTAAAATATTTTTTTTTATTTTTTAAATACTGTAATTTATTTATTTTTAATTGTCTATTTTTATTTCAGTTTTAGTTTTTATAATTTTAGTACTAATTTATTTTATTTCAGTTAGTTGCCAAGGCAATATTTCTGTTTTTCATTTTAGTTTTTCATCTAATATTTTATATTTTATTTCAGCTTAATTTCAATTAACAAAATTTTTTTTAATTGTTTTAGTGAACAGTAACAACACTGAGTGCAGTGGTCCATTTCACATTAATTCATTAATTCATTCATTCTTTCATTCATTCATTCATTCATGTAAGTAAATGTACAGTTTTTGCCTAAGAAAATGAAATTGCATCAAACCAGGGCAGCACATATAACATTCATATTCTCTTGTCTTCACACTAAAAAGTCCCATGATGCTTTTGTCTTGTTTTTCTCCAGCATTTTTGTTTGACTGCAACCACAAAAAAGCTATTGTTCCTTATAATTTATTCTACCATTCTTATGCTCCTTCTATCTGAATACAGATATACAACATGTTGGTGGACACTGGGGAGCTGGACAACACATATGTGATCTACACGGCTGACCACGGATACCACATCGGTCAGTTCGGACTGGTCAAGGGGAAATCCATGCCCTACGAGTTTGACATCAGAGTTCCCTTTTACATCCGAGGCCCAAATGTGGAGGCAGGAGGCATGTGAGTGTGTATCCAATGACGCCATCCAAGAGACAAGCCAAAGACAACCCTCAAAAAAAAAAAAACATAGTGGTTTTAGATGGTATAGTAAGTACCATGATAAGTCAATATTTATATTTATTCATTTATTTATTTATATAAATACAAAATTTTTATAAAATATAATGTCTCATTGCAATGCATTGCAAAATTAAAGCTCTTAAAATATTATTTCCCGAAAAAGTATATATTTAGTATCATATATAATTAGATCATTTAATATGACATTTATGTCTATAGGAATTCATCTTTGTTTAATGGTTTTTGTACAGAGGCCAGAGTTACTCTTAAATTAGGTCTAAACTTGATTTATGGGGTTTTAATGACTTTCCAATGTCCTGCCATATAAAAAGAGAGAATGAAACAAGCACATGTTGCAGGCCATATTTGAACCTGCATCCCCACGGGAGCACCAGACCAGAGCTCTCTCTTTCTCTCGTCAGCATTTAATATCATTAGTCACTAGTCTGGTTTACCACTGCTGTGTGATCTGGCTTCTCTCTTTCTCAGAAAAGCTGATTAACAGCAGTAAAGACCACTCATGTGAAGACCACAAGACTTTTTACTGTGAAAGAAAGCCACAGAAAAGAGGATAAAGAGTTTGGCTGGAGACTCAGGGTGAGAAAGGCACAGCTGGGGTCAGTTCAACATCAGATGAGCCTTCAGGCAATAAAAAGAGAGAGAGAGATGAGCCTAATTTACTTTTTGAAAACTGACCGGATGTGAATGGATTAATCTCCACTGAGTTTCAGTCCACTGACTTCGCAGGATTTGAAATGGTCAGTTAAAATTGACACATCAGTTTTGAATATTTTTTTTTTTAATTAAAATCAACAGCCACAGTTAGGCAGGTTGAGGGGTTTGATCTGTTCTTCAGCATCAGAAGGTGAATGTTTAATATATCAGGCAAAGAGGTTTATAATAGAAAACTCTGTTAGCTCAGTTCTTCTCAACAGGGGCCTCAGCACCTTACAAGGGGGCCGCAAGATGATTTAAAATAGGACAAAACAAGCTTTAAAATAAACTAAAACAGCTAAAAAATCAAGATGTCAGAAGATGATGATGATAATAATAATAATAATAATAATAAACTTTACTTTTTATAGGGCCTTTAAAAGTTGCATCTCAAAGAGCTTTACAAAAAAAAAATATATATACATTGAAAAACCAAAAAAAAAGTAAACATCAAAACAATTTTCAGAAAAAAAAGAACAATATAATATAAAATAAAAACAATTACAAAATAGTCACTTTTTTTTTTTAATTTGTTCATTTTTATATAAGAACCAGTATTCACGCAATAAATATATGAGGGAATTGTAAAAGTGTGATTTGTCTTTTTTTTTTTTTTTTTTTTTTCCGGTAGAAATTACCATTTGTGAGTTTAAAATAATTTTAATCCCCAAAAATCTAACTCTGAATAACATTCAGTTCATCTTCTGAAATTATAGAATTGAATTATTTGATATAATTATATAATTTTCTTATAATGTAATATAGTTAATAAGATAAGTAAATAATTTGTTTATCTTTTATATTTTTTAAATATTTTAATACTGTAATTATTTTTTTAAATAGTCTATTTTTATTTCAGTTTTTGTCATTTTAGTACTTAAATTTATTTTATTTCAGTTAGTTGCCTAAGTAAAATTTCAGATTTTTGTTTACATTTTTCATCTAATAATTTATATTTTATTTCATTTTATTTTATAACAGTTAATCTATTTATTTAGTTTGTTCATTCATTCATTCATTCATTCATGTAAGTAAATTTGACAAATTTTATTTTACATAATTATAATTATTTTATTTCCTTCTAATGTAATATAATCTTAAAACAATCATTTTAATTATTTTATCATTATTTTAATATATTGACACTCCTCTTATTTTTAAAAAAAACGTGTAAAAACAAATAGCTTTGTCATTACAGCAGAAGCACTTGAAAATATCTTGTAATATGTCTTGTACAGTGGGGGCCTCTCTTGGAGTCAAAAGGTTTGAGAACCACTGCGTTCACATTTATCTCAATGACAGTTGCTCAGGTGGCACTTGCAGCCCTGCTAGTATGTGACCTGCATGCTGCTATCTTTGCTCATGGACACTCAGTGTGCATCTGTTTGCCCAATACTTCACTGGGTATTCAACCATCTTAAATGACGCCCCAAATCATATCGGCTCAGTCTGAAAGATATATGTACACTTGTAGAAATGAGGAAATTTACCCATCTTTTCACACCACCTGAGTGAATGATGACATTTCATATATTACATACTACGTTTAAAAAAAATAGCCAAGAAATAGCAGTCACTATGCAGTGTAGTCTATATTCAGTAGGATTACAGCTGTATTGAATTTTGAGCAAGTCCTGGATCTCTCTATTTCTCTCACTGTCTATATCTTATTATCCGTCAGTGTTCATGTGCTGCTCGTCTGGTTTCTGACCATTATGTCAAATGGTGACCCCCTCTTCTGTTTCCATAGCAACCCCCACATCGTGTTGAACATAGACTTGGCGCCCACCATCCTGGACATTGCAGGGATGGACGTTCCCCCAGACATGGACGGCAAGTCCATCCTCAAGCTCCTGGACACAGACCGCATGATGAACAGGTGAGGATGTCTCCTGAAGTCTGCCAGGGTTTTTTTTTTTAAAGTTGAGTATTTCTGAAAAGTGGTGGGAAATAATACGGCGGTTGTAAATTTTGTCCATGTGATTGGATTGTGGAGAGTCAAAGTGCTATATGAATTTATTGATCTGTACTATTATTCACTGCCTGGGCAGTCAAAATTGGTGTATTGGTATAACAATTGGCCAGAGATATTTATTAAAAAAAGTTTGGTATATTATTATTCACCAACAATGTCTATCCGTTTTCCTTCATTTAATCACCATTTGATGAATAATTCCTGCCATGATCAGTCAAAAATGTCTTTTACTTACGGTGTGAATATTTAGGAACCTCACTATTGGATCTGATTTACAGATTCTGAGAGTCATGATTCAATTCCAAAATGATACGTGATTTTAATCAAACTTATTCTTGATCTTTTCATTTCCTTTAAATAATATTTAATGTATGTGTTTAAGTCCTTAATTCTAAGTACTTTTTAAAACAATTACTAATTACTAATACATTAAATCAATTGAATGTTAGGTAATTGTCAACTAATTAAATATAGCTTCAAAACATTTAATCATTGAAAAGAAAATCACAATGCAACTGACAATCTTTCTTTTTTTTCTTTTATATGATCTTTTAAGATGGTAAGCATTCAAACAGCACAGCATCATAACAGTACAACGCCTTTTGTAAACAAGGGGCAATCTATAATTAACCTAATTTACATATAAAGGAGGTGTGTTTGTGATGAAAGGAATGACAGAAATGTAATTTACTGTAAATACCCACAGCACAGTGCTGTTTCAGCACATTTGGCACCTGGGTGAACTGGATTGTGGGTGGTTTGTGAATAAAATGCAGGTTAGCACATGCAAAAGTGGCTGTTTAATAAAATCGCTTCTCAGTGTTATATTTCTCAGTACAGAATCAACACTCTTAAAAATAAAGGTTCTTTATTGGAATCAATGGTTCTATGAAGAACCTTGAACATCCATGGAACCTTTCAAATGCAGAAAAGGTTCTTTATAGTCAAAAAAAAAAGGTTCTTTAGATTTAAAAATGTTCTTCAAAAAGGTTCTTTTAGGAACTGTTCACTGAAACGTTCTTTGGGGAACCAAATATGGTTCTTCTATGGCATCACTGCAAAAACACCCTTTTGGAACCTTTATTTTTAAAGGGGTCATATGATGCGATTTCAAGTTTTCCTTTCTCTTTGGAGTGTTACAAGCTGTTTGTGCATAGATAAGATTTCTGAAGTTGCAAAGACTAAAGTCTCAAAACCAAAGAGATATTCTTTATAGAAGTTAAGACTCGACCACGCCCCCCTAAAATGGCTCATTCAAATACGCCCCCACATGTCTACGTCACGGTGTGGGGAGATTTGCAAAACACCGCCCAAATTTATACGCAAAGAAAGGGGGCGTGATTTTTATTCTCGCTGTAGTGCTGTTGCTGCCACCGGCGCCATGTCCTGGAGATGCTGTGTTTCATTGTGAAAGCAAAACTACTTTGTTTGGGCTTCCAGAAGAGGACACAACTCAGTGGTTAAGTTGTATTTACAACACTGTTCCAGGACAGTTCAACCCAAATATTCGAGTGTGTGCAGCATATTTTAACGGAGGACTATTTCCTGAACCAGGGAGTAGCCTGCCAGCTATGACTCACAGCCTGTAAGTACGTTTTCATATTTAAAGAATTTGCCACTGACTATTCAAACGCGAGTTTTGAGCTGTGTAGAGTAGTGCTTGTTGTTTGTCGTTTCTCCGATCACAAATGCAAACATGGTAATGTTTACACGGCGCGATGTAACGCGGTGTGATGCAACGCGGCGTGATGCAGCGCGACGTGTAAAAAGACAGTATAAGTCATTATAATCAGTAATTATGTCCCCACTGGATGCAGCAAATGCATCATTTGTAATAGGTTTTATTGTTTTTGTGTCATCGCTCTGGGACACGGCATCACAGTACGGTAAGGGGGGTAACATTTCTGTCTCATGCTTGAGGTATTTGACCAATCACAACGCACTGGATAGCTAGCCAATCAGAGCACGCCTCGCTTCTCAGAACGATGAGCTTTGTAAAAATCGCACGTTTCAGAAAGACGGTGTCAGGGTTTCTATGAGAGAGTAATGTAGAATGTAGAACTCAAATGTAGAATGAGTAGTGACAGTTTTTTAACAACACGACTGACAGGACAAGAGATGGTGAGGAGGGGAGTGTAAACAGTACAAACAGTAGGCAGGGATATGACTAGAAGTCAGGCAGGCTGAGAGAGAGGCCGTAGGGTCCCGCCCCGGATGACAGTAGGCCAGAGAGGAGAAGGGACTGTGCAGATGATAACCGGAGGTAGGCAGTAGTGGCCTGACAGGAAAATGCGGTGCAGCCACTCCACACTAGCGATCTCACAGGCACAGCACAGGACTAGCTGTGTGGCAGGAAACGGGAGCCAGCCAGGAGCTCAGCCTGCAAGTCAGGACAGGACAGGGCAAGACAAGACGAGACAAGACAAGACTAGGGACTGACGAGAGACTAAAACAACAAACAACAAACAACAAACAACTTGGCTGGGAATACGCCGAATCACAGGAGTGGTTAGACAGAGCTAGAAAACACTGACGTATGCACAACAGGTAAGAATAACGAACTGACAATACAAGAGAGAAAAGGAGCACCATATAAAGGGGCAGAGAACATGAGGAACAGGTGAGAACACTCAAACAAACAAGGAGAGAACGAGAGGGACAGGTGAGAACACTCAGACAAACGAGAACTCTACAAGGACTAAACAAGGGGGCATGGTAACGGGAAATTAGGAGGCAGGACAGGAGGACCACATGGCAGACACAAACAAAGACAAAGCCTTGTGCTCCAACACAACACAGACAAGGAAACATGAAACAAAGACAAGACAGACAGGGCAGGATCCTGACAGGTGGGGCATAGAGGAACAACAATAATGTACAGTATGTGGAAAATAATGTGGTTTTTGAAACTTAAACCGCATAAACACATTGCATTACACCAAATATACAAAATAATGTTCTTTTTAGCAACGTCATATGACCCCTTTAATAGTGAACAGCACTAGTTCACTATATTACTTGTTCAGTTTGTAATGCTGAGGTTCCTGAGGATAATGACACATTGCATTTTTAGTAGTTTGAACAACACCTCACCTCGCTTCATTGTCATTGAGTGGCAGCAGATGGCGGTCTGCCAGGCATCCTACTGGCAAAGAGCCCCTCATCACCATGACACCTGCTGAAATCTCATCTCTGCACTCTTCCGCTAGCCCGCGTACCTCTTTTATTTCAGATGAGAGGAAGAGATACATATCTCAGCAGGAGGTGGGGAGACAGGAAATAAGAAATCCGGAGGGAAGAGGGGCTTTCAGGAAAAATGCCTAGCAGGGAGATGGAGGGCTTGTACTTCCCTTGTGCTCTCAATCAGCTCAGATAGACACTAATTAAATAAGGATCTCTATATTTCATCAGCTTCCACGTGCTGAGGTGTTCTAGTTGTTTTCGAGGGCATCTCTAAACAGTTGCTAGGGTTTCTGAGTGGTTGAATAAACCTAACCCCAAGATATTCTGGTCCTAAATATGACTAATAATAAGTGTTTGTGATATGACGATAGTAAATCATGAATTATTAAACTGTCTCCACAAACTGACTTTACAGCTATGGTTTATGACAGTGCAGTTCAGTGCCTATTTTTTATTGTTATTGAAATAAAATAAAGTGAGATATGATTTTGATCATATTACCCACTGTTGTTTTGGTCGAAATGGTCTGTCATTATTTCTTCTTTTATATTTTGTTGTAAGGCTATATTTTCTTAAACATGGAAATTATGCTCATTAAACCAAAAACCAACATCAAAAAGATTTGTGAACATAAATTGTGATCCTGTTATGGAAGCCTATTTCTGATACTGAATAAAAAATAAAACAGGGTAATAGCAACTTTTTATCTCACAATTTAAACATTTTTCCTCAGAATTGCCAGTTATAAAGTCAGAATTGTGTGATATGAATAAGCAATTTGTGAGAAATAAAGTCAGAATTGCGAGATATAAACTCTCTCAAAATAAAATAAATTCTGACTTTATTTCTCACATCTCACATCTCACAATTGAGTGTTTACATCTCACAATTCCAACTTTTTTTCTCAAAATTGCATAATATAAACTTGCAATTGTGAGTTGTAAAATCAGAATTGTGAGATTAACTCACAATTTTGACTTTTTTTCTCATAATTGCGAGTTTATATCTTGAAATTCTATTTTTCTGAGAATTCTGACTTTTTATCTCGTAATTCTGGCTTTTCTTAGAATTGTGTAATATAAACTCTCAATTGCGAACTGTAAAGTCCAATTCTGAGGGAAAAAAGAGACTATTTTCTTACAATTGCGAGTTTATATCGCACAATTCTGACTTATTTCTCAGAATTGCATCACAGTTCTGACTTTATAAAATGCAATTATCTCACAATTCTTAGAGAAATGTCAGAAGTGGGAGTTTATATCAAACAATTCTGACTTTATAACTCGTGATTCTGAGAAAATAAATCTGAATTGCAAGATGTAAACTCACAACTGAGAGAAAAAATGTCTATAAGTAGCAATTATGTTGTTTTATTTTTTATTCAGTGGCAGAAACAGGCTTTCATAATTCATTAATAAACAAACTTTTGACATCTAGATCAAAGTGGTGTAAACGTAACGATGGGTTACTTAACGTAAACCCGAGTTCTTTGATAACAGAGTGAGGTGTTTCACTATGGGAATCGCTTTGGGCGTGACCAACTGTGGAAGCTCCTATGACACCACACCTGTCTTTGACAGACAGGTCAACCTGTGATCAGGCTCCGCCCCACCTATATCAGTCAGGTCGACCCCTGCCAAAATCATTATAGAGAGATTTCTTCCTGTACCCATGCAAGGAGGGAAGTGCTGGTGAAACACTTCACTCTGTTATCAAAGAACCCGGATTTACGTTAAGTAACCCATCGTTCTTTTTCTAACTTTGCTCAGTGTTTCACTATGGGAGATATAGACCACTCCCGGATTGCACCCAGACCCATCACAATTTAAATGGGCACGGAACAACTAGCTCCCAGCACTGTGCGTGCTAAGGAAGGCTCAGACACGTCCAGTCTATAGAACCGCACAAAAGTATGTGGCGTAGCCCAACTAGCTGCTGAACAAATATCTTGGACTGAAACTCCCCAGAGTAAGGCCCAGGATGTAGCCATTCCCCGGGTGGAGTGGGCTCTCAAGCCCTTAGGCGGCTGAAGACCCTTGCAAATATAGGCTAAAGATATAGCCTCTATGATCCAATGAGACAGCCGTTGACGAGACAACGGCTTCCCCCTGTGAGGAGTAGACCATTACACAAACAGCTGGTCATGAGTCCTAAAACCTGCTGTTCTTTTCACATACATATGAAGTGCCCATACCGGACATAATGAATTCAACCTCTGCTCCTCTGAAGAAGAGAACGGAGGAGGGTGAAAAGCTTCCAGCTCAGTAGCTAGGCACCTATACGCTGAGTCAATGACATAAGGCACAAAAGCTGGGTTAGGACGAAAGGAAACCTTAGTGAGCCCTGGAGCGAACTGCAAACAAGACGGGCTAACAGACAAAGCATGTAAGTCACTCACACGCTTAGCCATTACTAAAACTATGAGCAGCACTGTCTTAAGAGAGAGAAACTTAAGACCAATTCCCTCCAATGGCTCAAAAGGGTGTTGAGAAAGGGCTTCTAGGACGGTGGATAAATCCCATAAAGGAACCATCTGTCTGGACACCGGACGTATACAGTGATAAAACTGATAAAAAAAAATGTACAGCCTGAATGCACTGTAAGTCGCTTTGGATAAAAGCGTCTGCTAAATGCATAAATGTAAATGTAATACGGCGTGCCCCTCTCATAAAACGACTTATCAAGGGGTGCTGACCTGCCGATTTCTCGCCAAAACCTACATGACAAGCTGAAATAGCTGCCAAATACACCTTAATGGTGGAGAAAGCCTTCCCCTTATCCAAAAGAAAATCCAGAAAGCATAAAATAAAATAAGCATAAAATAAAATATCCCCCACTGAGCATTGAAAAGGGATAAAATGAGTCTGTTCACACCATCTTTCAAAGACTCACCATTTATTGCTATAAAGTGAGCGAGTAGAGGAGGCTCTTGCACTCTGTATAGTATGTATGACTGATGGGGGTAGACCTGGTGCGGTCAAATTACACCTCTCACGGGCCAAGCCCAGAGAGCTATCCTGTCTGGGTGAGGGTGGTAAATTTCTCCCCCCACCTGAGACAGTAGATCCCTCCGTGGAGGGAGGGGCCATGGCTGGTCCGACAGCAGTTGAACTATCTCTGCCACCCAATGTCTGGATGGCCAGTGTGGAGCTATCAGTATTAATGTCAGACCCTGTTCCCTCACTCTGGCTAGCGTGGGGGAAATTAAGCTCAGAGGAGGGAATGCGTAAAGGACATCTGGCCATGGATGGGCTAGAGTATCCACACCCAGTGGTGCATTTTCGTCTGCTAGAGAGCAATACAGAGGACATTGAGAGTTTTCTTGCAAGGCGAAGAGATCTACAGCCGCCTGACCATACCTCTGCCATATCTGAACCACCACCTGGGGATGGAGTTTCCACTCCCCATACAGGGAGTTTCCCCTGGATAATAAATCTGCTCCTCTGTTTAAAATCCTTGGAACCTGAGTCGCCCTGAGGGATAAAAGCCTTGTGTCGCTCCACACGATCAGCCTCTTTGCCAACTGATGCAGCTGAAGGGAGCGTGTGCCCCCCTGTCGATTGATGTAAGCAACCACTGTGGAATTGTCGGTCTTCACTAACACATGCTGCCCTCTGATGAAGCTCAGAAAATGTGTCAGTGCTAACCACACTGCTAGCAACTCTAAATAATTTATGTGAATAAGCTGCGTTCCACCAATCGAGGTGGTTTCATGGCGAACTGAAGTCTGTATCCCCGTGAAATTGTTGACAAAACCCACGGATGAACCGCACATGTGCGCCAACTGGCTATCCGGGCAGAGAGAATTCCTCCGTACACTTCCGCCCGACCAGCGTCGCACAGTGATGATGTCATCACTGCGGCTGTGTTGACTCCCACTGAAGGAGTGAGCGCTCCCTCCAGCGGTGAGACTGGGGTAGCGCTTCTCATACCTTTGGATTTTGTGTATTTATTGAGTCTCTGGATCATATCGCCCTCGGCTGCTTGCCTGGCTGCGATAGTGCAACATTCATTAATGTGTTTCTTGATCTCGGGGAGCATATCGCCCTCAGCCCGTGGCTTGGATGCGATGATGCATTCTTTATTTTCAATTTCCCCAAACTGAAAGTTGTTTGAACACAGAGAGTGAGTGCTTGGTGACACTGTTGAACATGACTCTGAGCTTCCTCGTCTCTCAGACTTTGAGGAGAGCTCACTGAACAGGCCCCTACCGAACTCAGAACACAAGGGCTGTATTCCCACCTTCTTCTCTTTGCGGGCGGAGAGAGAAGGGTCGGGGAATACCTGCGTGTCAGGTCGCACGCTTCTTCTTCCTCTCCTCGGGGTGGGATGAGCGGAGAGGATGGTCGCGGCGCTTGCTTACGAGGCGAACAGAGGTTAAAAGCTTCATCCTCATGTTTCCTGAGGGTGCTGGTCTCCCTCATTTTTTCGAGGGTTGGGCCAAACAGCCCCTTAGTCGGGTCATAAGCAGGATCCATTACCTCCGACTTCTGCATGTCGCTCAAGCCTGACAGGTTTAGCCATAATGCTCTCTCACCTGACATAGCCAAGCCCATCACGCAGCCACAGCCCTGAACCGCGCCGCAGGAAGAGTGCAGATCAGATTGTTCACAATGCAAATTTCGTCCCAGAGTGCTGGGTTCGGCGCTCCTGAGTCCAACTGCCACCCCATCTCCTCCAGAATCTCCGCTTGATATGCTGACAGTAAAGTCACTGTGTTCAGCGAGCACACAGACTGCCCCGTGTATTTATACATCCTCTGATATATCGACGCGGTCAGCTGCTCCATTTTACTCGGCAGCGCAATTTGAGAGGAGGCAGAAATAGATTGCCGATTCGGATGGAGATGATAAACCACTGAAGACTCTACCGCTGGGGCTCCGGCCAACCCCAGCTCCCCCATCCCCTGAATCTCCAACATGGAATGGACCTTAGTAGGGAGCTTGCTCTTAAAAGGGCTAGACCAATAACGGAACATTTCCTTCATGCAAGCGGGCACGGCAGGCAGGAGTTGTCTCGCTGTAGGATGGGCAGGAGGCAACCTTTTCCCATCGTAAAGGTCCCTCTCCGCTACTTCGGCGTCTTTGGCTGCGGGCCAAGCTAAGCCTAATCGCATGCACACCTCTTTCAAGTTACTATCGACTTGCGAGGCCGAGTCATTGGTGCTAGGAGGCCTAGACTGTTGGACAGGGAAGAGGGAGTTATCTTCCTCCTCTTCGTCGTCCATGTCTAAATCGAGGAGATCAGAGTTAGCATCGCCCTCTGCGTCCCCTTCCCCGGGTTCACCCTCCTCCTGCGTGAGCAGGCCCTCAAACAGCGGAGGCATGTCCGGGGATTCGGCTTCCATCATGTCCGCCCAGCTTGAACTAGCTCGCCTGAGATGATCAGTTGCCGAAAACTGTGTGGCCGCTCCGTACAGACATGGGTCCTGCTTGTTAACCACCGCCACTCTCAGCCTTCTTTCCAAGATTTTCACCGGCAATGACGCACAGTGAGTGCATGTTTGTGGATCTGCCAGCGACGTTTGAGCGTGCTTCGGGCCCATACACACAATGCACATGGGGTGAGGGTCCCTGCCCGAGATGGAAGCTCCACATGAGGATGGACACGGGTGGGATGCAGCCTCCCTGATCTTCGACTCACTCCCTTTGTCTGGGGTGATGGCCGTCGACATAATGGCTGAGAAGTGAGTAAACCTCAGACTCGTCACAACACATTAGCCTGTCGGTTTAAGGTAATTAAACCTTCTGAGAGCTCGCTTTGACGTGTGAAGCCCTAGTTGACTTGACGTCACCTACCGCAGTAATTTAATAAGCAATAGGCCGATTAGAACAACTCGCCTTGACGTGGACACATTCTAATGTTAATGATGTCACTCAACACAATCCAGTACAACTGATCTCATGTTCGGAGACGGATTCCAATGACGGCCTGTCTGTTGAACAGTTTAGCGAAATCAGCAAAGTCAGAATGTGCTGAGAGAACTTGTTGCAGTCTCCCACAGGAAGAAAGCGCAAATGATTTTGGCAGGGGTCGACCTGGCTGGTATAGGTGGGGCGGAGCATGGTCACAGGTCGACCTGTCTGTCAAAGACAGACGTGGTGTCATAGGAGCTTCCGCAGTTGGTCACGCCCAAAGCGATTCCCATAGTGAAACACCGAGCGAAGTTAGTTAGAAAAAGAACAGAATGTTAAAAACATAAAACAAGAAATGATATCATAGTGAGGACCCTACGGATCCTCATGGCTGTGTCAACGTTAGTAAGTTAGTAAATATAAATATTAGATTATTTCACCTTTTTATGACAAGCAAGGTTAGTTCAGTTTGTTACTATTTAAAATAGTATTAAATTTATCCTTTTTTTCTCTATTATTTAATTATTATTATCATGGCGACCCAATAGCACACCTCTTTTCTATAAACCCCATAATTTTAAGGTATCATTCATGTCCAAAACACAAATGGTGTGGGGCAAAGTACGCATAACTTCGGCTTTGGAGTTTGTAAACTGATGATGCCTTAGCAAGTACCACTAACAATAGGAGTCTGAATAGGAGAAAAGGCCAGCCAGAACACTCCTAAATCTGGCAGAAACTCCTGCGGAGATCAGAGAGGGTGTGTGAGAGCACCGATCAATAGCTCATATCTGCAGAGAAGGTCAGGAGGTGCACAGAACATTTGTGTTTTCTCACCTCCACATATCTTTCTGTTTTTCATCAGGGATAGTAGAGGGGAAGAAAAAAACACTTTAAATTGGAGGCTGGATTTTAGTTTAAGCTGTTTGTCATTTTTTCAGCATTGTGATTTTTTTCACTCTTTTTCAATCTCGGCCTCAACTTGTTGCATTTAGTCATCATTTGAGTCCACTGAGAAATGGCCAATTTCTGGACAATTTGCTGTTCCAGGTGATCAGTAACAAAGCCGGTAGATCAATATCCATCCATCTCTCCTAATTGCAGGTTCCAGCTCAACAAGAAAGGAAAAGTGTGGAGGGACTCGTTCCTGGTGGAGAGAGGGTGAGTCAGCGCAAATTAAATGTGAAAACAGCTGGAGAGCTCTGGGTTTTTGGTGTGAAAGATCAGCGTATGTTTATTCAGATAACATGAGGTTTTTTCTCTTCTTCTCTGGTGACAGAAAACTGCTGCATAAAGTGTTGAATGATGGGAAAGATATGGCCCAGGAGGAAAACTACCTTCCCAAATACCAGCGTGTTAAAGACCTGTGCCAGCGCGCAGAGTACCAGACGCCATGTGAACAAATCGGTCAGGTACAACAACATACTTATACATACAGGAGAATATTTATCTTCTGGCAATCTCATACAATTTATGAAAAAAATAAATAAAAAATAAATAAATAAATAAATTATATATATGTACATTACCACATTACCAGTCCTATGTTTCAAACATTGGTTTGTTGATGCATGCATTCAGAGCAGCAGAGATGAAGTTATCAAAAGAAATGTCACAAGTAGCAATGTGATGTTCTAGTGAAATTGCTGTGTAGATGATTTTTGGACATTCCACATCATAATGTTATTGTTTGCATTTCAATTTGACTTGCAAATGAGCAAAAACTCTACTGCTGACCTCAATATGTCACATAGACTATTTAAAACACTAAAATGTTCAATCGTTTGTGCATAACATAATAAATATTCATGAGCTATGCCTTCACCAGCTAATGCCCACCACCCAGGAAAAACACCTTAACATTTTGATATTTTTAACAATATATTGATTTATTGTTTTTAATAGTTCATAAAGTGTATTGTGCTCACCAAGGCTGCATTTTTAATCAAAAATACGGTAAAAACAATAATAGTAACCAACAACAACAATAATAAAAATAAAAATAATAATGTGATACTTTTTTTTCAGGATTCATTGATAAATAGAAAGTTCAAAAGAACAGCATTTATTTGAAATAGAAATCTTTTGTAACATTATAAATGTCTTTACCGTCACTTTTAAACAATTTAATGCATCCTTGCTAAATAAAAGTATTTATTTATATTTTTTTTAATCTTATCCCAAACTTTTTAATGATAGTTTTAATAATAATAATAATAAGACAAAAAAAAATTCTTGAGCAGCAAATCATCATATTTGGATAATTTCTGAAGGATCATGTGATACTGAAGACTGGAGTAACGATGCTGAAAATTCATCTTTGCATCACAGGAATAAATTACACTTTTAAATACATTACAGTAGAAAGCAGTTCTTTCAAACTGTGATAATATTTCACAATATTGCTGTTTTTTATCAAATAAATGCAGCCTTGCTGAGCATATTATTTTTCTTATAAATCTTATTCATTGCAAACTTTTAACCATTAGTATGTAATTACTGAAGGAACTTAACCATAATATTACCATGGCACTATGTCCACAAACATGGTAATACTTTTTGGCATATTTTGTCAGTATAGACCCTCACAAGTATGAGTATCTGTGTGTGTGAGCCGTCTTCTGAAACAGAAGTGAGAACAGAGAGATGTCTGAGCTGTCAGATCAGACACCTGAAATTTCATGCTCCCACTTTCACTCTAACAAGATTGGCCCACTGTAGTCCTCCAGGGACCTGCAGCCCGTTCCTGCATTATCTGTTCTCTCCATCCCTTTCTCTATTCTCCATCTCTTTTTTTTTTTTTCGTTTTTTTATGTCAGGCTTTATTCCTCCATCTGCCTTTCTGCTTTGATCAAGGAACAGTCTGTCATTACCTACCTTCACACTTTTGCAAGCAAGAAAAAAGTCTAACTTTCAAACCAAGAAAAAGGGAAAATTGCACCTGCAGAAAGTGTTGTTTATGTGCACATGCTCTCTGCATTGTTTTAACACCTTATTTACTTAAAGAAATAGTTTATCCCAAAATTAAATTCTGTCATCATTTCTCACCCTCGTTTTAAAGAATGTTGGTAACCAGACAGTTGCTGGGAGCCATTGACTTCCACTGTATTTTTTTTCCATACTATGGAAGTCAATGGCTACCATCAACTCTTTGGTTACAATTTTCTAAATATTTTCTTATGTGTACAACAGAAAAAAGAAATTCATACAGGTTCGGAATGACATGAGGGTGAGTAAATGACAGAATTTTCATTTTTGGGTGAAATATCCCTTTATCCTCTAAATTAGATATAATTTGAAAGCTTAAACACTTAAAATTAATCTTGTGAAAACTATTTTGTCACCATGAAAATGGTACTTTAATTGCTTTTGGCGGGCTCCTCTCCCTAGTGAGCAGTGTCAAGTGCCATGTTACAAAAGTCTCAGGGTTCCATATTTGGTGATTATTTTGTGGTAGAAGTAATACTGTGACAGAAATGTATAACTTTTTGACAGGAAAATGCATCAAAAAGTTCAATGGAGTTTGAGTGTGACTATTTTTGATATAGCGCCTAAACAAAATTTCACAGGAACCTCATTTTTTTGTGATGCCAACTTCAAATTTGGAACATAACTGAGTTACATGGCTTTGATTTAATAGCAATTTTAGATGCCAAAGTACTTTGTAAAATACTTCTTTTATGAGAAAACTTTTTTTTTGTGCAGTACATTTTCTCAGATTTATTTGTATAGTGCTTTTCATTATACACATTGTTTCAAAGTAGTTTTACTTTACAGAAAATCATGATGTTCATATTTATATCTTAATATCTTCATGCTTTACATTTGCATTTAGCAGATCAGAGCTGGACAATAATATAGTTTACATTTAGTGACATAAAAGCAATTAAGCCATTGAGATTTACAATATAGTATATGCGCTTTATACAAGTGTACTGTATGTATGCAGATAAAGTTGGATATTATTGTGCATATCCAACTTTATATAGAGAGTTGATGATAATATAGTTACATTATGTAATGAAATGAAAATCATGCAGTTGAAATTTGTCAATTTACATGAGTATACTATGGAAGCCAGTTTCCACCACTGAATAAAAAAATTTTTAAAAAAGCTTATTGCGACTTTTTATCTCACAATTCAGACTTTTTTTCACAGAACTGTGAGATATACACTCGCAATTCTGACTTTTTTCTCGCAATTGCGAGTTTATATCTCGCAATTCAGACTTTTTTTCTCGCAATTCTGGCTTTTTTTCTCAGAATTGTGAGATATAAACTCGCAATTATGAGTTATAAAGTCCAATTTTGAGGGGAAAAAAAGACTAAGTTCTCAAAATTGCAAGTTTATATCTCACAATTCTGACTTAACTCGCAATTGCGTGTTATAAAGTCAGAATTGCGAGATATAAACTCACAATTCTAAGAACATAGTCAGACTTTTTTTCTCGCAATTCTGACTTTTTTTCTCAGAATTGTGAGTTTATATCTCGCAGTTCTGACTTTATTTCTCAGAATTGCGACTTTATGTCTCGCAATTGCGAGTTTATATCATGCAATTCTGACTTTATTTCTCAGAATTGCAAGTTTATATTTCACAATTATGACTTTATAACTCACAATTGCGAGTTTATATAATGCAATTCTGAGAAAAAAAGTCAGAATTGCAAGTTTGTATCATGCAATTCTGAGAAAAAAATCAGAATTGTGAGATAAAAAGTCGCAATTACCTTTTTAATTTTTTTATTCAGTGGCGGAAACGGGCTTCCATAGCATACTGTATGAATGCAAGCAAGTAGGATATAATATATATCCAACTTTATATAGAGCTGCACAATAACACAGTTTACATTTTGCAATGATATAAAATAGCACCTGGTACAAAATGCTGGATTGGCCCTCATAGCTTCTTTCATTTCCCATCCATGTCTTTAACTACAAGGCCACTAAAAAGCGACTAAAAAGATAGGCATGTTTCTCTCATCTCTCTGATAGTGTGCAGCCCTGAGAGCTCTGTAACTTATGTTCCTCATTAACGAAGCTTTTAACGAGGTGGATTTGTGATAATTACAGCTGAGTAAGAATGCCGACACGAGGCGGGGGGTTAATTTTCACCTTTTACTTCCGGCGTACAAGCACACTCATCCACGCACACAGTCATCACGGGCGAAAAGTTAATGGGTTTTGATGGTGTCAAACAAATTGTGTTCGTGAGCAGATGCTGTCAAATACAGTTCAGTCACAGAGGAATGAGCTAAGAATATTTTACAAGAACGAGTAAGATATTTTGCCTTGAGCTGGCTTTCTATGGTATCATATGGTAATGCGACTGTAATTTGCATCATGTTTTTGAATGATAAATATTATCATGGTACATTTAAAAAAAATCATGATATTACCCTGGTACTATGTCCAAGCAACTGTGGCAATACCGTAGTGCCTTTTGTTTCTGTTATGTTAGTGTATATGAATCATCTTTGAGAGTAAAACTGCATGATGTCCCTCTTTGTCTGTGTCTCTGTAGAAGTGGCAGTGTGTTGAAGACGCCACAGGGAAGCTGAGGTTGTCTAAATGCAAAGGCATGGCCAGTCTGTCTGCAGTGCGGAAGCCGTCTGTATCCAGCATCAAATCCCAGATTTATCTGCAGAGCATGAGCGCTGATGTCAGCGTGAACTCTGAGCCTCAAGGCTGCGATTGTGAACCCACAAGCTACAGACTGAGCACCTTCTCCAAGAATAAACTGTTCTCCAAAAAGAGTGAGTATGACTAGATACTGAGCTACAAACACACACAGCAACAAGTCCTCCAAAAAATCATGCAGGAGCCATTAGCTGAATTATTCTCTGTGCCTCTGCTGCCCTCTAGTGGAGGTGAGGCATAAAAGAAAATGGACTAATTAATATTCTCAGAATTGCTGTATTTATTTATTTTTAAAAAAAAATCAAATCAGGTCTTTGAGCAGAATGTCTTTACATACTAAAAATTTCATGACAATTAAAAAAACAAAGGTCTCTCTATCTAATGTAGTATCTAATATGAAAAAAAAAAATATATATATATTTTTGTCCTCGACAAGTGATAATGGCAAGCCCTGCATTTGATTGACAGAACTGAAATCCCTGAAGAGCTACTCCAGGAACCGCTTTGCCCGTGCTGTTTCCATGGAGATGGGAGGAGACCTGTACGCAGTGGACCTGGATCACGAATACAGACCCTCAGGCCCCAGAAACCTCAGCCTCAAGCAGAACACAGCGGACGAGGACGAGTTCAGTGGTGTGGGACCCACTGCAGTCAGCCAGACCAGCAACAGCCTCACTGTGCCCTCCTCTATTAAAGTCACTCACAGGTGAGGATGTGCATGTGTTTGCTTCAGTAGAGACACATTGTGGACAAAAGAGGGAGCATATGCATCAAAGAGAATGTGTGTGTGTGTGTCTGTGTGTGTGTATGTGTGTGTGTGTGTGTGTTTCAGATGTTCCATTTTGGCCAATGAGACAGTTAAATGTGACGTTGGTCTGTACAAATCGCTGCAAGCATGGAAGGACCACAAGCTCCACATCGACCACGAAGTATGACACACTCATGATTTGCTCGCATGCATTTTGTTCCAAATCTGTATGACTTTCTTTCTTCTGTGGAATATAAAAAGGGATTTTTAGTAGAAAGTTGTGAACAAAAAGTGAACAATGACCAGCTGCAAGCTCAAAAAAGACAAAAAAGCATCAGTAAAAGTTTCACACAGTTCATGTATTATATTCCCAGTCTTACAACTTTAATTCTGAACATTTATATTGCATAAGTTATATCGTTATGTACATGATCATTTCTTTTCCCAGATCGAAACACTCCAGACAAAGATTAAAAACCTTCGTGAGGTCAGAGGTCACCTGAAAAAGGCTCGACCTGAAGAGTGTGACTGCAACAAATACTAGTGAGAGTCACATCTGTCTATTATTATCTCTTTACTGTTGTTCTGTATTTGTCCAATTCATTCAGATTCATTCATATTTTTAATAATCATTAATTAAATTAAATTAAAATAAATTGCATTATTATTATTTAATTATTATTAATTTTTAATACTTAAATCAATAATTAATGTATTAAATGTAATGTATAATTTCATTGTAAATTCCATACAATAAATAAAATGCATAATAAAATTAGTGCAGTCAAATGATTAATCGCGATTAATCGCATCCAAAATAATGTTTTGTTCACATAATATATGTGTGTACTGTGTATATTTATTATGTCTATATAAATACACACACATACATGTTAATATTTAAGAAAAATGTTATGTTTATATATAAATATATTTATCTGTAATATAAATATATGCATGTAAATACATGTAAATATTTTCAAAATATACACTGTGTGTGTATTTATGTATACATAATAAATATACATAGTACACACACATATATTATGTAAACACAAACTTTTATTTTGGATGCGATTAATCGTGATTAATCGTTTGACAGCACTAAATAAAATACATTTTATAATAAATATTAATATATATTATAAAAATAAATATTATAAAATGAATTACATAAACACTGTAATATGTAATTTATAGATATTGTATGTTACACAAATGATTACTTATACAGTATATTATATACATTATTTATGCATTAATTATTTTAAAATATGCTGGTTATAATCCAATTTGATGATGCTCACTTAATATTTCTTCTCTTTTAGTTACAAATCCAAGTACAAGAGTAAGCTGAGGAAATACAAAGCAGGAGGTGTCCATCCCTTCAGGTGGGTTTTTGTGTCTGTGTGTATGTATACATATGTATGCATGATTATGGTTTTGATGATTCTCTTTGTCTCTGTAGGAAAGGACAGGAGAAGGATAAGAAGGCCTGGTTGTTGTTGGAACAAAAGCGCAGGAAGAAGCTGAGGAAGTTACTGAAGCGCCTGCGTAACAATGACACCTGCAGCATGCCTGGCCTCACCTGCTTCACACACGACAACCAGCACTGGCAGACTGCTCCATTCTGGACATGTAAGACACACACACTGTAAAAAATATTGCTTTTACAACTGCATGCAAAGAATTAAATGCATCTGGATCTGATGCATAAGGTAAACAGTTGAAGTAATGGGGTTCCCTGCACATTGAAAAAAGAAGCCAGATTTGGTAAAAAGTGACACCAAGGGGTCCTGACCAAGTGTTCATATGTAACGAGCTATGAGTGAGAATGTGTTGACTGTGTTGATGTGTCTCACACTATTTCATCTTTGTTTCCAGTGGGGCCCTTTTGTGCATGCACTAGTGCCAATAACAACACCTACTGGTGCATGAGGACCATTAATGAGACACACAACTTCCTGTTCTGTGAATTTGCCACTGGATTTCTGGAGTACTTTGACATCAACACGGATCCGTATCAGGTCAGTGCTCATACTATATATAAAGACAACATGAAATCACCATGGACCATGTTTACTTTCTTAATAAATGGTCCTACTCTTAGTGTACACTATTCATCAGTGTATTATTTTGAAAAGAAAAAAAAAGCATAATCATTCTTTACAGTGAAATAACTTATTCTGCCTCTGAAAACAATTTCTTAACCACGGCCACATGGACAGGGAAAAATAATACTGATCAAAAATACCATAGCCTGACATCAACCATCAAGTCAAATCTCGATGGATGACTTTCAACTATAAGTCTTTTTTTATAGTTGATGACTTTCAACTATAAGTCATATAGTTGACTTTCAACTATAAGACTACAAGTCAACTATAAGTCATATAGGTGTTTTTTCAACTATGATCACATTTTGCCCTGTGGAAAATTAATAGGAAATTATTAAATATTAGTTAATAATAATAAAGGAAGTAGAAAAAAATTCTTAAAACACACTTTTTAAACTCACATTAGTTTATTTTGTCGACTAACAATGTCCAACAGTGATGATACATGCATTTCAAGGGAATTCTGTTTTTTTCTTCTTCTATATTCTCATGAATATTTAAATCATAACGTCGTTTACACCACATCTCAGATTATTGTATCACAACATTCTTGTGAATGGCATTTTGAACTTTTAAAATGGCAAACTCTTTTGTTTTGCTGAGGCTAATTTCATAGCTCATGTTTCATGTTTTCTAAATTAATAATGAATAAATATTAATTAATATTTTCACGGGTTTTGCATAATTTAAAAAAATGACAAATAAAATAATTCTGCTTACATGTAGTATTTACTTTATTTTTTTATTTGTTTCCTCCATATATCATGTGTCATTTCCATCTTCTGTTGTCCACTGGTGTCACGTTAGTCAACAAGAACACAAAAAAACTTTATTAGGAGCAAAACTGTTTGGTGTGGCAGAAATGATGGCACAATTTTTGCCAAAAAAAAAAGAAAATTTGCAAAGTAATGAAATGGTAACAGAAACTGGAAATTCAAATGCTTTTTTATACTGTTACAATATTTAGTCAAACATTTTACCAAAAATGAGTGTTATATTAATGTCTGTGTTATGTTGCATCTCTCTCTGTGTGTGTAGTTGGTGAATGCAGTGAACACACTGGACCGGCATGTTCTCAATCAGCTGCATGTTCAGCTCATGGAGCTCCGGGGCTGTAAGGGACACAAGCAGTGTAACCCTCGCACACGCAGCCTCGACTTCGGTGGGTCACACACACACTCGTATATGTGAAAACACCTCCATAGCACAAACAAACACATACACACAGCTGCATCATTCTTCTAGGCATCAAGCCCGGAGCTTGCAACACACTGACTGATACATGTGCCAAACACACATACACACATTTCCCTCTGAAAGGACCAAGGCAAAGGATAACATGGAATTTCACATCTTCATCATCATCATCCTCACCTGATCCCTGGCCCTGCCTTGCTTCCTGTCCTCCTTGTTTTATATGCAAACAGAAACTCGTACCGTCACCTCCTGAGCTGCTGTCCTGAAGGGTAAACATGTGCCACACAGCATGCTGTCTGAGGATGTTATGTCCTTAGTTGTATCTGACATGTAGTCCATGCTCTCAAACTCACACAGATGTGACTCAGTGATCCAGTGATAAAAACAGAAGAGGCACATTTATTGAGTCACTTATTGATTCACTCGAAATGAACTCAAGGACAGCTCACCGGTGAACTCAGTTAAAGGAACTCACCGGTGCCTGCAATCTGATTACATTTCTCAAAATGTCACATTAAAATGCAAGAGTAGAATGAAAACTAAAAATGTTTGTGGACAAAGGTAATTTATTTTAGCATGAACTGCTTGGTGAAAATAATAATAATAAAACAACAACAACAAAACAAATTATAATAATAAAATACAAATAAAAAAATCATAGAAAGGTTGATTTATTTATTTTTTTTAAATACACTACTGTTCAGTTGGTTGGGGTTGGCAATATATTTTAATGGTTTTGAAAGAAGTTTATTATTACAGTTTAAAATAAAATTTTTATATTTTGAAATGTAATTTATTCCTGTGATGGAATTTTCAGCAGCCAAGATATTATATTATATTATATTATATTATATTATATTATATTATATTATATTATATTATATTATATTATATTATATTATATTATATTATATTATATTATATTAATTATATTCAATCAAAAAAACTTGCTGGCCCCAAATGTTTGAAGAGTAGTGTGCATCAACAGCAAAATAACCTTTATTTAATGTAGTCAAGCTCCGTGTTAGCATAATTTGGTAAAATCACAGAAGAATTTGTACAAAAATATTGTACAGTTTTATTGTAATATTATAATTATACTTTGATATTAACAAGCATGGGAATTGCTCTTTCTTCCTTCTAAAAGTTGATCAACTTATTTATTTTGCTAACTGTGCTCAACTTTATTGTTCGCTGCAGTTTATTATTTACATTTAGCATTGTTTGACTCGTTTGAGAACTGCAGTTTTACAGAACAGATTGAGCTTGCCATAAAAAGTCGGTTGAGATTTTATTGTGCATGAAAGCCATCTGAAAGGGATCAGAAAAGCAGTTTATCAGATTAAGATGATCATTAATATTCTGAATCTGCTTATTGAGCCTGCAGATTCATTATTTTCCAAAAGATGACTTTTATCAAGCTCATTTATTCCAACCCTTGCAACTCCATTCATAGCAATGGATGATCTTATCTTGGCACTGCGACCTTCCACATGACCCTTGGACAGAAGCCCAGAGTTGTTTTTCCAGTGATGCTTCCGTGAGGATCTTAAACATTAATGGGGCTGTACATCATATTGTTTTTACACTCTCTAACTAATGATATTGTCTCTTCTTCAGGAGGTAAAGAGAGAAGCAGCTATGATGAATACAGGTATCACTGCCAAATGAATTTAACCCCGTTGTAGACTAGAAGGCTACTGTGAGATTATTTTGGATGAAGATACTAATCCACTTCTGCAGTTCTGTTGTAGACAGCTTGGAGCTTAAATGAATGTTGAATAGTCTGATGCACATCACACACACACCTAAAGGCATCACAGGAATTCACTCCTCAATGTGAAATCAAGGAGAAAACACTCTGTCTTAGAGGATGACGTAGAAACTAAAACCGATTTAATGTCAATTTGCTGTTAAAGGAATGTTTCAGGTTAAATAAAAGTTAGGCTATACTCTAGAAGAAGTCAAAAGTCATAATAATGACTTATTCTTCATTTTGTAAAAATGAAAATCTAATATACTGTAATGCACATACAATGGAAGTCTATGGAGCAAGATATTCGGGTATTTTTAAAAGCAATTATATTAATTCCTCTGTACAAAAATGCATTATTTGAGTTGTACAGCTGTCTAAAAATTTATAGTATTGTTATTTTAAAAATGTGAATGATGTACAAGAAATGGAGACAGAAAAAAAAAACAGAAATTGTTAACTGGTGGCACGGGTTAGTCTGTAAAAGCAATAACAGACAATCTCTGTCATTTTTACAAACTGAGAAAGAAAGTTGAAGTATTAACAGTAACAGAAAAACATCATCATCAACAACAAAATCAATTAAAATAATACAATTAAACAATAACTAAGTCAAATCTAACATATTATGCATGCAAAATGGATTTCAAGAGATTGGAAGACCATATACAGGTGCATCTCAATGAATTAGAATGTCGGAAAAGTTCATTTATTTCAGTAATTCAACTCAAATTGTGAAACAATTTGTTTCACAATTTGTGTATTAAATAAATTCAGTGCACACAGACTGAAGTAGTTTAAGTCTTTGGTTCTTTTATTTGTGATGATTTTGGCTCACATTTAATAAAAACCCACCAATTCACTATCTCAACAAATTAGAATATGGTGACATGCCAATCAGCTAATCAACTCAAAATACCTGCAAAGGTTTCTTGAGCCTTCAAAATGGTCTCTCAGTTTGGTTCACTAGGCTACACAATCATGGGGAAGACTGCTGATCTGACAGTTGTCCAGAAGACAATCATTGACACCCTTCACAAGGAGGGTAAGCCACAAACATTCATTGCCAAAGAAGCTGGCTGTTCACAGAGTGCTGTATCCAAGCATGTTAACAGAAAGTTGAGTGGAAGGAAAAAGTGGGAAGAAAAAGATGCACAACCAACCGAGAGAACCGCAGCCTTATGAGGATTGTCAAGCAAAATCGATTCAAGAATTTGGGTGAACTTCACAAGGAATGGACTGAGGCTGGGGTCAAGGCATCAAGAGCCACCACACACAGACGTGTCAAGGAAATTGGCTACAGTTGTCGTATTCCTCTTGTTAAGCCACTCCTGAACCACAGACAACGTCAGAGGCGTCTTACCTGGGCTAAGGAGAAGAAGAACTGGACTGTTGCCCAGTGGTCCAAAGTCCTCTTTTCAGATGAGAGCAAGTTTTGTATTTCATTTGGAAACCAAGGTCCTAGGAGGCAGTAATTAAAGCAAAAGGAACCCCTACCAAGTATTGAGTACATATACAGTAAATGAACATACTTTCCAGAAGGCCAACAATTCACTAAAAATGTTTTTTTTATTATTGGTCTTATGAAGTATTCTAATTTGTTGAGATAGTGAATTGGTGGGTTTTTGTTAAATGTTAAAATCATCACAATTAAAAGAACCAAAGACTTAAACTACTTCAGTCTGTGTTCATTGAATTTATTTAATACACGAGTTTCACAATTTGAGTTGAATTACTGAAATAAATGAACTTTTCCACGACATTCTAATTTATTGAGATGCACCTGTATGATTAACAAATGACCAGCCTAGGGATAAATGTATTATCACATAAAGGATTATTAATATCACACTACCGTTCAAAAGTTTGGGCTCAGTAGGACTTATATACTTTTATTTAGCAAGGATGCATTATTAAGATTTCTATTCCAAACAAATGCTGTTCCTTTGAACTTTATATTCTTCAGTTAAAAAATGTTTCCACAAAATAATATTAATCCGCACAACTGTTTTCAACATTGATAATAATCAGAAATGTTTCTGGATCGGCAAATCAGCAAATTAGAATGATTTCTGAAGGATCATGTGACACTGAAGACTGGAGTAATTATGCTAAAAATTCAGATTTGCATCAAAGGAATAAAGTTAAAATAAAGTTAATACATTCTAAAATATATTCCTATACTAAAATATATCAATTGTAATAATATTTCACAATATTACTGTTTTTCCTGGATTTTTGTTCAAATAAATGGAGCCCTAGTGAGCATAGGAGACTTCTTTCAAAAATATTTAAAAAATCAAACCAACCCAAACTTGTGATCGGGGTAGTGTAGATATATGGACTTTTTTCTAAGCTAGTTAGTTCTTACAAACCTCATAACCAACCAAACCCACCCACTCAGTATGTGGGTCCAATTGCAACATTTAAACTCCCAGTTACTTCCTTGATAGATCAGATGTCTTCTCCTTCAGATTCTGTACTCTCTCTCTCTCTCTCTCTGTTTTTGCCTCTCTTGTTTTGTCTCCCTCTCTCTAGCCCTGTTCTGTTCCTTGCATGTATTCAGCCTTGGGTGTTGTTGTGTGAATGTGAAAGCCTTTAAGTTCTCTAATTGGCTGTGTCTCTATCACATGCTTGAGTTTGGGGGTGGGGTAACAGTTTGTCTTATCGTTGCTTGTCGCATTAGGCAGTTTCAGCGCCGGAAATGGCCTAAAGTGAGGAAGCCTGTCTCCAAATCGCTGTGAGTTTGGATAATAATTCTGCTTCTCGTCCATAGGATACAATGCCACCAAGCCACTATCTTGTCTGAATCATCGTTCTCTCGCTCTCTCTTTAATTTCCTTTCTCTTGAATGCATCTGCCTGGCCTGCATGATACAGCATTAGTTTGTAGAGGTGTCTATCTGCATGGAAACTGTTTGGAAAAATAGCAGTTTTGTTTCTGAGCACGAGGAAAGATTCCCGTCACGTGCCCCTCATTATCTTCACCTCATTTCATTTGAAGCCTGAAACATTTACGTTCTTCCTTCCTTCATCACAAGCCTTTTCAGGGTTTTTATTGTAGTTTATTTTCTGTTTTTCCAATCACAAGCATCCATCTCCATTTTGATGCATCCACTTTTAATGAGTGCCTTAAATTGTTTCGTCACTGGGTGAAAATGTTTAACATTTGTGGCCGTGTTCCCCCACAGAGGACAGATATGGGAAGGATGGGAAGGATAACTCATGGAACGAGGACGTCCCGGAAGACACCAACATGTTTCCCGGCGAGCCGAACTGGTCCGAACTTGAACCTTTGTACAGACTTGATGAGCACGCCTACGATCTCAAACTCAACTTCACCCTCAGCCTCGAGGACTGGGCTCATTTCAGCCGCTCCGTGGACCACATGTTCACGCTCCTCAGCAATGACAACCAGCCGTACTCTCCGCGCCGCCCTGAGGACGGACAAACAGGAAGAGGCCACGCCCTGGTGTCCTCCAGCCAATCCGCTTCAGCCATCTACCTGACCACTCTGGCCACGCCCGCTCTTTTATTGAAGGAAGCTGGCGCTGAGGTCTTAAGAGACGCTTTGGGGCTAAACCAAGTGGAACGTTCCTCTTCTTCTTCTCCTCCTTCGCCTTCATCACATCCCATGCGACCTACGGGGTCGCAGGTGGACAATGCAGGCTGGGACGCTCCTCTTGGAGAACTGAAAGGGGACAGAAAGCGAGAAGGGAGAGACGGTGATGAGGAGGAAGAGGAGGAGTTTGTTCAGAGACGGACAGAAAGGTTAAGCTCTGCCCACTGTGACTGCAATGACATTTTGCAGGAAACGGTTTGACTCTCATGTAACGTTCCTCTCTCATACTGTCCCTCCTCAGAGAGACATCGCAGAAAACTTCTAAATTTGATGGAAGTGAAGAAAGAGGATGTTTAATGCCAGCGTACAGTCCTTCGGTTTGTTTTTCTTCTCCCATATGTTCCCTTGCTCCATTATTAACTGGCCTCAGAAGCGCGGAGACACCCAGCGACATTTCCATCTACAGTTGGACCGTTTTCCCAACTTGTCAGTGAGATCGGCTAGGCTTTGAACAGAGTACATTTTTATCTTTTAACTTAGATTCTTTACTCTGTTTTTATTCTTTCAACTTTTGGGATTTGGGAAGCTTGGGGGTTAAAATTCATAGCAGTAAAACTTCACAAGGATTGAGTTGTTGTGACCATTCATACTTGATTCAGTTTGAAACCAGTTTTGCACCATAATTCTTGATGGCTGCTTTTCTCATTTTGGTGTCTCCAGAGGGTGTCTCATTTTGTGGGACGATGTATTTTACAGCCTTATAACTTCACTGAACAACACCTCAGACAGGTCAATGATGAATGTGTGTTTGTGTGTTGTGTGAGTGTGAACACACTGTATCTGAAGTCAAAAGTGAATTTGAGTGTGATAAAACAGAGCATTCTGATTTCATTGCTGTTGCTCCCAGTGAATGTTATAGCATTATTTAGTTTAAACTTAAATATTGCACAGTTTGTTTGTTTGTTTGGTTTTTTTTGTTTGTTTTTTTTCAATAGAAATAAAATCTGAATTTCTTACAATTTCTTTGCTGTTATTGCAGCATAATGATTTGAACCAACTAACCACCAAAACAAAAAAGAAAGAAAAACAGTTAATTTGATGTATCGGTCATTATTTGTATTTGACAAAATTGTATGTTTTCCCTAAACACATTGAGAAAGAAATTTTGATGTACCGAACATGCCACGTCATATTTGTAACCTTAGCTTGTTCTTAAAACTTTTGCTATACACAATGCTACTAATATCAGAGCAAATATATGAAATGGATGTGTGTATTTTAATGTGTTTGCAATGTAAATGGTTAAAGGATATTTTATTACACATTTGAAGCTAAACTGACCACCAGACATAAAGATTTCACTCCAGCTTCAGATTTATTTATGCAGCATATTTTGCAGTTCTTTAATACACATATTCAGTTTTTTTGGTGACATATCTAAGATTGTTTAAATTATTAATCCACCTTCCTGATGTATTTCATCCATCCCTGTTTTGAGATCAGTTTGGTTCTTTGATGATTGTGATTCTATTGTTCAAGAGGGTAATAATCTGATCCCTGATCAGTCTACTTACTCTGGGATACTTCATCAGTACAGGTCATTGTGTTCACATATTTCATATCAATCCACCTCTCACCTCTCGTGGCTGTACTAAAAGCAGTTTTTGTCTGAGATTGTGTATGGTTGTTATAAAAACCACCATAATTATTGTAAAGATGTACTGTGCATAAACTGGAGGATAGGAGACAACTCGGGGAGAAGGAGAAATTTTCCTTTGGCACTTTCAAAGGGATGGCTGTTTTTGAAATAGGAATTTAAAAAAAAAAGGTGAGATGGTTTTAACAAAGTCTTGTACAGTTCTATAGATTTATCATACCTATATTTTTGTTTTGGTTTACCAGTGAACATTTGATAGTGCTCATTACTTTGTGAATAAAGTGTTGAATGCCCAAATTACTTTGTATTTGTCTTTTTTCCTAACAAGTTTGTGCCATGTGTTACCATGTAATATAATTTAAAAGGGTTATATTTAAAGGGGACATATTATGCCCCTTTTTACAATATGTAATATAAGTCTCAGGTGTCCCCAGAATGTGCCTGTGAAGATTCAGCTCAAAATACCACACAGATCATTTATTATATCATTTTGAAAATGCCAATTTTGAGTGAAAGGCTGGAAGCAGAAATGCTGTTTTTCGTGGATGTATCTTTAAATGCAAATGAGCTGCTGCTCCCCGCCCCCTTTTAAACAGCTCGTGCCTCAGATACTCTGCCAAAACATCAGTTTTGTTTTGATTAGTCTCGCGTAGCTAGACCTTCAGACTGACGGCTGAAGGTCTGGAATCTATGGTAGCTTTCATTGGCCAAGGCCCGCCCATGAGGCCGTTGTAAGCATTTGCAGCACCTGCTGTCAAATTGATGAAGATGTTTTCTTGATTTGCTGGTGCTTTTTCTATTTGCATATGTTTTCTGAAGTTGCAGCACGTTGAGCTCTCTCGGCCACCGTACTAAAACAAGTTCTCTTTCACGTTTTATTGCGCTTAAACTGTCAAATACACAAAAAGTTATGTCAAAAACACACAGAATTTACATAAACAGTCGATTATGTCTATGAATGTAGAGTTATGTGGTATTTCTCTTTAAGTCACCGTCACCCGAATGACGTCTCATCACTTTTAATGAGGTAAAGTAGTTTCGGGGAAATACATCGAATGAGTTTTAGATATTCTTTTGAAGATACCTTTACCCCCAAAACATTAACAAATTCGTTGTAGGCTACTTACATAGATCACACCTGACTGATTTAATAAGTTTGTAACAAAATTAAACCTTAAACCAATCAGTCCTAAAAATAGCCTTGTTTTTGAATAAAATATGTTGATTTTTCCTAATAATGCATGAATGAAAATTCTTTGAATCTTGTCTGCAGGTTACGCCAGAAGATGCAGACATTTTGTGTATTAGGAGTGAGTCAATGAATCATTCGATTAATTCATTCGTTCAAAACACTGATTCATTCAGAAACCTTGTTTTTGGAGAGACACAGCATGCTTATTTAGCTATTGGCTTGTTATTGAACTATTTTCATTGGTAGATCAAAAACAGGCTAAGTAACTGTCAATAATGTGTCTAAAATGTACGTTTTAGACGTTAGTCAGGGTAGAGCCATATTTAATGAATGACAGGAATGAAAACGAGGCTGAGATAGAAGTACAGCATGTTCGGTGGATTGTTGTTTGGATCATATTGTTCAGTGGATCACGAAACTGACAAAAGGTCTTTCCGAAAAAAGAAGAAGAATAAGTTTCGTTTGACAAAAACTCCATAAAATTAGCTTGAAGTGATCTAGGACCTTTAGAGACATTACCTATCCCTCACAGTTTTCATTTGCGTTAAATTCAATATGGCGTCTAAGCTGACTAAGGTCTTTTTCATTTTTTGTTTATTTAACTGTTTTGTAAAAATCAGTATCACAGTTGCAAATTATGCTTATATACAGCAACACTCTTGTACATGAGACATTTCGTATTTTTATTTCGTCATATTATTAGGCCTAACATCAGCACCATAAATGAACTGTATCATCCTCTTCACCAGACTCGGTCCTGCAGAGTTTAGCGTTAACCTTAATCAAACATATCTGAATCAGCTAATCAAGGTCTTACTAGGCAATACTTGAAACTTCTCAAAATCACAAGTTATATGCTTGTCTAAACGTCCTAAAACAGTATTATTTAAACTGTATGCGCAAGATCTTGAACAGGTTAAGGTCGTAGGATTCTTGGGAGTGTTCTTTGATGAGAAGTTGACCTGGTGTCAACATATTGATAAAGTTAGGAATAAATGTAAAAAGGTTAATAATGTTTTAAGATGTCTATCAGGGCAAGTCTGGGGAGCAAGCAGGGCATCACTCATGAACATCTATCAGGCTCTTTTAAGAGCAGCGTTAGATTATGGTTGCCTAGCATATATGTCAGCATCAGAATCTAACCTTAAAAAACTTGATGTGGAACAGGCACAGGCACTTCGGATTTGTATTAGAGCGTTTAAATGTTCACCAGTATCTGCATTACAAGTTGAGACAGGAGAGATGCCTTTATGTATTAGGAGGGTCAAGATCATGCTGGTGTATGGGATAAATCTACAAGGGCATAGTGGAGTACATCCCACAAAGGCCATATTACAAGATTGTTCAGAACATAGTAGAACTAATTATTAGTTTTGGATGGATAGGAAATGCATAAGCACAAAACGCAAGCCTCAGCCAGCTCCAAGTAAGCCCCACTGTGGCACTATCAACTGTACCACCTTGGAAATTCATAAAGCCATCTGTAGATATAAGCCTTCAACAAATGTTAAAAGAAAAATCTAAAATAATGCCACAGAGAATAATAGTTCAAAACTATATGGACCTTTATCGAGACAAACTATTCATATTTACAGATGGATCAAAGCAGCCAGAGACAGGACGTACTGGAGCTGCTTTCTTCATTTCGCATTATGAAATAGCAGTTTAAAAAAACAGCAGCAGATCATTTATCGGTGTACTCAGTAGAGCTTTTAGCAATTTTATTGGCATTACAGTGGTTGGAAGGAAGTAAACAGAACCAAAATGTAGTCATAGCTTCTGACAGCTTATCTGCTCTATCTAATATTCAGTCTGAGAAAACATCAAGATATCATATACCAGATATTCAGCTTGCTTTTAATACTGTATGATGAAGGGCTGGATGTTTCCTTCCTTTGGGTTCCTGCTCATGTAGGGGTGGAAGGAATGAGATTGTAGATATTCTGGCAAGAGGATCAATAAAACATGAAATAGTTGATATACAAATACCGTTATGTAGAACAGAAATCAAAACCATCATTAAGGGACATACAAATAAAATGGCAAGAATATTGGGACATAGCTGATACTGGATGACATCTGTATAACATATAATAACAAGTAGGTATAAGTAGTATTAGGCAGAGCAGGAATCCAAAGGAAGGAAAGATAATTACACGTCTTAGAATAGGTCATGCTGGTTTAAATTTTACATTACAGAGATTAGAAAAACACCCCACTGGTCTTTGCAACCACTGCAACACACAAGAGACAGTAAAACATATTTTATTAGATTGTAAAAGATATGAAGAAGAAAGAAGGGAGTTAGAAACACAAGTTGGAAAACAAAATATGACAGTGGGAAATCTGCTAGGAAAAACAATGTCCAAAATGCATAGTCTTCTAATAAATTATTTGAAAAGAACTGGAATAAGTGAAAGAATTTAATAAGAATATATAGGTAATAATTTTGAAAATATTTAGGGTTTTTTGTAGTGTATATTTTTTTCTCTCCTTCTTATCTATCAAGCTGCCCACACTTGCAGTCCAGTAGATAGCAGTTTGCCATCCGCCAATAAAATTAAAAGAAGAAGCTGGTAGTTTGTCCTGCTGTCTAGACTCGCCAGCAGATAGCGCCACGCGTCAAACTGTGCGCGCCGACTGATGAGCGCTCAATCCGCCTCAGCGACGCTGCAGCAGGCCGCGCTGGAGATCAGATTCCTCCGGCATGGCCCACACTGAAGAGGGCGGGGCAATAACCCACTCCACTGTCTGCCTCAAACTCCAGCGGGACACAGAGCCTGAACTCCACATTCACAGCCTCAGTGCAGTCTGCGCAGTTTCTGCCAGAGGACACATCTCACTGCTTTCACTTCCATCAGTCCAAATAATGTGAGGAACATGGCTGACAGAAGGTAAGATGGATCATTTTGTTGAGTTGTGGAAACATGTTGCAGTTGCACAATGCTGAGCTCAGTTTGCTGATAGTGAATCGCGTGGGTAACTTTGAAATAGAAACTATGTTTGTTCATTGTATCGGGGGTCTGGATGTCACATTATTGGGATGTTTTGATTAAATGAAATACAGACTTCATCAGCTTGTACTGTTGCTGTGTTTATAAAGTCTTATGCACGGACTGAGATGTTCAAACACAAGTGTTTGCATGGTCAAAGTTCACTGAAAACTGGTTTGAAACCGATTATGATGTTGCTAATCAATTTTAATTAGTATATAAATCAATTTAAGAACTGTCAGGGTAATTCCATGGATTAGTCTTTTGTATAACTCATAAACATTTAAACAATGGCTTTACCAATGCAAAACTTACAGCAACTTTTAGTATGTTCTATTGTAGACAATATGTTTACAAAAATCTAATAGATTTTTATTTTTGTAGTTGTTTGTTTTTATTTTGTATTTATTTTTTACATTTTCCATGTTGCCTTTTTGCCTTGTTTCTGTTTTAGATTATTATTATTATTATTATTATTATTATTATTATTATATTATTTTAATTTACTTTTTAATTTTAGCAGATTTTTTACACACACACACACACACGTATGTGTGTGTATATATATATATATATATATATATATATATATATATATATTATTAACCTTGTTACTATTCTCATTCCCTTGTAACCTTCCCTTATTACAACGATTTACATATCCGTAGATTAAAAAATATATATTATGATATCATCATCAACTTTTCAAGCACGTGTTGTCTTTTTATCATTTTATCTTACATTTTGTTTATTAGTAGTGGATGATTTTAAATAGCCATACTGGATATGTGGTGAAATATCAGCATTCAGTTGCATATAATCAGCATAAAACACACTTTGTACTGATTTGACATTGAGCTGGATACTAATAATGATAAATTAACTGTAAAACTCTCAACCCTGTCACCTTTCACCTGGTTCAACATTTTTGTTTGAATTTTGCTTTAGATGACACAATGCAGTTTATTAACACTTGAAGTTACTGTTTGTCTGACAAAATATTTAAAATCTAATAAAAGAAAAAAGAAAAAAAAAATGGACAGCACCCATTTCATTGAATGGAATTGCATTAGGTGTCCATCAAAATGCATTGAAGGAGAGTGACACTAAGTTACGAGTAAAATATAGACACCTGAACTATATTTTGATGTCAAAAGTGTCTGTGATCTCTATTAGATGTTCAGACCAGTGATGGGTTGATTAGTGGGGCAGATTGATGAACAGATGCGATGCGGCTGTTGAGGCTGGTCCAGTGTCATCTTCCAGGTGTCAGCCTTAACGGAGTTAATAGGGTGGATTTTGACATGTTTTATTAATCATGTTGCAGTGCCATATCCGTTTGCATTCTCAGAAGACTAAAGGAGTAATTTTGAAGAATGCCCAAGCTGCAGTTTTCCAGATAGTTAAAGTGAATGAGGACGATGGCTGCTTTGCTTCAAAAATGACAAAACAAGCAACACAAAAGTAGTTCATGCAGCTCATGTACTGTATTCCAAGTCTTCTCAAGCAGACTTCAGTCTGCTGATCACACAAAAGTCATATCCCAATTCAGAGACTGTGTCCTTTGAAGGCTGCATTTGAAGACCCATTTCGAAGGCTTCTTGAAGTGCAGTCTGTATATCCTGGAACATGAAGGACACAACAAATGGATCCTTTGGGGCCCAGATTATCCCAAATGGTGACAGCAGGACATTTTTTTAAAATTTTTTATTCATTTATTTATTTTTTGAGAGTAAAATGCCATATTGCACTTTTAAGTGTATTGGTTTTCAGCGTACATGAATTTCTAAAGATGAATAGATCAGATTTTAGACAGTTTAAAGCAGTTTAAAATTCTTCCTAAAGATGCATTTTTAGTTGATTTTGTTTATAGCGGCCTTTTAAGTGCACATCCTTTGAAGTGTTTGGCCTCTGAATTGGGACACAGCTAAAGTTTTCAAGATATTATTTGCTCAAAATATGCACGTCTGCTTTCAAATCTAATCAATGTTTGACGTTAAATGTCTGAAAATGAATGTTTTAATAACTATTTCTTTAAATTTGCACTTGGAATGATTAAAGGTTTAGTTCACTACCAGAATAAAAAAAAATCTGATAATTTACTCACCCCCATGTCATCCAAGATGTTCATGACTTTCTTTTTTCAGTTGCAAAGAAATTAAGGTGGTTTTCCTTTGCTAAAGTAAGGAAACTTTGCTTCCTTTGCTCCTTTAAACAAATTTGTGAGACTAGCATATCTCAGAGGCGCACACGACGCATACGTCCTATGTCATCCGCCCAGAACGGCTTGCATAAATGATAGTCAGCGGAAGTGAGAGAAAAGTGTTTATTACGTTTGAAATATTGATGTTTTTTCTTATGAAATGCATGGATTCGCTACAGGAGGCCTTTATTCACCCCCCGGAGCCGTGTGAGGCATGTTTTATTATGGATGCTTGCACTTTATTTAACGTATCTTGGACTGTTGACCAAAAGCACCAGCTTACCCCATTGTAAGGCTTGGAGGGGCCAAGACAATTTTTAATATAACTCCAACTGAATTCGTCTGAAAGAAGAAAGTCATATACACCTAGGATGCCTCGAGGGTGAGTACATCACAGGTTAATTTTCATTTTTGGGTGAACTAACCCTTTAACACATCCCTTGCTTCCTGCTGTTTACTCTGCCAGCAGATGGATGTTTCCCATCGCCAAGAAACATATGTTGGGCAACAGTCAACAGTCTTACCCTATTGGCTCTGTGTTTCTATAGCAACGTTTAACTAAATTTGTAGTTGCTTGAAAGAAATGGTGGAGCAGTAAAAATTGGTTTGCGGTAAAGCCTTAATTACTAGTTGCTTTTTGGATCTTCTCAGATGAAATTACAAATTGGCTTGGCACTGCTAGAAAACATCTGAGGAACTCAAAACAAATTCCTTGTCCCTGATGGAAACATCAAGATATTTCTCTGGTTCTGACCTCTAAGAGGTTTTGGCTTTTTTTTTATTTTACAGTCTATATTTATTAATAAGCATGTTCTGTATGAATTTGAAGTTTATGAGTAAATCTTTTGAGCAGATGTTGGTTGTGTTCACCGTTCCATGCTTTAGGACTTAATATGGAATGGCAGAAAGATTGTTGAAATTAAATGGCCATTTGTGGTAGATGTGGGCCAGATCAGATGGAAAATGAGTTTGTGGGTGTGTTTTCAATGCAAATTTGGCTCAGCTGTAACTGTGGGGTTTCTGTGTGAGATGATATATCTTGGCCTCTTCCATTCACTTGTAGTATTACTGGAGAGAGGCCTAAACACAACACAAAGCTGCCTCTCCCCATGCTGTCTTCCTGTTGGCCAATTTAGGAAATTTCTTCCCAGAAGAGTTTTAGAAGACTTTCAACTGTTCATGGGGCCTTTGTGATTCTTCCAGAGAACTGGAAAGGTGTGTTTCTCAATGTCGAGAGCACATGTTTGGCCTTCATGACCATATCAGGCAAATTCTATTGTGTAATGATGATTATGATGATGATTGATTTCATTCACTTTTGTTTGATTTGGCTTATTGTTTTAATAAGAAACATGCTCATTTTAATTTGTGCAACCATTTAGCCTCATTAGAGTCCATGCAATTATATTATATTATATTATATTTATATATATGTATATTAGGGTTGTAACGGTATGAGATTTTCACGGTATGATAATCGTCTCAGAAAATATCAGAAAATACCAGTTTCACGGTATACGGTATTAAACAATCAAAACGGGTTTTTTTTTGGTTGAGCAAATGTTTGAAAGCATGTGTTTATTCAAATTTCATTAATCAAAAACAATCAAGTAAATTTCATCATTGATTATATATTAGTTTAACAACTTATATTCATAATTAATTATTCATAACAATTCATAAATTCTGGTTTGACTTAATTTTTCTGGATTCTGTACTTTTATGATATAATACAAATATACTATCAAAAATGGTGGTAATGAAAATAATGTATAAAGCTTTATCAGATTAATTAATGTTTTAAAATGTAATCAAATGAAAATAACTTTTATCCTTTTATGTTTTCGTAAAGGGCTGCACAACAGATATTTACTAAATAAAAATGAGGGGGAAATTATATTCCTTAAATTATCTAAGTTTCTAACTTATTATCTTAAGTTTCTATAAATTATTATTACTATTATTTTAGAAGTAGGCTACATTATAGTACAATCGTAACTTCTTCGAGTTAAAAAGCGGACTTTTATTTTGATGGATTGTAGTGAAGAGCTTTGAGTGTCAGTGTATTTGACAGTGGTTTTCTCAAATAAAATGATGAAAGGATTATTAATTGTTCTCTCAGTGTCAGTGAGACTCTCAGTGTTTATGTGTTGACATCCTCAGATAGTGAGACAGCAGGCGCTGTTAAACACTATGAGCGGCGCCGGCGTGCATACTTGAGCATGTGTACACGACTCAACGCCGCTCATTCACAGAGAGACACGCAAAACAAACAGATTATATTTTTATATAGCAGTGTTTTTGCACTTTAATAATAACAGACACTAGACCATGTCGTGATTTGACAGCTCTGTTTTTGATTTATTCATCAATCCATCAAATTGCGCGTTTTATGTGACATCTGCATTGTAAATTCATTGTCATAACTGGATTCTGGGATTCACTCCGCATCATGGAAATCATAAGACATTAACCTTAAGTTATAAATGGGACATAACTTTATCTGCACGGAGGGATGGTGTTCTGAAATACAGGTAAACATGTTCGATGTGTTTCCTCTTTTTGCAGCCTCTTTGCGACCACAGTTTTTGCAAACTGTGTCTATCCTCGCGGACAAATAATCGTTTGTCTTTTCTATATCCAAAGTATTCCCATACTGCCAATTTTAACTTATATTTCGATGTGGGATAGAGATTAGAGATAACGGCCTCTGTCTCTGATGTTGTCTCCGCTGTACGTGTGGGTGGAGCAAGAGAACAGCTGAACAGTGGAAAGTTGTTGCCTAGGCGCAGGTGAGATTCTGCGTCTGTTATTTTCTCCCAATATTGTAGATAAGCAAATGTAGATGGTATGATAATCGTACGTGTTTATATCGTGTTTATATCGTCATACCGGAATATCGTTACAACCCTAATTTATATTTTCTGTGTTTTAGATTATATTTTTACTATCGTGTTTTATTTAACAGTATAAAGGAAGTGGATTTCAAAGGGGCAGAAAATTTCTGGAAACTTTGCAAAAATTTCCAACATTTTCTGAAAGTTTACAAAAAATCCAGGAAAGTTTCCAAAAATGTACAGAAAATGTTCTGCTTCTTTACAGCCTTAAAACTAAGCCCTTTAATTAGGCTGATTTTGGGTTCATCTGACTGCCGTCAGACGTGTTTCTTAGGTGGCATTTACAAAAGACGTGTTTTTAAATTAAATGTCACGAATTGATTGATCAGTTGACTAGTTGGTTGATTAGTCGTCTAACAGGACCCATGCCTAATAATTTAACAAATGTTAGATGTAATGGAAAGGCAAACAATATTAACAACCTCTTTATTTGTCAGTAAAATATATAGGACATATTTTATTTATATATTTTATTTTAGTATTATTTCTGTACCATTATAGTATTAATTTGTTTTATTTTTGTAGCATTTCTGTTTAATTTTAGTTTACTAATTTTATGTGCTTTTGTCTTTTTTAAATATTTTGTTTAGCTTTATTTTTATTTCAGTTTTAGTAATTTTTGCACTTATTTTACTGCAGAGGCACCATATCAAAATTAATTCTTCATTTAATATTTATAATTTACTTTTTCAGCTTTATTTAAAAACAACAAAAATGATTTTTAATCATTTTAGTTTTAGTTAAGATTAACAACACTATAGTTCATAGTGTATATAGGCCTGTATGTGTGTGCTGACAGCAGTTTTGGATTTACAAGCCATACTAGATAACAGCTTCATCCAGCACAGATCTCTGCTCTGTTCTGAGTGTCTGCAAACCATTCAGTGTTTTTTACAGCATGCTGTCGAACACATTAGTCATAAAAGACTCTTTGTAAATCCTTTTAATAGCCATTGTAAATTAATGAAGAGCTCTGTTGAGTATCACTTCACAAACAACACTAACACACATGACCCCTACAGTCTGTGTGTGTGTATATAGATGGCTTCACTGTCACACTAAACGTGCACATTCTCTCTGAGTCACGTTTTAAAGCAGTATTCCCAGAGTAGGTGGGTATCTGCTGAATATTAACCCAATAGTGCTAAAGTAAAAGCGTTTAGCCTGGAGTGGCAGTCATTTAGTGCACAGTAGGGCATGTCTGCGGCTGTCTGAAAATAACTCACAACCCCCACTGAGAGCCAGACAGCGCTCAAAATCTAACCCAGCTCTCCCTCTAGCAAGGTGGGGTTTTCTTTACTAGTCAGATGGTGACTGCTGAAACTCTCTTAAAAATGGACATGCGTCGGCCTGAAAACATAACTATTTTACGAATTGGTGATATCGAATGAATTCTTACAATTTAATTCAAAGTGAAAAACCAATTAGTTTATGAATTGGCATTATCAAATGAATTTTTACAACTTGATTTAAAAAGGGAAAAAAACAATATTTTGTACAATTTGATTTTGCAATCACAAATTGGCAATATTGAATGAATTTGCATGACTCGATTTAAAGTGAAAAACAACTAGTTTACGAATTGCCGTAATCAAATGAATTTGTACGATTTGATTTAAAAAGAGAAAACATAACTGCTTTTCAAATTGGCGATATCGAATAAATGTGTACGATTTGATTTTAAAGAAGGAAAAGTGACTTTTTTGGTGATATCAAATTTGTATGATTTGATTTAAAAAGAAAAAACAACTACTTTACAAACTGTCAGTATCGAATAAATTTGTACAATCTGTTTTAAAGAGATAAAACATAACTATTTTATGAATTGGTGATATTGAATGAATTTATACGACTTGATTTAAAAATAGAAAACACAACTACTTCACGGATTGGCGATATTGAATTAATTTTACCATTTGATTTAATGAGAGAAAACAATAAATGTGTAGATTTGATTTAAAGAGAGAAATTGTAATTATTTAACAAATTTGCAATATTGAATAAATTCATCCAATTTAATTTAACGATAATTTTTTTTTAATGAATAGGTGATAATTAATAAATGTAAGATTTTGTAGGAGAAAAAAAAAACTTTACGTTTGCCAAAATGTAAAATAGTTATTAATTGTCATGAGAGTTTGTTGACATACATTGAAAAACATTGGTCTAGGACTTACTTTTAAACAAATTTAATTTACAAATTACTAATAAATTTCACAAATAATTACAAAGAAACAGCAAGTAACTCACTGAATTAAAAGTGAAATTTTGAAGTAGTAAGAAAGCATTGAGAATTCAAAATTGATACGTTCTACTTTTTAAATGAACATACCTAGTCTTATTATTATGCAATTCATTATCCTTGGCAAAATCTGATGGCTGATTTTTTTTTTTTTTTTTTTTTTTTTTTTTTTTACCAGGGCAAACTAGATTTTCCCTTTCTGGGGTGTTATGGGTTTCGTTTGCTGTTTTGTAGGGTGTTTTGCTTTACCCACTTACACTTCATTACATAAATGTATGTATGTATGTTAAACTTAAAGATATTGCCCTATTTTTTCCAGTGTATAACCAAAAGAAACCAACTGTAAGAGACATTAGTGTTAGCCCACCACTGCTTTTCAGTTCTCTGTGGTCTTTATGTTTCAGGAGAGCCTGTAATGTACATACCAGTCAGTACCACCAAGTCTCTCTTTTTTTAGTTGGAGGAAGCTCAACACATGCTCTTTACCTCGGATGAGGGAGGCTGTAGTCGCTCGGGGAAATACAACAGGGGAACAAGCACACACACACACACACACACACACACACACGCACGCACGCACACACCTGCCCTGGAGGCTCATCTCTGTGCTTTAGTCTTTTAAGTCCCTGTTAAATCCCTGTTGGAAAGCTTCATTTAATGAGACTGGCAGAAATTGAGCGTGTTTTCGTCAGTATTCCCTAATGAACACGAGATGTTCCCCATCTGTGCTAATGCACTCTTCCGAATCAGCCTGACCCATCTGAAACACTCACACTTGTCCTCTGATCCACCTCTTACACCCGACCAGCCGCTCCACGCTTTCTTCATCTGCCTGATAAGAGTGGTCACGACCTGAGAGAACTGTGGGCCAGGCAATCACGAATGTGTGTTCAGATTAAGGAATGTGCTTGATTTAAGTGTAATCTTTGACATTGTGAAGATTTACATGCTTAAATATTGCCAGAGAATGCAGTCACACTGTGATACGAAAAGTTGCACTTAGTTCTGGACAAAACATCTTTAACTAGTCAGTTAGAAAGCTTGACTTTTCATTCACGTTCAGTATCCTGCTCTTCTAATCACTAAGAATGAGGCAACTGAAATTCCCTTGACAACCGTCTGAAGGTCTGGAGAAATGTTAATATGTAAGGTATTGTGCTGCACTGTTTGCTGAGTAAATATGTCACTGATGATATTTTGACCAATCAGTGACCACTTCTGGCCAGGTGTGTGATGAATGGGACAGTGAGTGAAGTTATAGTCAAGCTCTTGAGCAAATGAATTAGGTCACTCTTCTCATCCCATGGTGCAGTTTAATAAGACAAAGAATGTGTTTCTTGCTTAAAAAAATGCTAATGGTCCCCATTGACTTAAAAAAAAAATCAGTGGGGACAAGAAACTGTTTGGTTACCAGCATTCTTGGCTGGTACGTGTTGTATGGGTGGATAAATGCATCTGCCACATCCACCTTTTGTGTTTTTTTTCTCTATTTCTTGAGGTTTTTCCTTTCTGATTGTGTCACAGTTTAAATGGTCTCCAGTGACCTCAGCCTGTGTCTGAGCTGTTGGGCTCGGTGGAGGATGGAGGACACGTCTGGCCTGTGCTCTCCATCCACACCGTGCCTCTTCCTTCCTGCCTGTCTCTGTTGGAGCAGTGGAGCGGTGTGGATTGAGTAGAAAAAAAGACAAAAAGGTGTAGGCCACAGTCCCAAAAATAGCTCAGTGGATGCTATGCTAAAACATAATTTTCAAATATAATTAAAGGTAGTGAATGCCAACATTTCCTGTCTGAGTTTTTTTCTTAATCACACTTTAGTGAGTTTAAAACTAGGTCTACTACATCACATATATATTTTGGAATACATCCAGTCTGGAATTGTAAGCTATGTGATGAGGAAAACAGTAGCATTAATGCTAAAATATTGAAGTTGTGGCCTAAGAATGTTTTTGACACCTTACGCCTTGGTGCATATTTGGGCAATTCAAGTTTGAATTCAGCTTGCAACATTTTCTGATGTTTCAATCTTTCAGTGTTTCAACTGTGGAAAGATGTCAATGAAACGGCTTATAAACAATATGTCAGGTAATGTTGCTTCACTTTCCATAGCGTCAGCTAGAAAAAATAACTCGAGAGGATCATTTTGCTAAATATATGCACTATATTTTTTATTTTTTATATTTGGACTATGTTGTTAATTTTAACCTGTAATATTGTATCAACTGACAGGGTTCTTTGAATAGTTTACAGTTTTAATTGAGAGAGACTTATCCTTAAGAAAAATTGACGTACTCTACTTGATATGTAACCAAATGAACTGATATGAAATTGAATTGAATCAAAATTGGAATCAATACATATCAAGAGCTTGTGAATTGAAATTGAATTATGAAATCTGTGAAATCTGAAACACCCAATCCTATTCCTGATCCAACGATCTCTTTCCACCATCACGGAAACCCTGAAAGGATCAGGAATCGTCATTGACTAGAAATGAGCAAAATTCTAAAAAATCATGAAAATATCTCTCATGTTCAGTTTCTTGCAAAAACCGATCATTTGGCTTCATAAGACCTCAAAATATTGTCAGGGGCCACGGGTATGAGTTTTGTGTTTCTTTTTGTGCTTTTTTTATTCTCAAAAACTTGCAGCTGCTTACTTGCATTTTGTCAGTCCCTCCAGGATTTCGCGGCACATTTTTCTGATTTTTGCGGCCTAAAATGACTGATTTTGCTGCGGCTTTTCTCAAAATTTGCGGTGATATTTGCGGCATTTCTTTTTGTTTTGCAGTGAAAATATACCACAGACAACATTCTTCTAACATTGTGACTTTTCTGACTTCGAGAACCATAGGGCTCTAGACTAATATTTGAGTTTGACCTCAAATTGACCAGCACCTGACAGTAAAGCACACCCTAATTGCACATGTACATCTCGGAGATGTCTATTTGATGTCTGCATTTACATATGCAAGATGTATTTTTTAGGGTATTTGCTCATCTGCAATACGTCTCCAAGACGTTTCCTGTCAGATGTCAAATAGAGATTTATTAGAATGCATGTAAAACTGCTTCTGAGATCCGTAACAGAATTCTGCGCCGAATTTGAATGCTTCTCACAAGATTTGACAGAGATGTTACTGAATCTGCGGTGAATTCGACTACTTTCTTCACTGTATCTCCCAGCGCTGTGTATAACAGTGTCACGTGATCGAGAGCAGCCCGCAGCTCCGGCCCGAGCAGATAAACGGTCTGCGCCACGTAGCGCGGATTAGTTCCGCTTTCGGTTCGTTTGTCCAATGCAGCTCTAGTAAATCGGTCACGATGAGAATGCAAGGTGGTTCATTCCATTTTTGTAATTACGGCTGTTTCTCAAACGGAAGGCTGCATCCTACGAAGGCTGCATTTCTCGGCTGGCACGTCATCAAACGTCGCTGAAGGCCATCTCAATCGGAAGGATCCTTGTAAGGCAGCCTTCGTTTCGCGTCCTTCATTCAGCTGAATTTAAAGGATGCATGGGATGTATCCTCCGCGACCTTCAATGACCCACAATCCTTTGTACCCATTCCATTTCATGAAAACAAACTGACGAAAAATGAGTCAGTACTAGGCTTGTCTGAATTTATTATGAAATCTAAGACAAAAATAATGTTTTCGGACATGAAAGGATAGATGTTATCTTTTGTTTTGGTGTAAATTTAAGCCACAGGGAGACTCTAGACGGCTGTGATTCATTGTATTGCATTAATAGAAAGCCAAATAATATAAAGATTTGTAATACAAAGTATTTTTCCAAAACTAAGTTTTATTAGTGTTTTCGTGCTGTGATGATGAGGGCGGGAACATATGTGATGTAGCCACGTGCACTTAGAGCGTCTTATTCTAGCGTTTATATGCCGACGAGGACTCTAGCCCTACAAGACTCTGAAGAACTGAACTAGGAAGGACGCTGCCTCGGTAGGATGCAGCCTTCCGTTTGAGAAACACCCTAAGAAACAACCTTTCTTTGACTGAATGTGCGTTGCGATGACATCACAGGACGCGTCTAAGCCCAAAATCTGCAGAAAATTTGCGGCAATTACGAAAATTTGCGAGCTCTTGCGAAAATTGCGGAGTTTGCTTGATTTTGCGATAAATTCAGTGATCGCAGAATCGCGAAATCCTGGAGGGACTGTTTTATGAATCACGAAGGACCACGGTTTCAGCTAAAAATCTTTCCTGTTCTACTCAAGAAAAAGACACCTACATCTTGGATGGCCGGAGTTTGCTGTCTATCTGAAGTTTGCAACAGAAGGCGTTGAAGTAAAATGCTAATGCCTCATGCATTACCCTTTAACCTTCGGGGCAGGAATGTGGGTTTGTGCTGCTCTGAGATCCCTAATCAGGCATCTCACTCATTAACAGTGAAAAAGAACCAGGCCATTTTCACAAACACTCCCATTGTCCGTGGTCAGGGAGTGTGGCTAGCACACACGCTAATGTGGGAATGCTAATTCCTTTAATTATGAGCAAGGCCACATTAACAATAGCAACTAGCTAATTGCTTGACTCAACTCTCGTAAATTGAGTGGAAATAAAAACGTAAACAACCGAAATTGCATGTCATTAGTGTATTTGGCTGAAAATGCATCAGTGCTACTTCCAAACTGAGGTATATGTTTATCCAATTTCAAGCCATACTGGCCTGCTTTAACTCTGTGGGAGTTTACCATTATTTCACCAAGATTGTTAATCCAGCTGCCGTTTTAAATTAGGAAAGGAAGACAGGAGTGGGTGGCTATCGGTTTTAGATCATCCTATCAGTTACTGTGTGCGTGAGGAGAGTGTGTGGTGTGAAGCTCTCTGGTGAAACTGTAGCCGACAGCACAACAGATGAAGTGGGCCCTTCCTCTGGGGCCGTGCTGATGAGATCTAACTCACCATTTCATATTCTATTGCAGAAGGTCTGTTCTACAAGTCGCCATCATCTCTCTTGAAATGTGCTTTCTTGTGCCTGTCTGTCTGAGTTTAGATAATGAGGAAAAACTGACGAAAAGACATGGCCTGTAGACATTGATGGGGGACATTTACTCCTCATTTGAGGGCTTTTCACAGCTAATATTGATGTAAGTGCTTGCTATTTTAAAGGATATAGTCCACAAAAAAATATAAATCTGCTGAAAATATACTCGTCCTCCTGCCATCCAAGATGTAGATGAGTTTGTTTCTTCACGGGACCAGATTTGGAGCAATTTACCATTACATCACTTGCTCACCAATGGATCCTCTGCAGTGAATGGGTGCCGTTAGAATGAGAGTCCAAACAGCTGATAAAAACATCACAATAATCCACAAGTAATCCACACCACTCCAGTCCATCAATCAATGTCTAAAGAAGAGAAAAGCTGTGTTTGTAAGAACTTTAAATCATCGCTTCTAGCTAAAATACCAGTCCATAATCCATAATAACTCTTCCTCCAGTGAAAAAGTCTGTCCCCTTTTTTCCCCTTACATCAAAAGTGTTTTGGACCATTTGTAAACGGTGCTTGATTTGTGCATATTTCTCTCCTGATTCAGACGAGATGACTTTTTCACTGCAGAAAACAATGTTATGCATAGAGAACTCATATTTGCATAGAAACAATAGTTTGAAGTTAAAAATAATGGATTTGTTTCTCTTTTAATCAGCTGCTTAGACTCTCATTCTGACGGCACCCATTCACTATAGATGATCCATTGGTGAGCAAGTGATGTAATGCTACATTTCTCCAAATCTGTTCCTATGAAGAATCAAACTCATTATACTATACTATTTAAATGTATTAATTTAAAGAAATATAATTTAATTATTTTAATAAATACATTTTTAAATGCAGCAGAAATGGATGTAATATTTTATGAAAACATAACTGACACACACACACACACTTGTCTTTTATGTTCTCTGTTTCACTTATTTTACAGTATTTCTTCCTTTGGTCTTTCTTTTCCCCTTTTGCCCCTTTTTCCTTCCAATGCTTTCCAGACATGCATATGTAATTCCCATCTCTGTTACGTGAGAGCGTGTCTAAAGCAGCATGTAGTTCTCAGAATCGGCCTGCGAGATCGTTTAGTGGATCTGAATGCTGTGTTTTTCTGGACTGACCTGTACTTGGCAGGTCATAGTCGCTGGAAATTGGGGTGATCGCATTGTATGTTTTTCCTTGCAAATTAGACTGTGTGGACATGTACCTGTTTTAGAAAGTGCTCTATAAATATTGTCTTAGAGGAAGAAGCATCACTTTGCATTTAATGTAGTTTAGTAGTCTAGACTGTAGGCCTGGACAGCCCATCTTTTCTTATCCCAGAGTCATTACAAGGTATTTTAAACCTCAGATCAGATTAAGAATGTATTAAATGAGGCGTTTAATTGCAAGGCCTGGATAGACAGACTAAAGGACTACTGTATGTCATATTTTGAACTCGTATATATAAAAAAAAAAAAAAAAAAAAAAAAACATACTGGCCCTCTCATTTATCTGTGCTTTCTAATATGGATTCAAATTTGTATTGTGTGTGTGTGTGTGTGTGTTTGTATGTATGTGTGTGTGTATATATATATATCAAATTGCTTCAAGTAAGCATAAAGTCAAAGTTTAAAAAAAACAAAAAAAAAAACTCTTTCCACCTGAGTTTTAATGGCACATTCCCACTGTTTTGACCCATTCAGTGTGACTATATATTTTTTTTTTATTGTGATTTTTTTATTAATAAAAATATTAAAATAAAACATATTGCAATAATATAAACTCTATAAACAAAGTATTTAATACAAATACATTTATTTTATAGTTCAACTGTAAAATTACAATGCTGTTATTTATTTCTGAATTTCTACTTTTTCAAATATTAAACCAACAAGCGGCAAATAATATATACACTGCCAGTTTCAGAGTGAAGAGCGGCACTGCGTTCATTTACACATGTACAGCTCATTATATGATGTTTCATTGTCTCTGAAACAAACACTGGATCATGAGTTGCATGTATGTAAATTAACACTGTATTCTGAAACTGGCAGAGTAAATATTTATTTCATTTAATCACAACCTTTGTGATCACACCATGTCATTTACTTTGTATGGCTCAAGAGAGTCATGTAGGAAAGTTCATTGTATGGAAAACAACAGCTTCATCTTCTATGTTCCAGAGAAGAAAGAACGTCATACAGTTTTAGAGCGAAATGAGGGTAAATGCTGACAGAAGTTTAATTTCCGGATGAACTTTCCCTTTAAATCAAAGCACGCCGGATTCTAAACATGCTCGTTTGGTAATGAATAGTTATTTTGCTAGCTGTGCTCAGATGGGAGTTGGAGCAGCAGTGTGGTAATCCATCGTAATTCTGCCCTGCTGAAACCCACCCATAGTCCCCTCATGATTAAATCATGACTGGAATGAACTACTGTGACCTGTTGTGTTTTTTCATTCACTTTCTCTTTGATGGATTCAGGCTTAAGAGTGATGAGTGTGAGAAAATGGCTAAACTCAAACAAATCGTCCGAAGGCACGGCTGTACTTCTGCAGCCAGGAATGACTGAATGTTCTGGCAAGATCTAGACGTCCTCCTGAACTTCAGTCCAGACTCTCTCTCTCTGTTTCTCATTCTTCATCATGTTTCTCTCTCACTCTGTTTATGGTTCGCACACGCTCTCTCTGTTCCACGTCCTACTTCTCCTTTCATCTTCAAACTCTTGTATTGTACCTCATCCTCTATGAGGCCACACCATCAGCAGTTTAGGCTCATCTAGAGGAAACACATTTTGTGTAAGAAGTTCTCTAGAAGAGTTAGTCACAATCTGCTCTGGTTTTTTCATCCTCTTTCCTGCTTTATACAGCCCCCTGCAGAGAGATATTCAGCTGTTTGTCTTCTGTTTTCTTCCCATCTCTCTCTCTTAGCATGCAGGCTTGAACTGTTGTCCAGGTTGAACGTTAGTCAGTGGTCCTTCTCTCTCTCCTGTCAGTGTGTTTTTGCTCTTATGATGAGGAGAACTGTTTTACTTTCACAGGTCTTTTACACTTCCATGAAAACGTTATACAAGCTGTTAAACTGTCACATTACTATTGAGTCTAGTAGGTTTTATGTATTTCTTTTTTGGAGAAAAAAGCAATCTGTAAAAATAGGGCTCAACTTTATTAATATGAATGAATTTTCTATATTGATTTTTACAGCAGTTTTACCTGTATTTTGAGTTTTGCACTTTATTGCATTGTGTTTATGGTTAATGGAAATGTCTTTATAATTAATGGATAATGTCCTGGCAGAAAACTACAAGTACATTTTTCCTTTTTTTCTTTTAGTCAGTCATTATTTTGTACGCACATGTATATTTTTTTATCTCTTAATTTCAAGGATTGATATCTGACAAAATTTAAAATCCTCCCTAGCAATCTCTATAAAGTGATTTTAAAAATACTCATGCAGTCCTTCTGCATGACTGCAAAAGTTATGGATATTCATTGGCTAAAACTGGTTGGAAATTTATTGCTGATATAAAATTCTGGCTGATAGACATGAGTATTTTATTTTATTTTTTCCTGTTATGGGCTATAATAAACTTTTATATTATTTTGTCTAATAGAAAAATTAACTAAAATCAATAATTTTAAATGCCACAAGTGAATTTAGTCATCACAACACTGTAAAGTGCAGTATTCTGAGATTTAGTGAAGATCACATTTTATAAGTGTAATTTAAATTATTTTTATTTTTATTAATGGTTTTAACGTTAGAATACCGTATAGGTTATGTGAATACGTAATCTGAATGTAGAATAGGGGAAATTAGCAGCACAAGTAAATATTACATATCCAATATGAAAAAAGCTCTATAGCTAAATTTTTTGTGTACATTTTTTTTTATTTCATTTATATATCTTAACAGCATTAATTCTTAAAACAATGAAAATGAGCTTTATAATCAGGCATATATAAAGACGTGCAATGAAGTCTAGTGTCACCACATCATGGTGCCTCCAGCTCATGTAATCATGCATTTAAAAAAAAAAAGATTTATTATGAATATCATGACCTTTCCCAGTCCACACACACACACAGACATAACAGACTGATAAACTGACTGACTAGGATGCATATACAATGAATGGCAACAGCAGGTGGGCTTTTTCTCTTTTTGATCAAGCCGGGCTCATAAGGACACACACAAGATTGTATTTCACCTACTGAATAAGCAGAGAGAGAGAGGGAGCAAGTTTCCTGAAGTACACTTACCCTCTGAGGTCCCCAGCTGGAGGTAGATGTGCTATAAGTCAGCAAATGTAAAAGTAAGAGAGTTCACACCTGGCCCTCTTCATCAAACAGGCAGTAATTAACCTTCATGATGACCTCTGTGTTTCTACAGCGATCTGTTTAATGCACATGAACTTGCACATGCATGAGAATGCTGGAGCATCAATCATCATGAAGCTCATTCTGTGACATTAAAGATAAAAGATAAATCTGGTGTTTTTTTTTTGTTTTTTTAAGGTTAGTCTGAATAATCTTTATGCTCTGCAATGGTATGATGTAATTCTGGCTTAATTTGCATATCCTTCAACATGTAAATGCATGTAAGTACAGTCCATATGGTGCGTTCAGTCCTATGTAAACCACAGTGGAGTGATGTAATAAGAGATGTAGTATGGAAAACAGATGATGGCCTTTTCATGTCTGATATGGAGCTCCAGAGCATCACAAATGCTGTTGTCCATCATCTCCAGGAAACACAGGCTTTGGCAGTGTACTGTTGACCAGATACAGTCAAGCACTGATATATTTAGACCCGACTGGAAGTCTCTGAGCGAGTATCTTGTGAATTGAGTATCATGTGAGCGTGCGTGGAAGAGATGGGAAGATGAGGTCTTGGCGTGGTCTGGACACATTGGCTGTACATTTGGAGATGGACAGATGGGAAAAATCTCCCAATTTTTAATACATTTTAAGTTGTCTGTCATTTCGTGTAACTCTATGAAACGTTAACATTCGCCAGTTTGCTGAGCTTCATGATTGGATTGGCCAGAGAGTTTGTCAGTTTGTAGCATTCATTGTAGGCTTCTAGAAGTTTCATTGGCAGTAATTATCACTCATATTTCTAACGCAAATTCATCGGTTATACTTTAAAAGGGTAGTTTACCCAAAAATAAAAGCAAATTCTGCCATCATTTACTCACCCTCAAGTTGTGAGATCATTTGAGGATCATTTGAGGAATGTTTTAGTCCCCATTGACTTCTGTTGTATTTTTTTGTCCATAAAATGGAAGTCAATGGGAACCAAAACTGTTCACTAGCATTCTTCAAAATATCTTCTCTTGTGTTCCACAGAAAGAGAGTTATAAATTTAGAACGACATGAGAGTGAGAAAGAGATGACAGAATTTTCATTTTTGGGTGAACTATCCCTTTAATAATATTAACTTCTGCAATTACCATTGCAGTCTAGTACCTAGTTACATATTATTAATTTTTACTAAATGTAGTTGTAGAGGTTTATGCACATCTGTCAATCAAATATAAGTCTCTGTTTACCTGAATTTATTTAGTAGTCCAAAGACAGTAAATCAGAGCTCCAGTTGAGCCTCATTCTCAAGGCCTTCCATATGCAGACTAATCTATTTATTCAATCTGTTTAATCTGGATCACTCAAAAGATTATATAGATTATGAACATGTGGCATATGAACTTGTGAATGTAACAGCTATGTATGTTATATCAATGGTGTATAAGAACATGGTGATAAATGCAGCAGTGCAGATGACTTAATGATGAATATAATAATCAACAGGTGGTGTGTTATAGCGGTGTAGTATTTCAGCTTTGAAATCATGTTTGCAAAACACATTGTGCAGGTAAATGGGTAATATAATACCATAAAAAGCAAATTAGGAAAGTAAAGCAGGTTTTAAAAAAGAAAAAAAAGCATGGTTGGTATTAAATGTTTACTCCTTTTATTTAATAATAAGTGTGTGTGTGTGTGTAAGTAAAACATTGCAAAAACATGTTAATTGCATGAAATGGTTTACACTATTTATTTGATGACAGTTTAATAACAAACTAGAATTTTTTTTTAATTAATTGAATATATTTAGCTATACATAGCTAATATAATAAAATGTAAATTTAGTAAGTAAATCAATGAAAAAACATTGATTAAATATTAAATTATCCACACTTTTTATTTGATAACAGTAAAAGTTATTTTAATTAAATTATTTTGAAAGTACATAGTAATAATAATAACCAAACAATGTTTAAGTAAAGTAATACTAAATTATTTAAAGTAATTTATAGCAATATAATACACGTGAATATAATAATATAAATATAAATGATCACATATTAAATTATTTACACTTTGATGGATTTGTAAATTTGAAATGTCTGATCAAATCTGGGTTTGTTTTTTGGTCTGTTCAGCTGCTGCCTGTAGAGTGTGCTTGTACGAACATTAGAAACATTATGAGCTGCATTCTTTCTTTGTAAATGTGTAACAGTGAAGCATGTCAGATATGCCCAGGTTAGTTTACTAACAAAGAATGAATAACCACACACTCACACTTTGGGGTTTTCTGAAGGGTCTCTGTATTAGGTTTTAAAAGAAAAGTGTGTGAGTTTCATTTTTATGAGATTTATTTTATATTTGGCATTTATGATCTGAGCATGAGGTTTTGCTGTATAAAAGGCATTTTTGTAATGAGCTCTGGCCCGTGAGTGTATTCTCTGTGTTAGTAGGTGAATTGCAACAGCGTGGCATCGAGCAACACTCCAAACTGACTTTTCATCTCTTACCACCCATTTGTTTTACAAGCGGCAGGTTGGTACTTGTAAACAGCTCCACCCTTTACAGAAACACACACACACACACACACACGGCAGCAGCAGTCCAAATGGCTGGAGGTGATTGAATGGCTTCCTGTGGAGACGTTTATTGACTTTCACAGTGGTGTGAATGAACTAAGCCAGTTAGGGAGTGATGGAAGATCGACCAATCACAAAAGCCCAGTGTTTGGTCAGGACCAATCAGGCTGGTAAAAAAGGGCTTGCCAGATTGTGGAGCAGTGTCAGACAGGTTTTGTGAGAGAATGACTGCTAAAATAGAGATAAATGCATGCAAAATTTAATACGTAGAGGTTTCTTCAGATCTTTAAAGATTTGAAGTGTTATAAAATTTTAGAAATTTTGAATAATTCCACTTTGTTTTTAAATCTATAACTGTTTATATACACCAAAATAAACTGTTTATAATAAACCATTTGTAAAAAAGATTGATTGCTCAGACTGAAAAGCTGTCATGTAAGCAGTTGTTCTGATTGAGCTTGATCTGAATTAAATTTCAGTCCGATTGAAAGAGGTGGTAAAAATAACAATAGCAAAAAAAATAAGCATGTAAACGCTTGAATCCAATGATTTTCTCTCTGTGATACGTTTGTTTACATATATTTTACATCTTACGAATGTGTGTATTTATGCCTCACATCTTTTGAATTGGTCATTGGTCAAGTATTTGCTAAGAAGTGCTTCTAACATGTATTCAGCTCTCTTTTTAGATCTATCATCAAGGTACAAACAGCAATTATCTATATAATCTCTGGTTCTGAGTGTGTCAGTTGGGTGCTGAATGCATGTAATGCACGTGAATGAATATCAGAATGCAATGTTTCAGAATCTGAAATCAGACTGATGAAAATGATTTTAAACATACCGAATGGTGTCCAATTTTATTTTGGACTCCATTGACTTTCATTGTATGGACAAAAACAGTCTTCCTGTGTGTTCTACAGAAGTCTTACAGATTTTGAACTTCAACTCTAAGCTTGAGCAATATTAATAGTGAAGCTTGCCTTAACAAGCACCATTAAATCTACTTAAAACCGGTTTCATCATGCCAGTAAAATTTATTTGCGTCTTGAAATTTGAACTGAGCATGGTTGGATCAGAGGTGTGTCCGTGTGCCTCAGGTCTTGGCTTAAAAGACTACTACTTTCTGTTTGAACATCACACACACACACATTGTTCTGGCAATGACACGCAGTTCAAAGTGCTCTGCTCTGGAATGTCATGCAGGTGTCCTTTGAGGTGAATGAGTGGATAGAGAGGGATTGCCCTTCAGTCACATAGTACAGCAGTAAGCATTCCTCTTCTCTAGACCACACACACACACACACACACACACAGCCTTCATAATCTGAAACAATTTGGCATTCCATAACTCACACACTCTAAACGAAAGGTTGTTTGATCTTGCCAATCACAACCCAGAGATATTCCTTATGAAGATTCCTCTGGCATCCATTATATATCTCTCTTATGACTATGGGTGTATGAATGCTGTTTACATAATGTAGAGATAGAGGAGTTTATGCTTGATTCACAAAACACAAAGCGTGTTAATACACAGTTCACTGATAAAGCAGGGTGGTTTGATTCTACTTTCTTTGAAGACACACAACATGCCTGACAGAAATGTAAACACTCACAATATCTTCTTTCCAAAACATACCCACAATGCACTGTGTCCACTTCTGACTGCATGTCATATCTCGTTATGGGAAAAATCACAGGGCAACATCCAGGAATCCACCATTTAACTTTAATCCAACCTTTAACCCTATAAAGCCTACAGTAGAAAATTTCTAAGACCTCTAAAGTATCAACATGATCAAAACTTTGCTGAAGAGCCTGTTGCACACAATCTACTACTTGCCATCTGTCACATGATTGAGATAGTATACTTTGTTTTTTTTGTTTTTTTTTTGCAAATATAAGAGCTTTTAGTGTCATTATATAAATGTCAGGGTGTGATACTCGTGTCTTTTTGCAGTGAATTTTTTGTACTGATTTTTATATCCAAAGCATAAGAATAACTTTTATGTTGTTCGAAATATTTCAAGATGAATACTTACCGGATTGAAGCAACTTAGGTTTACTTCATTATCCGTACATAATGTTTGAAACATCATGTTAAAATGTGAGTATCATATATAAGGAACATTTATTTGTTCTCTCTGTCATCATGTTGTATTGCATTATATGTTTGGCTCCCACATCATGTGCTGCTTTGATTATAAAACTAAACAACTAAATATCATCTTACTAAGACATTATTGGGAGATCAACTGATATTTATATTTAATGTACGTAAGTAGTCTGCTATATTGTTATAAAGATCTCATTGATTCACATCACAAGTTATCAGAATCAATCTTAATTTTTGGCCATATAAATATCAGAAACTGCACCAAATTGCATATTTTGCACATTTTTTTTTTTCAAGTATGAGCTAAGGTTCAATAAACAGTTCCATTAAAAGAAAAGAAAATTTGGGACGTCCTCATTTATTTAAAATTGATATAATTTTTTTTTTTTGTAAAAAAAATAAATAAATAAATATTCTACAGATGCAACAAGTTTTAGTGTGTGGGTTAAGGTTATAGTATTTATCTTTATAATAAAAAATAAAACAAAACAATAGAAGTGTGTGTGTGTGTGTGGTTTGGAGAAGATTTGTTTCCGCTGTGATGTCAAAAGTCAGCGAGCGTCATTCAAAAAAGTGAGACAGGAAACATCATTCAGAACAGAGGCAGATGGCCTAGTGTAAAATGCTGTGTGTGTGTAAAGTGCTGTAGTTTGTGTTTATTTACATAATGTGAAGTGTCTAGTGACTACAAAAGTGAGAAGAACAGGTGGGCCTGTTTCAATTACCTTATAACACAACATCCCACACCTACTCCTTTACCTACCATAGAGGGGAACTTACACAGCTGTTTGTTTTGAGCTCATAAACTAGATATCCTCGAGCACATTTCAGATTCACCATCACCATATGTCAATCAGACAAGCCCTTCCTGTCAGAATGGGCGGTTCCTGGCCAGAATAAACTAAAGTGGGACAGACTTCATGCTGATAAAAGTCTGGTTGTGTAAGACTAGTCTTAATCGACCTTATCTGTCTGCAAATTACAGTTATGCCCATTATTGTTCCTTCCGGTTTTATTATTATGTAACTTGTTTATTATCTCATTATTATCTGTGTTAGTATTTCCCTTCACTTGCACTGTATTTGCAGGGTTTTATAAGCTGTAAAGTTGTTTAACCAGTTCCTATCATGCCAATAAAACAAACTGAAACTGAACTGCATAAAAGAGACAGAGTAGTGTTGTGTGGTTGTGTATTGGAAAAGCACTGACATTTTTATAAATGCATATTCATACGCACACTGAAGCGTTACGTGAGTCAGCTTGCATGTGGGACTGTCTGTCTGGCTTTGACTCAACTCCACTCTGTGTCATATAGCAAAACAGACCTGATTTGAGATTTACACGTCCCACAGGTAATGATTTGGCCATCTGAAGGCACATCCCGTAAAAATAAATCACCTTTCAGAGCAGTGTTTGTTAGACTGAGCATCCTAATTCATGTAAATGGCTTTCCTCCCGCCTGCCTCTAGTGTTTTCAGAGGCGCTTGTCATGTATTGTCTGTTGTTTTCCACTGTTTCATTTTTATGAAAGGATGTAGTATTGAAGTGTACACAAAGGGACCTGGAGAGAGAAATGTAGTACATTTAAGAGTGAGAGATAACAGAGTCCCAGCTGATTTTAAACACATCAGCGGCCAGGTTGAAGAACTGACAAAATCACCATAAAACATTGTGAAAGTAGTCCTTGCAATTTGTGTGCAGTATTTCAAGTCTTCTGAAGCCTTATAATGTGTATTTGTGTGAGGAACAGGAGTCAAGATAAGAAAAAGAAAAATCTTTAAGAAATCTATTAGAAAACACATGTGCCAGGTTCTTGAAAATGTGGTCTTTATGTTCCTCATGTGTGGTTCATATGGTTTTGAAATACTTTTATAGCATTTTCAAGAAATATTATATTTAATGACTAAAAATGTCATGTGGTGTAACTGTCAAGTTAAACGTTATAAAATATTTCTTAATCATATCTTATACATATCTTAATCATTAATTTTAAATATATTTTAAGATAAATATTAATTTGTATTTATTTTACAAATATCATGAATTAATTCATAAATATCATTTTTGGCAAGTTGCACCACATGACATTTTACAACTTGAACTAACTTTGCCTTTAACTTTGTCATTAAAAAAGTCAAATTATCTGATATTTATATCATTTCCTGTTTTAGGTTTTATTTTTCCTGCACATTTCTGCATGTTGGTTGCACCACAACTTTAATTTAGTGGAAAAAAACTTTAAAAATCATCAGAATATTTAAAAAAATATATATTAATATGATATTTTTTATAATGATTTATGATATCAGGATAGTAGTATCAGCCTGACTTTTTTGGCTTCATGTCAAAACAAATTTTAATTCACAAATTTATTTTTAATATATTTTAAAGTGCATTTTAAATTAATGGATCAGCACAAAAATAGTCTGACTCAAACCAAAGTGTAAATCATTATTCTTTGTTAATCTTCCCCTCTGTTAAAGCTCTTAGATCTCATTCACATCCATGTTTGGATTCAAAACTGAACCAGTGTAATCCAGCATGCAAATTCATGTTGGTTTAAGCCTGTCTTTAGAGCAGGGTGTGCTGTCAAATTAACAGGAACCTTTCATGCTTCTAATGTGAATGTAAGTGTTCATAGTAAAATTAAGACAGATGTAGAATAAAAAGAAGAGAAGTCCATTTGATAGACACTGTGGTTACGTGAGTGTTTACACACTCATGCATATGCTGCTGCCGTAGCGTGCAGCCTCCAACCGCGACCACAGTGTAAACAAATCAGATGCTAAACTCATCTGATCCCAAACAGTCACGGGAGCCCGTCTGAGTGCTGCTCTCCATGGAGGAGTGTGCTGGAGGATTAAAAAAAGCCCTTACATCCTCAAACAGAGCTGCCCGTAATCATCCAGAGATCCAGCCCGTTCTTCCCTCGGCGCACTGATAAAGTTTTCAACAGATGACAAGTTGCCCTGGGAAAAGGCACAGCTGTGAAGCTGGAGGGTGATTTGCATGTTTACTGGTGTGTGTGTGTGTGTGTGTGTGTTTGCACATGTGTGTTCTCCACTCCTCCCATGCGGGAGCAAGTTAACATGATGGCTTCCTTTGCTCTTTAGGAGAGAGAGATAAGGATAGAAATAGACTTGTCACTTACTGTGATGATTTAAAATACACATTCAAATGTGGTGCGGGTTTCCCAGCAGTCATTTACTCGAAGACTTTATGAAACTGGATATAATTAAAGTGTTGGCCGTGTCCTCATGTCAGGCCCTGAGAGCCTGCTGTTTGTGTGCAGACCACAGAAATGAAAGAAAAACAGTCACGCAAGGACACATTCACACGCACAAAAATAATCACAACAGGTGGTTTTTAAATATTTGATTTTCAGCTTTAGATTTTTTTAGAAATTGATTGGTTGGAGGTGCCCATTTATAATATTTAGTAAAGCCATGACATTGCATGATGTACCAAGATAAATACTTGTTTTATTTAAATAATAAAATAAAATATAAAATGTGCTACTGAAACAAGAAGTTAGGACAAATTAAAATTTAAATAATTTAGTTATCAAAATTACTGTGTAAAATGTGTTATGCGTTATATTAAATTTAACTAATAAAAAATTGACACAACACATTACACATTTATTTGAAAAATTAAATTAAATTACACTACATTTAACTAAATTACATTAAATTAAACTTTAATGTCTTTTCTAAACTTACTGTTTCAAGAGAAAATGTCAAAAAAGGATAATGTAAATGTAAATTGTGATGTGCCAGAATATATATTTTTTTTATTAAATCAAATATTTTTTATTACATATCACATTTTATATCACAGATTTCTTCTTCTTCTATATATATATTTTTTTATAAATTACACCTCTGTCTTTGTTGTTCCCATAACTCTTTGTATCTGTGTTATATAATTACATAATTATCTGGACCAACTTTACTTGCATATAAAAATACACTGAGTTGCATAGAAATATTTAACAAGAGTCTTAACAAAGACTGGTCTCAGAATAGTAAAATAAGAGGAAACTGAGGAAGAAACTTTTCTCTGGTGGGCAGTTGCATACTTATTTGCATGTACAGTAACTGCAGCTTGTCTCATTGTTGGCATGTCTGGACATGTTCAGAGTACTGACCACATACAACCACTGAATCTCATATGCAGACAAGCATTTAACACTGTTTCTCTAACAAGTTAAATGCTCATTAATGACACTCTGACCCCTTCTCACAAAAGGCAAGCGAAGAAAATAAAGTCTGGGATATTTCCAGGCTGTTTTGTGGCAGTGTCTTCAAAAGGACAAGCATATTTTTCTTTGAAGCACGCACAGATACAAAAGCGCATGTGAAAGTTTATACTGAGTGGTTTTTTTCCAGCTCAATACAGTCTTTATCTAGTCAGTGGGTACTGGTGTATTCCTCAAACAATACAGCTCTGTTTTCATCATGCGACTCTAAGATTTCTGTTGGCCAGAAAGTTTCAGAACCCTCCACGTTTTCTGTGATTAATTTACCTGTAAACATGCACTGAACTACAAGTAGTCCAAACCCAATCAAATAAACACACCAATCAGACATAATACATCCACAGTTTATTGTAACAAATCCTATGCCTTCAGCATTTTATAACATGAATGATGAAACGGCATCTGGTTTATTTTATAAAATGCCAGTATTTTGTAGTGACTTCAGAGTGATCGATGATAACATGTTGCACTTAGTAATGAGCACTTTCAAAACACTGCTTCGTGAAGATTCGAAACCTTTGCGAATCATTTGTTTCAGTAAACAATGCTTCGTTATGTCATAACTGTTTCGAAATTTTAATGGTTTGCCACTAGGGGGCGATCTCTAAATGCATGAATTATACATTTGTATACATTTTAATGATACATTTGTATAATAAAAACAAAAACTGTAGTTAGTAGTTTCTTACTGGCCCGATAAACCAAGCTCTCCATAAAACGAACAAAACAAGCCCTACAATTTAATACAACATACATTATACGCTTAATATTTAATAGTATAAGATTTGTTAGTTGCATGTAATAGATTACACTTTTAATAAAACATTAGCTGTTGGTTTATAAAACATGTTTTTGCACATACTTAAGCTGTTTTCATTGCATTTACGTCATTTTGACCAGCAGGTGAGCATTTTGAACGTTTCTAAACAATGAATCATTTTACGATGCGTTTATATTCGAAAAACTTCAAATGCTTCTCTCATCACTATCTGAGCTGTGCATGGTGTCTAAACACATGGAGAAGGGAGAGTCATAATTACATAATTAGTCATAATTAAATTTAATCGTCATATGATCTATCGTAATTGTGCAATATAATCGTTTGAATCCAACTCTGAAACTATACGCTTAAACAAACTGCAGTGTTTCCCACTCAAGACTTTGTGGTGCCACTCATGTGTTTTCAACTCATAAATATGGTCTTCCCAGCATGATTTGAATGCACTGTTAGTCACACAGATCACAACAACTTTTATGTTTTTCTGTGTCTCATCATCTCACAGACTCCTTTTCTCTTCTCCCAACACGTGCCCTTTAGCACAAAGGGTTTCTATTCTCGTCATTCTGGTCATGTGAGTGTGAGGGTCAGGGGCTTGTGGTCAGGTTTACAGGGCCACTATGAGCTCACTGCTGACCCCCATACTCAGCAGATGGCCCTTACTGTGCATGCTGGGATAGGGTAGGGCCGACTCACTGTCCTGGAAAGACCCTCACAGTGGAGGTAGATATCACACACACACACACACACACGCACACACACGTTTCTTCTCATGTAGCCTCCTTGAGTCAGAAGAGGAAGCTGCACACATGCAGAGTGATTGTCCCAGCTTTCAGCCGCTCTTGTTTGTTGTGTGTCTTTTGTGGATTTGGATTCAGAACATTGACTTCATGACTTCAGCACAAGGTGAAGTGTGATGTAGACGTGTGCAAGGGTTCGTACAGGTACAGTCTGATGCTGTTTGGTGTGTATGGGACTGTGAATTGTCAAAGCATGCTGGAACAGTTCAGATTGTTCTACTTGTTTGGATTGATGTGTTGACACAAGATGATGTACAGTATAAGGACTGGACTGGTAATATAATAATAAGAGCATTTACATATGCGGTCTTAAGGTCATATTTGCTTGGTGAATTTTTGTGGGCATTTCCAGTCATTTCAATAGGAATCTGCGTGTTTGGGAATTTCTCATAAGAGCTAAAGATTTCCTCTTGAAGATTTAGTTTAAATTCAGGTTTTTCATGTGAATTCGCCATGTTGACCATCAGAAAGCTGCTTGGTTTTAAAGTGACTTGTTTAAGCTGTACTTCATACATTGCTTCACTATTGACAATGGACAATATAACTTTTTGTAGTCGATGAATTTTTCACTGAAATTCACTGACGCCTTTGCACTTTTACATGCTTAATAACTTGATGTATACGATCATGTAAATGTCTTAAACAGTATTGGGTTATTGGTAAAATGGCTCAGATTCCTTTCCCTAATTTCGATGTATATGCAAACTTCTAATGTGCATGTCTATTTACATTTTAATGTCAATACTGGACAGAACCTCAGTGTTTTAAAATGTAAAGTGATTTCCTTCATTTCATTTTTTAAGAGCTATTAGTTAGGTTGATAGTTATTGCCATTTTGTTGTATATGCATTCGATGGGGGAAAATAAAGCAACAATAGTTTGTAAAAATGTTTTCCAGTTAACCATAAGCTTTATTTGGTAAAATCTAAATTAACTTGTTTTATTTAATTCAAAGAAATTATTTATGTATATTGAGGATTTTTATTTATTAATTTTTTTACCTACAATTAGCATGAATAGATAAATAGATTGGGTGACTCTAAAATTAAAGGGTTATTTCATGCAAAAATGAGAATTCTGTCATTTACTCAACTTCATGTTGTTCGAACCTGTATATATGAATCAATTTCTTCTCTGGAACATAATAGTTGTTTATTTATTTATTTATTTATTTTTTTTTTTCCAGTGCTCACCAATGCTCACCAAAGCTGTCTTGTTACCAAAATTCTTCAAAATATCTTATTTTATGTTCCACAGAAGAATGAAACTCATACAAGTTTGGAATGACATGAAGGCGATTAAATGATGACAGAATTTTTATTTCTGGAAATAAATTCATTTTAAGGCTCACATTTACAATGTAGCTGTGTTATTGTGTGCCATGCTTGGGTTGTTGGTATAGTGGCCTCTGTGTCATCAACCCCAGAATGCATTAGGTTTCAGAAGAATGACTGTGTCAGTAATAACATCATACTCGAAGAGGAAAAGAGAACTTCTATTAGACCTGAAATGAGTGTCCTTTCCAGCATGTGAAGAAAAGATTTAAAAATCAGACAAAAATGAAAAACTGCATGAAAGAATGCAACAGGTGCGATTCAGGTTTTCCTTTCTGGCTTGAACTGAACAGGTGCTTTCTAGATGTTTCTCTGAGCCGTGTAATTCCTGTAACAGTTCAACGTCTCAGACAGTGCTCTAAAGCAATCTCAGAGCTGGATAATATCTGTTTCCTGTGTGTTCTGTGTGCAGTTGGCCAGCTGTAGCAGAGAAAGATAGGTTTGTTAATCTCAAGCCTCAGATCATTTGTTGTAACTCTTAGTGAGGGAAGATTAGAGCAGAGCTGAAGAGGCAGAGAGCCAGGTTCCCTATCTTACCCATGAGTCCATGCTCTTGTCTCTGGGCCGTGTGCCCGGTCGCCCCTAAACAGTTCTGGCTCTAAAAGCCCATCCAACCTCACATTCAGGGAAGCAGTTTCACTGCATTTTCCAAAAAACAGACTGTGGGAAAACTCGCATGTATGTATGTCTGAACATCTCCAGTGTTGATGACAAATCCGGTGAGATTAGTGATTGATGCTGTAGGTTCATCATATGCATGTGTGTGTGTTGAGTTTGAACCATGGTAAGTCACTGTAAGTTGAAAGGTTTTTGGCTCACACCTGCACACTCCTGTTCCTTATGTGGAGGCTGTATAAAAGTATGTGGGCCAGCTGTAGCTCTCCTCAGCTGTTAAAGAGTCACAGAGTGTCATGCTCTTATTTGTGCTCTCTTGCCTTAGTCTAAATAGGATTTCCTTATATGAATGGGGATTTAAAGGGATAGTACAATGTGTTTGTGTAATTTTATATAGCATATATTATTTTATAAATTCATATCTAAGTAATTTTAAAAATCTTTTAAAAATCAATCAAAAAAAGAAAAATAAATAAATAATTAACAATAAAATAATAATAATAATAATTCAGCACCATAGCGGATTTCAAGTGATCTAAGGCTTAGGATGTTCCAATTCAACACTGTAGAAACAAAACAACACAAAACACAACAAAAACAAAACAAAACAAACAAAAACATTACAAAACAAACAAAAACAAAAAACAAAAAAATGAAATGAAAAACAGCAGCTGTGGTTGCCAGAACTTTACTGTAAAAAAACACTGTAGCAACATTTTAGGTTTTACAGATTTAACTTCAATTTACAGAAATAAAAATCATATTACAGTAACAATATAATGTTAATGTACCAACCTATTGAGGTACTAATATCTCTGTTGTACTTTTGTAATATACTGACAACCACCAAAAACAGGTGGTGATGAGAAAGTCACATGATGAATCAAAGCTGATCACAAACAACTTTTCCACAAGCTGAGGTGGTAAATATTAATATATAGAAGGTGTTCAGTGTCATTCACACAAATACTAAGCAACCTTATGGTAACACATGAACTAAAGTAAAGGAATAATCAGTAATTTTACAACATTAGATGTAGCATAAAACCCTAATGTACAAAGAAACAGTTATTTCAATAAAACACATCAAATGTGGAGTGTCATGCAGGGAATTCTGGGATTGTCAGTTTACAATTTTTCACTGTAAATTATACGACTTTTCTTTTTCACTTCCAAAAACTGTAAATTTAAAAGTATCTTATTGTAAAATTACATTAAATGAAAGGTTAGATCTATTACAGTTACTCACCATACAGAAACCTACTGTTAACCAGTTACCAGGTTTTTACCTTAGCATTTTTACAGTCTTTTACTGTTAAAATCATGATCTTTTTTTATTTTTTTATTTTTATTATTTTTTACATTGAACCTATTGCAAATGTTCTCCCAGTAGTGGACCCTCATGCATCGTAAGCAATGTTGTACAGCTGAGTCAATGAGACAGAGCGAAGTCAGCGAGGGCAGGGCATAAAAAAGCAAAGTGGAGCGCAGCCATGGAAATAAAACTCTGAACTTCAAATAAAAATGATAAAACCAACAGTACATAACAGGCTCCTTCCTCCGCAGTCCCTCAATCACGGGTCTACATCTGTAAAAGGGTAAATCTGTTGAACTAAAACACATGGATTAGATGTTGCAGGCAGGCCTATCTTCTGAATATCTCATTAAGACACTATTACATTTTCTTCTGCTGACCTGAGCTGAACCTCCACTCTCATTTTACATTCGGCTTTTGTTAAAATTTTGTTTATTTTACAAGCTGGGATTTTCTATGACACTGCATTTTCGCTATAAACAAGCTGCAAACAAAACCACTTGCTTGATTTTCTTTACAGATTGCACTATTACACCCATATCCTCCTGACTACATTACCCATGTGTCCTCTCTCTAGGTCTGACTGGGTGGAGATCGTGGAGCCGCGCTCGAAGGAGCGCATGTACGTCAACCTGCTGACCGGTGAGTGCGGGTGGGAACCGCCGCCCGGCGCCCCGGTCCGTCAGTCGGACGGCAACCAGTGGTGGGAGCTTTTTGACAGCAATAACAATCGGTTCTACTACTACAACTGCACAAGCCAGCAGACGGTCTGGCACAGGCCTCAAGACTGTGACGTAGTGCCTCTAGCGCAGCTCCAAGCCATGAAGAGGAGCTCTGAGGCCGAGCTGAGGGGTCAAGGGAGGATCCAGAGAGGTCCGGCGGATGGGAAGCAGACACCCCAACCTGGACTGAGGTCTTCTTCACTGGAGCAGGAGAGTGGGAGGGAGACGCCACCGTCCAAGGGTAAAGAAGACAGTCTGGAGAGAAGGAACCAGGGAAATAGGTGAGGATGTGTGGAGCACTTGAAAAACTTCTTATGATGGCAATTAAAGGGATAGTTCACCTAAAAAAAAAATCATTATTTTCTCACCCTCGAGTCATTCCAAACCTGTATAACTTGATTCTTCAGTGGTCCAATGTTGTTTGGACTTGTGTGGACAAACACTATTCATTAACTTATAGGTGTTCTGCAGAAGAGAGTCATACAGGTTTGAAATGACTTGGCTGTGAATAAATGATGACACAATTTCCATTTTTTGCTGTAGATGTCAAACCCGTGATCTTGGCTCTCTGTGATGTACACGTTGATGTGTTTAATGAGTTTCGTTGGATTAATGCCAGGGACTGTGTTTTAATCTGTCTCAGAAGTTTATAGTGTGCTTTCAGATTAACCTCTTAGTTAAGTTGCAATCTCAGCAATTTGTCATTTTGACTTGACTTTCTTGCTCTTGGCACTTTTACACTAGAGCTTTTTGGCTTTTGGAAGTTTGGTTCGCTTGTAACATGCATTTAGAAACGCAAACATGCACCACCTGTTTCACCAGCTTTGTAATGAGCAGTGTTTATAAAACTGCCAACAAAAGAGATTTCCTCCACCAAAATAAAAACTTGATGTTTAACGTTTAATGGTTTAACGTTTGAAAATGAAGAAATGAAGACATAAATATTGGTATTGTAACAGAATCAGATTATTATTACACTATCTCTATTAAATACTCAAAATTGTGCAGCCCTACAATTAAAACAAAACAAAACAAAACAACAACCTGGAGCTCTTTAACAAAATCACATTTTAAATCACATTTTGTGTCATAAAAATAGATAATTAGATCCTGGAAGCAATGCATCCGTTTGAGGTCAGATAAACTCTAGGCTAGTTTAATTATAGCTGGTCTTCCTCAAGACCAGCTTCTCATTCAGGCAATCCACCAGCTAATCTATTTTGAATATAACTTTTCAAATGTTTCCAAAAAATCCTGAAATTTTCCAAAAGTTTCCAAAAAAAACCCCCAACAACTCCCTCTTCCATTTTCTCTATCTCTCTCTGATACACAGTTACAGTAGCTCTTGTGCCTATATATGGCTGGAGGCAGCTGAAGCCAAGTTTTTGTGTGTGTATGTTAGCAAGGAAACATTTGATAGTTAAAAAAAAAAAAAGTTTAAAAAAGAGCATACAGATTAAACAAATAAATAAAATAAAAAATACAATTGTGAATATAAAAGTTTTTTTTTCTTTTTTCCACATGCTACATCCGCTCTCTTTTGTATAAAATACCCCATCATGACAGTAGTTGAATGGAAAGTGAAACTTGACCATAGAAGATGAAAAGGTTTATGCTAATGTCTGCTGTAGCGCCTCTTGTGGCCACACTGAGAATGCAGCGTACATGGATTGCATTATGAAGTGCGTTGCAATATATTTCTGAATCTAATAGTGCGTGGAATTGTGCTTGGATAGCTACAAGCATTTGTGTTTACTTTATTGTATGATGAACTCTGTCATTGGAAGCCATGACTTATTGGATAAGGTCTTACCTGGTCTAACACGCACATGATGTCACACATTGGCTTTCTGGGTCAGCCCTGTAGTCTCTTTGCGGGTAAAAATAACATGCAGGGTCTGTTCTCCTAATATTTTCTTCATTTTGGACTCTTGAAGCTGTTTTGGCACAGATACACTGTTCAGCTGGTCGAGCGCCAGCTACTGAGAACACTGTGTATGAGAGAGAGAGAGAGAAAGGTGCCTAGCAGACTCCTCTAACAAAATCAGCCTTAAATGGTCACACACTTTTCCTTGTTAACACACACCCGTTAACACACCCTGGAATGCGCTTTCTGTGCGGTACTTAAAATGCTGTGTTAATACCTGTTTGCTAATTGTAGTTTCTTGGGTGGGACACCCTCACACACTTCCACTCACTTAAACTTCAGACCTGTTGGTTTTTCAGCAGCTGATTTTAGGGCACACAGTTGTTTCTTTTTTTTTTTTTTTTTTTAGGTTAAATACACCATTCTCATCCAGTGTTGTTATTGTTAACTAAAAATATTAAAATAGTTTTCAGTAATTAAAATAAATTATAAATATTAAATGTAAAATTTTTAAAATCTTAAATGGAAATGAAATGTTGTTTTGATGACTAAGTACTAAAATTACTAAAACTGACATAAAAATAAAGCTAAATAGAAATATAAAAAAACTAATGAAAATTATGAAAGCAGCTACAAAAAACCCACAATAAAAACTGAAAATATAAAAATAAAAGTGAAATTCAACATATGAATAAATGCTATAATGCTCTGTAAATAATATATATAAAAATATATTTTCCTCATTTTAAAAATCTTAAATGGAAATTAAATGTTGTTTTGATGACTAACAAATAAGTCTAAGTACTAAAATTACTAAAACTGATATAAAAATAAAGCTAAATAGAAATATATAAAAAAACTAATAAAAATTATGCAAGCACATAACAAAAAAAACCTCAAAATAAAAACTGAAAATATAAAATAAAAGTAAAAATCAAAATATGAGTAAATTATATGGTCTGTTAATAATAATGCATTTCTCAAGCATTCATTCTTGCATGTTTTCGCATCATCTTTTTTCTTTTGTGAGTTATTGTAGTTACCTAAAGCGAAACCAAAAATCATAAAATTCTGTTACTTTAAAATAAATGTTGATAATAATAATTTATAATGTCACAGGGATACTAAAATCACAGTGTAGTTGTTTGTTGTGCGAGTTGTATATCACTGTAAAAAACAAATCCGTAAAATAACAGAAGTAGTACTGGCAGCTCATTACACACGACATTATCCATTAATTTTACAGACATTTCTGTTAACTCTAAAACACAATGCAGTGAAGTGTATAATTCAAAATACTGGTAAAACACCTGTAAAAAAATTAATATGGAAAAATTCCTTCAAATTATACTGTATATTGTGCCCTATTTTTAAAGATGTTTTTTTTTTTAGAGTGTATGAGTATGTGTGTCTGTGCACACGTTAGTTCTCAGGAAAGCAAATTAGCAACTCACACTCAATTAAAAGTAGGGCAAGTGTTCCAGTCTGTACATATTTTTGGAGTGTGTGTGTGTGTGTGTGTGTGTGTGTGTGTGTGTGTGTGTGTGTGTGTATGTGTGTGTGTGTGTGTGTGTGTGTGTGGTGCAGCTAGAGGACGTCCAGCGCAAGCTGCCGTCAGAAGGAGTGTAGCCCAGTAACGCTGAGCTGTTTTTGGGTAGAGTCACAGAGCACGTCCCTGAGGTCATGGAGGAAACCTGGTTCTCTATACTTGAACACGTTGCATGTCCTGTGGAGGTCAGAGAGGGTAAGAGATCTACTCTTGAGGGGTTTTTGGGCTGTGTTTTAAAACCTAGTGAGCTGGTTTAGATAGCAGCATTTGGGCATCATTAGCCAAGTTCTCAATGTTGAAATGTTTCAAAGAAACACTTGATTTAATTTGAAACGCATATGATGTCCAAAAATGCTATCTAGGTAGGCAGGTTTTGTTTTTTTTTAAACACAGCATTTGGAATTAAGTTATGGGGTATTTTTAGGAAGCACTGGCTGCTGTTCTCTACCATCTGACTGTATGAGCTCGTGTGTGTGTGTGTGTGTGTGTGTGTGTGTGTTTATCCTTGGGTTAATCGGGTGATGGCATCGTGGGGGGCTCTTCCCCATCGCGTTTAACATATGGGTCATCTCTCTGGCTTAAAAAGTCAATGTGTGTGTTCATTTTTTGCCAGAGATGGACAAAGAGTACTTGTTTTGGCTCCGTAAACACTACAAATCTGTATTAGTGTTCCACATTTTTTTGACTTTTGTGTACTCTGTGATGTGGGTGAGTAGAGCTATGCTATCATTTGTAATATGAGTAACAAGACTTTGTTATTCTTATTTTGATGGGTTATATTACTGTAATGCTATAGTGTCTTTATGAGGTTGGTACTTTTTATGTTTGATAGCAAATGTGGATCACAAGCTATGATGTTTTGAATGCTGATCCCCATTATTCTAGGTATAGTTCACAAAAAAATTTAAATTAGCTGAAAATGTACTTAGTCTCTCGGCCATTTGAGATGCAAATGAGTTTGTTTTTTTCCATCAGAACAGATTTGGAGAAATGTAGCATTACCTCACTTGCTCACCAATGGATGCTCTGCGGTGAATGGGTGCCGTCATAATGAGAGTCCAAACAGCTGATAAAAACATCACAATAATCCACAAGTAATCCACACCAATCCAGTCCATCAATTAATGTCTCGAGAAGTGAAAAGCTGTGTTTTGGAAGAAACAAATCCATAATTAAGGTGTTTTAACTTTAAACCATTGCTTTTTCAGCAATTTTCAGCAAATTTACATTTTTGGGTGAAGTATTCCTTTAACTAGCTTAACCAGCAAGACTTGATTGATTACCATGCTGGTGAACAGCTGCCTATCCTAATTTACTATCTTGACCAGCATAGAACCTATTGAGCCACCTACCTAGACAGTATTTTTGGCCATCATATGCTCATTTGCTATTTTTTGAAACACAGATGCCATGTGCTTGGACACTACAAATTTGCAGATTTTTGCAGACCAAAATGATTGAATTTGCTGATTTTTCTAAAAAATTTCAATGATATTTGCTGTATTTTTTGTGGTGTTTTGCAGTCAAAACTCACCAACAAACATCATTAGTAATTGCATATTATTAATGTAATTATTATTGTTATTTATGTCATTTGTCTTGCTGACAACAAGAGTACAATCACTTATACATATTTTGTGAATAATTACTGAACTCAGATGTGGAGTCCTGACACCTCTACATGACCGGGCAATTCTTGCAATGTTTTACAATGTTGTGAACAATTTGTTTAGACTTATAGATTTAATGATTTTATAGACAATATAGATTAAGACAAAATAAGACAAAAATGCAAGCTGCTGCCAATAATGCAGCAACTCGTTGAATTTGGATTGATTCTCACAATTTGTGTGTAATGTGTTGAATGTTAAGAGATTAGTCTCAGAATGGGGTTCTGTGACTCAACTACTTGAGACAGAGGGAATTATGGGTGTCTTCAATCTGTCTTTTTCACTCCCTCCTTAGTTCCATCCCTCTCGCTCTTTCACTTTTTCTTTTCTTGCTGTGAGGTTTCTCTGGTAAAGAGGATTGAGGTGGGCAGTAGTAATCTGTCTCATACATTTCTGCATTATGTGCTCCTGTAGAAGGCAGAAATCCCTTCAGATTAGAGCTGAGAACAAAGAACTGGTTTAAAGCCTCATCCCCCTTTACCAGACACATCCCAGCAGAGAAAGACACGCACACGAGGACACTGAGATGAGAGGAGCTCAGTGGATTAAGAGAACAGTGCTTAAAGGAATAGTTCAGCCAAAAATAAACAATTATGAAAAACCATTCACTCTCATAATGTGGGTTTAAACCTATACAGTATTTTATTTTTTTTTCCTGTAGAACACAAAACGTCAGTTTTTGGAGAATTTTGAAAAAGTCAAGTTGCAATAAGCAAAAGAATCATAAAAGCAGTTACTGCTTGTTGTTATTGTTAACTGCATCTGAAAGTATTAAAAATCATTTTTGTTAATTGAAATAAAATAAACGTTAGAGGAAAAACTCGAAAAAAAACAGAAATGCAAGTATCTGAAATAATAGAAGTTTAAGTTGAAGTACTGTACTAAAATTACTAAAACTAAAATAAAAATAGGTGAAAACTTGAAAAAAACAAAATTATTAAAACTTAAACTAAAAAACAAATTAAAAACTTAAAATATGAGAAACACTAATTCAAATTAGTAAAAAATAAATACTATATTAGTAAATAATACTAAAACAATACTGCATACTACACTAAGTTGTCTTGTGTGCTATTATACGTAGGGTTGGGTACCAATATGGCACCGATACCCAAGTAACCGGTATGTACTAGAGCCGAATCAGAACGCAGATATCGGTGCCTCATTTTGGTGCCATGCCTGAGCGATCGATTGAAATATTTGTCCTCTGGTTCTCCGAAACGGACGTAAGAAGCATCATAACTGGCACTGCATGTGAAAAATTATTTCCCGACTGAGAAAATGCACGTGAACTCAAGTCAGAAAGCTCTAATAATATAAACCCAACAAATCTTTGTAGTAACGCGAGTGTGCATGTTGTTTTCACATTCCGACTTAAAAGCACAACTTGGGAAATAAGAGCATCCGAGTAGCACGTGAATGCAGTAATTACACTTTCTCTGACGGCAGCAGGTAGCCTTCAGTGAAAGGGTTAGTTCACCACAAAATGAAAATTATGTCCCTCATGTCGTTCCAAACCCGTAAGACCTTCGTTCATCTTCGGAACACAAATTAAGATATTTTTTTGATTAAATCGGAGAGCTGTCTGATCCTCCATAGACAGCAACGCAACTGAAATGTTCCCAGGTCCAGAAAAGTAGTAAATACATCAGTAAAACAGGTCCATGTGACATCAGTGACTCAACTTCAGTTTTGCGACACAACAAGAATACTTTTTTTTGCGCAAAGAAAACAAAAATAACAATGTACTCAACCATTCTTCTCCCCCGAGTTACGTCTTCCGCCATTTTAGAGAGTATCACAATACATACGCATGCTTTCCCCTAAGCGTAAACAACGCTTATTACGCAGATTATACATTCATGCGTGCTTTCCCCCTGAATGTAAATAACGCTGATTACGTCAAATACGTTCTTGGGTACTCCTCCAAAATGGCAGAAGACTTAACTCGGGGGAGAAGAATTGAAATTGAGATTTATATATCATCTGAAAGCTGAATAAATAAGCTGTTTTAAATAAATTGTTAGGATATGACAATATTTGGCAGAGATACAACTATTTGAAAATCTGGAATCTGAGGGTGCAAAAAAATCTAAATATTGAGAAAATCACCTTTAAAGTTGTCCAAATGAAGTTCTTAGCAATACATATTACTAATCACAAATTAAGTTTTGATATATATGGTAGGAAATGTACAAAATATCTTCATGGAACATGATCTTTACTTAATATCCTAATGATTTTTGGCATAAAAGAAAAATTTATCATTTTGACCCATATAATGTATTGTTGGCTGTTGCTACAAATATACCCGTGCTACTTATGACTGGTTTTGTGGTCCAGGGTCACATATAGCTTCACATCAAAATGTAGTGCAAAAGTCACATGGACCACTTTTATTTTTAAATTAAATATATTTTAATGTAATAAATAATTTAATATTTTTATTGACTATAACTGCTATAAAAATTAATTGTGTTAATGTTATTTGATTAATCAATGAAATATATATATATATATATATATATATATATATATATATATATATATATATATACACATACACACACACACACACACACACACACACACATATATATATATATATATATATATATATATATATATACATACATACATACATACATACATGCATACATGCATACAGTCAGGCCCATAAATATTGGGACATCGACACAATTCTAACATTTTTGGCTCTATACACCACCACAATGGATTTCAAATGAAACGAACAAGATGTGCTTTAACTGCAGACTGTCAGCTTTAATTTGAGGGTATTTACATCCAAATCAGGTGAACGGTGTAGGAATTACAACAGTTTGCATATGTGCCTCCCACTTGTTAAGGGACCAAAAGTAATGGGACAATTGGCTTCTCAGCTCTTCCATGGCCAGGTGTGTGTTATTCCCTCATTATCCCAATTACAATGAGCAGATAAAAGGTCCAGAGTTCATTTCAAGTGTGCTATTTGCATTTGGAATCTGTTGCTGTCAACTGTCAAGATGAGATCCAAGAGCTGTCACTATCAGTGAAGCAAGCCATCATTAGGCTGAAAAAACAAAACAAACCCATCAGAGAGATAGCAAAAACATTAGGCGTGGCCAAAACAACTGTTTGGAACATTCTTAAAAAGAAGGAACGCACCGGTGAGCTCAGCAACACCAAAAGACCCGGAAGACGGAAAACAACTGTGGTGGATGACCGAAGAATTCTTTCCCTGGTGAAGAAAACACCCTTCACAACAGTTGGCCAGATCAAGAACACTCTCCAGGAGGCAGGTGTATGTGTGTCAAAGTCAACAATCAAGAGAAGACTTCACCAGAGTGAATACAGAGGGTTCACCACAAGATGTAAACCATTGGTGAGCCTCAAAAACAGGAAGGCTAGATTAGAGTTTGCCAAACGACTTCACAGTTCTGGAACAACATCCTATGGACAGATGAGACCAAGATCAACTTGTACCAGAGTGTTGGGAAGAGAAGAGTATGGAGAAGGAAAGGAACTGCTCATGATCCTAAGCATACCACCTCATCAGTGAAGCATGGTGGTGGTAGTGTCGGCGTGGGCATGTATGGCTGCCAGTGGAACTGGTTCTCTTGTATTTATTGATGATGTGACTGCTGACAAAAGCAGCAGGATGAATTCTGAAGTGTTTCAGGCAATATTATCTGCTCATATTCAGCCAAATGCTTCAGAACTCATTGGACGGCGCTTCACAGTGCAGATGGACAATGACCCAAAGCATACTGCAAAAGCAACCAAAGAGTTTTTGAAGGGAAAGAAGTGGACTGTTATGCAATGGCCAAGTCAATCACCTGACCTGAATCCGATTGAGCATGCATTTCACTTGCTGAAGACAAAACTGAAGGGAAAATGCCCCAAGAACAAGCAGGAACTGAAGACGGTTGCAGTAGAGGCCTGGCAGAGCATCACCAGGGATGAAACCCAGCGTCTGGTGATGTCTATGCGTTCCAGACTTCAGGCTGTAATTGAATGCAAAGGATTTGCAACCAAGTATTAAAAAGTGAAAGTTTGATTTATGATTATTATTCTGTCCCATTACTTTTGGTCCCTTAACAAGTGGGAGGCACATATGCAAACTGTTGTAATTCCTACACCGTTCACCTGATTTGGATGTAAATACCCTCAAATTAAAGCTGACAGTCTGCAGTTAAAGCACATCTTGTTCGTTTCATTTGAAATCCATTGTGGTGGTGTATAGAGCCAAAAATGTTAGAATTGTGTCGATGTCCCAATATTTATGGACCTGACTGTATATATATTGGTTAAAACTGTTGACATCTGTAGTGTCTTGCCTTAATATCATTATTAGCTCTGCTCAACTTTATTGGCACACACAACTACACCTGTATTTTAGCAGCCTAGCCATTGATTAAAAAAATAATACTAAATAATAAATAATGTGTTAAAATGTCAGCACTCTGCAGATCTGAAAAGCACACCCCTTTCAGAACCTGTAGAGTAAAGTTTTGGCCAAGCCCAGACTGGCATGGTGCCCCCCACACACACACACACACACAGTACTCAGAGAGGTATTCACATGCTTCCTGGCCTAAGGAGGAGCAGTATACCCATGAACACACAGACGCTCTGTTCACATTCAAAACCAGCTTCAGCAAATGCATAGCAGACTTTAAGGTGGGCTGACTGGTAATTACAGGAACACAGGTGAAGAAATGGAGGGATGGAAAAAACAAAGAGGCATGAGATCTTCTGCTTCTGCTAAAATGGAACAGGCAAGATTAGTAACATCAAGTACACACTAGTACTATTTACTCAGCAGTGTGTGGGCTGTATGTGCGTTTGTGTGTGTGTGATTATAGGGCTGCAAGAGATAAAGGAAGAATCAGAGACAGAGGGCGAGTACGCAACTCAAAGGGCCACCCAGTGGGACACACACTCATGCTTTTTATACACTAGGGTCCGTCCTGGTAAACATGTTTGATGGCAGGGTGTCTGGAAAGCATTGAATTCTATTTTAAACTAATTACAAACAGTATCACGACCAGTAACACTGGCATAACCGTAGGTATTAGTTTGGGGGCGGGGCTATCTGATGTCATGTCAGGAAACCTGCCTTAAAATTTACTTTTTTATTAATTTCAACTAGGGCTGTCAATCGATTAAAATATTTAATCGTGATAAATCACATGATTGTCATGAGTTAACTCACAATTAATCGCAATTTAATCGCATATTTTTATCCGTTCTAAATGTACCTTAAATTAATACTTTTCATGTTTTAAATACTCTGATCAACATGGGCAATAACAAATATGGATGCTTTATGCAATATATGTTTATTATTAGTGAAACCATAGTTAACAGAGCCTGAAGACTAGCCATGTTTCAAAGATCTTAGATGTGTTTCAAGAACACGTCTATTAGACACATGAAAAAAGAAATACCAGGTTCCCATTACTTCTCTTTCTTTGCACTGAGCAATTTACTTACTCAAACCTGTTTACATTTCCGCATGACAGGGCATCTCACTTCTTCTGAACATGCAAAATGTACATTTATTATTACATTTGTTTGCCTCTCTGTGCCCACATACTGTATTTTGATGCAGCTAAATTCTCAATAAAACAGTTTTCATTGATATATTTTACTGTTTCTGTTGTCAGACAACGGAATGAATATGAAATAGTGACTGAAACGCGACCCATAGGACTAAATAACCAGCTCTCCCTTCCAAGATGTTAAATCTGCACAAAAATCCTGATTTATAATCCAGCCATCGTCTGATAAAATCAAATAGGCTATACATAAGATAAAGACAATAGCTGTGCTGTGATTTTGGCTATACTTGCACGTTAAATTAGAGAAGCAACATAATATCTGTTTTAACTGAAAGCGCTGTTCCTCTCATCCGCTCGCTGAACAGAGCAGACGTGGAGGGAGAGAGAAAGAGGTGTGTGCGCAGCGGGAAAGAGAGACCTCACGCTCGCGTGGCAGAACCGGCGAGTCTCAGAAACTAAATAAGGTTTGGGCAAACCCTATAAAGATTGGTCGCTAGGCGCTTTTTGAAAAAAAAAAAAATAAAAAGTTGCTAAAGTGGTCTGAAAAGTCGTTAAATTGGCAACACTGTCAGCATCTCCATCCATTTCCATTTCTCCAACTATAGTAGTACGGGTTAGGCCACGGTTCAAACAGAAAATGTGCGCTGCGTTAATTGCGCGTTAATAAAATTACTGCCGTTAAAATGAATTCGCGTTAACGCGTTAACTTTGACAGCACTAATTTCAACATTTTTCTGTCTTTTTCCACAAATTATAAGTCACTATCAAAATATCACTTATTTCATAATTATAAATAGGCTAATAGGTCTAGGCAATATGGAAAAAATAAAATCTCTTTTTTTTTCCTCAGGAAGTTTGATCGGTTCAAGATTTAATTTTTTTTTTTTTACGTTTAACTAGTCAACTTAAAAACGTAACAAGAACATGATTCAAGGAACATTTTCTTTATTAACCATCTGGTTAAAGAAAGCACACATGAAGTTCAATATCGTTTAAACGTAAAACAAAGGACTTGTTACATATATTTGCAGAAAAGATGCATGGAATATGAAGGCAAATAGTGCACAAGCTTGCAAACATGAAATATCTGTTATGCAGTAGTAATTCTTTACAGGTTGTCATTCCACTGTGCTGATTTTCTATGTATGTAAACATGCGCTTAATGGATGTGTTTGAGCATTGCACTTGTGTCTCACATTTTTATCACGAGGTAACACCTAGCAATATGCTCTACTTTACTGTGGCAAAACATTACATTTGAATTAATCGATAAAATCAGAAAATTCACCCTACTCATAAGAAGCTGTAAAGCTGCTGTGGTCTTTAGAAAACTTAAAGGAGTCATAAACTGAGAAACCAAAATTCCCTTTTCTTTTGACATGAGGTCACTATACGATAAAAAACATCCAGTAAGTTTCAAAACTCAAACTTTGTCGTTAGTCTAAAAACCGTTTATGTTGAAGGTAGTCTGCCAAAACGACAGCATGTGGAATATATGACTCTATGATGTAATAGTGTGATTAAGCACCGCCTCCACAGATGATCATCTACGCCTGCTTCTACAGCGCTGCCTGTTTAGCCCCGCCCACCGATTTGCGCATATAGTGTTTACGAGAGAGATGAGCGCAGGTCTACGCAGAAACCAAACTATATAAATGGCTCTGAAGACAAAAAGACGTTATGCAGTGCCAAAGATCCAGACCGCGTCAGTAACAAATCGGTCCTTTGTTCACTTCATTTTTCCGTGGATTCGTTTACAAAACAAGGCACAATTCGACGTGGGATTTTCTGAAAGATTGAAACTAAAACAGGATGCAGTGCTGACTATATTGGATTCAACCATAACGTCACACCACACAAGTGTGAGTAACTGCTTTGTCTCTTCTTATAGATCGCTTGATATGCAGTTATGCGTTTTTGACCTAAATCACAGCATTGTCCATCTGTGAGGAATGTATGCTGTCAAACATGCACAACATTAGCCAGTTATAGCAGTGGGCATTTACTTCCAAGTCTACAATCCTCCACACCTATTAAATGTTCTGATGAGGGAGGTCAAAAACAGGACATAAAATAGCCTATTACTTCCAAATTATGATGTTTTTTGATGTAAAAATCTTGATAACATTATATGTGGACCTCAGAGAAGAGTACAAAATAAAAAAACAAAGGCAGTTCATGACCCCTTTAAAGGAGTAATAAAAGAACATTAAAATCATTGTGATATTCATGTAAATTTTAAATTACCAACCAAATAATGTGGATGGAATATATTATAAATAGTCAATATATTTCCAAAGGCTTGCTGAAGTTTGTAGGTCTCGAGTGACATTAGGAGGGTCATTGAGTTCTTAGAAACCCTCTCACTCAAGACCCACGTGTTTTAGCTGTCTGTGTTTATGCCCGTCTGAATACTTGCCATATTTTCCTCTTCAGTGGCACATAGCCATGAGAAATACATGTCTTCACCATGGTACCCATTCCCCGAGTGAGCGAAATGAAGGGTGACAGATGCATTACATTCCCCCCCCCCCCCCAAAAAAATGCTGTCATTTGTTGATCACGTGTGTAAGTTTTTGTTTTGAGTGTCATCGATTGATGTGCCAGCATGAACTTATAGCTCTCACATTGACAAAGGGCTTTGCCAGACTTTGGTCACATTTACACTCTAATCTGTTTGTCCTGCGTCACATCAGTTATGGCCTCATTCAGAAAGTAGGCCATTATCAGGAGAGCACTGCTGTATCACTGTCAAACAGCCACAATGACTCACTTCCTGTCATGAATTTGCTGATCCTGAATTTGTATAATGTTTTTTATTGCATGAGCAAAGAACGACTAGTTTACACTGAGAGCGACTTTATTTCTGGAGGTCATCGGGACGTTATAATGTTGTCATTTCGATAAATCAAACAGATGTTAGTCAGGATGCTTAAACAAACAGAGCAATGTTTTGATAGCGGCAGAGTGTTTAGACTTCTTGGAGAAATCACCCAACTAATCAACATATGAACCGTTTACTTGTAGCTGTCTCTGCAGGTTAAGATGGAATAGGAGAAAGTATTTTAACATTTAACAAATAATTTAACATTTTCACAAGCTACACACTTCACCTTAAAACACCTGATGAATTTGTCTCCTCATTAAGTAAACATTAACAGTATTGAGTTTATATATTGAGCTGAATGAGTGTAATTTAAGTTGTAATTGAAACAATATACCATTTAATAAAAAAAATGTTTAATTAAATTTTTAATTTTTAATTTGAATTTTAATCAAATCCATGACTTTGAGGTCTTCTATATGCTACTATGCTCTTAAAAGTTGACAATTCACTTTTAATAAATGTATTTTTTTCAGTTATGGTGATTTTTATTGATTTTTTTTATATAAATAGACTAAAAATATGACTCATGTTCTGCACACGTGTATAGAAATATATACAAAAATAAATAAATAAATAAAAATGTTGCAATAAATGATTCCTTCCCTTGTGAAAAAGATGTATACTTAGGAATACTTTAAAAAAAAATAATATACTTTCATGGAAATAATATACTTTAAAATAATATACTTAACTATGAACTGAATATAATTTTTTTCTGTACACTTATTAAATATCATTAGCAGAGCATTTATGCATTTATGGTAAACTAAAATGTCATTTCTATTGAAACTTGAATGTCATTTATAAATATATTTGTAATTACATGTTTGTAATGATGAAGTTGCAATTTAGTACATTGAAATTATATTAACTTTATATGGAATACTGAATAACACAAAGCATTTGCCTGCAGAAAGGTGTAGTTTTGACATCTACTGTACCAGCTAACTTCTGAAGCTAACTAACCAAACCCATGACCACCTTTTTAAGGAACATATATGTCAACACAGGGAAGAAAATTGTGTTTATCAAACCATTTTGTATGGTATTTCATGATTGCTCTGTTTCAAAGTATTTTTTTTTTCCTAGACAAAATACTAAATTTAATTTAGACGACAAAACACTACACACCTATAGTACATTACAGGAATTTCTTTTTGACAGCCATCTCTCTCTGTCATTAAAGTTTTTGTGGCTGTTCATGCTAGCTCACGCTAAAAATCGCAGCTGTTAGCTTACTGTTTTCTGTACACCAAGAACCGAAAGCCTTACGATAACAAGCTTGTTTTTGTTCCTCAACTATTTCATCAATCTCACAGTTCAGAGAAACTCTTCCTCTCGTCTCGCCCTGTCACTGTTTCTACCACGCTAATTAAAACGCCCTGACTGCTAACCTAATTTGACTCTCCATGACCAAATTGAGTTAGCTCACATTTCAAACGGCTCTTAACTCTGTTTTCCCCTTCCTTCAAATTCAGCGGCTTCAAACGTATTTTTCCTCTCAGAAGTTGTTGACGCAGCAACAGGGATGACAGAGTGCTCAGTATATGAAACTAAACACTGCGACTGCCAAATCGATTCTCCCACAGACACGTGTTGATGCGCGAGTGTTATGGAGCGTGTTTGTCAAATGTAGTGAGTGGTCTGGGATGGATAAGGGTGTATGAGTGCTGCCATATGGAATGTGGAGTATTTTCAGCTCATATTCCCCAGATCAGGTCAGTAAGGTCGGCCTGGAGGTCAGAGGTCAAAAGCTTTGACCTCGTGAAGTTAGATGAGGAAAGGAGAGTGATATCAATCTCATGTTTATAAGTTGGAGTAATTGAGTATTTTAGTTGTACACTAAGTCTTTGCAAATACACACACTTACACAAACAAGCACATACATAGTTTTATATACTTTATGGTCACAACATTCCGAAAGCAGTGAATGCCGAAGTCTGTTTGGATTCCATGCTTGACTTTCCCATGACAAATCCCTTTAGGACAACCCACCCCCGTTTCCCTTCTCTCTCTCCATCTTTCTCGTTCTCCTTCCCACATAGACCTATTTTCCTAAGTGTTCTGTGGTAAATTAAGTGTCTGTGTGCTGTTTGTTTGGGAACAGTGTGTTTGGGGTGTGTTTTTGTGGGTGGGTGTGTGTGATGCTCTGACTCTGAAATCCAGTCACACAACAACACCTACACAGATTTCACCACAGCACAGCTGTATCTGTCTGTCTGCTGCTTTATCTGTGTTTCTCAGTGACACTCAATTGCTAGATATACAATAGTTAGTTCCAGGTTATTTTGGGGAAGCTAGTTTGAAACTCGTCAAGCTAGATGCTAAACATAATTAAGATTGGTTAAACTTCAAGGTAGGTTTCTGAAAAAGTAGCCATAGCTCTGCTACAAGATACTTAGAGTCAACTTAAAGGTATAGTTCACCCTAAAATTTAAATGCTGTCATCATGTATTGTCATTCTAAAACTGTCTCTTTAAAGGGGCAGTATTGTTTTTGAAATGTAACTATCCAATGATATAATGTCTAATTTTGTCAGTGCTGTATTGTTTGGCAAGTGGTGTATTTTCTACAAAGATAATGAGTGGGTTTTTGAATGAGTGAACTCGTTTAGCTTGATGGCATTAAATTTGAACAGATACATTTACACTAAATACAACTTAAAAACTGGAATACTTTGATTTTAAATACATATTTTACTGGAAAAATGCTTCACGGTGACTTGATTCGAAGCTATATTTATTAAAAACACATAAATTGTGATTGCGTTATTGTTTAGTTGTCTGTCACAAGACTAACATATTACACACTGTCCACATATGTACACACTCACTGACAGATTCGGTTCAGTTGTTGTGTATGAAGTAAGCACTGTACGCGTGGGCCGGGGGCTTCAATGCATCTGTGATGTGTGTGATTTTAGGGTGAGAGGAAGAGGAGATGTTGGAACCCTGTGAAACAAACTGAATTTTGTTTATCTATAAGAGCAAACGAGCAAAACAGGATTATAGCGAGAGAAGGAGACATGTAGTTTGAAGAACAAAAGCACATGTGACTGGCTTGCCCCCTCACAGCCGCCCACTGACTATCTGTGTGTTTCTTCATTAGCCTCTGAGCTCTACTGAGAGCTTAAACTTACATTTCTCTCACTCGTGATTGGCTGTATTCATGTTTTCATAAAAACAAATTTAATCAAACACACAGATTGCCATGATTATTTTCTAATACCATGTGATTGATTGATAGATAGATAGATAGATAGATAGATAGATAGATAGATAGAATAGACTGACTGATAGAGAAACAATAGACTGACTGATAGACAACAGACTGACTGATAGTTAGAGAGACAATAGATTGATTGATAGATGGATAGATTGATGATACACTAAAAGACAGACAAACAGTGATAGAGAGAGAGAGAGAGAGAGAATAGACTGATAGATAGATAGATGGATAAATAGATGATACACTAAAAGACAGACAAACGGATGAATGGATGGATGGACGGACGGATGGATGGATGGATAGATGGACGGATGGATGGATGGATAGATGGACGGATGGTTAGATGGATAGATGGACAGATGGATGGATGAATAGAGAGACAATGGATGGATGGATGGTTAGATGGATGGTTAGATGGATAGATGGACAAATGGATGGATGGTTAGATGGATAGATGGATGGATGAATAGAGAGACAATAGAGTGATAGATAGATGGACAGATAGATGGATGGATAGATGGATAAATGGATGGATGAATAGATAGATAGATAGATAGATAGATAGATAGATAGATAGATAGATAGATAGACAATAGACTGATAGACGGATGGATAGATGATACACTAAAAGACAGACTAACAGACAGAGATAGAGAGAGAGAGAGAATAGACTGATAGATAGATGGATAGACAGATGATACACTAAAAGACAGACAAACAGATGAATGGATGGACGGCCGGTAGGGCTGGGCGGTATATCGAGTCTGTACGATATATCGATAATTTCTTTATAAGCGATTCGATATGAGGCAATACCGTTTATATCGATATATACAGTAGTTTGATATGAGCGCATCTGAAAAATATAGCGGAGGACACCGGCTGAGCTGCTGCGGAGAAAGTACATAATCCAGTTTGTTCTAAACATGTGACAAGCTTTGTATTAAGGCCTTTAAAAACTGGTAAGACATAGTATAGTTTATAGTTTGACATAGTTTAAGTGGCTCGGCCCATCAGATGCTCTGACGAAAGGCTGCGTGTGCCGCTGACAGAGACTCTACTCACGCTGTTTAATGTGTTTGAGATGTGCTGTTTCCCTTAATGCATAACTTACATTTCACAGGTATATTCTCCGTCTGTAAATGTCAGAAAGTCATGGAAATATTTCCATTTTGCTGTCAGAAGTGCATGAGCCTTCTGCTTTGCGATTCTCCGCTAAACTTCACAGACTTCAGTGAACGAACACCGCCGCGCGCCAAACAGACGGAGCTCAATTAAATAGGAGCACAATAATTCTGACTAAAATATACATTTCGCAGATTTTTTGTTAGTTGGACAATAAATGTGACATGTAGAATTTTAAACCTACAAGTAAGTCTATTTTTATGATTGCACTGACTGTAAAGTGACTGTAATGGCGTAATCACAATAGCCTAACAACTCTTTGCTTTTGTTCTCATTTCTTTTCATTTTTAGTTTAGTGAATTTAACTTCCGCTTTAAAAGCCTTATTTTTGTTTTTAGATTGCAATGTTACAATGTTAGAATGAAATGTGATTATAACCCTTTTTTGGACATAATATAAAGGCTTACATGGTTACATTCACTTTATTTGTTTTCATAGCCTTCAATATGTATTGTTTTGTTGGACAACATTGGGCGGTAATAATATATATATATATATATATATATATATAATTAAATAGCTACAGATTTTTTAAAATACAAATACAAAAACGAAAATACCGAGATATATACCATATATCGCAAATCGGCCAAAAAATACAGAGATATGAATTTTTGCCCATATCGCCCAGCCCTAACGGCTGGACGAACGGATGGATGGATGGATAGATGGACAGATGGTTAGATGGACGGATGGATGGATGGATAGATGGATGGATGGATGGATGGATGAATAGAGAGACAATAGACGGATGGATGGATGGATGGATGGATGGATAGATGGACAAATGGATGGATGGTTAGATGGATAGATGGACAATGGATGGATGAATAGAGAGACAATGAACTGATAGATCGATAGATAAATGGATGGATGAATAGAGAGACAATAGACTGATGGATGGATGGATGGATGTTAGATGGACGGATGGACGGATGGATGAATAGAGAGACAATAGACTGATGGATAGATGGATGGATAGACAGATGATAGGCTAAAAGATAGAGACAGACAGAGACAGACAGATCAGTTACTGTCCAGTCAGTATTTGAGCTGCATTCACTTTGACAGTTGATATTTGCCTATGAAATATTACTATTATTAATAATAAAAATAAATAATAATAATCTGAAAGTCTGCTCCAAGGTTTAAGAAAATCTGAAATATATGTTTATCAGTGGTCTGTGGTATTAGATCAAGTGGTTAAGGTGGTAGATACTGTAACTACACAATAAAGCATCTTTCTTCTTTGCTTCTTTTCTTCTAAACAATTAAATGTAGTTTTTGCAAGAAATATATGAATTGCAATTTTTTGTTTTGTTTCAGGACGACTCCTAAATATGTGAAATAATATTTTTTTCCCCGTCTGCTGCATTTAGTTTTAATATAGAATGACCAGTCACATGACATTAACATCTCAGATGACAGAGAAAAAAAAAATCAGTTCACATACTTCCAGGGGTCCTGCTCCAGCTGAGCAAGTACCATTGAGATGAATAGAAATGCTGTAGATCCTCAGGTATATTAGAGCTGAAGGTGAGGTGAGCTTCTGCGTGTTTATTTGAATGTTTACGTATAGGTGTAATCAAGACAGTCAAAGAGAGAAAGAGCAGCAGGGTTTTTCGTTTGTGTGTTTTCTCCATCGCTATAATGCAGCACACGCATTATTCTCTCTGCTTGGCTCAGTGTGAACGCTGCGCTGGTATTTCCTGTTTATGCTGTAGGAGAAACGCCCTTTGAACTTTTCCAACATGCACTCCCTCAGGACACCCCCGATCTGCACTCCGGCCCCCTGTCCAGCCTCTCTCAGCATCCCTTTGTGTTCCGTGCAAATAACACAATCAGCATGGCCTGCACTCGCCAAGATGTTTGGAGTCTTTTGTGGTTGGGTTTGTGTGTTTGTGAATGAGTGTGTGTGTGAGAACCTCAACACCTGGGCATCACAGATGCTTTTCACCACTCTGAAGATAAATGAGCTGATGTATTCATTAGTAATCACAGATTAAGTCATGCGAACTTAATGTTGAGAACAAATAATGGGAGGCCTTGTTTATATCTGATATGTAAGGAATCAATTAACAAGAAGTGGTTGTGAAAAATTCTTGGATCTTTGGTTTGTTAAAATTATCTAAATGAAAAATAGTATTATTAGATGGTTACTAGCAGTGGCGGACTGGCCATCTAGAGTACCGGGAGTTTTCCCCGTGGGCCGCTGTACAATATGGGCCGGCCCATTGCGTAAATGTAAAGAATTAATTAATTACAGTAAATATAGCCTATCCCTCCATCGGCCCAGACGAATGGCCCACGCGGCCCACTTGAGATAAACATTCTAATTAATTTAGCACGTTCTGGCTCAGTGCAGCGGCTCAAAGCGCTTGTCAGTGTCAAAATGTTTTAACCAATCAAATTGAAGAAGGCGGGATTTACTGTTCACAGAAGCTGAGCTGAGCTGCGGCATTTGAATGCGAGCTGAGATGAGATGTAAACAGCTAAACATGATGAGAGAACTCAGCAATATTTGCCAACGGTTTACAAAAAATGTTTACGACAGACATTAATTTTCAGGCATGCAAACTACTAGGCCTATTGGCCTTTTCGAATTTCTCAGATTTTAATGCCATTTACATTGTTTGCCACAGCTACATAGAAACATTGACGTAGCCGTTTTCAGCAGACGTTTGTATATCGTTATAGTTCTTCCGAAATTTCACGTGTCTAAGAAAATGTTTTAAAAAAAAAAAAAAAAACTGTAAAAACACAATTCTCAAACTTACTCTAGAACATTGTAAATCTGAAGACTTTAGCTTTCAAGTGCCGTGATTAGGAAAGTTCTATTTTTCTATTAAAGATATTTTAATGTAAATGGTTTAACGGTTTAAATTTATTTATTTCTGTGATCAAAGCTGAATTTTTAGCATCATCATTACTCCAGTCTTCAGTGTCACATGGTCCTTCAAAAATCATTCTAATATACTGATTTACTGCTTAATTATTTTCAATTATTATTTGTGCTCAGTTATTAATAATGGTTCTTATTATTATCAATACTGAAAACTGTTTTTGTTTCTTAATATTTTTGTGGAAACTGTGACACTTTTTCAGGATTATTTGTTGAATACAAAGTTAAAGAACAACCTTTTTTTATATATAAATAATTTGTAATAAGTATATCTTTACTGTCACTTAAATCAATTTAATGAATGAAAGAATGAATGAATATCTTTATTGTCATTGTACAAGTACAACCAAATTTAATGCAATCCTTCCACTTTTTAATGCAACCTTGTTGAATAAAAGTATTATTAATATTATTATTGTATTAAATCTTATTCTAGACTGAATGGTGATGTATCACATTTTCCACAAAAAAAATATGAAGCAGCACAACTGTTTTCAACAGTGATAATAATCAGAAATGTTTTTTTGAGCAAATCAGCATATTAGCAGGATTTCTGAAGAATCATGTGACAGTGAAGACTGGAGTAATTATACTGAAAATTCAGCTTTGATCACAGAAATAAATTATTGTTTACTATACAGGTGCATCTCAATAAATTAGAATGTCGTGGAAAAGTTAATTTATTTCAGTAATTCAACTCAAATTGTGAAACTCGTGTATTAAATAAATTCAGTGCACACAGACTGAAGTAGTTTAAATCTTTGGTTCTTTTAATTGTGATGATTTTGGCTCACATTTAACAAAAACCCACCAATTCACTATCTCAACAAATTAGAATACTTCATGAGACCAAAAAAAAAAAAACATTTTTAGTGAATTGTTGGCCTTCTGGAAAGTATGTTCATTTACTGTATATGTACTCAATACTTGGTAGGGGCTCCTTTTGCTTTAATTACTGCCTCAATTCGGCGTGGCATGAAGGTGATCAGTTTGTGGCACTGCTGAGGTGGTATGGAAGCCCAGGTTTCTTTGACAGTGGCCTTCAGCTCATCTGCATTTTTTGGTCTCTTGTTTCTCATTTTCCTCTTGACAATACCTCATAGATTCTCTATGGGGTTCAGGTCTGGTGAGTTTGCTGGCCAGTCAAGCACACCAACACCATGGTCATTTAACCAACTTTTGGTGCTTTTGGCAGAGTGGGCAGGTGCCAAATCCTGCTGGAAAATGAAATCAGCATCTTTAAAAAGCTGGTCAGCAGAAGGAAGCATGAAGTGCTCCAAAATTTCTTGGTAAACGGGTGCAGTGACTTTGGTTTTCAAAAAACATAATGGACCAACACCAGCAGATGACATTGCACCCCAAATCATCACAGACTGTGGAAACTTAACACTGGACTTCAAGCAACTTGGGCTGAGCTTCTCCACCCTTCCTCCTCTCTAGGACCTTGGTTTCCAAATGAAATACAAAACTTGCTCTCATCTGAAAAGAGGACTTTGGACCGCTGGGCAACAGTCCAGATCTTCTTCTCCTTAGCCCAGGTAAGACGCCTCTGACGTTGTCTGTGGTTCAGGAGTGGCTTAACAAGAGGAATACGACAACTGTAGCCAAATTCCTTGACACGTATGTGTGTGGTGGCTCTTGATGCCTTGACCCCAGCCTCAGTCCATTCCTTGTGAAGTTCACCCAAATTCTTGAATCGATTTTGCTTGACAATCCTCATAAGACTGCGGTTATGTCGGTTGGTTGTGCATCTTTTTCTTCTACACTTTTTCCTTCCACTCAACTTTCTGTTAACATGCTTGGATACAGCACTCTGTGAACAGCCAGCTTCTTTGGCAATGAATGTTTGTGGCTTACCCTCCTTGTGAAGGGTGTCAGTGATTGTCTTCTGGACAACTGTCAGATCAGCAGTCTTCCCCATGATTGTGTAGCCTAGTGAACCAAACTGAGAGACCATTTTGAAGGCTCAGGAAACCTTTGCAGGTGTTTTGAGTTGATTAGCTGATTGGCATGTCACCATATTCTAATTTGTTGAGATTGGTGGGTTTTGGTGGGTTTTTGTGAAATGTGAACCAAAATCATCACAATTAAAAGAACCAAAGACTTAAACTACTTCAGTCTGTGTGCATTGAATTTATTTAATACACGAGTTTCACAATTTGAGTTGAATTACTGAAATAAATTAACTTTTCCACGACATTCTAATTTATTGAGATGCCCCTGTATATTTGCATAGAAAACAGCTATTCTAAATTGTAACTCTATATATTTCACATATTACAGTTTACTGTATTTTTCATCATCATACAATTCTTCATTTAAAAAAAAAAAAAAAAAAAAAAAAAAAACTCTTGTCAAGCAATTGAAAGGTACAATAAAAACAGTCCACATTCTACACTACATTCCGAGTCTTCTAGAGCACAGCATTGTCATGGACTGATATGGTAGGCATTTAACTTTAGTGATATTAAACTGTCCCTCTAAGAGATGTGTAAAAATATTATTTACAAATTGCCATATACACCAGGAAAGACAAATTATAATGTAAAGAAGTATGACAGTCATTCATTATATATATATATATATATATACACACACACACACACACACACACATATATATATATATATATATATATATATATACACACATACATACACACACACACACACACACACACACACAGTATATATATCTGTATTGTGTTATAGTTGTTTGTTAGTAAGTGGTGTTAAAAATAGCTCTATAATGAGTTTATGGTGTGGTGGGCCACTCTGTGCCAAAACGTCCAGGGCCACTTTAGCCCCAGTCCGCCCCTGGTTACTAGAATGGTTACCAAATAATATTTTCACTATGGAACAATTTAAAATGGTTTGTTCCTGTTTTCTTTTTCGTTCAACTAAATTTTTCTTTCTTTTCATTACTTTAACAGTTTTTATTCCCTGATCATTTTTTTTTTTAACATTTAAGGATCCTGATATGTGTTGTCTGTGATGCTTCAGATGCAAACACTTCAAATGCCTGAAGAACTGTCAAAAGTTTGGGGTCAGTAAGTTATTTGTTTGAAAGAAATTAATACTTTTATTTAGCAAGGATGTATTAAACTGATCAAAAGTGACAGTAACGAATTTAACATTGTTACAGAAGATTTTTGTTTTAAATAAATGCTGCTCTTTTGACCTTTTTATTCAGCAAAGAATCCCAAACACTGTTTCCACAAAAATATTGAGTAGCACAAGTGTTTTCAACATTATTAATAATAATGCACTGTTTCTTAAGCAGCAAATCAGTATATTAGAATGATTTCTTAAGGATCATGTGACACTGAAAACTGGAGTAATGATGCTGAAAATTCAGCTTCGCATCACAGGAATAAATTACATTTTATAGTATATTCAAATACAAAACAGTAGTTTTAAATACTAAAAAGTTTTTACTGTATTTATTGATCAAATAAAGAATCTCCATTTAAAAAAAAAAAAAAAAAAAAAAAAAACAAGTAAAAACTCTTACCAACCTCAAACATTTTAATTGTGCACAGCATATTCATGTATATTTGAGAGTAGTGCTATCAAACGATTAATCGTGATTAATTGCATCCAAAATAAAAAAAAAAGTTTACATAATATGTGTACTGTTTATTTATGTATATATAAATAAATACAAATACAATAAATATACAATATATATATATGGGGCAGTCGTGGCCGGGGCAGTCGTGGCCTAATGGATAGAGAGTTGGGCTTGTAACCCGAAGGTCGTGGGTTCGAGTCTCGGGTCCGGCAGGGAATACCACGACTGAGGTGAGACCCTTGAGCAAGGCACCAAAAACCCCCAACTGCTCCCCGGGCGCCGCAGCATTGGCTGCCCACTGCTCCAGGTGTATGTTCACTACTGTGTGTATGCACTTGGATGGGTTAAATGCAGAGCACAAATTCCAAGTATGGGTCACCATACTTGGCCACACACCACTTCCCTTTCCCTTTCCTTTCCTTCCCTTATATATATATATATATATAAATAAATATATATATATATTTATTTATTTATTTACATGTGTATATACATTTATATATTTATATTATTACATAATATATAAATATATTTAACATATAAACAACATATTTTTCTTAAATGTATACATGCATGTGTTTGTATTTATATATACATAATAAATATGCACAGTACACACTCATATATTATGTAAACAAAAACTTTTATTTTGGATGTGATTCATCGCGATTAATCGTTTGACAGTGCTATTTGAGAGCAAAAATGTTGCACTGACTTTTACCCAACCAGAGATCCTCCCTTAGATGAAACGCATTTGAGAAACACGTTAATATCAGGTGTAAATACATCCAGAGTAATGAAAGACTGAAAACAGGTAAATATATGATGATATTGGAAAGAAATAGCCGGGAACTATCCATTACTGCCCAAAACCAAACATTGTTACAGCGTTCAATCCCACACTGTAATACAACTTTATCCTAATATTTATACTAGCTAACTTTCTCAACTGAGACAGAGAAGAATGATGTGTTTTGTTCCTTGTGTTGAGATTATTTACAGGCCTGCGACGTTGTATTTACTCGACACTGTGAATAGATTGTTGACATTTGGCCATGAGACAGTAGACACAATGGGTGGGAAAGAACACAGCAGGCACAGAAACGGAGAGAGAAGTTTGTGCGTAAAAAAGATTCTGATCAATAGGTGGACAGCCACTTGAATAAAACAAAGAGTTTGTTTTTATAAATGAGCTCAGAGTGGAACTTAAGGAATGGAGTGTCGTGAAGTGCTTCTTTAGTTAATACAGGCCTCTCGGGGAGCTGAAGATGTATTGTTTCACACGCTGAGAGTCTGATCGAGCGGATTGAGAATGGTCCAGGGGAGTGGCGATCCAAGTTTGTGTGTGTAAGTGTGTGTGTGTTACGATGGCAAGACTCGTATTCCTGCTACTGTAACCCAGAGGAGGGCCGAAAGTAGCCGCCTTCCCCCTCTCTCCCTCCCTCCCTCTCTCCTTGTCCTTCTCACCCTCCCTTCCTCCTTTCCTCCCTCACTCTCTCGCTCTCCCTCTCCGTACCACTCTGTAATTAAACGATCGCATGGTGACGGTAAGAATTTGAGCAGAAGTTAATAACCTACAGAATTACAGAAAGAGCTTGATTAGCTAAAAATAGACATTTTGAAAGGCAGACACTTGCCTCTTCTCCTCGATTTGGCTGTTTTCTTCTGCGTCTCCAGCTGAGGGAGGTGTCCTCTATATTCTCAGTCACCCCAAGCAACCTTACAGATCGCTGTGCCACCTTTGGGTATGCCAGGGGTAAGTATGTCTACTGACCGTACGCTCAAACATGCTATGCATCACTGTCTCAGGTGAGTTTAGAAGGTCATGCGCAACAGGTGTATCTCAAATGATGCAGTCGCTTGTATTGAGAATATATTTTTGCTGACATATGAATGTAAATGGTTGATTTGTTTCTTGTAATGTTGGCAAAGTCATGTAACCTCAGTGTGAACAAGGTACACGAGGCTGTGCATGTTGTCTGGTTTATTTAGTAGCGCTTATATAAAGTGGTTAGAAGTTCTTCAACTGATCCGTTAGTTGCAGTATGTGTGACTGGTCATTTTGGTGGGAAGGAAACTGCTAGTCTGGCAGAGTTCAGATTAACGTGTGCACACAGAGTAGCACTATAATCTGGATTAATGGTCTGAAGGTGGTATACACCTTTAATCAGGCCAAACAAAGATCAGCTAATGTTGATTTTACATTCTTGTGTGTTTGTGAGGGATGTTTATGGTTGCGGATTGGTGTATGTGTGTGTGTGCACGTGCAGTCACGCTTTGGTTGCAGGAGTTCACGGCGTTCTACAGGGTGCTTTGGAATTTCAAGTGTTTCTTTGTATTCACAGGAACGTGCGTTTGACACCTGATTTTGCATGTGTGAAGGAACATGAGTGGTTTGTGTGTGTTTTAAACCTACACAAACACACAAATTGTATACATGCAACTAATTGGGTGCACGTGTGCTTGTACGCAAATATACACACCAAATGTAAACTTCTAAGTGTGTGTTTCTTGCGTGTTCAGCATGTGTAGCTGATAAATTAATACAATTGTTACATGAGGTTTTCGTAGTATTGTTACAATATTTTGTTAATGTTGCTGTAACATTTTGATAGTGTCAATATAGCAGTCCATAGTGGATTCCTGTTTTTCCACTCTGCTGGAACACACTGTCTGTTCAACCTTTCCTGTTGTGTTTCTCATACACACTCCACCGCAGTGGCCTGAATAGTGTGTGTGTGCGTGTGCGTGTCTGCACATTGTTGTTTGTGCTTTGATCGAAATAGTTACAAGCAGTCCTCTGGTACGAAAACAATTTTCTTAGACTAATAAATATTAAAATTGTTATTGCTTACCCTTTCTTTACCTAAGGCTAAACACATTGTTTAATCGTCTTTGTTTTTTACTTGCATGTATGAGCCATTCTTTGAAAGAAAATGAGAAAGAGGAAAGTACTATGCCAACCTTGGCATTGCAACCACACATTCCTCTCTATTAGATATGGATAGATTTACAGAGAGTTTCATGTTCAGCTCTCAAGTACCCACAGGATCTTGCCAGATATGCTTCATAGCAAGAATACTAGTAACATGATAAATGTTTTTAACTTCAAAATATTACAAAAGAATTGAATTGTAAAATAGAGTTTTTGTTGATGCACATTCAAATGTTGATTATTTTTTAAAAAGTTTCAATAAAAATTGTTTTGCTACTTTTCCAAATATCTGTTTGCTATACATTTTATTTTTTAGGGTATTGAGTTGTTAGCAGCATGTTGGAACTATTGGTACTGCTTATGTAGAACAGTGTTGTAGTCGAGAACTTGGACAGCGTTCAAGACCATATTTTCTTCTCATGGACATGAGAGCATGTAGACTCAATCCTCTTCTGGTCTTGGTCTTGACTCTGATGAGCTTGACTTGACTATAACACTGATGTGGAACATTTCAGATCAGTCACAGACAATTCCATTTCAGTTTGGATGCTGTTTTTAAAAGCACCTGCCTATATTGGTAGTAAAGAACAACACAGCATGTGTTAACAGTATTCTCCATTTGTGTGTTTCAGGGACACCGCTCAAAGATGGCAGCCTGCTCCTGGATCCAAGGCGGCCATGTTGGTGAAAGTTAACAGCATTGGAAGAAACCAATCTCTGAGTCCAGATACTGCCCACCAACTTCTCCACCTCAACCCCACCAACACTAGCACTTCACCCAAACCCGGTTACACGGTGCAACTTGACAGAACCGGTCTGCTCAGCAAAATGGCTGTTCCTGGAGACTCCAAGCAGGGTTACCACCTCAAGAAAGGGGATGCCAACTTCTGTCTGGTTTTGCCCGCTTCTAGCTCTTCCGCTTCCTCTGCCCACCAGCGCTCTGGTGCAGGTACACCTCGCCCCTCCTCTCCTCAATACGGAACTACACCTTCAGCACCCATCTATGATGAACCTCCACCCATTGACCCACCAATTTACGATGAACCCCCAGTGGAAATGGAAGTAGAAGGTGCACACCACTTACACCGAGTTCCCTACCCCACCAGTCACAGCCTGCCGAGAGGAACCCAGCCTCCTAAACTCCTCCAGTTCCCCCATTCCAAACACATCTGCAGCTCCTCAGCTAGTGAATACAGTCCGGCCGGCCGGGAGTGCATCAAACACATGGTGAACGTGGATGCAGCTGCATCCAAGCACCAGCCCCAGATGTCTAACCCTATTGAGGGGCCTTCAAATACATCCAGTCCTCAAATACAGCCCCAGTCTCCAGTCTCTGCCCAGATTAAGAAGGAAGTCTCTCTAGAGAAGAAGCAATCATGGAGGCTGTTGGAGCCCCGCCACAGCCGTCAAAGCAGCCTGGCCTCTCAGGAGTACCCAGGCCCTGCTGTCGTCACGTATCAGGACTCTGGCTACTCCACTGGGCCGTCCCCAAGTCTGCGAAGGAAGAACCGACGTCGTGCAGCTCTTGGCACTGGGTCGGGTCGACCCGGGTCGGTGGGCAGCAGTGGGGAGTTGAATGCATTAAATGAGAAACTGATGGCAGAAATGAGGGCGGTGGTAAACCGTTCCAATGCCCTTCATGGAAGCAAAGCCAGTCTGGACACTGAGATGGGCTCAGAGGCCTCTGGAAGTACTGCTCGCTCCCCGGTTAGTTCATTGAAGATGGGTGCAAGAGGGGGTGAATCGAGGGAAGATGTGACATCAAGTAACCGATCACTGTACAGGGGCGGGGGCAACAACCACGGTGACGTCGTTCTGTCGCCACTGGTAACAGATGGTCTCGGAGGCCGGCAAAAGAGGACGTATGAGAAAGTAGATTCTCTGGAGAAGAGCGTAACATCGCAGACCAGCTTGTCATGCCCAGAACCACCAAGGTCACCCTCACAGGTACTAACACTTTTTGCAGCTGTCCACTGGAAATGTTGTTATGATCGATCCAGTGCAGCAATCTGGCTTACTCCCTTTTCTACCAAGTTTTTCCTTTATTCCTTTTCTTTTAATTACCCTTCCCTTTTTCATGACTTCTCACATTCGATGGTCCCACTGTGTCTAATAGAGTTCCTCGGAGTGGAAAAGCAAAGCAACGCTTCCTATCCGGTCGTTGTAGAAACTATGCAGGAGATGGCGAAGCTTGGGGTTTCCTGAGCTGAAGAGGGTGTGAATGTTCCATTCTAAGGAGATTTACTTTGTCTGTCTGTCTATATGTGTGTGTGTGTCGTGCTTAGATTAAGAGGATTGTTCAAAGACCAGTTGTTGTTTTTCTCATGAAAGAAAATGTGCAGGAATAAGGGGAAATGGTGAGTTTAGTGAGCAAGGGATTGATGAAGAGGGAGATGTAAAGGAGTCAAAAGTAAGTAAGTGCGTGTGTGTTTGTTTGTGGAAGATGTACATATGAAAATTGGGTAGCAAGTAGGTCAGTGTAGAGCTTGAACCAAATTACTTTTTCCGACCATTGTCATGGATGACTGTATTTAATGTAGAATATGTTTTATGTGGATGAACGCGTACTGGTCATAATAAAGGCAGATAACTTATATCATTTGTTACCTGCCACCACCATTCAGCCCACTTTGTAGTGAACTTTATCGCAAAATTGCTGCCTTTTTAGGATACCCTGTCACAATACTGGAACTACTGACACTGCAGACAGTGGAACTCAAGGAATCTGCTTCGTTATACAATTGAAGTCAAGCAGGAACGCTTAAGCTCAAAGTATACTTCATTTTTGTACATGTACGTTAGCATATGCATACAGTCAAACACGAAGGCTTTTAAAGTATACTTCATTTTATAGCATGCGCGAACACTGCCAGTCGACATATGCGCTCTAGAAAGGTTCATCTTAGTCCAGTGTCTGTGCTCTTTAGGGGCTGTTTACACCTGGTCACTTCATACGTTTTGTCTGATCGGATAGCTTTCGAGACGGATATAAATCCGATCACTCAAACCACTTCAGGAGGTGGTCTGGGCTGCATTCCAGACAAAACTGGACAAGTGTAAATGCATCTGGTTGTTGAAACCACATATGTAAATTTTACACCTCCCAAAATGTAAAAATAATAAACGTGTGAGAGCGTGTTATAGGCTATATGACATTACAGTCAGATATGACTGCGCTAATGCAACACGCATCGCTGCGGACGTGCAGCTGAGCATCTCTTGAGTAAGCCGACATGCAAACTGCCGCGAATGAAACCGAAAGCAAGACGCAGACAGTCAACACAAAATCACCTTCATTAAAAGTAGTAAGACAAACGTATCTTTCCAGTGCTGATGCCAAGTGTAAATGGAAACGTTTTAATAAATCAGATAGATATCCGATCAGCGAAAATGAATGAAATGACCAGGTGTAAATAGGCCCTTATTGTCTGTCTCTTTCGTTTCATTTTTTTCCACCTTGTGGAACAACTGATTACTGCAGAACAAATTGAATGCGCATGTGGACCTGCGCATACAAAGTACGTGCAGTTACAAAAATTCAGGTGGTGTGCATACAATATGTGTGTACTAGTCGGGTGACGAAATTTGCATCACGCACTGTACACAGACCCTCATGTATGCTTAAAAATCGAAGTATAATTTGGCCTTTACTACAACCAAAATTGCAGAAACTTGAGAAATTTCATCACTGTCATTAAACATATCTTCAGAAGGCAGCTGTCTGTGTAGGGATTGGATTGCAGTGCAGCCCACCAGGGTTTGAAATAGAGATTAAGTGTTTTGGATTCAGGCTCTACATTTGATAACATTAGCATGCGTGTTAATGCAGTTCATGAAGTCATTCCTACACAAGTGCTGGAAAAACTGGAACATAAATTAACCTTTAGTCTGTGCTCCACCAGAAACAACCTGTCTGTTTTAAAACATAACAGAAATACAAGCCCTGGTGCTATTTGCAGAATAATTGTGAAAGCAAAACAGAGACCGGGCCAGTCGCCTCATTCACAGCCAGGTGTTGTGGTTGTACAAGACAGTCGGCTCTTACAGCTCACTGTGATTTGGCACATTCTGGTAATGTGTTTCGATGTATGTGCTGACAGTTCCATTTGTCATTAGTGTAGTGCTCCAAATGTGGTTTGGTTTCTCCTGGGGAGCATAAGTTGGTGGAGTTAATATTATGGATCTTAATACACTAGGAGAGATTTGTCATCAATCAAATGATCATTAATGATTAAAATAATTGCATCCTTGAAGCTAAGTTAAAATGACCTTTTCCTTAAGCATTATGTAGGCCTATGTTAATGTTTGTGAATGGATAATGATTACTCAGTATTTCAAGCATGGCCAAATTTAGAAATATGTCAGATTTAACAAAAATACACGTTTGCCTATAGGATTCAGCTTCCTTTATATGTCTGCTGGCCCTTTGGCTTTCTTCTTCCCTTTACATGCCTCATTACCTTCATCAGTCTTTTTTTCTGTCTCTCTCATACTTAAACATCTGATTAAAATACAATAATAACATAAAGGCAGAGTTGTGAGGTTGGAAACATTGACTCAGTGATTTGGTTCAGAGCAAGCTCATTACATCTTGGAGGCAGAACCTCACTAATGTCCAGACGCATGGAGAAACGCTCCATTCTTACAATTTAATATGACCACATTGTTAAATCTGTATCACTTAGGGCACAGTGTCACATTGACGTAATGCCAGGGGGTGCCAAGACATGAAAGGATACCCTTATGTTACGGCAATATACCACAAATGTAACGTGGTGCTAGATATGTATGCCACTGCATATACAGTTGACATCATGTTCATAACCTGTCATCTCTCATTGACTGTTTTTGTAACCATAGTAATGTCAGTATGATTGTGTTTGGTTGTGTCACATGTTTGGCTGACAACGCTGAAATACTAAAGAATCAAAGATCTCACATTTCTCTTGTTGTTTTTGTAGATTTGTCTGTCCAACTTAACGTGAAACTGCAGCGCAATGTGACACGATCACATCACAGTTTTTCGTAGTCAGCCATGATTAATTTATTCCAATTACTGGTTGGACATTGGTTATCACAGTCTGAGTAGTTTTTGTCTGGTCATGTGAAATAAAATAGCTGCCTGACCCACTCCATGTTAAATAAAACAGCTTTTAGTCTATTTAAACGCCACAATCGACTGCAAGCTCGCATAAATTTTTCAATCCAATGGCCACATCTCAAAATCAATCATGAATAGAACCAAGTCCCCCCCTACATTTTTTTTTTTCTGTTTCGAAAAATCCATTGCAGTGTTGGGACATGTGAGTTACTGTACATAATCAGATTGCTTTTTTCAAGTAACTAGTAAAGTGACGCATTACTTTTTAATTTACAAGAAAATATCTGAGTTACTTTTTCAAATTAATTTGTTACATTGATAGATAACGCCATTTACTTTGTTTTCCAATTTATGGACTGACAGCTCTCCTGTCGCAATGTAGAAAGAAATCTAAATGAATAAATACAGTGAAATGCAAACTCAAAATATTACTCAAACCTTCAATAATTAAATAATTTAAATAACACAAATATACTTTGTATTTAATCCCATTTTATTTGCTGCCGACATTTGATTATCCAATTCAACCATACCAAGAGGCCAAAATGACTTTAGATAAACATAACATTTGTTTCATTTATTTTTTTATTGCTTAAGAGTAATGAACTTTCTTCTTCTGCATCCTATTCTTCATGCAATATTGAATGGCAGCACAACTAAAAGGTTTGTTTGAGCATGAATTTACATTGCCTTAAGCCTGAGGGAAAGTGCTTTTACATTTGCCAAAATAAAACATTTTTTTTATATATTAAAACAAACAAGCAAGCCCAGATGAGAAAAAGTAACACAAAAGTAACATAACACATTACTTTCCGTAAAAAAGTAACTCAGTAATGCAATCAGTTACTTAATCAGGGAGAAACGCAAAATTGCATTACTTTTAAAAGTAACTTTTCCCAACACTGTCTGTTACACTCGCATGTATGCTACAACAGTGAAGAAAATATCTGTTGCTACTTTCATTCCATCGTGATAATTTTTTTTAGAAATACTATTCCTTTATATGTGTATGTGAACATTTTTAAATGAGAGAAAAATGCATTAAATTCAGTTATTAAATTCATTTTCTTCAGTGTGGAAGAAGTCGGACAGGGATTTTTTTTGAGCATTAATGAGTTAGGAAAGAGGGAGAAAGGAGGAGAGAGAAGAGGGGAGGCAGTAATGTTTGAAGTTGGGATGTGATTTCCATATTGGGTCACCTATTTAGGGAGCGAGCGTAATCCATGTGAGCATTTCCAGGTTTCTGCAGGGAAACTGAGTAAGCCAATCAGCTGCAACCTACGCAACACACGCACTCGGATTCAAGTTCCTGCGGCAGTCGTGATGATGCAAATAAACGCTAGAACAGCTGTATCCGTACTGACATCTATCTGTTTCTCAATCTTTCTTTTTGTCTCCAGACAGGAACACTGGAATCCAAAACTCAACAGGACATCTTGCCCCAGGACTGTGACCATGACAGAGCGGGTCGTGGAACCGCTCACCTCACCCATAAAAACAACAACAGTAGTCCCCCTCTTTCCCTTGCCAGCACGGGTTCTGGTTACCAGTACCCGTACACCACCCTCTGCAAGCCTACACCCGACGCCAACATGGAGGACTGGGCCAGCAAGAACCTTAACCAGCACACGCAGGGCCTGTTTCGCCGGCGCGTCTCCATTGCTAATATGCTCTCGTGGAACCGTGGCTCCATTAAGAAACCAATGCTGATCACCAGTGACCGGACTGTCAAGAAAGAAGCCTGCGAGATGTTCAAGCTGGTCCAGGCCTACATGGGCGACAGGCCAGCCAGGTTGGACAAACGCCATGCGGCCCTTCAGGTGGTCACGAAGTGCTGGGGGATGCAAGGCTTGAGGGATGAACTGTACGTGCAGTTGGTGCGACAGACCACTGGAAACTTGAGTTTGAGGAGCTTGGAGGCGGGCTGGGAGTTGATGGCCATCAGCCTAGCGTTCTTCTCGCCTTCGCCCAAGTTTAGGCGCTATTTGGAAGGCTATATCCAGCGACACCTTGAGCCCAGTAATGATAAGAAAAGTAGGTCATTTCAAATATTTATTATAGATAAATTGGTTTGAAGTAGGGGTGTGTGATATTGACAAAAAATAATATCTCTATATTTTCTGGGATTTTATCGATAACAATATTTAGACAATATTTTGCCGTGTGTTATTGTGCTGGTACCTTAAGGACTGCCGTGGACAGCCGGCTCCTAAAGTTTTTGATATTCTTCATATTCTGTGTGTTGGTCAGTTCACACTGATAGAAATTAATCTTTCCTAATAAATTTAAACTGATTTTTACATTTTATGGGCATTTTTAACTTTATAAAGCCTTTTTTTTTCTAAAAGAGTCCATTACCTTTTGAGTCAAATTCTTACATTTAATGAGTGAATTATAATAATAAAACATTTGGGCTGTTACCAAGCAAATTATATCAGTATCAACAAAATGCAATGCAGTGCAGTGCAATGCAGAGGAAACAAAGAAGCTGCATCTGAAGTGGCATTTAGATATTTTTACACACTGTTTAATGCAGGACATAAATGCATTAAACCTGCAATTACAAATGCATAATTTTTTTTTTGATATATTAAACATAAAACGTTGAATACTGATATTTGAAATTATTTAAATAAAGGAAGACACTTTGAATGTGAAATTAAAACCGCCAGTAGGTGGCAGCAAGTCATTGTTAATAAGTGAGTCATTGTGATTGAACCGAATCATTTAAACGGTTGATTCATTCAGGAACAAAACGCCGTCTTGTTGCTCAGAGACACAAAACAGTGCTGTGGCTGTGTTTGGAATTATTTTTGTTGGCGAAATAGTGCAAAAACAGGAAATATAGCATCTAAAACGTAAATCTCTTAATTAACTTCTTGTTTTTTAACTGTTGTAAAAAATCAATATCACATTTGTAATCATGGTAATTGTTGGAGAAAAACGGCACTCTTCGTGTGAAATTGATTAACTATATGAAGTGGTATAAATATACATTTTCTGCCCCCATGTCTTGAATTTGTGATCATTCCAAATGTATTATAATAGACTGAATCATGCAGTGAAAGAACACACTCTAAATGCGCATGCGCACTAGTCTAGACTTAACGTAATGTATGCGTGCACTCTGTAGGGTTGTTTTGAATGGTTTTTGCAAAATACTCGATAATGTCAAATCGCACATCGTTAAAACAACAATTACGATATTATCGCAGACGATATATATCACACCCCTAGTTTGAAGTTTTCTGTCTAATGCAGTTGCATTCATACATTTATAAGTGTGGTTTAAGTATAAATACTTAAGCCAAATAGTGTATTTCTTGGACAGTCTAGTGTTTTTGTTTGTGGGACAGGGAAAGGACACACATAGGGGAGTGTTTATATTTTAGGCTGTCCCATATTGATTCAAAGCCTGAAACACTTTTATACATACAAACAGAGCAGGGCAATATTGGTTACACTGCTAAAATTATTATGGCATTGTGCCTACCCAAACAGGATGTAACGCTTTGGAGGAGAGAAAAATAAAACGCAGGGGTTACTGCAGGTCAAACTTCACAGGTCATGGAACAATAAAGTCTTGTATTGTTCGGATGGACTGTTGGAGCATATCAGTGTTCAGAATTAACAGTTTTATTGTATCTGACAGTACTGCAGCACATCATGGAGCAACAGGACATAAAAAACAAGAAGAATTCAAAATCCAGGAAGAAGAGGAGACAGAACAATGAGGAAGAAGAGGATGAGGGTGAGTTTATGGTGGAATGAGTCATTTGCACAGACATTCAGGGAAACATGCGTAAAGACATGAGAAAATCGTTCTATCTGCTTTTCTAGAGTTGAATCCATAGTGAATGCTGTTTCATGTTGTTTTTCGTATTCTGTAAGCTAAAGCATCCTTTATCTTTAACTGAAAGAGAGGCTCTTAAACACACCCACTCATATGCAGTGTCAAGGGGGTTTGGTATACAATGTAAATAAGGCAGTCTTCCTGGTAACACATTTGGCTAAGGAGGGGAGAGTATTAATGATGCTTTGGGTCCGCTGGTGGAGGAGGACCACTCAAAGAGAGAGCAGCTGGCCAAGCACAGAAGGGGAGTATCCCCCTCCTCTCTCCCTTTCTCACTCTCTCTTTTAGAGGCAAGATTAAAGCTTTGAGCAACAAGACATTCTGCGAGTCCCACGCTTCCCTGGCCCGTAGCCAGACTGCGCAGGCAAAGAGAGAGAGAGTTTGTGGGTTAAGAGGCAACAAAGATCCTGAGAATGTCTTTCAGTCTTGAAGTGAGAGTGATAGGAGATGGAAAGAGAAAGAAGAACAGGCAGATTGAGACAAAAAAAAGGAGAACGGGACATTTTTATCAGGTTACACCCTCGGTGGCTGCCATCCAACTTAACCCTCAGCTTGTTCTTTTATCTCTCTTCTATATTCCTTGCGCACACATTGAGCCTTTCTCAAGAGCCCCGCTCCAAAACAAAGAGTTTGACGAGACAGCTCTGCGTGGGCTCTTAATAATGCAGCTCCAGCCTGGCCTTGGTTAACTACACTATGCGCTGTCTTCACAGGGGCAGTGCCACGAGACATGTGCTCACTTCACTATCACCAGTTAAGTAATGACCACTGCCACTGTTTGAGATGGAAGGCTTAAATGTACTGTCATTACCAATAATCTTTCAGTACTAAATACTTATTACATGGACAGTACATCTAGAGCAAGCTGAAGTGTTCATGGATCACCTTTTGTGGGATTTGAACCTACGGACTTTGCCACCAGCTCCGATCTTTTAGTTCATTAACTGTTTTACATGTGATTCTCTAGCGCAGTACTTTTCTTTTAGCAGCCGCTGGCTGAATCCAGTCCGTTTCATCATTTTATTACTACCCTCTGACTGACTTTGATGAAATCATTGCACTGCATGATACACCACAGTGTGAACTCAGCGAGGAGTTCAAAAGCACTCAGCGGTCGACATTTAGCGGACTGCATTTCATATATGAAATGGGAGGGGGAGTGTTGAACCCTCTGGTGCTGGTGTCCACTTAAGTGAACATTTTAGAAGCAATTTTTAATCATTAATGGTAGGGGTGTAACGGTTCGGTATTGTTATGCCACAGCAGGGGAAAAAATTCAACTTTTTACTTTTTATTAACATTTTACTAGGGATAAAAATCTAGGGAGCCCTTTTACATTACTATAAGGTTAGAGTTAACAATAGAGCCCAAACTCAAATTCAATTACTATTTATTTTTAAATATAATCAACACTCAACTTAAAAATAATTGTATGCAAGCATGTAAACACATAATGCAGTTTTTAAATTAACTTCTAAATTATAAAAAAAAAAAAAATTTGTTGTTGAAATATATGGCTGTCATAACTTGTTTCATAACTGATTTATTTAAACATATATTAAATAATTAAGACATCGCTAACAGGTAAAGTAAAATATAATGGGCCAGATTTAACAGGGAAAATTAGCGCGAGAGCACAATTCCAAAACAGCGCTGATGTGCGTGGAAATTTCTGCGGGTGATTAACTGACCATGCACAAATTAAAGAACACAGACGCAACATCTCATTTACGTATCGACCAACGCAATATACCAAGCGCAGCGTAAATTAGCATAGGCGCATATAAGCAGAGCCGATGCTCATCAGGTGCGGGTGATCTACTTACGACACAGGTGCAAAATAGTTAAAGACATACTTTTTTTGGGGGGCGTTAAATAATGGCGCAAATACCAGTAATTTGACGAGCGCAAACCTTAGTAAATTGCATTGCGTGATTCATTTTAATACTCTCCTCCCAAAAATTTTGCTTCCGAAAGGGGAAACTTCTACAAATGCGTATTCTATAAGGTCAGGGGCAAAAAATAATTGTCCACGCCTTTTCAGTGCTAATCTTCACTGCGCATCTTTAGTAAATCCTGACAGTACTATTTTAACGCCAAAAGACGGTTTGCGCTGGCAAGCTGTTAGTAAATCTGGTCCAATGAGTCTAATATTTCGCAAAATGCTCTTCTCTAGACTTCATTTCTCTAGTGAACTAACAAGCTGTGGATACTGATGACTTGCCTGAGGTAAATGAAATGCTACGTGACATTTAGTTTTGATGCGGTTGAAACACTGATTGAGAGATTACATGAGGCTTGAGATGTTCATTCATGTTTATTTCTGTCAAAACTAGTAGTAAAGAGAAAGGGATGATCACGCTCACTCATGCTGCGCTGTCGTTTGAACTGAGACGTTTATACAGCAATCTGTCATGCCACATCAAAGCATGGCATTTATAGTTGGAATTTCCTGGAAAAAAATGGACATAATATGAAACAGTATTTATTTACTGTTACTTTTTGTTTCTTATAAAAAGTAACAGTAAATAAAACTGAAAGTTTCCAGTGAAGTTCCACTCATGCAGTGTGTTCATATGTTCGAACTGAAGGACCGGTACCGAAAATTTTAGGTACGAATTAGGGCTGTCAATCGGTTAAAATATTTAATCGCGATTAATCGCATGACTGTCATGAGTTAACTTGCGATTAATCGCAATTTAATCACACTTTTTTATCTGTTCTAAATGTACCTTAAATTAATACTTTTTAAAAGTTTTTAATACTCTAATTGACATGGGCATGGACAAATATAGATGCTTTATGCAATATATGTTTATTATTAGTGAAACCATAGTTAATCTAGAGCATGAAGACTGGACATGTTTCAAAGGTCATAGATGTTTTTCAAAGAACTTGTCCATGTCTATTACACACATGAAAAAAGAACATAGAAATACCAGGTTCCCATTACTTCTCTTTATTTGCACTGAGCAATTGACTTAGACAAGCCTGTTTACATTTTCACACTACAGGGCAGCTCACTTCTTCTGAACATGCTAAATGTACATTTATTATTTATTACATTTGTTTGCCTCTCTGTGCCCACATACTGTATTTTGATGCAGCTAAATTCTCAATAAAACTGTTTTCATTGATATATTTTTTTCATAGATATATTTTCTGTTGTCAGATAACGGAATGAATATGAAATAGTGACTAATACGCGACCCATTAAGACTACATAACCAGCTCTACCTTCCAAGATGTTAATCTGCACAAAAATCCTGATTTATAATCGAGCCGTCATCTGATGAAATCAAATAGCCTAAACATAAGATAAACACAATAGCTGTTCTGTGATTTCGGCTGTACTTGCATGTAAAATTAGAGAAGCAACATAATATCGGTTTTAAAGCAGCACTATGTAACTTTTGGCGCTCTAGCGGTTAATAAACAGAACTGCATGCATCCTGCGGAAGAACATTCTAACCGGAGCTACTTCTCTAAGTTTATGTCTATGACGATTCACACAGGTATGTGTTACTCTGCAGCGGTGACGACCCGACCAGGCTACAATAGTCCATAAATAAGCACTTATTATAAGTGTACCGTAGTGGGATGAGGCAAAAACGCGGTTTGGAAGATGAATTCATGATGTACTCGCTCATTGTATGCATTTTGCAAATTCTGAACACAGAGAATGTTACATGCTAGAGAGAGAGAGAGAGAGAGAGGTGTGTGCACAGCGGGAAAGAGAGACTAAGCGCTTGTGCGATGTACAGTACCGGCTAGTCTTAGAAACTAAATAAGGTTTGGGCAAAAAAATCGTGCTTTAATAAAATTACCGCCGTTAAAATGAATTTGCGTTATTAATGCATTAACTTTGACAGCACTAGTACGAATGCGTGTACCTTTACTCCCCTAATTCAGGGTATATCATCATCTGTGGCTTTACCGTTGCAGGGCCTCAGCAGCTGTCCGTGTGCCCCAGGAGATGGCATTGTGGGAAGGGCTGGAGTTCACAGGCACTTTTGAAATAGAATAAACACTCTCAGAGGACTTTATTATATGATGTGGCACTGTTTTTCTTTTTTTGTAAGGCTTTTTTTTTACTCTCTTGCTCTTGATTCAGGATATTTTGTCAGGGTGTGGCCTACTCAACAGCCCTCATATCAGCTCGTTTCCTTTCTCATGGTAACTGTTGAAGTGTTCAAACTGTCATTCTTTATCTTTAAGAGGCCGATGATAAAAGTGTGTTTAACTGTAGGATAAGACGCAGCACACATTCACAAATGAGTCCAAGAAGGTGGGTGATGAAAGAAAGAGGAATAAGTCCAATAAATGAATAGTACGGTATGATGGTATAAAAACAGATGGTGTATATATATATATATATATATATATATATATATATATATATATCTCTCTCATGTCTGTATATATTTATACAGTGCTGCTTGAAAGTTTGTGAACCCTTTAGAATGTTCTATATTTCTGCATAAATATGACCCAAAACATCATCAGATTTTCATACAAGTCCTGAAAGTAGACAAAGAGAACCGAATCAAACAAGTGAGAGAAAAATATTTTGTTTGTCATTCATTTATTGAGAAAAATGATCCAGTGTTACATATCTGTGCGTTGCAAAAGTATGTGAATCTTTGCTTTCAGTATCTGGTGTGACCCCCTTTTGTTGCAGTAACTGAAGGTAAAGTTTCTTGTAAATGCTGATCAGTCCTGCACAATAACATGTAGGAGTTTTAGCCCATTCCTTAGTGCAGAACCACTTAAACTCTGTGATGTTGGTGGGTTTCCTCCTATGAACTGCTTGCTTAGGTCCTTCCCAACATTTTAATTGGATTAAGGTCTGGACTTTGACTCAGCCATTCCAAAACATTAACTTTGTTCTTCTTTAACCATTCTTTGGTCGAATGACTTGTGTGCTTGGGGTTGTTGTCTTGCTGCATGACCCACGTTCTCTTGAGACTCTGTTCTTAAACAGATGTCCTGATGTTTTCCTTTAGAATTTTCTGGTATAATTCAGAATTCATTGTTCCATCAATGATGGCAGGCTGTCCTGGCCAAGATGCAGCAAAACGGGCCCAAGCCATGTTACTACCACCACCATGTTTCACAGATGGGATGAGATTCTTAAGCTGGAATGCAGTGTGTTCTTTTCTCCGAACATAATAGCTTCTCATTTGAACCAATAAGTTCTGTTTTGGTTTCATCCATCCATTAAACCTTTCTCCAATAGTCCTCTGGCTTGTCCACATGATCTTTAGCAAGCAATTTTCTTTTTGGAGAACAGTGGCTTTCTTCTTGCATCTCTGCCATGCACATCATGGTTGCTCAGTGTTCTTCTGATGGTGGAACATTAACATTAGCCAATGTGAGAAAAGCCTTTAGTTGCTTAGAAATTACCCTGGGAACTTTTGCAACCTCGTAGACTATTACACGTTCTGCTTTGGAGTGATCTTTGTTGGTTGACCACTTCTCGGGAAGGTAACAGTGGTCTTGAATTTCCTCCATTTGTACACAATCTGTCTGACTGTGGATTTGTGGAGTCCAAACTCTTTAGAGATGGTTTTGTAAACTTTTCTAGCCTGATGAGCAACATCAACTCTTTTTTCCGAGGTCCTGAGTAATCTCCTTTGTTCGTGACATGATTCACTTCCACAAACATGATCAGACTTTGCTAGATCTCTGTTCTTTGAATAAAACCAGTCACGTACTGACATTTGATAGTCATTGCACTGAAAACACCTCTGCACAGATGGACTCGAATTTCATCTTAAAATTAACTGCTAATCCAAGAGATTCACATACTTTTGCAACACACAGATATGTAACACTAGATCATTTTTCTCAATAAATAAATGACAAAGAAAATATTTTTCTCTCACTTGTTTGATTCAGTTCTCTTTGTCTACTTTCAGGACTTATATGAAAACCTGATGATGTTTTGGGTCATATTTATGCAGAAATATAGAAAATTCTAAAGGGTTCACAAACTTTCAAGCAGCACTGTATTCTACCTTTCAAAAAAAAAATAATTCTATTTGAATATATTTTAAAATGTAATTTATTCCAGTGATGTAAAGCTGAATTTTCAGCATCATTACTCCAGTCTTCAGATTCACATGATCCTTCAGAAATCATTCTAATATGCTGATTTACTGCTCAAGAAATAAACCATGATACATGAGTTGTTCAGGACACTTTTGATGGATGCAAATTTTGAAAGAACAGCATTTATTTGAAATAGAAATCTTTTGTAACATTATGAATATCCTTGTCACTTTTGATCAATTTAATGCATCCTGGCTGAATAAAATTATTAATTTCTTTCAGAGGAATCATACAGACCCCAAACTTTTGAATGGTGTATCATTCCCGTTATAAATTCACTGATTTTGGTCACAAACCTGTATAACACAGAGTGATAGAGGTGTGAGAACTGATGAAAAGATGGAGGGAAGAAGATCATACATCAGGAAATGTAGGAATAAAAATGTCAAAGGGAAAGTAGAGAAAAAGAACAGCCAGAAGTGAGACAGACTCTTGTGAAATATCTGACCTGCTCGTCTAACATGAGTTTACAGCTTCATACACACAAGAGTCATCAAAACAAGAGCTATAAATCTCACCGTCTTCGTGATTCACAAATGCCTGATGGCAGTATGTGCGTCTTTATCTGTTTTATGGGGGTTTTCTTCAGACCATTAACTGAAAGACGCCTCATTTGTCAACATATGGACTAGTTTTTAGTGAAAAGTACATCACTTGCCATTTCTTTGTAATTATTTATGAAATTTACTAGCAATTTCTGAGTGAAAATCTTCAAAGTAAATCCTACACTGAAAATCCTTTCTCCAGATTTGATGACTAGTTACTACAAGACACACATTCAGACGGTTTCTCCAGTTACCTCAGCATGCAAATGTTGTAGATATGCCTGCTTCATTTGACTGCATAATCCATTATATTAATCATGAAAGCTTTATGTTTGGACAGTCATTTAACGGTCTTGTCAGAAATGTTAAATGTGTGAACTTTGCAGAGTTGTTTCAAGTTATTACAGCTGTTACGTTGAAGAAGGAATGCTATTTTTGTTTTCATAGTGAGCTTGTTTGATTGAGCATTTTGTCTTTTTAGATTTTTCCCATATAAAACTGTTACTCCCTCTTCCCGTCCGTATGTTTGTCTGAATGTGTGAGTAATGGCTGTGAAGAGCCCTGAAGCCTCTCTGTTCTTACTGTCTCTCAGGCTTCAGTTCAGCTCAGTCAAACCTCAGTCACCTGTTCACTGTAAATCTCTTTCAGACCCGCGTAACCACGAAAGGTTGTTCAGCCAAAGAATAAGTCAGGTTCCCGAGAAGAAACAAGGGAGGGAAGCGCTGTGAGAGTGAGTTTAATGAAACAGATAGTGCCTCGCACTGCAGTGTAATTCTTAGAGGTCAGTGTGTATTAGCCAGAGTCACTAGTAGCTGTATCGCTTTCATTTTAATATCAGTGTGAGCGATATTTCATCTAGCGGAGCGTGGATGACAGGTTCCATTAGTACTTTAAACGCTGGTTTCCAGCCAGTTTTTCTTGTAACAGTTAAACTTCACGCCTCATGTACCTTGTAGCTGTGAGGAAACATTCACATCTCACTCTAAATGTTCACTTCCAGCATTCTCTCAGCAGGACGTTGAGCATTAATGCTTAGCAAGAGTGAAGGTTTCAGTTTTCAGTTGCTGGAAAACACTTATATGCATATGAGCCACTGAAGTTGGTCTTGAGTAAAAGAAGAAGCCCTGTCAGGTTCTGGATTGGCAAGTAGCTACTTGCACAGCACTTATGCCTCATCGGTCTTTGCCTTTGTGTGACCTTCTGTGTTTCATCTTATGTTTTTAACATGATTGGTTAAGCAAATGTATTTTTTCTAGTGCTGTCAAACGATTAATCGCATCCAAAATAAAAGTTTTTGTTTACATAATATATGTTTGTGTACTGTATTTATTATGTATATATAAAGGCACACACATACAGCATATATTTTGAAAATATTTACATGTATATTTTTATATATATATATATATATATATATATATGTGTGTATATATATATATATATATATATATATATATATGTGTATATATATATGTATATGTATGTATAAACGTAACATGTTTTTCTTAAATATATACATGCATGTGTGTGTACTTATATATACATAATAAATATATACAGTACACAAACATATATTATGTAATCAAAAACTTTTATTTTGGATGCGATTAATCGCGATTAATCATTTGACAGACTCATTTTTTCTGACCGTGCTGTCAAATGTTGTTGTTTGTGTTATTTCCATCTCCAACTGTTGGAATGCCTGCAAAATCATATTACGCCCCGTCACCCAAAGGCTTTCTCTTTCATAACATGTTCGGCCATGAACTCTGAAACCATAGAAAATGAGTGGAGTGGATTGGCTTTGTTTCTAAAGACTTATTTATTCATAAATCCCTTAGGAAAGAATTTTATGCTTAGGACTTTGATACAAGTCACAAGGCTCATTCACAAGCCAAACTGTGTTTCTCCTTGAGGCTTTTGAATTGCAAATTTGACCAGAAAAAAAAAAAAAAAACTTGCACTGGGTCACTCAGTGGTCAATTATGTCATTTCCTTTCAGAGTTCTGTCACTGGTCAGTAATACCACATATTGTCTTTGACAGGTCTTCCCATCAGCACTTATGCAAAGTACTGCTACCGTAAGCTGCAAAAAGTGGCCATTACTGGGGGCAAGAAGGTAAGAGGTTTTTTATTTTATATTTTTAAATATATTTTTAAATGGATTTAATTTATTATGGATTTTATGATAATGATAATAATAATTATTATTGTTATTATAATTATTATTATTAGAAGGTAAGAGTTTTTTTTATTTTATATTTTCTTTAAATGGATTTAATTTATTATTATGGATTTTATAATAATAATAATAATAATATCGGTTGATGTCATGTTGGATTTAATTATACTGCACATTTCCGTATTTTTATTTTTAAATTACAACTACTGGTAATTAACTTTCACTTACAATAAATCTGCAAAGACACAAATAATTACTTATACCTCTCTTAAAAGTAATCTTTAGCTAATCTCCAAATCAATATCCATTTTTTTCATACGATATATTATAATGTAATGCCTAATTTCACTCGTAGAATTTAAAATGATTGATTTTAGTTTTTAGTGTTTATTTTATTTATTTAGACAATATATTATAAAGGGATAGATTATCAAATTCTGTCATCATTTACTCACCCTCAAGTTGTTCCAAATCTGTATGAGTTTCTTTCTTCTGTTCAACATAAAAGATATTTTGAAGAATGTTGACTTCCATAGCATTTTAGTCAGCAATTGTTTGGTTGCACACATTCAAAATATCTTCTTTTATGTTCAACAGAAGAAATAAACTCATACAGATTTGGAACAACTTGAGGGTGAGTAAATGATGAGAGATTATTCATTTTTTGGGTGAACTATCCCTTTAATATCGGCCATTTAATCGCTTATCAGCAATAACATAAGCAAAATAATAACATAACAAAATAATGAATCCAGCTGTGCAGGCTATGGTTCTTCATCAGTTCTTGATTGCAGCATTGACTCTTAACATGCTCAGTGACTCCTAACCTGGTTTAACCAGACACACAGAAGTTGGATGATTCCATCATGTGATGTCAAATATAATTAAAAAGAGTTTTTCCTGGGAGTATTGTTTATTTATAGATGCCAGCACCGCTGTTAGATCGTACCCAGGAGTCTCCGATTGGTCAAAAGAAGCAGTATATGGTGCAGCCGTCTAAAATTGGTCACATCTGTGAGCAATCACAGCACCCGGCCTTTAGGAGCGCTCCATGAGAATTACTAATCCACTAACCCAAACTAAGAAGAAAAGGTTACAGCAACCCCCCAGGCCCCTGTGTAAGACTCGTCCATGAGTTGCATCCATGCACACACGCGTCACTGCTAATGGCACCGGCACTAGCAGAAGCTGTTTCCCTCCCTATTTGTCCTTTCAGCAGTCCCACCCTGTAATCAGCCATCCCACCTCTGTCTCCAGTGTTTTTACTGGGTGGGCTATTTTTACCTCCGCAACGCACAGCTACGTATTATCCCGCTCAGCACTGATCTTTCATATTGTGTTACAGCTGAGATGGTGTCCGTCTGTTCCACATAGTTATGAGGGAAACATAGTCCAATCAACAGATGTTTCATGTGTCAGTGGAGGGTTGTTATTAAAAACTTAATTTATTTTGTACTGGAATATTTCAGACAAAAATGAGGATTGTCATCATTCATTCTCATGTTTTTCTTTCTTTTTCAATGCAAAGGATGCATATAAAGACCACAAACTGTCAAGTTACAAAAATAACAAAAGTTCCGCAAAAACACTAGAAAGGTATTTTTGAATAAGTTGATAATTATATTAATTTTATGGCTGATAATGGATAAATATTCAATATTAAAATAATATACTATTTTGTCTGAATAAATAATAGGCTACATAATACTTTAAAAACTAAAACCATTTTTTTTTTAAGCACTACAAGTGAATTTAGGCATCATAATATTTATAATGCGTGAAAAATGGATATTCATTTTTAGATTTATAAAAAAGATTACATTTAACAGTGTTAATAAATTATTAACGAGTAATTAACCTTAAGTGTAAAAATAAAAGTTACAACATTGGGCTGATACTAAGAAAAAAAAAGTTTCAAATCAAGTTCAAGTTTGGATTAATATGATTAAATATATTAAATAATTATGCATTATTTTGAATATAAAGACTTGCATTGTATACAATATTATATATATATATATATATATATATATATATATATATATATATATATATATATATATATATATATACACACACGTCAAATAAATGCTGTTACTTGGAACTTTCTGTTCATTAAATAATCCTGAAAATAAAAAGTATCATGGTTTACACAAAAATATTATGCAGCACAACTGTTTTCAACATTGATAATGACAATAAATGTTTCCTGAGAAATTCACAGGAATAAATTACATTTTAAAATATATGAAATTAGAAAACAGTTATTTTAAATGTCTAACAATATTTCTCAATATTACAGTTTTTACTGTATTTTGCTCAGAGAAATGCAGCCTTAAAAGGCTTCTTTAAAAGATTGTAAATCTTACCAACCCCAAACTTAGTACGTAACTGATAGGTCTATATAAATTTGATATCACTACATTTTATTAGTTCTTTTACTCAAATTGCAGTGACAAAGTATGTACAATATTTGTTTCATCTGTAGGGCCTGAGGAAGCCTACTTTGGAGGAGATTGATCACAGTCGGAACGCCATCGTGACCCCGTGTCTGTTCGGCAGCGCTCTGGAGGAGATCATGGAGAGGCAGAGTGAGCTCTTCCCCGAGAGGAAACTGCCCTGGGTGCAGGTGCAGCTCTCTCAGTATGTGCTGGCCCTGGGTGGAGCCCAGACGGAGGGCATCTTCAGGTAGGACATAGACAGAGAATCAGGAAAGAGGGCTTATCATAGTGTTAAGTGTCTCATATAGAGCACATTATAAAGTAATTCAAACTCTGCTAATTACTAAACTACATAGCCATCCTGAAGTATAAAGTTTTTACTTTCTCATCCTTTCTTCATCAGCCACGAAATTACATGTAACATGTTTTCTTTAAATCCTGTGCATCACGGCTCTTTCATGCCATCTTAAGCCTGTTACATTGGCTCCACCTTGTGGTCAAATGATCCAGCACACTATTCTTAGCTGGGTCCCACATGGTGCACTTGATGTGGCTTTTGTTTGTGCATGTCCATACGGTCCTCAAGATTTTAGGCTGTCTCATTTGTAATTTTATGATTGAGTAGGCCCCTTTATGGCTACAGTGTAGCCAAAGTCTGGAGCACAAGGGCTGAGGGCAGCATTTAGGACAGGGTTCTTAGTGCTATTGAAGTGTCCAAACACTTATGGCTATTAAAATAGGTAAATAGCTTTCAGAAACAGACGAATATGTGTATCATAAGCAGTCTTGGTTGAAGCTGTTATCTTCATTTTGTAGAGTACCAGGGGATATTGATGAGGTGAATGCTCTCAAGCTACAGGTGGACCAGTGGAAACTTCCAGACAACCTCTCTGATCCCAATGTCCCTGGTGAGAACATCAAACATTCACATTTATATCTCAAACAGCCTTTACATGGAGAAAGTGAGACCTTTAGACCAGAGGTTTTCAACCTTCTGGATTGAAGGCCCCCCGTTGTCTGACATTATAGACCCGAATATATATAGGCTATAGTATTTCTGCTATAGTTATGACAAAATTGCAGAAATTTATTAGCAGAAACCAGGGCTTTTCTAAATAAATGCATTCTGTGATTCCAGAAGTTTATTTTTTTTTATTGTTTTTTTTTTGTTTTGTTTTGTTTTGTTTTGTTTTGTTTTGTTTTGTTTTTTAACAATTGTTAGTGATGTGGAAACATTTGTTTACATCTTGATTTTATTAGGGGGGAGAGTTAGATTATTTTGAATATGTGTTAACATATTAATATAATAATAATAATAATAATAATAATAATAATTAATATTTATAATTTGTTAATTTAAATAGTCTGACCTCATCATGAGGCCCCACGGTTGAGAACCACTGCTTCAGACGCAGTAGACATCGTATTTAATGTTTTTAGTTTCTGTTGGTTGTTGTAGCCAGGAGATAATTGTTCAGTCTACAAAATACTGAAAATGTCTTTCCACAAATTTTCAGCAGACAAAAAATATTAGCTGTTCAGTCCTTGCCTGTTAGCTTTTTATCAACTATTATACTGCTAAAAGCTGACAACATGAATTACAGCTGATATACAGTATGCCTTAAATATTAACAGTCTTTCTCTTCATAGAAAACAAACCAAAAATATTGGACAAATTTTTCAAATACTCTCTAGAATGACAACAATCTACTCACACTAATAACACTTGTCATTGATTATTAATAGAAAGTAGCAATTTAGGGTTTTGCTTTGAAATTTAAATACAATTGTCAATTTTGTTGAATTTTTTTTTTTTTTGTGCTCCCAACGTTTCTGTAACAACTAGAAAAGAAAATTGTTCATTAAACCATTTAATATGGTCTTTAAGGTAGTACAATCATTCTCAATAACTTTTCGTTTGCATCCAGAAACATATTCTGTCTTCTTAAAGATTTATATACTATAAGATAAGTGCATATCTTTGTGTGAATATTGCTGAATTCCTATAAAATATGGACGAGCAGGACAGGAATGTAAGGTTTCTCTCTCTTTCTCCGTGTCAGCGTCTCTGTTGAAGTTGTGGTACAGGGAGCTGGAGGAGCCGGTGATTCCTCAGAGCTTCTATAAGCAGTGCATCAGTCACTATGAAGATCCCAGTGCAGCCATCAGTGTGGTTCAGTCGCTCCCGGAGCTCAACAAACTCGTGCTCTGCTACTTCATCAACTTCTTACAGGTAACGCCATGTGAACACAACCCTGCGGTGCGATACACAATAACAACACTGATTTCAACACTGTCTTTCTGTCATGCCAGGTCTTTGCTCAGCCGGTGAATGTGAGTAGGACTAAGATGGACGTGAATAATTTGGCGATGGTCATGGCTCCAAACTGCCTGCGCTGTCAGTCTGACGATCCTCGAATCATCTTTGAAAACACGCGGAAAGAGATGTCCTTCCTCCGCATACTCATCGTTCACTTGGACACCAGCTTCATCAAGGGCTTAATCTAGTTATTTTGCGGCATAGCTCAGATTGAATCATCCAGGAGATGATGGAATCAGGACCTTCTTCTGCTCAGAGAATCCTAATATTAGTTCAGACAACGTCTCAACTAATCCAGCTTTGCCTCATTGTGAATCATCCTGAACTTGCCTCTTATGACTCTTCTTGAAGCCAGACATTATTTGAACTGAATCAATTGACTGAATTTGATTCGGCAACAAAAATGCATGACGTTTGTCTTTTCGGGTTTGTTTTTTCTTCTGTCTTTTATATTAGCAGGGAAATACATCCTTTGGACAATCATAATCGTAATTAACACACATGCAAAATGACCTACAGCATATTTCTTTAATTTAATATGTTATGAGTGTTCTGATTATTTAATAGCAACTGTTTGTAAGCTCAAGTATGAGTGCGGGTAGAATTTCTGACTTCGGTTTTGTGTATAAGTCTGAGCGTAAGCAAGAAAAGGTGAATTAACATTGCGGAGCTGTGGACCACAAAGACAGCTCTGAAATACTAGTGGTCAAGCTTTGAGCTTGAGGTCCGGTGTCTTGCATGGAGACTGATCGCTGATGTATAAGATGCATAAGTGGCCATAAACGCACCCTCCACGTTTCTGCATTGTCATAGACTCCAAATGAACTGGTACCACAAGCAATTTTCATTCAGTCTCCCACAGTAGTTTTCCCAGTCGTCCCATTTGGAAATAGAAAATTATATTTACAGATGTGGTTTGGCTACATCCAAGATGATTATGCAGAACTATTCTGTAGCAAGTTAAACCAGGAACCAGATTGGAACCAGGAATCGCTTCTCTCACAAGATAGCGGCCCACTGAAAGTGCAAAATCACATACTTCACTACTACACAGTATGCGAAAAACAGTATGTGAGGTGAGTAGTATGTCTGAAATCATATATATTCAAAAAACAGTAGGTAAAAAGTTCCCAGATGACCTACTACTTCCACCAGGATCCTGAAGTGTGCATTCCATGGACACTTTATTATCCCATTAGTCCACGGGAGAAGATTTATGAATGGCAGTGAAGCAACGCTGGTAGGTCATGTGACAGTAAAAACATGGCGGATGTAGGACATACGAATTTAATTTCGGACATACCTTTGTTTTCAGTTGATCCAGCCGATCCAACATTAAGGGATGGCCAAAAACTGTTGTGTTCAGATTTGCCCAGACTGAATAAACACTTAGGCCAGAAACATACTCTACACAAGTATGCAAATACAAAAAAACACAAATGTTTGGCCAATGCAGGCATGCGGTCTTGTACAAATGTAATTTCTTTGCCACTGACTAATGACTTTTTTACACTCTTATATTTCCTTAAACACTTCTCCTGTCTGCCATTCGTTAAACGAACACATAGCTCCACCCCAACCTCACATCATTGGTTGAGCTGTTGCCATGTCAGGCTAGTAGTCTAAATGTTTGAACAACATGTTTACATTTTTCAGGGGAATCAGTCTACAAATAACTGACTTATACTTGTCACTGCGTTATTTTGAGAAATAGGAAAGTACTTAAACCTCAATAAGATGACAAGTATTTTTGCGTTACTGTGGCCATACTAAATTCACTCAAAGTGGAGATATATATATACCCTTTATATAACTCTACTCTCATTCACTATTTCCTAAATTAGTCCACTGATATAGTCCACTTTAATGAATACTAGTGAGCTGGAAGCGGACAGCATTAGATGCGGGAATTCATTTGTCACAACACTTGACGTTACAGTGCATGCGTATTTACTAGTGGTTAGCCATTGAGCATACATAGGTCGTACACTCGTTGTTGCAGTGCATTATGGGATTGAGCACTCTAATGTCCACTATGGTTTTGGACACCACTGTATGATGGTAAATCGTAGTCTTCTCAAATCCTCTCAGACACAGATTACCTTCAGATGGCTGTGCCATTAAACTGATGTGCTCAGATTCTCTTCAAAATTACTGCCATGACAGCTGTTTACCTGACAGAAAAAACTGGCCACAGAAGAAGAGAGTTTATGCTAATGTTGGCTTTAGTGCCCCTTGAGGCAAGCTGAGAATGCAGTGTGCACTTACATCATGAAACAGAAATCAATCTTGTGTAGCTAAGCATTTAGAAGACTTCAGGTCTTCACATCAACACTGGTAGCATCTGAAGTTTGTTCTTGATCCATTACTCAAAACTGAACTTCAATGATTCATCTCTTATATGCAATCAGTCATATTTGCTATTGATATAACGTGGGATCCGCCGTCAGCTCTGCCTGTGCTTCTGTATATAAGCCTCTCATCTGATGGATAGTTGTGTTTATAAAGCCGAATGGTGAAAGTAAGTGAGCCCTTCCCTTGTTGCACTTCCCCCTCAGTTCCTTTCCCTTCCTGTGGGTCTGTATGATCGCTGCAGAGACTGATACTCCTCCGGCACTCTTACTGTAAATGCTTCTAATGGATTTTGTGTTTCATTTTGTTCTATCTGTGTGAGGTTGTGTGTAGGAGATGACCGTGAATTATGATATGAATGATGTGTTTAAATTTGAATAGTTTCATAAAAGAACTCTGTAATAAAATTTGTATAATTGTACAGAAGTGGTTGTGAGTTTCACTTCCTTAATTTGTCTCGGTCTTTCCACCCTATATGGACAGAGCAAGAGTTTGCCAGGTGCTGAAACGCAGTACTAGAGAATTCTATGCCACAAAGTATTATTTTTTTTAAGATCGGATTTCTTCATTTCAGCCCAAACTCAATGGAATGATTGGCTCATATGGTGCTTAGTTTGTAGTATTATGAGCATAGAAGGATATTCATTAGTTTAGTCACTGTATTGCAAAAAGAGAGAGAAGATTCAATGAATAATATACTTGAGAGCATCTGCAAACCTCTCAAAGGAATAGAAAGGAAAAAAGCTACTTTGAGCTCTACTGACCTCTACTTGGTGAAGTCAGCAATCTCTTCCAGTCCTGTTACCAACTGAAGTAATGCAAATTTGTCATAATCTGGAAACAATACTAAAGCTCAAACAACAATCCTTTATGAATGACCTGTGGCCACATGTATAACTTTTTCTGGTTATTGAGCTGTATTTGTTCTGCACCAAACATAATACTTTTCTTTCTAGGTCCTTTTTTTTTATTATTTTTCTTTTCTTTTTTTTTTGCAGTCGGGCTCAAATTTCATTATACAGGATTTCTTATGCCAGTCAAAGAGCAATGCTGTTCATTCAACGTCTGGTGTCTTTGTCAGCGCTTACCTCAGAGCTTGTCAGTCCATCGCCCTTGTCGTCTTTGCTCAGTTTGGGTAGTCATCTAATCATAATACGCGATGTGTTATATGCTGCTTCAATGTCAGTTTGATTGTGCAATCAATCCATTGAGCCAGTGGTGGTCTGTTTTCTTTCCAGGGCTATTAAAGAAACATGAAAAGGAAAGGACAAAATCAGACATTCACTTGAGAACACATACTGGACATATTTTACATTTCTGAACTGAAGGTTGACTGTGACTGCATATTTATTGTGTTGACAGGGTAGGTATCTTATACTAACACCTAGTGGTGCAAATGCAACATCACACCACAGCAACAGTTTTAACTGCTGATTACATTATAGCAGGGGTGTCAAACTCAGTTCCTGGAGGGCCGCAGCCTTGCAGAGTTTAGCTCCAACACACAAACCATGTAGTTTTCAAATAAGCCTAAATGACTTGATTAGCTGGATCATGAGTGTTTAATTAGGGTTGCATCTAAACTCTGTAGGGCTCCGGCCCTCCAGGAACCGAAATGCTCTTTTCACAGCCTGCTGATAGTTTATGAATGAAAGTGGCCAATAAGGGGATATTTTAGCTGGTTAATGATCTCAAAATGTCTCAACATGATGACTGAATCCATCAAAAACAGCTTTTATTAGATTAGGGTTTTTGCAAACTAGGGAACTGCATGAGGTTTGTGAGTTGATAAAAAGCTATAAGATATATCAATTTATTCGTGTTCAATTATATTTTAAATGGTAGACATTAAACTAGATGTTACAAGTGCTGTATTTCAGTAACTGTAAGGTTATGATTCAAAATGTCAGTTTTTTTCTATCATTGGTTTTGTTGTAATCAAACATTAAAAAAAATAATAATTTCCCACATTTTACTGAATATGACAGGTGACATTGTGACAACTTCCCCCACGCATACTGTATAGACGTTTTTCAAAAATCATGAAACAAAATAAACAAAAAATTGCTTTTTTATGAACTTGCCATATGCGTTTTAAACTATTTTTTTGTTCATTGCTATTGACCTATAGACCTAGTCACCAAGATAATTTGGGATACGTGTAAATAAAATAAGGCATAAATACGTTAGTCTCTTATATACACTATTATTTATGATCAATGTTGTCTCGTGATTAGAGTATAAATGAATTATTTTATTATTGAACGCATTATTTAACTCGTGTCAGGGAAGACACCTGTCTTTGTCTGATAACAGCGACTGAGCGACAGCTATCTTCAAAAACTGCTCTGAACTCCACATAACTTACAAGAATACAGCTTCTGTACTGCAGGCCTAAACTATTCCGTCACCTTTTGAAGGGAAGCGTGTAAAACGAGAAGAAGACGCAGAAAAACCTCCATCTAATGAGGAGTAAACGGGGAGCGAGGATCATTCGCAGCGCGCATGCGCAGACAGACTCCCCCTCGCGGACACCGGCCCTGCTGCTCGCGCCGGAGAAAACAAACTGCGTGATGCGCTCTCAAAGCATGCGACTTAAAGCGCTCCTCACGCATTTGGACTCGCTTTCTTCGGTCTCGGTGTACATTTATCAGCAATAAAGGTAAGCGGCGCTGTGATTATATATTGCAAAATACTGAGTAGCTGTCTTGGACGTTTTATTTGTTGTAATTGTGACATTTATCATTTTTATGAGATGATGCTGTTAAAACGAAACTTGCCTTCATGCATGTGTTCCCCCTGTTTGATGCTAATGCGACTCATGGAAGTGATTTTGTCAAACAGTGCATTAATTGAATGTGTCGGCAGCTCCGGTCATGTTTATTAAGCAGTTCGCGATAAACGCGCGTTTAGGCTTCTTAAATAGCTGGGAGACTTTTGTTCACTTCGTAATTACGGTAGTCCCATGCAGCAAGGAGCAGGCCGAGCGGAGGCCGCTGGGCGTCAGAGTTTGAGTGACAGATGCGCGAACCAATCAGAACGCTGGAGCTCGCGTCAGTCAGGGCTCTGACCCAATCAAATGGTTTGCTGTTGTTGCGCATCGTTGTCGGCAACTGAACAATGTAATGTCAAAACAGCAATTTAAGACGCCAAGAAAATTACTTAAACTTTATTTTGAGGGCTTGACTCGTTGTTGTTACGCAGGTCGTATCGCAGAGCGGTTTTGTTCGCATGCTGTCTTAAACTAAACAGCAGCGAGCGTCAAGTTCGCAGACAACGTTGCACCCACGTTTTCGTCGCATGCGAAGTGGAGGAAAAGTCAAACGTCTGAATTCTTAGAAATTTGCGTTGATATTTCCCTCCTTGTACTCAAAAAACGTTTATCTTCAGTCACTGTCGTTTGATGTACTGATTGGGACTTGTTATGACAGGCTTGTAGAAATGAGCCGCTGGCCTGATATGTAAACAACGAGGAGGAAACGTATTGCGCGCCATTTGCGTCAGGCAGCGCTCGAGCGCATGTAGATATATGACCGTTAAGTGGAAGAGCTGTGGGGTTTGTGCATGCATTGATTTAACCAAATGTGCCGGTTTCCCGCGATTATGACGTATTTAAAATGTATGCGCCCTGTAGGAACGTGTCTGTGCACGAGGACGGGCACGAGCCCGGCGCTTGCGCGCGCTGCGCGTTGGATTAAGCGCGCGAGAGTCAGTTATGAAACACGTGTGTGTGTGTGATGACACAGCGCGCTCTCATGTGATCATGATGAAGATCATTAATGATGAAGAACGGTGGGTTTTAGTGTCAGTCTTTCCTGTGTAATCATCCTGGATCTATGATGCGTCAAGTTTCCTTTGCCTTTTTCCACTCTCCAGACTGGCAAAATGATCTAATTTAGATTTAAATGTTTTTCCTCACTCTACCAGCTTTGGGAAAGTGCTTAAAGGGACTCACAAAAATGAATTATGCCATCACCTCCTCACCCTCATGTCTTTCCTAATATTACTTGATGCATTTTAATTATTCTAAAATGCATTATTAACCGTGTCACTGCTGAGATGGGGAAACCGTGTTATGAAAATATTAATTGCTGTAAACTAAATGTCTGTTGTTTTTCCCCTGCACATCTTATCTGATAATATTCTTATGGATTGCGGAGTGTTTATTTTTAACACCATTACAAGATGAAAGCAACCACAGCTTCTACATGTGGGTTATTATCAGACAAAATATTAATAAAAAATTAGTTTGCATTTTATTATTATTATTATTATTATTATTATTATTATTATTATTATAGTGTCTTGCTGAACAACAATTGTGTAATTTATTACTTCCCGAAGGCTAAGACATTGTTATTGTTTTTATTAATGTATTTATCATCATGCAATACGAGTAATAGTGGTGATTTTGTAATAATTAGTGGTGTCAAATGATTAATCACATCCAAAATAAAAGGTTTTGTTTACATAATATATGACTGTGTACTATGTATATTTATGTATATATAAATTCACATTGCATGCATGTGTATATATTTAAGAAAAATGTTATGTTTATATATTATATTTATATATAATATTGAACATAATATAAATATATAAATTTATATACATGTAAATATTTTCAAAATATATACTGTATGTGTGTGTATTTATGTATACATAAACACAGTACACAAACATATTATGTAAACAAACTTATTTTGGATGTGATTAATCACGATTAATCGTTTGACAGCACTAGTAACAATACAATTATACAATAACAAATGTACAGGTAATGTCAAAATATGAGGCCATATTACAAAACAAGTATGCTGTTTGAATGAGGAAACCTCCTCATTGAGTGGTGAATGTGGTGAGTTTGAGTCAGTGTACTTAAATATCTCCTGTTTGTCCCTCTCCTTATTTTTACATAACCTGTTTTTCCTCTTCTGTGGTTGTTGTGTGTATGACAGGTTTGTTTATGACTACTTGTAATGTGTATTTTATTTATTTATTTATTTGATGATTTAATGATCAGTTCTTCATGAATGAGCTCGATGGACAGTCAGTAATCCTTTAGACCCATCATTAGGAGGTCTTTGCATAATTACGGTTTATGAATTCTTCTGCTGTTCAGGGGTTGTATGGTTTATGAATAATTGTTTTGCATTGTGTTTTGATCAACAAACTTAAAAAAACATTCACATTTAGGCTTGCTTCAGATCGATCGCTGTTAAGAACCAGCTGATAATCACTTCCTGTGAGTTGTTTTGTTTTGTTTTTTAAGCATGACATAAATCAAGCTGGAGCAAGAATCGTGCATGCTGTAAACAAACCAGCATGAGAGATGTGCTAAATATTGCATATTATTGCTCTTTTGCAGGGCTCGACAGTGCGAGCATTTCACTCGCATTTGCGACTAAAAATAGATGTGTGCGAACTGGAAAATGTATTTAGGAGCATGAGTGCGAATACAATACAAAACAGCTCAACTTATACCGTAGCCTATAACAAACGTATTAATTTCTTCAGTTTATTTATGGAAAAATTGCGATACAGCCTCATATGATTACTGAACTTTAAAAAGGCAACGGTTTAATTTAAATGAGCGCTGCCGTTACCCCGGTAACCCTGTAAACACAGAGCTGCGCTACTTTCCTAAGGGGCCATTCACACAGAACGCGTCTTTTCGTCTAAAAACGCGAGACACAGCGCTCAGGAATGGTTTTAAAAAAAAAGCGCAGCGTAGAGCAGCGCCTCCGCCATGTTGTCGTCAAATAAAACAGTTGTCATGCCAACTTGCTACAGTAAACAGAACCTCACAACGCTTGCCCCGCCTCCGAATTCTTCTGATTGGTCCACTGCTTTGGAACTGACATTGATGAGTGGCTCTGCGTGTAAAAGTTGAAATTATTTTAACTTGACACGGCGTCTTAAAAATGCAGCGCTCCTGCGCGAGGCGCTGCAAAAGATGCGAGACACGAGCGTAATGGTCATGCGCGTCCGTAAAGCGCGTTTACATAGAAAAACAATGGAAAAGTAGCACATTGGAATGGAAAAACGCGTTCTGTGTGAATGGCCCCTAACTGTGTAAATAATGTTTCACAGTCATTTAGATATTTATATTTGCTTTAGTCTTCACAATAGCACCACATAATTAATACTTAAAGACATTTTTTTACAAAAAACATTTTTTTTCTTACCTAAAACATGGCCTATCCACTGATCTATAGTAGACAACAGTGGGCCTATCTAACATATATTGACTGATTCGTTATTATTGTTCTGTAATACTTAACAGGTTCCATTAGTTAACATGAAAAAACAATGACTGCATTTATTAATCATGTTCATGTTAATTTAAACATTTAATAATACATTATAAAATCAAAAGTTGTGTCTGCTAATATTATTCAATGGAGCTAACATTAACTAACAGTTGTATTTTTATTAATCAACATTAACAGAATATTAACTACTGCAACAATTAGCTATTGCACATTGTTAATGTTAACCTGCTTTAACAAATGTTAACAAATTGTAAAGTGTTACCTATTGTTCTTTCGTTCATTTGAACAATCTTTTGCACTCTAATCTTACTTGTTTACTTTATATTTTTTGTGTATTTTTTTAATTAGTCTTTCTTTACTAAAGGATCTTTAATAAAGTTATTTAACCTGTTATCAGGACTTTTTTTTTTTTTTTTTCATTTTCAGAAATTATATATTGTGATTTAAAAAAAACATATACCGTGACAAAAGCTTCAATGACTGTTGTGAAAATTTGATATTGTCACATACAGTGCCCTCCACTAATATTGGCACCCTTGGTAAATATGAGCAAAGGCGGCTGTGAAAATAAATCTGCTTTATTTATCCTTTTGATCTTTCATTCAAAAAAATTCAAGTAAAACAATTGAAAGTGAGGTTAAAATCTCATGATGAAATAAATGTTTTTCTCCAGTGCATGTTGGCCACAATTATTGGCACCCCTAGAAATTATTATGAGTAAAATAACTCTGAAGTATATTCCCATTCATATTTACATTTTGTAGCACACCAGGGTGACTAGGAGCATGAAATTGTCCAGCCATGACTTCCTGTTCCACAGGATTATAAATATGAGGAACACAAAGCCAAATTCCCTTAATCATCCATCACAAGGAGTAAAACCTAAGAATATAATTCTGATGTGCAGAACAAGATAGTTGAGCTTCACAAAATAGAAAGTGTCTGTAAGAAAAGAGTTAAAGCATTGAAAATCCCCATTTCCACCATCAGGGCAATAATTAAGAATTTCCAATCAACTAAAGATGTTAAAAATCTGCCTGGAAGAGGACGTGTGTCTATATCGTCCTAATGCACGTTGAGGAAGAGAGTTTGAGTGGCCAAAGGCTCTCCAAGGATCACAGCTGGAGAATTGTAGAGATTAGCTGAGTCTTGGGGTCAGAAACCTAAAAAATATATATCAAACTTCCCCTACATCACCACATGTTGTTCAAGAGGGTTTCAAGAAAAATTCTCCTCACTCATCCAAAAACAAAATCCAGCATATTCAGTTGTCAGACATGACTGGAACTTCAAATGGCACTGGCTTCTATGGTCAGATGAAACTGAAAAAAGAGCTTTTTGGCAGCAAATCCACCAGATGGGTTTTGTACAAACAGGGATAAAAAGTACCCCATGCCCACGGTTAAAATATACTGCTGGATCTTTAATGTTGTGGGCCTGTATTTCTGCCAGAGGTCCTGAACATCTTGTTCAGATGCATGGCATCATGGATTCTATCAAATACCAACAGATAAAAAATCAAAACCTGACTGCCTCTGTTAGAAATCTTATAATCGACCGTGGTTTGATCTTCCATCAGGACAATAATCCAAAACAAACATCAAAATCAACACAAAAATGGGTCACTGAGCACAAAATGAAGCTTCTAAAATGAAATACCAAGCGGATCTGGAGAGATTCTGTATGAAGAAATGGTCTCTAAACCCTTATCAGGTGTTCTCCAAACTCTTCAGGCATTATAGGAGAAAACTCAGTCGTTTTCTTGAGAAAAGGACGTTGCAATAATTGGGTGCCAATAATTGTGACCAACATGAACTAGAGAAAGCATTTATTTCACAATGAGATTTCCTCCCCACTTTCCATTGTTTTACTTCTATGAAAGTTTAGAATTTTGTGAATTTTTTTTTGAATGAAAGATCAAAAGGATAAACAATGCAGATTTATTTTCACAGCCGCCTTTGCTCATATTTACCAAGGGTGCCAATATTAGTGGAGGGCACTGTACCTAACGTACATACTGTTTAATAGGACTATAACTAATTACATAATTAGCCTATTAAATAGAGTCTGAAGCAAAATTATTTAAAAACTTTGTGTACTTTCTGTATTCTGATGAATTAAATAATTGTGCTTGTAAATGTTTCTTTATAACCCCTTATTAAGCTAAAACGCCTAATTTGAAACATTTGCATTGCGCCCCTGAATTTTTTTTTAATGCGCTCCTAAATTTTTCAACATAGGAGCACATGTGCTCCTTGGGAAAAAGGTTAGCGTCAAGCCCTTTTTTTGTTGGTTTTGATTGCTTCTATAGTCCTCATTTGTAAGTCGCTTTGGATAAAAGCATCTGCTAAATAGGGCTGTGTATTACCAGCAAAGTCACGATACGTATCACGATACGGGCCTGCGCTAAATTTCACCTCAGAAGAATTTAGTAAAGCAGCTGTTTATTAAACGCCGCATACTATAGGGCCATTGCTAACTATTGGCAGAGCAGGCAGTTGACCTCAGCATTATGAAGGGCCTCCATAACTGTATCACTGTACAATATAGGTAATGGCAAATGTTTCATGTTTACATTGGGCACTCTCCACCAGGTACAATATTCTGATTGTTTGCATCTTGTTTTAAAGCCCATATATAATAATGTAGGCCTACTTGTTCTAATAAATTTATATTGTAATGTACTCATATTAATATATATTAAAAATCATCTTAACATTGCTGGTAGGTTATCATTGCACAAATTAACGCACTCTCTACATTTAAAAAATAAAAATTAGAAGCATTCTAAACTAATGCGCTGTCTTCACTGAATCTAATGAACACAGACACACTCACTTACACAGATCACGTTGCGCACACGCACAGACATTCAGGAACAAACTTTTTAGTGCTGTCCCGCAATTTTATCAATAAAATAGCTTAATCGCTCAAGAGCTACATTATCTTTCTCTCAACAAGGAGCTGGTAACATCATTGTTTCTAAAGGAATTAAAGAGTTAGTTCACCCGAAAATGAAAATTATGTCATTAATTACTCACCCTCATGTTGTTCCAAACCCGTAAGACCTTCATTCATCTTCGGAACACAAATGTAAAACAGTCACATGGACTGTTTTACTGATGTATTTACTACGTTTCTGGACCTGAGAAAATTTCAATTGCGTTGCTGTCTATGGAGGGTCAGATAGCTCTCCGATTTAATCAAAAATATCTTAATTTGTGTTCCGAAGATGAACGAAGGTCTTACGGGTTTGGAACGACATGAGGGTAATTAATGACATAATTTTCATTTTGGGGTGAACTAACCCTTTAAAGCCACATCTTCACCGTTAATACATACATACACATTATCTCTCTCTCTCATAAATGAACACTTGATGAATTATACTTTTCTGAGAATAGAATATCGAAGTGGAGATCGCTAAACTGCAAGCTGACCAGTGTTTTCAGAAAGCAAGCGCGTTTATCCTAGGGGTGGCTGACGCAAAACTGACGTTTCGACATGGTGTCGAGATTCAGAAGCGCAGATGTTTCGAAACACTGCTCCGAAGTGTGATCCGAAACACCCAGGTCACGTCACTAAGGCGAATCAAAGCATCGGGGCTTTTCACGGTTGTGGCTAGAAGGGATATGTATCCGACCGGAAACTGACAATGAATTTAATTCTCTACCTATTAGATTGTTTCATTAACGTCTACACCTACCCCAACCCTAAACCTACCCCTTACAATAATGCAAAAATAGTAATTATTGTTGTACAGTGTGACAAAAATTACGCTATATTGATGTGCACAATCTGCACATTGAGACCCGAATCTGCTTTTGATCGACAAGGTCGGGAACAAACCAGACAATCGCACATCTGTCTTAACCTAACTCCCACAAAGTATAAAAGTGGAGTTAATGCAGCAGAACAATTAATATATTTAAATAAAAATCTTTATATGTAAAAAAATGACAGACGTTGTGGCTTAATGTGTTTTATTAATGTTAATTTTTTCATGACCAAAATAACATATTCACAAAGAGTTCATTCAGTTGTCAGAGATGTTACAACACATTACAAGAACAGAACAATAAAAACACAACTTTTAAATATTTATTATAATTATATACATACTTCACCCGGGATTCGAACCTAACTGTGCATTCACACCGCAGGGGTCGAGAGCGTCAAAAGTCGCTCTGGCTGCCCTGCCAACAACGCTGTAGAAAGATTCGTAGACACTCTGACATAGATCGAATGCTTATCTTGTAATTAAAGAGGCCGCAAAGCAAACAAGCATGTTGATCTTGTGCAGACTGACCACAAGGGTATAAGTTAACCTCATGAAATATTTTAAATGTGAAAGTAAAAAATTGATCGATGGAAATAACTTTATTGTAGTTACATGTTTGCTAACGAAATAAACCAATTAAAAGCCATTTGTGTGGTGTGGCTTTTGTGTTCATGGTTAAGTGCAAGTCTAATTTCAACATTGTAGGAGACATTTACTAGCCTTGGGCTTTAATTAACATTAACATTAATTTGTGTGGACGAAGTATTAAGATCTTTTACTTAATGTATAAAGCACTAATACCACACGGTAAAAATACTCTGATGCAACTAAAAGTCCTGCATTGAAAATGTTACTTAAGTATAATCAGGCATAAACATTTATTAATGTAAGTATAATCAAGAAAATTGATTTAAAGGTTTAAAAGTGAACTGGGACTATTATACTATTATATCATTAAACCAGTTATAGAACACTTTTGTTTTTCCTTGTAGAAAAAAAAAATAAAATAGGCAGAAGTGACTGCTTTCATTTTAAAATGTGACATACACCTCTGGTCTCCATCAGATGTAAAAAAAAAAATAAAAATAATAAATTGTCAAGGCTCTCTACAACACCTGTTTTTCTTTAATCCAATATGTGTCGATATGTCAGAAATGTTCTGCAGCAGTAACACGGTTTTGTATGCTCTGGCACTGAAATTAGCATGATTTTTTTTTATTTTTTTTTTATGTATGTCCCTGTAGGCAAACAGGGACACGTCGTAGATTACTGGGAAACCCGCCACAGCAATAATCAACCTCTCCTCCATTTTGCTTGGGAACTAATGTGGTCGGAACCAAAGCTTACAGGGCTGCGTTCTCTGGACTCCTCTCAAACGGTGGACTTCTACATTCTGATTGGTTGCCGCCCAACCGTGTCATAGCTCATTATCATAAAGTTGACCTGATTTCAACTCTCCTCGACGCTCTCGCCGGCCAAGACACGCCGCGCCGCTGCTCGTCGTCAGGTCACATTGAAAATGAATGACTTCCGGCCACTTTGACGCTCTCGACACGTTCGGTGTGAACGCACAGTAAGCTGACAGATTCTGACAGCATGTCACTTGTGCACACTAAACACTCCCCCAACCCACAAGGTGAAATGCCAAGCGCAACATAAATGTTATAATTCATCAATTCGCTGCACTGATTCGTTGTCAATGCTGTTTCAGAGCAATACTTGAAAGTGACCACTAGTTGTCACCGTAGAGACGGGTGTCGAATTGTTTCGAAGCCTCGGCACATTTGCTTCGACTGTCACTTTCGCACCGCGGGAACCTTTTCATAGTACCCGAACTAATTGTGGAACTACCCACTTTTTGACGTGTTCGCACCGCAGGAACTAGGAATGGTTTTAGATCCAGGAACTCCGTTTGGAAGAACTAAATTAGCTCCTACTTCAGAGCAGGGTCTAAAACAGTTCTATAGGAACTATCAGTGACGTAAATGTACGCTGATTGGCCAAACGCACGCAAAACACCGGCTACCCGGCATTTTTAAACATATTTACTCCACGAACATGGAAAACAGCGATAACGGCATTTACCTGTTGTCTGCAGTGTTGTGTTCTTTTCACAGCTTCGATGATATGTAACACTGCAAGTTGTCACAAAGAATTTAGTCTCTTACCCCAACTTTTTGCTCTTGCAATCGCATAAATTGTGCATTGACATTCCATCTCCGTTATCATGAAATCCACGACACAACAAAAACAGCTCTGATCACAGCATCCTCCACTCACCTGTTTTTGACGTTTGTTAATGCCACACAAAAAGACATCGCTGTCGGCCACTTCAGAGTTCCTGCTGCTGGTATGAACGCAACCAGGAAAACGGCCCGAGGGAGAAATTGGTTCTCTAAGAACTACCCTGCTGGCTAACGTTAGTTCCTAGAACTAAGTTCCTAGAACTACGCGGTGCGAAAGCCCCTAGTGTTTCATGAAGCCTCGCTCTGCCCACCACTAGTTTATCCACAGTGGAGAGAGCACGCGTACACATGGTTTACAAAGATAAGTAACACACGTAGCAGATATTTCCGTATTGCACAAGTGGGAAGCTCTGTTTCGGGGATTACGTCTCTTTATATCAGGCAACCCAATTGTTTTCCTCTGTGGCCAGATTAAACCTTGTTGTAGCCTATATATTATGCTCTATTCATTATTTTTTAGAAACCCTGCACTGAACTACTCCATTTTAAATGGTGTTCTTGTATTCAAATTAAGCTCGGTCCACTGCAGTGCACGTGCCACAGAATACTCGTGTCATCAAATCTCTGTGACGATACATCGTCGTATCGAACACAGCACTACTGCTAAATGACTAAAAGTAAATGTAAAAGAGCTCATGTAACCCATATGTTTGAGATCTGTGCCATATGTCAGTCGTCAGTCAATATATTAGCTGATGACAAGAAATCTGTATTGATTATTGAAATTGATTGAAGCATAAACAATAGAACACATGAATTAGAGAATACATTATACCCTAAATAGCAGAGATCCAATATCAGTATTCAGTATGTAATTTTATTTTATGAACAAAATTATCTAAACTGTGATTTCTCTTTTTTTTTTCATGACAGCTTTTTGGAGGTGAAAAATGACAGTTCCAGTCACCCAAAAGTTCAGTCATTCATTGAAATTATCTTTTTTAGAACATTAACCAATGCACAGCTGAAATCTGGCACTTATGAAAATTTGTATTGGGAAAAAGATAAGCTTTGAAATAATCAGCTTTGAAAAGTCTAATCAAATTGTTGGGAAAAGGTGCTGGAAAAGGTCTTTATTATGTAGTATACTGTTTATTTATGAGCACCTTGGTTAGGTTGTGCCGTCCATGAAATCCGTAGCATCCTTTAACTCTTACCCCATGATGTGTTTCTCTGGTTTGATAGGTTGGTGTGTGAGTGTGTGACCAGCATGACAAAGAGCCCTCCTCACAGGCGTGGGATCACGTTCGAGGTGGGAGCGCAGCTGGAGGCGAGGGACAGTCTGAAGAACTGGTCAGTGTCTTTCCTCTGCTTCCGTTCTTCCATCCGTTCATTCACTCGGCCTGATTGAAATTCAGATGCTTCACTGGGGCTGATGCCACTAGTTCTGTTGCATTCCAATATTTTTGAAAAAGTTCTAAATTTAGCATTTTAAATCCTATTCCACAAATTTTGTGCTTTTCCAACTGAGTTTTTATTTAATTATTTATTTATTCTCCCCTCAAACATTTTTCAACATTTAGAGACCCAGATGTAATCTGTAACTAATCTGAAATAACTCTGTTTTGTGTTGACAGGTATGCAGCTAGCATTGAGAAGATCGACTATGAAGACGAGAAGGTTTTGATTCACTACAGGCAGTGGAGTCACCGTTATGATGAATGGTTTGACTGGAGCAGTCCGTACCTCAGACCCGTAGAACGAATCCAGCTTAGGAAACAAGGTCTCCCTGTACGGCAGAGCGCTCCAGTAAGCACTTCCTGTCAAACTGTGCTGAGTCACTCAAAGTCTGCATGGGCAAAGTTGTACTCTGACTCATAATGTTGCAAGATTATATATAGATGTTTCTTTTCTCAGGGCTTTCATGTCAACCAGAAAGTTCTTGCCAGCTGGTCAGACTGTCGGTACTACCCTGCTAAGATCCTGTCCCGGGATAAAGATGGTGTGTAATCACAACACTCACATCATTAATGCTCAGTTTATCTTCTGAATGGTCCAGAGTAAACTGGCAGCCGAAACATAATAGTGTACCATTGTTTTTGGCTGATGTTAAAAAATAATAATACTATATATTATATTATATTATATTATATTATTATATTATTAATTATAATTATTATTACATATACTTTCTTATATATACATACACACACAGGTGCATCTTAAAAATTAGAATATCGTGAAAAAGTTCTTTTTTTTTTTCTTTTTTTTTTATAACATTTCAAAAAGTGAAACTTTCATATATTCTAGATTCATTACATGTAAAGTAAAACATTTCAAAAGCTTTTTTGTTTTAATTTTGATGATTAGAGCTTACAGCTCATGAAAGTCAAAAATCCAGTATCTCAAAATATTAGAATATTTACATGTCAGTTTCATTAAATGACCATCCCTACAGTTTAAATTCCGGGTATCTCTTGTTCTTTGAAACCACAATAATGGGGAAGACTGCTGACTTGGCAATGGTCCAGAAGACAATCATTGACACCCTCCACAAAGAGAGTAAGTCACAGAAGGTCATTACTGAAAGAGGTGGCTGTTCACAGAGTGCTGTATAAAAGCATATTAAATGCAAAGTTGACTGGAAAGAAGAAATTGGGTAGAAAAAGGTGCACAAGCAACAGGGATGACTGCAAGCTTGAGAATACTGTCAAGAAAAGCAAACACTTGGGAGAGCTTCACAAGGAGTGGACTGAAGCTGGATTCAGTGCATCAAGAGTCACCACGCTCAGACGTCTTCAGGAAAAGGGCTACCAAGCCACTTCTGAAACAGAAACAATGTCAGAAGCATCTTACCTAGGCAAGGAGAAAAAGAACTGGACTGTTGCTCAGTGGTCCAAAGTCCTCTTCTCAGATAAAAGATAATTTTGCATTTCATTTGCAAATCAAGGTCTGGAGTCTCTGGAGGAAGACTGGAGAGGCACAGAATCCAAGCTGCTTGAAGTCCAGTGTGAAGTTTCTGAAGTCAGTGATGATTTGGGGTGCCGTGACGTCTGCTGGTGTTGGTCCATTGTGTTTTATCAAGTCCAAAGTCAATGCAGCCATCTACCAGGAAATTTTGGAGCACTTTATGCTTCCATCTGCTGACAAGCTTTATGGAAATGCTGATTTCCTTTTCCAGCAGGACTTTAGCACCTGCCCACAGTGAGAAAACCACTTTCAAGTGGTTTGCTGACCATGACATTACTGTGCTTGATTGGTCTGCCAACATGTCTGACCTGAACCCTATATGGAATCTATGGGATATGTTCAAGAGAAAGATGAGAAACAGTCGATCCAATAATCCAGATAAGCTGAAGACTCAGTAGTGCCTCAGAAGTCCCACAGGCTGATCGCTTCTATGCCACACCTCACTGATGCTGGAGTTTGTGCTAAAGGAGCCCCGACCAAGTATTGAGTGCATAAATGAACATACTTTAAAGAACTTGAACTTTTCTGTTTTGCACATCCTTTTTTTGATTGATCTTATGAAATATTCTAATATTTTGAGATACTGGATCTTTGACTTTCATGAGCTGTAAGCTCTAATCATCCAAATTAAAACAAAAAACCTTTTGAAATGTTTTATTTTACATGTAATGAATCTAGAATATATGAAAGTTTCACTTTTTGAAATGTTACAAAAAAAAACCTTTCACGATATTCTAATTTTTTTAGATACACCTGTGTGTGTGTGTATATGTATGTACTATCATTCTAATTAATTATAACTAATAAATAATAAATATATAAATTATACTTCCTTTTTTTAATGAAGAAATTTATACTTTTATTGAGCAAAGATGCACTACACTGATCCATTTCCATAAAAAAATACTAAGTAGCTAAATGTTTTCAACATTGATAATAATACTAAATGTTTAAATGTTTCTTGAGCAGCAAATCAGCATATTAGAATGATTTCTGAAAGATTGTGAGACTCAAGTAAATTATTGAAATCACTTTTAAAAATATTATAATAAAATAATAATAAATTATTATAAATAATAATAATAAAAACATGTAAAAAAAATTAATTGTAGTTATTTCACAGTATTACTGTTTTTACTGTATTTCTTAACCCTAAAGTTAATACATACATATGAATATTTATCATTGCATATTTAATTGTGCTGCTCATTTCACATATTTTTACATTACCTGCTGTCACTTCAACTTAACAAAACACTAATAATTTAATAACACTGTTAAATGAAAGTTTTATTTTTAGAAAATTAGAATTTAGAATCTCAATCTCAAAATAAATGTCTGTTTTTCATAATGTTACTTATAATGTTGTGATACCCACATCCACTTGTAACAGTTAAAACAATTGATTAAAGTTCTTAATTATGCTTTCATACAATACCATTTCATTTTAATATCCGATATATCAGTATCAGTGTATCTTTTTGTAGCTATGTATTTTACATGTATACACAATACATTATGAAAGTGTTGAGCATTACAAATGGCTGTGCTTCTGTGGTGTCTCAGGTTTCTACACAGTGAAGTTTTTTGATGGAGTCATAAAGACAGTGAAGGGGATTAAGGTGAAGCCATTCCGCAAGGTACGAGAAATGATTGCCTCAGCTCTAATAATTATTAAACCAGGCCATTAAAATACAGGATTAATGAGTTTGTCTTTATCTACAGAGCTCTGATGACAAGACCAATCAGCAGACTCGAAAGCGGGGCGATCAGAATGGGAAAAAATGGAAGGCCAAGGAGAACGGCAACAGCAGAAGTAACGGCTCGAGACACAGCACGTCTGACCAGGATGGGGAGAGCGAATCGGAGGAGGATGAAGACGACGCCACAGTGATGGATGAGTCCAGAACTCTCCAGAATGGTGGAGAGAGCGAAAGCACAGCAGCTCAGGTATTGAACGAGTCAGAGCCGAGTTCTGCTGAGCACAACGAAAAACAGCCCAGTGAAGAAAACAAGACAGAACCGCTTGAGAATGGAGAAACGAACAAACCAGAGGAGACAGAGATGAATGGAGGACAGGAGGAGTCCCAAGCACTTCAAAATGGCGTTGACCAGAATGACGGAGACAAGAAAGAGAAGGAAGAAGCAACAGATGAAAGCCCCAGTCTGCCCAGAAGGACACGGAGTAAGGTGGCAGATGGTGAGTTTGGTTTGGAGGAACATGGTGGTGTATCATCTGAATATTTGATTTGGTTGTGATTCAATTCCAAGAGCTAGATTCAACCTCACACACACTCCAATAGACAGCATTTGCTGAGTAGCTAATAGAGAGACAGTATCAAGAGAGGAGATGGCCACTTGAATGGGATTCTTAATTTGATATCTGTAGGACAGGGAGACCTGCCTTTCAATTAAAAGAGCAAATTGCTTTGTTGATAGAAAATGTCAGTTTTTGTTTACACCAGAACATGCATGTCTGTTTGCTGGACCAATGATTTGAGCTCTAGAAGCTAATTTGTGATACCATTGTTGTCAGTTTATTGCTGATTTGACATATGGAGATTTGGTCGTTACTTAATAATGTTACAAAAGATTTCTATTTCAAATAAATGCTGTTCTTTTGAACTTTCTATTTATCAAAGAATCCTTAAAAGAATGTAACGTAGTTTCCATCAAAAAGCAGCACAGCTGCTTTCATCATTCATAATAATAAGAAATGTTTCTTGAGTAGCAAATCAGCATTTTAGAATGATTTCTGAAGGATCACTGAAGACTGGAGTAATGATGCTGAAAATTCAGCTTTACATAACAGAAATAAGTTGCATTTTAAAATGTTTAAATAGAATACAGTTATTTTAAATTGTAATAATATTGATAATGTTACCGTTTTATTATATTTTTGGACAAATAAATGCAGCCTTAGTGAGTATAAGAGACTTAATACAAAAACATTTTTAAAATCTTACTGAACTTAACAATACCATCCAACAGAAAATAACTGATATCAAAATGACCACTAAGTTACTCATTTTTAACCATGTCAAGAGTTAACTTAGTAGTTTGGTCATTTTTTCTAGTGAAGACTGAAAGTAAAGGATTGTTGGGTGATTTTCTCGTGTATTAGACTCAGACTTGATGATTCAATTTCTTGGCTTGTGTCTCTCACAGGAAAAGATGTGGAAAAGTCCAACGGTCCAGAACTGAGGAAGAGACGTGCATCAACAGGACAGATGCCACCGTCCAAAAGGAGCAGAGTCAATTCAAACACAGGTTCACTCTCTTTTACTATCCTTAATTTTTGTTGTTCCAGCTGCTGTTCTATATACTAGTTGGTGATTAAACCAACTGACAGTACACTGTGCCTCTGATCCCCTCAGACAGAAACAGTCGATCCCAAATCAAACCGGACTCTGTTCCGGAGACTTCAGAAAGTAAGGATGGCTCAGCCAGTCCTGCAGAAAATGCAGCACCCAAAGAGGAGGCAGGATCCACACCTGATCTTGGTAAACATCCTCCTGTGTTTCACTTTGATAATCAAATGTGTTTGCTTAGACTGAATCATGATTGCTATTGCATGAGGGATTTGGTATTGCATAGTTATTGCATAGTCAAGCTATTGTGGCAGTGAAATTTGCATGAGGCACCACTCACATTTTCTTCAGAATTTGTACAAATATTGTTTGAATTAACAAGATTTGTGTTCTAACTGATGCATTGCTTTCTCAGCTGCAGCAGTCAAGCAGCCGCAAACAATCCACCTACCAACCACAAACAAGTATAGCAGAGAACCATGTGAGTACACAACCCTCGCTTTCACTCTCTCTCACCGATACAGTATAAAAACCTGCTGGTATGTGACCTCATTGCCCTTTTCCTCCCTCAGTGTACAGGGTCATCAAAAACCAGCCGCCCCCTATCCTGTCCATTGAGCTGGACCACAACCTGTTCAAATGCAAGATCGCAGGCTGCCTCAAGTCTTTCCGCAAGGCGTCTCTGCTGCACTACCACATGAAGTACTATCACGCACAGAGCGACCCAAGCCCCCCTCGCTGCGTCCAGATGCGCTCCTCAGACAAACAGAACCACAGCCAGGAGACCCCTCGCAGGCGCCGTACCGTCTCGTCTTCCCACCGTTAGTGCACACTTTATCTATCAGTATTTACTTTAGCTGTTTGTGTGGGTGTTTTTGTTTGGGTTGCTGGTCAAGTCCGCTGACATTTTGTCTATATTTATGTCTTTTTACTTGCATTAGCATTATTAACGTGCCCATATAATGCTCGTTTACAAGTTCATCACCTTATTTTTTGGGGGTCTGCTACGAGGCATTTACATGATTTAAAGTTAAAAACTAATTATTTTTCTCATACTGTACATCACTGCAGCACCCTTTTTCACCCTCTGCCTCAAATGCTCTGTTTTAGTTCCAGTCTCTTTAAAGTGTCATGAAACCCCCCTGTTTCAGCACTGGTCTTTCACACCTTGGATCTGAAAAAGACTCCAGAAATGGGCGTGTAAAACTGGAAAAGTGGGAGTGTAGAGGGTGGCAAGAGGGGAGAAAACAACCAATAAAACACAGACCTACAACACACTCATTATACAGACAAATGAATATTAAAATATCTTTAAAACAGAAAGAATAAAGAGTTACTTTCTGTTTACTCTTTGAATTTTCGGTCTATCGTTTGCTGTGTATCACAATAATCCGTCGTGTTCGCGTTCATGTATCAGCGCCCTTATTTGCGCATCTTTTATTTGAAGAAGACCTGTTATGTGCACATGCTAGTTCATGTTTGGAGCACGGGAGAATATGAACTATGTTCAAATAAAACACGCTTGCTCCGGTCCGGATATGAACTATGATCCACGCAGCGAGTGTTATTAAACCCATCGCGGCGTTCCGCGCAGAAACCGCTCTTTCTCATGGACACTCCACTTGTTGTCATATTAAATATTGTTATGGTCATGTTTACAGAAATGAACTGACAGCGCGAAGCTCTTTCATGAGATTTGAACTCTCCGATGTAAGACGACCTCATGCATAATACAGTGCAGTGATTGGATCATAAGAGTTCATTCTCATGAATAATACTGAAAAAAGCTCAGAAAACTGATGACGTAGACGTGTACTCTCCAGCCACGGCAGGCAATCTTCACCACTTCAGATTAACACACATACATCACTTTTCGTGACTTAGGCTCAACTTTGCTTTTTGAACCGGAAGAATGAAATTGCTTCAAAAAATGAAAACATAACCACTTTTACCTTAATAATAGACATAATGAGTGCTAAAGTTGTTTTTACTGATGTGCAACCTGTTCATATATGTTAACATCTCAAAAAATGACATTTTAAAGCCAGCAAAGCCCAGTCTGTGATGCATGACAATTATGTACTAAAAATGTAAAATTTCATTTTTTTTGAAAAGTTTTGTGTATGGACGACAACATTCTCAAAATGATTCCTGTCCACACAAATCCGTGAAAATGACTAAAAACGTATTGTTCATGCCATGTCAGTAGTTGATGTCACTTTTTAAAGAAACACTACACACCTGTTCACTTAACCTATAATACACATGCACATGATATCACTGTTATCAAAAGTTCATATTTTTGTAGTTTACATTAAGACGATAATGGTATCATTTTCAAAAATGTACACTTTGAAACCCGTTTTCAAACATTTGCATTTTCAGGCTCCCAAAAATGCCGTTGTCATGAGAATGACAAACATGAAATAAATGCGAAATGCATAAAAAGTTTTCCATTTTTAGTTGAAAACTGTTGTCTTAGAATTCAGAGAAAACTCATACAGAATTGTGAAATGTAAACTTACAATAATGAGACTGTCACAATTTTGGGAAGAAAGAAAAAATATATAAACTCAAAATTACAAGAAAAAAAGTCACAATTGTGAAATACAAAGTCACAATTATCTTTTTTGTTTTTTATTCCGTGGTGCAAAATAATGAGATGTAAACGCAAAATTCTGAGAAATTGAAAGATAATACAGAATACAGATAAATACAGAATAGCGAGATGTAATTGCGAGTTAAAGTCATAATTGCACATTTACAAGTAAATAAGTATGAATTGTCATAATTGCACATTTACAAGTAAATAAGTATGAACAGTTCTGTGGAAACAAAAGTGAATTGTGAGATGTAGACCCACAGTTGTTTGAATTGTGAGATTTAAACTGAATTCTGAGGAAAAAAGTCTGAATTGCAAAATGTTTATAACTCCCATTGCAGTGGATTTTGTGCTTTGTAACTTTGCAAATCGTTTACATGCACAAATAGCTATGTTAGACATTACAGGAAAAAAAGCATTAATAAGTGTCCGTTAAATGAACTTCCTCCCACAGATACTCCCTCTCCTCTGAGTGACAGTAAGTCAGGTCACGCTCTGTCGCCCCCTGCGGTCGGCAGCATGCACCGGCAGCGCTCGGCCACGCTGGGCGCAGAGAGGAGCAAAGAGAACCAACACTTCAACCGCTCGCTGCATGACGACAGAGACTGGGTTGCCAAGGAAACAGGTATTGCAGAAGATCGTGATCATTCCATCCATTTCTGTGCACATGCTCACACTGATTCCTCTACATATTACCACAGTCGGGCCATGACAGTAATAGAGATTGATTTTCTCATCTGAAGGAGCGAAAGAACGGGAGAGGCTGAGGGAGAAGCGGCAGAGGGATTTCTTCCGCATCAAACTGAAGAAAAAGAAGAAGAAGAAAAGGAAGTCGAAGTCAGGTGAGATGGCTGTTTTAGTGCAGTGGTGTCTCTGTGTGTCTTCGGCTCTCTGCTGTCCCCTCTGTTTGTCTGCTGGAGCTGCAAACTTTCTCTGAAGTATTTCTCAATTATGTAAAATTACTGCGGACCTGGCAATATATTTGAGCAACAGGATATGATGTCATGCTCTAGGGTTTCTGATTGGCATAAATAATAAACTATTTATGACAAGTTATGCATTTAAAAGTAAAAAATATAATAAAAATATATCTTCTAATGCCATGGTGAAAACCATCCAGCTTTTTAAACTTGTTATTTTTAAAATATTCCTTTAAAGTTGGATTGATGAAATTAGTCTCTTACATGTTTAATTCTTAATTGGTGAGGTTTAGATCCTCTGTTTTTCAAAAAAAATAAATAAATAAAAGAACAAATTTTTAAATGAACAAATTAATAAACATATTTAAGACTGTTTATTTAATTCATGATTTAAAATGTAGTTAAAATAATAGTAAATAATTATTAAAAATAAATTGATATTTAAAACAATTTATGATTTTTAAAATGTGTTTAAATAAAATAATAAAAATGTTTCTATAATTGTTTTAAATGCACATTTTAGATAGCATTTTAAAGAACATTTGCAAGTTGTTGTTTTTTTGTTCATTTTACCATTCGAGAAAAAAAAAATGCTATTGGACATTTCACTCATGGGCGCAACCAATCAGCTTTTGATTCATTTTCAAGAGCCACTCCCTCTCCCACATGCCACTCAAAGTAGATGCAAGATGTACAAATTCTCTTTTAAATGAAACACTCGTTTTACCCAATATTCATTCAATTAACTTATTACTGAATTTTGAATATAGAAACTCTCAATCAGTGCTCAACACATTTAAATTGCAGCACAATGTGTCAGCATTGGGTTACCAAATCTATGTCATTCGTCTTGAGTTATTAATAGACTCCTAAAGTGCAGAGCTGCCCACGCAATGAGCGTTTTGGTTGCCAATCCCTCTTGACAACATCAAGAACTGAATCAGATCTACAAGTTGCCTTGTCAGTGAGGAACAACTCGCTCTGTGTTTAACCCTGTATGGCGTCTGCTCTTCCTCCTCTGACAGACTGTTACTGCACTGAGGAGAGCATTGGCCTAAAGCCTCTCCCCTGCAATCTGAATTCGGCCCACAAATTGCCCCTCTCCCTCACACACCAATCCTACACGGGACACTGCCCAGAAAAGATGCTCAGCCAGGGTGGGTACCACAGAGCGCAGGTCCTCGTAACTCACAGCTTCCTGCTTTGTGTTTTTCTCCTGCTTTGATGTCTTTCAATGTCTTGACTAGTTGTCACCGTCAGACGGTTTTAATCATTCCTGCTCTGTAGATTTTTCTCTTTAGTGTTGTGTGTGTTTAATATGTGTGCGCATGTGTGAATAGAGTAGCTGATAGTCTCGCATGGATGACTGTGTTGTAAAAACAGATCAAATCTGCTGCTTTAGTGTATATTGTGGTCTTCTTGTTTCCTCCAGGTGAAGACAGCAGCAGTGATTTGTCTTCAGACAGTCCTGTATGGAGTGAGGACGAGTCTGATGCTGAGCTGGATCTGAACATGCCCCTCTCAGAGCAGGGTGTGGAAACGGTCACTCACGGCTCTGAGATCGTACGCTGTATTTGTGAAGTGCAGGAGGAGAACGACTTCATGATACAGGTGAACTACCACCTTCTGTTTTTGGTCTATCTGTTCTTTTTTCTCCATTTGATACATTTGTTGGCAAACCAAACTCAAATGAAAAAGTCTGTTTTGACCATAAACACAATTAAATTGCCTATAGAACAGACATTAGAACTTTCACACATATTTTATTATTTTTTCTATATACAGGTGTTTCACTGTAATTGAAAAATAATTTTATTATACATTACATTAGTAGTGTATGTATATACACTAATGCCCCCTTCCTGTTTTTTAAATTTTTTGCATATTTGTCACTTAAAAGATTCATATCATCAAACTAATTTTAATATTACACAAAGATAATGCAAGTAAATACAAAATGCAGTTTTTAAATGATGATTTCATTTATTAAGGGAAAAAAGCTGTCCAAACCTACCTGGCCCTATGTGGAAAAATTAATTGCCCCCTCCTGTTAAATCATGAAAGACCTGTGATTAACCACATTATTTTAGAAAGCCGAGTTAAATTTCACTAGCCAAACCCAAGCCTGATTACTGCCAGACCTGTTGAATCAAGAAATCACTTAAATATAACCTGTCTGACAAAGTGAAGCATGCTTGAAGAGCAACACATGCCGTGATCTAAAGAAATTCAAGAACAGATGAGAAACAAAATAGTTGACGTATCAGTCTGGAAAGGGTTATAAAGCCATTTCTAAGGCTTTGGGATTCCAGCAAACCACGGTCAGAGCCATTATACACAAATGGAGAAAACTTGTAACAGTGGTGAACCTTCCCAGGAGTGGCCGGCCTACCAAAATTACTCCAAGAGCGCAACGACGACTCATCCAGGACGTCATAAAAGAACCCAGAATAACATCTAAAGAACTGCAGGCCTCACTTAATTGCCTCAGTTAAGGTCAGTGTTCATGATTCAATAATAAGAAAGAGACTGAACAAAAACTGCATCCATGGGAGAGTTCCAAGGCAAAAGCCACTGCTGACCAAAAAGAACACAAAGGCTCGTCTCACATTTGCCAAAAAATATCTTGATTGTCCCAAAGACTTTTGGGCAAATAATCTCTGGTCTGATGAGACAAAATTTGAACTTTTTGGAAGGTGTGTGTCCCGTTACATCTGACGTAAAACCAACACAGCATTTCATAAAAAGAATATCATACCAACAGTCAAACATGGTGGTGGTAGTGTGATGGTCTGGGGCTTGACGACTTGCCATAATTGATGGAACCATGAATTCTGCACTCTATCAGAAAATCCTGAAGGAGAATGTCCAGCCGTCAGTTTGTGACCTCAAGCTCAAGCGCACTTGAGTTATGCAGCAGGACAATGATCCCAAACACACCAACAAGTCCACCTCTGAATGGCTCAAGAAAAACAAAATTATGGTTTTGGAGTGGCCGAGTCAAAGTCTGGATTAAATTCGATTGAGATGCTGTGGCATGACCTTAAACAGTCCATTCATGCTTGAAAACCCTCCTGAATTAAAACAATTCTGCAAAGAAGAGTGGGCCAAAATTCCTCCACAGCGATGTGAAAGACTCATTGCTAGTTATCGCAAATGCTTGATTGCAGTTGTTGCTGCAAAGGGTGGCACAACCAGTTATTAGATTTAGGGGGCAATTACTTTTTCATGTAGTGCCAGGCAGGTTTGGACAGCTTTTTTCACTTAAATGAAATCATTTCAACTGTATTTTGTATGTACTTGGGTTATAATATTAGATATATATGATTTATTATATATAATTACATTATGCAGATAATATATAATATTATGTAATATTACTAAAGTTTGTGTGTGTATGTAAATATGTGTGTGGAAACTCAACTATGGAGACAATTGAGATTCTACTGTAAAGCAGCTAGGGCTGGGCGATATGAGCAAAAATTCATATCTCGTATTTTTTGGCTGATTTGCGGTATATGGTATATATCTCGGTATTTTGTGTTTAGATTAAACAAATAAAGAGAATGTAACCATGTAGGCATATATTATGTGCAAAAAAGGTTAAAATCACATTACATTCTAACACTGTAACATTGCAATCTAAAAACAAAAACAATGCTTTTAAAGCAGAAGTTAAATTTACTAAACTAAAAATTAAAATAATAAAAAAGCACATACTAATTTTGGCTATTTTGATTAGGCTACCCCATTACAGTCACTTTACAGTTACTGCTATCATACAAATACACTTACCTCCTTGTAGGTATAAAATTCTACATATCACATTTACTGTTCAACTACAAATATTTCAGCAAAATCTATATTTTAGTCAGAGTTATTGTGCTCCTATTTCATTGCACTCTGTCTATTTGGCGCGCATGCGCGTGGCGGCGCTCGTTCTGAATGAAGTCTGTGAAGTTTAGCAGAGAATCGCAAAGCAAAAGCTCATGCACTTCTGACAGCAAAATGGAAATATTTCCATGGCTTTCTAACATTTACAGAAGGAGAATATACCTGTGAAATGTAAGTTATGCATTAAGAAAAACAGCACATTTCAAACACATTAAACAGCGCGTCTCTGTCAGCGGCACACGCAGCCTTTCTGTCAGAGCATCTGACGGGGCGAGCCGCTTTAAACTGAAACTATAAACTATAGGCTACTATATCTTACAAGTTTTTTTAAAGCCCTTCATATAAAGCTTGTCACATGTTTAGAACAAATTGTATGCACTTTCTCTGCAGCAGTTCAGTACGTGTCCTCCCTAGATATTTTTTCAGATGCGCTCATATCAAACTACTGTATATCGATATTAACGGTATTGCTTCATACCGTATCGCTTATAAAAAATATATCGATATATCGTACAAACTCGATATACCGCCCAGCCCTAAAAGCAGCCCTAAAAGACAGTAGCATCATTGCTCAGGTCAGTTCAATGTTAATTCAGTTCAGATCAAAAAATCAGTTTTGAAACAACTGATTTATAACTGATTTAAATTCAGTTATAAGCAGTTCCATAAAAGGCAGCTATGTTGTTAATGAACAACAGCTCAAGTCAGATCAGTGTTGATTCAGTTCAGTATCAGTGTTAATACAAGATGTAAATCAGCTGTAAATGTTGAGCTCTGCAGAGAACAATAATCATCCAGCTTAAAGAGATAGTTCACCCAAAAATGAAAATTCTGTCATTAATTACTCACCCTCGTGTCATTCCAAACCCGTAAGACCTTCGTTCATCTTCAGAATACAAATTAAGATATTTTTGATGAAAAAATATCATAGACGGCAACACAACTATAACGTTCAAGGCCCAGAAAGGTAGCAAGGACATTGTTAAAATAGTCCATGCGACATCAGTGGTTCAACCTTAATTTTATGAGGCTACAAGAATACTTATGTGCAAAAAAAAACTAAATAATGACTTCCTTCAACAATTTCTTCTCTTCTGTGAAAACGCATCGAAGACAGACACAGGAGTACCATGACGCATAACCCTATCCCTTTAATGCAGTTCAAGATTTGTTCTCATCCGATGGTGTCCGTTTTGTATTTCCTGAAAGTCATTATAGTATAATGACAAAAAATTAGAGCACAGAATTTAAAACTATTAAGCACTGGTGCAATTAGTTGACTTATTTTGTGAATTATTAATTATTTAATGTGGTGATACATGTTCAGTAATTGTCTGGGAGACTGAAGGATGTTTCCTGTGCTCTCTGCAGTGTGATGAGTGTTTGTGCTGGCAGCATGGGACGTGTATGGGACTGTATGAGGACAGTGTGCCAGACAGCTACAGCTGCTACATCTGCAGAGACCCACCAGGTGAGACACCAGAACTTCCCCAAACCATCTCAGTTTAGCATATAGTAGCTTTGTTATTCATCTGTCTGGTGTGTGTGTTGGCAAAAAAGAACAAGGATCGAAATATAACAACCACTTCAATACATTTTGTTGTCTGGCTTTGTGTTAATCTTTAAATATGCATGTTTCTGTATGCAGCCCAGAGGCAGAGTCAAAGGTACTGGTATGATAAAGACTGGCTGAGCAGCGGTCACATGTATGGCTTGTCTTTCCTGGAGGAGAACTACTCCCACCAGAACAGTAAGAAAGTGGCAACCGCCCATCAGCTCCTAGGGGATGTCCACCGTGTGTTTGAGGTCCTGAATGGCCTTCAGCTGAAGATGAGCATCTTACAGTAAGTAATTCCCCTGCTTGAAAACTCTCGATCCGACCAGCTTTTGATTAATAAAGTACGTGGTAATGAAAGATTGAGGTATGAATCAAAGCTGCCCTTTTTAGGACACAAGCCCATCCAGACCTGAAGTTCTGGCGGCAGCCCTGGAAGTCTGCAGACGGCCTACGGAGGAAGACGGCAGGTGACTCGGGCATTACTACTCCCTTACCCTCTTCGCCCCCTGAAATGGGAGTGAACGAGTTTGAGACATTGAAGAGCGAAGTCCCATCGCCTGTAGAGACGCATTGCTCTTTCCAGGACTCATATATTAGCAGCGAGCACTGCTACCAGAAGCCCCGTACGTACTACCCGGCGGTGGAGAGACGACTTGTGGTGGAGACACGGTGCGGTTCTGAGCTGGAGGACAGTCTTAGGAGCACCGAAGACCTATTAGAGATGGCCGAGCAGAGGTACGGCACGCAGCTGGACCACGAACAGCACAAGCTTCAGCTGGCCGACCGCTCCTTTAGTAAGGTAAGTTACAAGCACCTTGTTAACTTTTCTGCCAAATGCACACTACAAGAAAGAAGCTTGTTGGCCAGTGTACATTTAAAGACTGTTAACTGTGTTAAAGTTGTGTTTTGTTAGTGCACACTGTACACAACTAATCTGAGAATTGATGTTGCAACATTGTCAGAATTAAAATGTTTTCAAAGCAGTTTGAGAACTTTTCAAATCAATTCAAAGTTTGATTTTAATGTTTGAAATCTGTATTCATACCAGTTGATAATCTATTTTCAAAGCAGTTGGAGAAGGGTTTTCAAACCAATTTAGTCTGTTTTCAAAACAGTTTGAGTTCTATTTTCAAATCAATTTGATGTCTCGTTAAACCAGTTCAAAGTCTGTTTTCAAAGTGTTTTCAAAATGGCTAAAAATGTTTTTAAACCAATTTGTTGTCTGTTGTCAAACCAGTTCAAAATCTGTCATAGGGCCTGTTTACATCTGGTCACTACATGCATTTTTTGTGATCAGATGGCTATCTGATTTGTTAAAACGGTTCAGTTTACACTTGGCCACATAACACAAAATGGATATAAAGCCGATCTTCAGTTCCCACGCTATGTGCAAATTTAACGGCTTTCACGTCAACGAAAGCAACCGATAAGCGCTGCATTTTATTTATCAGCTAATTTCAAGATCAAAAACCACAACAGAAGCGAGAGTGGCATCAGCACTTTAAAAATATGTAATACTTTTAATTAATATAATTCTGTGCAGTGTCTGCAGCTTACTTTCAGTTTCATTTGCATCAGTTTGTGCGTCGGCTTGTTGCATTAACGCTGTCATATGACTATAACGTCATATAGTCTATAAAATGCTCTCACACGTTTATTATTTTTACATTTTGGGGGGAGTAAAATTGGGAGGAATGGTTTCAACAACCAGATGCATTTACACTTGTCCAGTTTTCATCTGGAATGCGTCCTCCTGAACTGGTTTGAGCAATCGAATTTAAATCCATCTCGAAAGTGTTTTGGAGGACGTTTACACCTGGTATTTTCACGATTGGATAGCTATCCAATCAGAGAAAGTGCATAAAATAACCAGGTGTAAACAGGCCTATATTGTCAGCAAATAGTTGCAACGTGCACATTTCCACACCGATGATCACCATAGTTCATGCATTTTGTTTTGCTGTGCATATAAAAAACTGAACTAATTTGTTTTGGACTGCAAACAAATGTCTCATTGATGACACATTTAGATTATTGAATTACTATCATGCTTCATTCATTCATTTATTCATTCTTCATCATCAATAACATGAGAACATCAGTACACACCAAATATGCGTCTCATTGGTTTCTGTTGTCAGGAGCTGGAGTGCCGTATGAAACGACTGGTTTCCGCAGAGCAGGAAAAGAGTTGTGTGGTAGAAATCAAGGAAGAGGAGCCTGACCCTGTGACCCCTGACCCAAAGCCTGACCCTGATCTTGTGCTGCACCAGCAGTGGCAGCTGAACCTGCTGGAGCACATTGAAGCAGTCCAGGACGAGGTGACACACAGAATGGACCTTATCGAGCGAGAACTAGATGGTGAGTATCTTGCAAACAGATTTCCTGGTTTAAAAATCCTAGTTTAAAAATCAAGTACATCAGTCTCAGATTGATGTACTTGATTTCTTTGTTATTAACATGTCGATATCATTATGCAGTGCTGGAGAGTTGGCTAGACTACACAGGTGAACTGGAACCTCCAGATCCACTTGCGCGCCTCCCTCAACTGAAACATCGCATCAGACAGCTCCTGACTGACCTGGGAACAGTGCAGCAGATCGCACTCTGCTCCTCATCCTCTTGAGGGCACCAGAGAACAAGCAAACAGTTCACACTCAATTGAATGCACACAGAGTTCCTTAAAACTGCTGAAATACTTACATGTGCCTGTGTTTTGAGAGGAAGCCCTTAAATGATTCAAGCTAATGTCAGTGTGACCGTTTCTGTGGCACATGCGTGTTGGATGATGGGTCTGGTCAGCAGTTTAACAGTAGTCACCGGTTAGAAAAGACTGATGAAAATTGAGGCTAATGATACCTGATGCAAACAAAAGTTTTTTTTTTTTTTTTTTTTTTTTTTTTTTTTTTTTTTGTGGAATATAATGCTTCATTGTAGCACTTAGCTATGTCTATCATAGACTTAGGAGATATTTTATCTTTTTTTTTTTCCATGTAATTTTCTCTGTATTCTTCACATGCTAAATATTTGTTTTATGTTAATTCATAAGTGTTTAATAAGTGATTATTTTGGACTCTCTTGGCACGTCTTTGCTCTGGGTGAAGAGCTTAAGGACCCGAATGGTATTTTGCTGTAGTTAAAGAAAAAATGTTAAATGAGTATAACAATATGAAAAAATATATTTTAATCTGAAAATGTGCATTTTACTTCTATATTTGTACTAAGTCATGTAATCTTGTAAATAACCCAACCAATTGCTTAAATTCATGTTCTTTTTTATTTTTGATCTAAAGTGTTGCATTTACAGTAAAGACTTTCTGTAAACTTTGATCTGTTGTGAATACTGTAGTTGTGGGCTTTCTGCCTATAACCCTCTAATTTTTGACAATTGATGTTGCTTTCATTTCAAATCAGTGAACTTTGTTTCCACTGGTACATAAAACAAGCACAGAATGTTGTTCTCTTGCATACTGAATCTTTGTATGTGTATTTTTTTTTCCAAAGTTTCGCTGTTTCTGATACTGTTTTAATTTTTCTGTTGCTTTCAAGTATACAAGATTGATTTTGATTGAGACATTAGATGCCTTTAAGTTATTGTAATTGTGAATTTAAGTTATTGATTCTGCCGCCTTTTTACATCTGTCTGTTGGTTTTTATTTTATACAGTGCGAGTCTGAGTATTGTATGGTCAGAAAGAGATCGAGAGAAAAGCTGGGGTCTTTTTAGTGTTCTCACCCTGTGGTGTATTTTTTTCCTCTCTAGGCTATTACGGTTTAAAAAAAAAAATCAAACTGTGCCTGATATATTATTTCAGGCCAATCTGAGTGTCGTTCACCCTCAAATACGCAAACTACATTTGTTATAAATCTGTGGATTTATAAAATCCTGCCGACAGGTATTTGAAGGGTTTGTGTTTTGTTCTTCTGTACAGCTAGTGAGCGACTGACAGTCCGTTGATTGTTTCTCAGTATTGTGTATTATATTTTTATGTCTGCCCTGTTGCTTTCCAGGCATTGAAAATCTAGTTATGATTTACAAGTATTGCAGTCCTTTTATTTTTACATTTAATTTTTCCATCGTTGGCATCTTTTTACGTTGGGGTCCCTGGGAATAGGTTTTGAAAAATATACACATAATCCAACTTCAAGAAAATAAATGCAAACATTTAAACTCCAAGTTGTTTGTTTTCACTCTGCTTTAAATTCCTAGAAGATTGTAAAAATGTTTTTTTTTTTCTATTCTTTTTAATGTTTTATTGTAAGGTAGTGGACTAACAGAATTATAGTTAACACTTAAATAATGTATATTTGGGTATATTTGTAGCAATAGCCAAAAATACACTGTATGAGTCAAAATGATCAATTTTTTTTTTATGCCAAAAATCATTGGGATATTAAGTAAAGATCATGCACCATGAAGATATTTAGTAAATTTCCTACCTCCTACCGTAAATATATCAATATAAATGTAATTTTTGATTAGTAATATGCATTGCTAAGAACTTCATTTGGACAACTTTAAAGGCGATTTTCTCAATTTTTTATTTTATTTTATTTTTTTTGCACCCTCAGATTCCAGATTTTCAAATAGTTAGCCTATATCTCAACCAAATATTGTCCTGTCAATGGAAAGCTCATTTATTCAGCTTTCAGATGTATAAATCTCAATTAAAAAAAAAAAAAAAAAGACCCTTATGACTGGTTTTGTGGTCCAGGGTCACATATAAATCTACAACAATAATCACAACAAATCAAACGTTTTTGCTTTTTCTTTAAATACACGGTTGAATGTAATTACATGAAGCCTATTACTAAAAATGTGAAGTTAAATGTGTTTCTTGTAAGTCATAACGTCACCCGTCCAGAAGCTGCGCGCGCTGAATGTCTGTCAGCTCTCGTGAGCTCCTCCTCCGTCAGCGCTCGCGCTCTCCACTGACTACAACACGCCGTAACGTTACAAGTCTCTCCGGCTGCGTTCAGTTCAGATCCTATCCAGCACATTTTGATCTTCTTGAACGGTGAGTGGTGATGTCTTATCGTTTTTAAGTCCTGGTGTTTGAATGTGTTTCATGAAGTCGCTGAGTTCGTCAGTTCTTGCGCGAGCGCTCCGTGCTGAACGCGAGCTAACGGCAGGCTAGCGCGAGAAAACGACCGAATGAGACATAACGGGACGCTCAGTCCATAATACTTAAAAATAGAGCTGTTTACATGGAGAATAGACATGGAGGAAGGTAACGGTGTCATTGTCGCCTCTTTCCTCGTTACTGCTTGAAGCGTGGTTGTGTAGAAGGCTGAAAACCGTCACCGGCTAACGTTAGTCCTGTCATATCTAGCGCATGTGTAATGGTTGTAAAATCAGACTATTCGATTAAATTGGGTACATGTGATTTATGTTTTGGGTGTTGTTTATATTTAGTGTTTTGTTTTGTTTGTTTGAACGTGTTAACCGCTGTTTAGCACTCTGAAGTGCTGAGTTTAACGTTAACTTCCACTGAGTAACGTTACTTCCATGATCCATGATCAGCCCCATTTGGACTTTATTCTCTTCAGACAGGGAGAGACTGTAACATAAATGCAGACTGCTGAACATAAATCTCTATTCTATCTGAAATGTGTCCCTCGAAGAAGATACTTGGATCAGTTTTGAATAAATGACGCTGTGTTGCTGTAGATCAGGGGTGTCAAACTCAGTTCCTGGAGGGCCGCAGCTTTGCAGAGTTTTGTTCTAACCTTGCTCCAACACACAAACCATCTAGTTTTCAAATAAGCCTGAATGACTTAATTAGCTGGATCAGGTGTGTTTAATTAGGGTTGCATCTAAACTGTGCAGGGCTCCGGCCCTCCAGGAACTGAGTTTGACACCCCTGCCGTAGATGCTACAGGGCTGATCATTGGACATCTCTGCATGTGTTTTATAAAAGGGCTTCTAACCCAGTTTCCCAAAATACTGCAAGTGAAACAACACAGCACCAGCAAAGCCATCTGATTAGTGACACAATCCAGATGCTCTAGTGCAGAGCTGTTCACCAACAAGTGGGCCAAATTGAAAAATTCCTTGGGCAGTGTTGGCAGAGCCATAGTTTTTTTGTAATTTTTTTTTTTTAAACCCACTGAGGCTACTAGCTATAAATAGCAGGTGTATGATATACAGTATTTAAGCAATAATATTGTATGTCTTCAAGTGTTTCATTTTTTAGAGCTTTTATATTTTAATGTATCATGAGGATCATTTCCACCTTTTTTTGTGGTTTGAGTATGACTTTGATTCTGTAAAGATCCAACACAATGAATAATAATAATTGAGTGGGAGAGACTTCAGATAAATAAAAATGATTTTGAGGAGGAGGAGGTTGGGGGTTAACGTGAATTCTGCTAGGGTAAAATAGATTTACCTAATTTACTCGTTAATTATACTGTAGTTTAAAAAAAAAAAAAAAAAGATTTATTCTTTATACTTAAATACTTCTTATTTGTTGTGAAATGTAGCAATTTCTGAGTAAAAATTTTAGTAAATCCTACACCTTTCTTTTTTTTTTTTCAGTGTGCCAATCTTTCATGGGCTCCTGCATACCCAGAGTCCCCTGGTTACTCTAGTGTAGGGATGGGCAAACTTGGTCCCGGAGGGCCAGTGTCCTGCAGGGTTGAGATCTAACCCTGAGAAAACTCACCTGCCTGCAGCCTTCTAGTAAACCTGAAAACACTGATTAGCTGGTTCTGGTATACTTGATTAGGGTTGGAGGCTGGAGCTAAGCTCTGCAGGACAGCGGCACTCCAGTAGGACTGGGCGATATATCGAACACAATGATCATGCACATCTCGTCAGTAAAGCCGGTTCCGTGATTAGAGGTAAATCTCCATCACCTGCATTCAGATGGAGCGGCATTTAATACACAGAACCGTAGATCACTGACAAGCTACACAATAATGTGTTCATTGTCGCAGATGAATCGCCTTCGATAATGAACGCGATATTGTGTAGCTTGTCTGTGAACTATGGCTCTGTGTGACAATCGCATGCGATATATTAGGGCAGTCAAAAAAAAATTTGAATGTCGAATTAAAAAAAAATCCACATTCGAATGCAAAATGTTGCAAAAAATTTTTTAGGTGTGTGTCTGGCAGCCTTATCAGTGGCACACAAGATGCGACGACGATGTCGCTGTCATTGCATTTTAATGCTTTTATTAGCCTATCCAGTTGAATCCACTAGATGCGGTGCTGCTACATTGTTCTTTCAAAATATTGCGGAAAACGAGACTATCAGTGTGGAGAAGATGTTTACGACGAAACTGAAACCAAGCCGTTCACACAGATTGGATATTTATTGCATTTGTTTTTTTTTTCTATAGGGACATCTATCACCATTGCACTTGCGTCTCGCACAAGAGACACGCATGTTTAGAAAGCCATGTAAAATTAATGTAAGTTCAGCTTTTAAAAAACATGTCTCAAGACTTTATGGTGGGTATTCCCCATCCCACTGCATGTCAAGTTTTTAAATGAAGTAAGTAGCCTACTCTTTGTGATTGGTTTTCAGTCCTTTGTATTAAACTATACATACATGCATGGTGCTGTTTTTTTTTTTCTAATTAAGCAACTTTATTAATTATATATGATTTATAAACGTGTTATTTTATTACGCTTTGAAGAAACGTGCATAATATTTTGCTCGATGCGCCCTCTTGTGGCTTCAGGAGAGAAGCCAAAAGCTTTTTTCCCCCTAACTGAAATTATGCCTTTTAAATTCGAATATAATTCGAATTTTGATCATATTTAAGTAGAAAATTCAAATTTAGCTTTTCAGTCATTTTGACAGCCCTACGATATATCGTCCAGCCCTACAGTATAAGGCTTGCTCATCCCTGCTCTAGTGCAACAACCTCTCGTTGTTGCAATGTTATAATTTTTTCATGCTTCAGTGCTTGGGGCGATTCTAAGATTTTCATTTTAGGGGGGCTCAGCCCCCAATGAGGGTATAATATGTGTGTATATATACAGTGGGTACGGAAAGTATTCAGACCCCCTTAAAGTTTTCAATCTTTGTTATATTGCAGCCATTTGCTAAAATCATTTAAGTTCATTTTTTTTCCTCAATGTACACACAGCACCCCATATTGACAGAAAAACAGAATTGTTGACATTTTTGCAGATTTATTAAAAAAGAAAAACTGAAATATCACATGGTCCTAAGTATTCAGACCCTTTGCTCAGTATTTAGTAGAAGCACCCTTTTGATCTAATACAGCCATGAGTCTTTTTGGGAAAGATGCAGCAAGTTTTTCACACCTGGATTTGGGGATCCTCTGCCATTCCTCCTTGCAGATCTTCTCCAGTTCTGTCAGGTTGGATGGTAAACGTTGGTGGACAGCCATTTTTAGGTCTCTCCAGAGATGCTCAATTGGGTTTAAGTCAGGGCCAGTCAAGAACAATCACGGAGTTGTTGTGAAGCCACTCCTTCGTTATTTTAGCTGTGTGCTTAGGGTCATTGTCTTGTTGGAAGGTAAACCTTCGGCCCAGTCTGAGGTCCTGAGCACTCTAGAGAAGGTTTTAGTCCAGGATATCCCTGTACTTGGCTGCATTCATCTTTCCCTCGATTGCAACCAGTCGTCCTGTCCCTGCAGCTGAAAAACACCCCCACAACATGATGCTGCCACCACCATGCTTCACTGTTGGGACTGTATTGGACAGGTGATGAGCAGTGCCTGATTTTCTCCACACATACCGCTTAGAATTAAGGCCAAAAAGTTCTATCTTGGTCTCATCAGACCAGAGAATCTTATTTCTCACCATCTTGGAGTCCTTCAGGTGTTTTTTAGCAAACTCCATGTGGGCTTTCATGTGTCTTGCACTGAGGAGAGGCTTCCGTCGGGCCACTCTGCCATAAAGCCCCGACTGGTGGAGGGCTGCAGTGATGGTTGACTTTCTACAACTTTCTCCCATCTCCCGACTGCATCTCTGGAGCTCAGCCACAGTGATCTTTGGGTTCTTCTTTACCTCTCTCACCAAGGCTCTTCTGCCCCGATAGCTCAGTTTGGCCGGACGGCCAGCTCTAGGAAGGGTTCTGGTCGTCCCAAACGTCTTTCATATAAGGATTATGGAGGCCACTGTGCTCTTAGGAACCTTAATTGCAGCAGAATTTTTTTTTTGTAAACTTGGCCAGATCTGTGCCTTGCCACAATTCTGTCTCTGAGCTCTTCAGGCAGTTCCTTTGACCTCATGATTCTCATTTGCTCTAACATGCACTGTGAGCTGTAAGGTCTTATATAGACAGGTGTGTGGCTTTCCTAATCAAGTCCAATCAGTATAATCAAACACAGCTGGACTCAAATGAAGGTGTAGAACCATCTCAAGGATGATTAGAAGAAATGGACAGCACCTGAGTTAAATATATGAGTGTCACAGCAAAGAGTCTGAATACTTAGGACCATGTGATATTTCAGTTTTTCTTTAATAAATCTGCAAAAATGTCAACAATTCTGTGTTTGTCTGTCAATATGGGGTGCTGTGTGTACATTAATGAGGAAAAAAAATTAACTTAAATGATTTTAGCAAATGGCTGCAATATAACAAAGAGTGAAAAATTTAAGGGGGTCTGAATACTTTCCGTACCCACTGTATATATATAAAATGTTTGACTAATAGGAGTGGTATACTAAACTTACAAACAAAAAAGTGCAGTATTCCACTGTATTGCATAGATAGGTATAACATATAGGCCTAACTGAATAAGCCAAATACAAGTCTTCATGATCTCACACACACTCACCTGTTTACTGTACACTAGGGCTGCAACAACTAATCGATAAAAGCGATTATTATCGATAATGGAAATCATTGACAACGATTCTCATTATCGATTAGTCGGGTCTGGCCACAGTGCACATCCAACTTCAGCCGGTAGCGTCAAATTAACGTTACAGCACTGAATAACGCATTTCTATGGCCAAAATGCATCTAAAAATAGTGGAGGAAACAGAATGAGATGCTGCGGGAGAACTACGTGACCCAAGCTGTACAAAACATGAGAATTATTTATTTTAAGCTTTAAACTAATGCATTAGCGTAATGGCTTGCCCTGTCAGGCGCTTTGACAGATGCGTGTGCGTCCTTAGCGCAAAAACGTTCAGTTTACGGTCATATCCTTATCTGTAAATGTCACAAATTTATGCGAGCATTTCCATTTTTGCATAAAGTTCCGTCCTGACAGTCTGCGTTAAGTTTAAATCTTTACTGAATGAGCGTCAGAGAGGGATTAATATTCAGCGCAAAAACATTCATTGTGCTGAAATATCTGTTGTTGAACATTAAATTAAGGTTTAAAAGGCAACATGTAGTGCACGTATTTTATGAGAGTAGGAACTGTAAAGGGATAACCGTGTATAGTTGTCTGAATATAAATATCAGATGCTTCATAGCCGCCTTTTACAGGATAAAGAAATTACAGTAAACGTGACTGTGATCAAAAAGTTGGTTAACACTGAGTTTGTGCTTGTATTCGTCTTTATTATTTTTATTATTATCTTAATTTTTTTATGAAGAGATTTAAACTAGGCCTATATGCAGTGCTTAACAAATTTATTAAAACAAATGTATTTAAGGTTTATAACAAATAATGTAAGCATTTGTGCCACTACTGCTCTAAACTAACAGTATTGGTGTTTACTAAAATCTTTTTTTTTTTTTTTGCTATCTGTGTTGGTTAGTCCTCCAATTATGCATAATCTCTTTAGTAACAGTAGGCTATTTCTAATGCTATAATATAATTATTTCTGTTATCTATTAAAGAATGAAAGATCTATGAAAGATTTTTTCAGATACCCAGTTACAGTCAAAAAATAGCTAAACAATGCCAGCAAGAATGCATGCTGTTATGGAAAGGCAGGAGGCTATTTTTTTTTATGTGAATAAATATTTAGTTGTTTCTGTTTGTTATTTGCCCAATAAATGACAATAACATTTTTCGATTTAAACTATTCTTTGACAGATTCCTAAAATATTTGTGTTTTCTCTTTATTATGACAGGTGGTCTAATAAATTAAGCACTGTATGTTTTCATAGCATTCAGTTGGCACGTTTGTTTGACATTGGGCAGAATGTGGAAGTGTTTTTATCAATAAAATAAAAAAAGAAGAAAATTTAGCTATTTTATCCGATTAATCGAAAAATAATCGGCCAACTAATCGATTGTCAAAATAATCGTTAGTTGCAGCCCTACTGTACACGCACAAAACTTTACTGTTTGCATTTCTAGTACAACCCTCTTTTCTTAGCTCAAGTATGCAAACCTCTTTGCCGCATGCACTTGAATATATATTACATTGTTAAATTTTCAAATTAAAATGGCAACATGATCGTTTTATAAAGTATGCGTTCATATGTGCTTAATTTTCACTGGAGGAAACAGCTGTGGTGTGATGATGAGGGGTGAACGCAGCAAAAACAGGCTACAGTAGATGGGGAACCGATTGCTGCCCTATGATATTTTGTAAACTCTATTTATGACAAAGAACAGAACTGCACAGATGCAGATATTATAACAATCTATTGATAAACACACACCTTGTCCTCTGTTTCTCCTCTGCAGTCTGTTGATTGAAAAAGAATGCGCTGAAAATCGAGGAGGAGCTGATCGAAGTCTGCCGTCGTTTTCATGTGAAGTTTAAAGGGAACTGAGGCGATAACAAATTTGACAGTTTATGGAGCTTATCGCAAAATATTAGGGGGTCTGAGTAGTCATTTGTCAAAATGGCTTAGCGACGGCCATGGGCTGTTGTGTTATTGAAGAACAAATATTGACTTTCTATTGAAATTATGTTCTCTGTTTAACATTTTATGTTGTACTTTTGCAAATCTTACTACACCTTTAATATTAAAGTATTAGTTATCATTTTCTTTTAATATTAAATGTAAGAGGTTTTTGTAAACCCAATGAGGTTTGTTCTTGTGTGTCAAACAAGCATGTTTGAGCTTCCGTTTACCATATTTGATGAGTTCTATGTATGTGGCTTGATCAATAATCTCACGTGACTAAAAGCCTAAATTAATTCTACTCATCGCATAAAGTGATTGTGGATTAAACTTTGTTTCGTATGGATTGTTTTCTCAATGTTTTACAAAGCGTCAAGAGTTTTTGGTGGAACAGCCTTTTAATGAAGGGAAATCTTTCAAGTTTCATTCAAATGTATTTGTGTTTTAAAGATGAACAAAAGCCAGAGTGGATCACAGTGACAGAGGAATGACATTTCAATGAGAAACTGATGACAATTTCAGTTTTGTGTGATCTGTATTTGGAAAGTATAAAGATCGCTTAAAGGAATGGTTCACCTACTCACTCTCAGGCCATTCAAGATGTAAATGAGTTTGTTTCTTCATTAGAAAAGATTTGGAGAAATGTAGCATTACATCACTTGCTCACCAATGGATCCTCTGCAGTGAATGGGTGCCGTCAGAATGAGAGTCCAAACAGCTGATAAAAAACATCACAGTCCACATGTAATCCACACAGTCCATCAATTAATGTCTTGAGAAGCAAAAAGCTGCATATTTTTAAGAAACAAATCCGTCATTATTGTCTTTTAACTTTGCTGCAAAGGAGGCTATATTTGGAAGTTGAAGAGTGTCAAATTCCTTCATCAGATCTTAAACCTACAATCAATCATTAAATGTTACATAAGTGGCAAGAAGAGTGGTATACATGTTCAAACAATAAATTCTGAAATCTATCCTGAAGTCTCAAAGAGACTTTTTATCTCCCTTAAAACAAGATTTAATCAAGTGGTGTTTACGAGATTTTGTATAGGTCATACAAGCTTGACCCATGCCTTTTTGCTTAAGGGCGTAGACCCAACTCTATGCATGTTCTGCAAGACCCCCCTTTTCATTAAACATATTTTATTGGACTGTCCCAGTTTTAATGAAGTAGAAAACTTTTTATGAAGTATGCTGACTCAGGGACTTGTTTAGTGAGAATTTACCAGAAGAGATTTTAGATTTTTTTTTTTTTTATGTTAATTTAAAAATCTTGTATTATTTTAATTAATTTTAACTCTTTTTGTGTTTGCTCAATTTTTATTTTGTGTAAAACTTGTATTATTCTGAAGATAACCTTAAATGATGCACATGGCAATAAAAATAAATAGGCTTACTACTACTACTGTTTTTACTTGTAAACAGTGCTTGATCTGTGCATATTTCTCTTCTGATTCAGATTTTATATAGCTAGCATTAGGGCCAATGTGGTATTTTCTCTCTCTCTCTCTCTTTTTCCTTTTCCTCAATGTAAGCTATGCTTATCAGTCTGCCACCATTTTCACAGTCACTGTCTCATGAAATTAGATGACTGGGTTTGTCAAAGAGAGGCATTCCATCACTGTGAACCCTTCATTTACCAAAGCAGTGTGATCTGTTATTTCAGGTGCCATGAGAAGCATTTGGCATACATGCTGATACAGCTTACCAGCACACCTGTGTTTTAGAGCCTGCTCATATCTGTTCCCATGAGAACGATTCTTAGCAGGACTGGTTTGATCTGCTTTATTTCACTCCTGCAGTGGAGGTGTTTCTCTGTTATGGCTGCAAGAGCTGATGTTTTATGCACTGATGGAGCACTCAGATGCATAGATTATGAAATTGTATCCAGATACATTAGACATGTGGCTTAGCCAAAATCAGTTTTTGTTCCTTCCTTGTAAGGCACCTGAAACATGAAGAGGTCTTGCTACACAGAGCACTGAAATTATGATGTATTTTATAGGCCAAATTGGACGTTTGCATCACCCTGGTTCCCTTCACACACACACACAAAAAAAAAAAATAATAATAATAAAATAAAAAGATTTTTTTTCCATTTACTTTAGGATTACTGCAATAAGCTCACGTTTTGTTTATTCATTTTCACAAAAGAACATTATGAATTTTGATGCCTAAATAAAATAAGGTTGGCAGAAGTAAAAAGCTAAACAGGCTATAAATGAACTACACCACGATTGCATGACTTCAGTGTCACTACCATTAAAGGGATAGTTCACCCAAAAATGAAAATTCTGTCATTAATTACTCACCCTCATGTCGTTCCAAACTTGTAAGACCTTTGGGATGAGGAGGAGAAGAATTGTTGAATAAAGTCACTATTTTTGTTTTCTTTGCGCACAAAAAGTTTTCTCATAGCTTCATAAAATTACGGTTGAAGCCCTGATGTCAAAGCCCTGTGTTGCTGTCTATGGAGAGCTCCCGGATTTCATCAAAAAAATCTTAATTTGTGTTCTGTAGATGAACAAATGTCTTACGGGTTTGTAACGATATAAGGGTGAGTAATTAATGACAGAACTGTCATTTTTGGGTGAACTATCACTTTAAGCTTTCAACTCTCTTTCGGTCTTGATTTATAAAACTAAATAAAATCCTGAAAGTTTGAGTTCGAATAGTTTGCGAGAGCGCGATTACAAACACGGACTCTTGGATGATGGAGTCTGAGATAAAAAAAGTCGTTTCTGAGTTTTGGCCTAAAAAACATCATCCTTGCAGCACACTGTATTTTAAAGGGAAGAGAAAACCACAAGTAGGGCAGTGGGTTTTTCCTTGGGTCTTTTTGCTGATAATCGTTGGATTCTGTTTTGTTTATTAGAGGAGCCGAAGTTTCCCGTGTTGTTGTTGTTGTGTTTTTTTTCTGTTTGTTTGTTTGTTTTTTATTATGTAGATAGCAGGAAGGGATATCTGCATATGTATATCCCAAGCACATCACTGGACAGATCACATTTGTTTTCACTGTTCTATTGATTGGTTTACTCGGCTCTCCCTCCTCCCATTGCTATGCCAACAACCTCCCTGGGTGACAGCTGTTGTGTGTGTTCTCTGGTTCCTTAATTTCCATTGGCTGTGCTCCCCACAGTCCTCCATCAATCCACGCCTGCTTCTATTTCTGGGGGCGTCCCCCATGGGATGACAGAGCTCATGGCCTCCACTGGATTCCTGGAGAAGTAGACTGCTGGAACTGAGGTTCCTCACGGGCTTGTTGTTTATCTGTCAGCACCTATCTGATCACTTTCCAGGAAAAAAAGTTGTTGTCAGTTAGTAAAGTCCAGCTAGTAATTGAAGCTTGCGGGAATCATTTTCTTTCATAATCCTAACTGTATTAATAGGCTGTTTTTTTTTATTTTTTTTATTTATTTGTGTATTTATTTTTTTTTTTTTTTAAGAAAAGCCCTTGATTTCATTGTCACTCAAGCCTGCCATCAGAATGTTGCTACACGCTTTTGTCTAATTAGCAGCATGTTCATTTGTTTTAGTCTTTTAATTGACTTTATAATCCTCTTGTTACAGACATACTCAGAGCTAACAACTAAAACCAGCTGGCACAACAGGCCCCGTGGATCAGAATCTTTCTGTAGCAGCATATTGTTTCAGACATGAGTGAGTGTCACTAAGCCCCGTTTGTTTGATCTGGGAATGCCTGACTAGGTGGCACAGCGTGTAGCAGATGAGTCAGTTCTCTTGCACCATTAGGACAAACGAGAACCCCGTCACTGCATGCCTCGCAATAACTTTACATTGTTAACAGCAGGATTACCTTAATTTACATTAGGGATGTCACAATTCTCAATATAATACTGAACCGTTCGGTACAACATTCACAGTTCAATATGCGCTTGTGCTAGAACACACACATATGCTAGGCTAGAACAAAACATACATGCATATGCACAATTATAATTATTATTTTTTTTATATTGTTATATATTTTAAAATTGTTAATCTTAATGGCTGCAAATTTGTTTTTCATATTTTTGAGGCTCTGTTAGTACAGTAAATACATTAAAGATAGGCTACTTTACCTTTGAATACCAAGTGTTGCTGTTTATCAGTAAGCACAGTATTAAAGAAATGATTAAGTCAGTGTGTTAATTCTGGTGGTAATAAAATAAAATAAAAATAAAAATTAAAAAAAAACCTAAAACACCTTCCTCAGTCTCTGTACTTTTATGGTCGAAATCACACAACTGTATTATTTGTTAATGTGTAAATAAGTGATAAGAATTAGAGCCAAAAAACTGTTTGGAAACACGGGATAAATGTGCAAAATACTGTATTTAATTAATTAAAGAAGTAGTTTCACAGTTGTTGGATCATTAAAGTTGCAATGAAAAAGAAGTAGATACCATATTTTTTTCAGTATTTCTTGACTGACATACAAGTGAAATAGTTTATCATAAAAAAACAAAATAAAAAAAAAAATTGGGTTGGTCTTGTTTCAATCTGGTCGTTTGGATTGCAGATCTGAATGTGAGCTTGTAGTCAATTGTAAGAAACAGGTGGCATTTATGGAGACTAAATGATTGGAGAAGTACACCTAGGGCTGGGCGATATGGCAAAAAAATTTAAATCTCACTTTTTTATTTAATTTTATTTTTTTACGATTTTTAACTAGTCAACTTGAAAATGTAACTACAACATGATTCAAGTAACTTGTTCTTTATTAACCCTCTAGTTAAAGAAAATTCTATTCCAAGTGCACCACACATGTTGTCAACATGATGTAAATGTTAAACAAATCACTTGTTAAATATCTTTGCAGAAAAGATGCATGAACTACAACTACATCTTAAACTTGTCTTATACATATTATATGTTCAGAAATAATATTAGGAAAATGCTTAAAAACATCTCAAGTCAAGGTAATTCAAATTCAAAATGACTTAAGGTACAACACCAGTAGACTATTATTAACTATAAATGTTCTGTAAAGACAATGAACAGCAGCTTCAGCCTGTCACCATGATGTAAACATGAAATATCAGACATATAGTAGTAGTTCTTCTCAGGTTTTTTATTCGATTGCACTGCTTTTCCATTGTTTTTGCTATGTAAACATGGACACGTTTGACTGTTGCACTCGCATCTCTTGCTGCATCTCATGCATGAAACGCCATGCTAAAAACGCAGCGCTCAAGTTAAAAGAAGTTCACTCCCATCTTCTTGCATGTTTTTCCTATTCCACTGCCCGCGTCACATCTTTGTCAACACAAAAGTACATTCTGTGTGAATGGCGTCTCGCAATATGAGCGCATCACATGTGAGTAGTTAATCAAAACATTGGCAAAACACATTAACATTAAATTCGAATTAATCGATAAAATCGGAAAAATCGCCCAGCCCTATGTACAGCATACACCACTAGAGAAGTCTGATATTTCACTAAAATGGAGTTAAGACTTGACTTGACTTGACTTGACTTGGGGAAAAAAAGAAGCTTATACATAGATTGTTCACAGAATTCAATATCGGTAACATCGAAAAATTGAATTTCATGACGACTTGCATATGTCTCCTTTTTTTAAACTCATTCTTGAAAATCTGAAACCCATAATTGCTTTAGCTTTCCAGGAATGGGACCCCCTCAGGACTGGGTCCCTTGGCATTATATCTGTAACTACAGTTAGTGAGGCACTACGAGACAGAGCATAAAAAATGGGAAAGCAAATATAAAAAAAATAAATAAATAAATAAAAATGTGGAAGCTGTAGTTTCTTTAAAAATGCCTCACCATTTAACGATGAGTCCCTCGGTCTTTAAATGTGACTATCTCTCTCTGTATTTCAGCCTGGCTGAAAATGTAGATGCAGCTGTGCTGTTCTGAAAGGGCTGGTTTACTGAGGTTCAGTTACCTGATCCTAGAAATACAGAAAGTAGATACTCACCATCCAAGGAAGAGCTTCTGTTGCATTAAACTGCACATAAGCATCTTTTCCTCTTCGTATTCTGTAAACATTGACTTCCCATACCACAGAAAAAAAATACTCTCTCTTACTGTAGATCAAAAAGGATATAAGGATGCTTTGCCTCTGAGACGAGTGTCTGTCCATGTGAACACAAGTGTGTGTCTGGTCTGTATTTTTAAGTGTCTCTGTAATGAAGGTGAGCTAGTAAAGTGATCCTAATCTCTGCTCTGTAGTGGCTGCTGGGATGGATTTGGAGGGCAGCTCTATTCTATAGTACTGTCTTTAGAGTTTAACAATTGCACTTTAATACCTAGAAATGGATTGAATTAGAAATAAGAGTGATCAACACTTCAACTTTCATTAACAAGGCTCTATTCTGTTGGTTTGGTATAGTAGGAATTGATTGACCAACAAATTTATTTCTGTTGCTTTTTAGCAGTCATAATTAAAGTCAGACGTTAACAGCCTGCTGTGTCCATAGAGACACAATCCTCTCTTCTGTTTTTTTTGACCCCAGGTTTAATGGAAGACTCTATTTGGGATTTAGTCATATTGTAGCATTCCTGGCACTTGTGAACATGAAAGAGTGCTGAAAGCTAATCACAGTTAAAGTGTTTTCACACTGTCAGCTCTGTTTATAGCCATGTGCCTGTAGAATGAGTAATGCTGAACGCACCCTACAGCCAGGGATGCCACAATCTATCTTTATAATTGATTTACACTCATTGCCAATAGCTATACACTTGGAGAAGCTTTGAACTGATCTGGATTGATACATGAAAGTTCTGCTCCTAAAAATTGATGTGAATTGATGTTAAAAAGACAACAACATTCAGTTTCGATTTGTGAATAAGTATTTTTTTTCCCCTCTCAGAATAATCATTCATGAATCAGACTTCTCTCATGAACACTTCAAAAAGTGGTAGCTAAAGGGAGGGATTGTTTACCCAAAAATGAAAATTGTCATCGTTTCCTGATAGGGCTGTCGCGATAACCGCAATATCGCAATACTATTGACGAACATAACCGCAGAGGAATGCAACAACCGCAGCAACCGCGATATTTCCGTGTTTTTTTTTTTTCGTAAGGTTACGCCCTTCTCGTTTTACATTTCGTGCATTAGTAATGATAACATAATGTGTTCCATGCTGATTTGTACAGAGGCTCAGTAAATTTGCACTTAACAAGCCTAAACAGACAGCGAATGAGAGAGATCGACTGATCGCGTGCAGTTACCTGCGTCTGTCCTTCAGGCTGAGTCATGTATATTTGTGAAAACAGGTTATCATGTCCAAGGAAAGCGAAATCTGTCTTAGCATCGACGCATTGCTGGTTAGCTGAGCCTTTAAAAGGGGCGCTCAAAGTTTCATTACATCTCTCTTTGAATGAATCAGCGTTTTTGAACGTGTAGTTGAATGAACGGCTTAAAGACTCACTCAAAGACAGTCTCTTGCCGCTATTATATATATATATATATATATATATATATATATATATATATATTAGGGCTGTCAATCGGTTAAAATATTTAATCGCGATTAATCACATTATTGTCATGAGTTAACTCGCGATTAATCGCAATTTAATCGCACATTTTTATCTATTCTAAATGTACCTTAAATTAATACTTTTCATGTTTTAAATACTCTAATCAACATGGGCAATGACAAATATGGATTCTTTATGCAATATATGTTTATTGTTAGTGAAACCATATTAAACAGAGCCTGAAGACTAGACATGTTTCAAAGATCACAGATGTTTTTCAAAGAACTTGCTCATGTCTATTAGACACATGAAAAAAGAAATACCAGGTTCCCACTAGTTCTCTTTCTTTGAACTGAGCAATTTACTTACACAAACCTGTTTACATTTCCGCATGACAGGGCATCTGACTTCTTCTGAAAATGCACAATGTACATTTATTATTTATTATTACATTTGTTTGCCTCTCTGTGCCCACATACTGTATTTTGATGCAGCTAAATTCTCAATAAAACAGTTTTCATTGATATATTTTACTGTTGCTGTTGTCAGACAACGGAATGAATATGAAATAGTGACTGAAACGCGACCCATTAGGACTAAATAACCATGCAGCTCTCCCTTCCAAGATGTTAATCTGCACAAAAATCCTGATTTATAATCCAGCCATCGTCTGATAAAATCAAATAGCCTAAACATAAGATAAAGACAATAGCTGTGCTGTGATTTTGGCTATACTTGCATGTTAAATTAGAGAAGCAACATAATATCTGTTTTAACAAAGCGCTGTTCCTCTCATCCGCGCGCTGAACAGAGCAGATGCAGAGGGAGAGAGAAAGAGGTGTGTGCGCATCGGGAAAGAGAGACCTCATCCTCGCGCAGCAGTACCGGCGAGTCTCAGAAACTAAATAAGGTTTGGGCAAACCCTATAAAGATTGGTCACTAGGCGCTTTTTGGAAAAAAATAAAGAAATAAATAAAAATAAAGTTGCTAAAGTGGTCTGAAAGTCGCTAAGTTGGCAACACTGTCAGCATGTCCATCCATTTCCATTTCTCCAACTATAATAGTATTGGTTAGGCCATGGGTCAAACAGAAAATGTGCGCTGCGTTAATAAAATTAGTGCCGTTAAAATGAATTTGCGTTAACGCGTAATTAACGCGTTAACTTTGACAGCACTAATATATATATATATATATATATATATAATAAATATATAATATGCGGTAATACCGCATACCGCGTTATTGAGCCACTCAAAATTATTGCAAGGGAAATTCCTTCACCACGACAGCCGTATTTCCTGACATTCAAGTTGTTCCAAACCTGTATGACTATTTCTTCTATTGAGCACAAAAGATATTATGAATAATGTTGGTAACCAAACAGTTGACTTTCATAGTATAGTAAATATACTTTAAGTCAATGGCTACTGTCAACTGTTTGCTTACAAGCATTCTTCATAATATCTTTTGTGCTCAACAGAAGAAAAACTAACACAGGTTTGGAACAGCTTATGGGTGAGTAAATGAGGCCTTTTTTGGGGGGGGTGAACTATACAATTAAAGTTTCAACAAGATCATGTAAGGTACACCTGGCACACAAAGTTGTCACATGTCTTGATATATAGCCTTTTGAACCACTTTTGACATTTTAGAGTTTTAGCATGGTAATGTACATGACAATGTTATGACCAGAGTTTCAAAAAACGATTTGCAAGTGTAACAGAGTATTTCTGTGCCAAAAACACACTTCTGGGTTTCTTACAAGTTTCGGAAAGTTTTTTTTTTTTTTTTCGATCATGGCTCTTCATGACGTAATGAAGGGTGGAACTCCTTATATATGCATTTCTCCCGGAAGAGCGTGCCCATCAACCAGTGCGAGAACAAGAGCGTGCTCATAAACACACTTCTTAAAATGTCTCTTAAGAAGTGTTTTTGGTTGTAAGGGAAAGATAACCTTGTTTAGCTTCCCGAAGAACCCAGCGTTACGTAAACAGTGGATGCATTTGTTTTTCCGGGGCAGCAACAGAGTTTCACAAGTGTGTTTGTTGATAAACATTTTATAAACAAGGCCCAGTTCGACGCTGGATTTGCACATCATTTGATACTGAAAGATGGAGCAGGTCCAGCTATAAAAGATCCCGGTCATGATTCAGAACTGCAGACGGTAAGTGAAACGGCATCAAATGTCTGTGTTTTGTTGGCAATCGGCGCTCAAGTGCTCGTCACTCTTTAGCTCCACCCACAGCGTGCCTCCAGGAACTCAGCTTTTTTCAGGAAGAATCGTAAAGCTGTATCTTTTTTTTATTTTTTTTATATATATAAATATGATAAAACTAAAGACTTTTTGTCTTACTGCTGCTTGGGGTGTGCGATATTGACAAAAAAATAATATATTTTCTGGAATTTTATAACGATAATCAGACGATATGAGTGTGTTATTGTGCTGGTATCTTAAGGACTGCCGTGGACAGCTGACTCCTAAGGTTTTTCATATTCTTCCTATTCTGTGTGGTGGTTAGTTCACACTGATAGAAATGAATTTTTTCCAATAAGTTTAAACTGATTTTTACATTTTATGGGCATTTTTACCTTTATAAAGCCATTTTCTATAAAAGTGTCCATTATCTTTTGAGTCAAACTGCTGCCGCTGCTTCATATATAATATATGAAATAAGCCCAATATATAATGTACATGAAATCACCCCAAAGCAGATCTATATAGGTGCAGCTGGGGAAGATGAAGGGTTTCCGAAGCGCACCGCAAATGCTACAGCAAGCACTAGTTGAGTATTTGAATGTTAATCAGCAAGCTTATTGGCTGCTGTGCTGATACAAAAAGAACTAATCAGCTGCACCATGTGTTATGATATCATTTTGTCAGATTGAATTAGAACCTGTTGCACTGTGCCATCTAGAGTTTCATGACAAAACTTTGGATTTATGACATTTTTGTCTTAAGGCCCCGATATACTTCAAACAAAATCGAAGAACGAACTGATATGACATAATTTCGAACAAAATCAGGCCAAAGCGAAGTTCGTTTTTAGTTAATTTCGGCAGTTTGATACAGCTCACCAAAGCGAACTTTCTGGGGGAGTTTGTTTTGGTTGGCCCGTGGCGATTACGCAATCGGTGGGTGTGTTCTGGAGCTCCACCTTCTTTGACGTGAGTTTTTTATTTTATTATTTTTATTTATTTTTTTTTTTTTTTCTTCCCGGTTCGTTTCTCATTCAAGGGAGGTCAGGCAGGAGAACAACATCAAGTCACTAGTAGCATAAATACACTGTGTCGAATAACTGAACTGCCACAAATATATCCGCACCTGTATGATCGCTCGCGGAGAGACTTTAAAGATTCAGAGAAAGCATTTAATTCCTAGAAAGAAATTGCAATGAAGCTTGGTGTCGATGACACGGAGTTATGCAAAAAGCGACGTAGAGAAACATCAGATGCAAGTTTTTCAAAACCATGAAAAGAATGAAAGGAAAGAGTAAAGATATAAGGTAGCAAGTACCAAATACATGTGTTTCAAATAAATCTCACACCATACTGCTGCTGTTGTTCTTTCAATAAGCAAATTTAAAAGGTAAACAATAAATTAAATGCCAAAAGAACATACAATAATAAACCTTTGTTTTTATCAAATCATGACACCACATAAAATATAAAAACGTGTAATTTATCCAGTTTAATAAAACACCTAGATACAGCATTATTGCATTGTTGTTGTGTTTAGGGCATACGCGTGAGCGTCGTGACACGTTTACATTAATCTACACCCCACCTCCAGCAGCGCGGGGGTGTTGAAATGTTCGAAAACAGTATACCGTCATTCAGCCTTTTCGAACTTCTTTTTGCCCCCAAACGAAGAACGAAAATGAACTTCGTTTGAAGTATATCGGGGCCTTCAAGGTCCTTGCACCAAAATTTTCGTATGCTTTTTTTTTTTTTCGTATTCGTCATCCTTTCCTATCAAAATGCTTGCTACGGATGTGAAAACGCAGAAAATCAAACCTGATCCGAATTTATGACGGACGAAAGTTTCGGAGGCAGTGTGTAAACGTGATTGACACAACGTGAGGTCGTATTTATTTTTTTTACATGTGAAAATTTCAGATGAAAATTTCGTGCAATGCCCTTTAATCTTTAAGCTGTTTCTTACCTAAACATGGTAAATATCTGCCCTCTGTGTCAGCGGCAGTGCGAACACAGATTTAAATGTTCCCTATGATTTTTTCAAAGGTTTCTTACGATTTTTTTCAAAGGTTTAATAGACGGGTGAATCGTTGTCATTTAGAAATTAGAACACGTGGTTTGAATCAAGATCACGATCTTTTAAAGATTAATCGTGCCGCTCTAGGTATTGGCATCTGCCATCAAAAAAAAACTATATTGATTGACCGCATGAAAGAATGTCATTCTTTGGAAATGCATTGTTTGGTGTAGGGGTGACCCCGAATAGTCGACGATTCGATGCTTCGATAGGAGGAGCCTGATTCGACTCCCAATCTCACAGTTGAATATTCGCGGGGTGTTATGATCATGCCATTTTGGCTATATGGGGGTGCTCAAATGTCTGATTTCACATAGAACTACCAGTTTTCTCCGAATAAGTTAATATACAGCCTATTATGATAATGCTGTAAATAAGAATCTGAAAACAAGTACGCTTTAAATAAATATTTTAACGTGCATGAATAAATCCAACCACCCCAATAGATTTAAGTTTCACTTTCCATGTGTGACCGACAGAAGCATCTTGGAGGCATGGATTTAAATCTTTAGCAAGACTCAAATTGACAAAAGCAGAGTGAAAGACTGGATTTTTTCGATCAGGTAGGGTACAAGTGATTTCAAAACTATATATATCGTGTATATATTATTTATCTTGTATAAGATGCATTTGGTTGAGTTACGCTGCAGTAAAGGCTTGTAGTAGTACGGTGATTATGAGCAGGACACACAACAATGCGGAATATTAATGACTATGACTGGGACTGTCATATACACATAACATTATGAGAACACTATTATAATAAAACGCTGTGAATTTTTAGAGTTTAGTTGCTGTGTTTCTGCACGTTGCGTGAAGAAGGCGTCCACAAAAGCAGTTCATTCAGAGCCACGCAGACACGTTCATGTATTCGGGGCATTTTGTGTAGATATTAACATTATGTTGTATAAATAAAGAAGTGCATTCTATATGAGATAAATGAGTTAAATCCCATTGATTAAAAACCTGCCATCATATGCTTCAATCTACTGGTCATCTTCAGCGCTCGCAGCTCAAAACAGAAATGCAGAACATTAATAACTACTGTCATATACATAACGGTATAATGAGAGAACTGTTGTGAATTCTTAGGGTTTCGCTGACGTTTAATGTTAACTATCTTTTAATCAAAACATAAAACATTATTTACCCCATTTGTATCTGCGAGGCGTCTGCCATTTTCCATGTGTTAACGTCAGTATTTATGACTGTCAAATAACTTGACTCTTGGTAATGTATTTTGCCCCGCCCTCAAACATATGATTCGACTATCATTCGACTATTGGCATGATTCGAAAATCCAGATTCGACTATGAAAATCCTTAGTCGGGAACACCCCTAGTTTGGCGCATAAATAATGACAAATGTTTCTGATCTCCTTTCTTAAGATTTTGGTTTATATGTTTTAGGATATATTCATGCAGAAAACTCAAGCATCAAATTGTGCCAAGCCCAATCAATGTTTAAGAGTAAAAGATGATAATGTGGGGAGTGGTCGATATTTTGTCAGCAATAAAACTTGATTGGTGGCTTTGGCAAAACCATATAATCTTTAATAGGGAACCATTTAGTTGCGGGCCAACCTCAGTCTGTGATCTCACCACTAATGCAGTAGTCTCATACTCGTCCTCTGAGTAATAATTCAGAAGCTTTGTCTTCGAACCTTTGAAGCTGCTGCCATGAATCATGGGTAATTAGCTTCACGACAGTGCCTCTTTTGTCTTTGGATCTCTGACCTCAAGGAGTAACACAGCACAGCATTTCCGGCATTGTTTCTGTTCATCTATCAAAATACATGCCCTAAATCGACCCAAGTGGCTCAGTTTATGCGGGTGTCAGGAGACAGTCAGACTCTGCTCCAAAGCTTTGGTAAGACCATAGGGCATCACATCTGCTTGTTCTCGGTCCATGGTGTCTCTGGTTAGAGGGGCAGGCGGTCTCACAGCAGCTGCTCCATTCTGCCACTGGCAGGATGCCACTAATGAGATCGCTAACAGAATGACGCCAGAGACCTTAATGAACAACAACATGTGCAGGAGACTAATGGGAGAGCAGTCGTAGAGGGATGCTGTTCTTTAGTTTGCAGTGGAGAACAATGTGACTGCAATCTTAAACAAAGAATTTGTTTTACCCAACATTTTTGTTCATCATACATGTATTCCGGTGTGTGACAGGCAGTGCTGCTTTATGAAATATAGAGTAGATGGAAAGTTGACACATTTTTAGAAGCTTTACAGTCATAATTTAAGGCCAGCAGGAGTATTGGACCTCGCCGGTTAATTCCTGGCTTCTCTCTGCCAGTGCTGTGCTTTCTCTGTGTGTGTCCAGTGCTGCATGCGGTGTGGATGCTGGGACGTCTCTGCGGCCTGGCGCACACACCCTGGCCAAGTGATTGCTTGGCTGACACTCTGCTCCTTTTGCCCGGTTTACCACTGTGTTACAGAGTTTATGCCAGTGCGCACACTGTAAACAGAGTGGATTGTTTTCATTGTGCAATTTCTGTTTTATTTCTTTCCAAAGATGCAGTTTGTTCCTGTATATTATTTGAGTGAGTGCATGGTAGGGCTGTAACGGTACACAAAATGACATTTTGGGAATTTAAAAAAAAAAAAAAAAATTTAAATGAAACAAGCTATAGCTCTGTCTTAAAACAAATCTGGCAATACTGCTGAAACCGGCTGCAACACAGTCTTTATACGGTAGTTTATGGTGCTGTTGTAAATGGGGGAAGAGATTTAAAGTGCTTCCACTTTTGGATATGAAATATTCACATCTGTTTGTGCACTGGCATTCCTTTAGTGAAGTCTGCTAAGTTTAACAGAGACTCCATTGCTGTCAGGATGCAATATGGGCAGACTTGCATTAGTTTCAAACATTTACAAATAAGTACACAATCGTAAGATGTAAGAGATACAAAGGAGCAAACAGGTTTTAAATGCATTAAATGGCACACAAGCCGCTTTAAACTGTAAAGGTAGTTTAGTTAAGCACTTAATATAAAGCATGTCATGTTCAGGCAAACTGGGGTTGTGTGCTTTTTCCAAAGAAGCTCGCTCTGATGTTATGAAAGCATCTGAAAAATAACAGTGAACAAAGTATATCGACATAAATGGTGTTGTCCCATCCTAGGGGGTAAACTCTTTCAAATTGGGTTCTGCATACAGTAGTTACATATGTGAAGTGGTTAAAACAGCAGTGCAGTCTTTCAGTATGCATACTGAAACAAAATACTTGTACCAAAAATATTTTAAATAGGCTACATGTACCGTTACACCCCATTATTGCACGGATTTGTGAATGTGACAAGGTGGAGTCAGTATTTGTAGGTTGTCACCCAAAGTTGTTGTATGTTTTAAAAAGACTTTCAATAGGGGCTTCTATTATGACATCTTATGACATTACCGTGACGCTGTTTTTTTTGAGATGCAAGTTCTATTCCAGAACATCCATAGAGTTTAAAGGATTAGTTCACCCAAAAATGAAAATTCTGTCATTAAATACTCACCCTCATGTCATTCCAAACCCCTAAGACCTTCGTTCATCTTCGGAACTGTGTAATAGTGTAATGCGTATGCGCTGTTTACATGAACAGGAAGCAAGTGCATGCGTTGTGATACTCTGTCCGTAATGGTGGCGCGTCACTGCAGATGGGATGAGAAGGAGAAGAATTGTTGAATAAAGTTGTTATTTTTGTTTTCTTTGCACAGAGTATTCTCATAGCTTTGTATACTTACAGTTGAACTGCTGATGTCACATGGACTATTTTACCGATATCCTTGCTACGTTTCTTTGCTTTGACCGTGGTAGTTCCCTTGCTGACTATGGAGGGTCAGAGAGGTCTCAGATTTAATCAGAAATATCTTAATTTGTGTTCCAAAGATGAACTTGTCTTACGGGTTTGGAACGACATGAGGATGAGTAATTAACTACAGAATTTTAATTTTTGGGTGAACTATCCCTTTAAGGCAAAAAAAGGCATCTTAATTATGCAGCCCTCTAAGATAAATTATTTTGGTTGTATTCAGTCCCAAACTTAATCTCAAGAATGCAATCCCAGAATGCACTGTGACAATCTTAGTGCAACAATCCAAGGTAGTAGTCGAAACCAAGATAAATGATTTTAAATATTATTAATTTAGTACAGAAAAGCATTTGTTACAAAAAGTTTAAAATAAAAACTTAATATCTGACCCAGAATTTCTGTCATGTATAGGTTTATGTTGTGTCTTTATTCTTGTCACCCATATTAAAACTAATCACAATTTGAATCTCCTGTGCATATTTATATGGGTTCTTTCATTTTAGTTTGGATGCTGCTGTTGAAGTTGATGTGGAAGCAGCGAGGCAACTTGGTAGATTTTGTAACTGAGCTGCAATTTGCTAAAATGAAATAGCTGAGTCATATTTCATAAGCCTTATCAAATTCATATGAAAATAAGCCTTTACAGCAGAAAAAGAGTAATGTCAAGTCTAGGTCAGCTTGTTTTTTTGCGCCCATTAAACAACATTGACTGTATAAACAGGTCACATTTTATCTGATGAAGATGTAGTGTTGATGTGGCTCATGGCCAGCCTGCTGAGAAATGTGATGGTGGTGGTGGTAATTTTGCTATGATGGATCACAGTGATGGTCATAATGATAATGATATTGGTATGCTTAGAGATACTTTGGGAGAAGGATGGAGTAATTACTGCCATTCCCTCTCCTCTTGATGAATTATCAGCTGGTTGTGGTGATGGCAAATGGGTGGGCTTGAGCATGCTAATAATCAAATAGGCGGAGCTGATGGACATGGACTTGAGAAAAAGGCAGATGTTCAAACCAATTTTCTCTTGACACTAGTAGTTTCTCTACTTGAGCTATTGTTAACAAGTGTTAACCCTTTAAACCCATACACTTGTTATTGTTAACAAGTGTATGGGTTTATGGTAAATTCTTAAGAAAGTCTGTCATATTTAGAACAGCATGAGAGTGAGGAAAATAATTACATTTTTGGGTGAAGATCCCTTTCCTGATGTGGAGCGAGTGGGTGAAAATACCTCTCTTTCTGATTGAGCTGACTCAATTTTAAATTGAATCAGGTCCATTTCAATTCAAATCTTGCGTAAGAACCCAAAGCATGTTAAACTCCCATCAACTCAAATCCGCTGTTGAAGGGTGAGATTTCCGTTTCTCCCTGAGCTGATTAGAGTGCAGACAGATTATTGCAGCTAATACATACGCTGTTGGTTAGTGTATTTTGTTTGCTTTAGTTTATTTGAATGCATTAATCAGGCTTTGTTTGCATTTCTCAGCATCATACTATGTAGGATATGGGTCAACACATTCTTGTGTTTGTTTGTTTTCTGTGAATACTTCTAATAACCAAGCCAGCAAACCTTATGCGTAGTTTAGCTTTGCATTTGCTTTTAAATGGATCTTTCTTTGTTCTTTAGCTTATTCCATATTTAAAAGCTTCTCATTTGTTCATCTGAAATTGCCCCATGATTCTGCCCATGAATAACCTCTGCTCACTTGTTGATGATGAACATCTGTAGTTATAGTAACGATGTAGCTTCTGGAGCAGGTCAGTTCTGTCTAGGATGTTGGGAGATTAAATCACCACCTCCATGCACTTAGATTTTAATCTGGGAAAGACCAGGAGTGCTCTGACATGTCAACCAATAGCTTGAGTTTGAAGTTGAGACAGAAGAGATATTTTAGATACCTATATTGTTCTTATTTCATTATTTTTGCGACACTGTATATTGTAGAAATGGGGGGGATATTGAATTTTTATATTGATATTGAATTTTTCCTCTGTGCTGTATATATTGCAACAGTAATTTTATCAGACGACTTAAATTGCTATAGCTATTTCGAAGAATGAATCATAAAATTAGGGTGATTTTGTTGAGGAGTGCACTGAAAATAAAAATAAAATAAAAAAACTGAATAACTTTTTACCCTGAGGACTATTTTTGAATACAAATAATTTTTGGATGCAAATAATCCTTTTAGGAGAATAACATGAAAAATAGTTGTTCACACTAGTTTTACTCTTCACAAGAACAAACTCAAACCTATGGAAGCCCATATCTATCTATCAATCTATCGTTCGTTCTATCTATCTGATAGTTTTACTCTAAAGAAATGGTAAAATGCTCATTAAGTGACTCTCAGAGCAGATTTTTCATGTGTTCATATACTCGTATAGTGAGGCGGAAGAGACTGAAACACCATGAGTGTCACATGCGTTTAAGTAGCCTATGTGTGCAGTAGCCTAAACGAAACTGCGCGTCTGCACCATTCATTCACAAAGACATGTAGAACCTGTCTATTTGAATGGTATATTTGCGGCTTAATATTCACTGACACTAGTACAGTATGTCGTGTTTTGATTTGTGTACTGACCTACTTTTCATACCCATACAAATTTTACCAAATTCCGTGACATTCCGCTTTATACAGTAAATTCCATTTTTATGACTGGATTCCGTGATTACGTACGCGTTTTTTGGATCGCAGAAATCAAGGGCCCTGCATTTACTGCCAAATAACAAATCATGAGCTGGAGGTGCACAAGTGAACACAATGCTGTGTGTCACTCTGAAACACACAGCACACAGTTTGTTTATTTAATAAAATTGCAGCCATTTCCCAATATCTTATTTGATGGCCTTATCAATGGTGTCTATTACTACTACATTTTCTTCCCTTACCTGTTTGTTATCTATCATGGGACAACTGTGGCAGTATGTAATTCACCTCCATCTCTTCTGAACCCTGTGACATCAGGGCATAATCACAGCACACTGACTGTATATGACATGACGTGAATCATAACCTACTGCCTCAATCTCAGTTTGAAATGCCTGCTTCACTTTAGAGCTGTTCATCTACAGAATAAAGTTACGCTGTTTCCATCTCGAGCACAAATGGACTTCAGACTAGACTGAGATTAATGGAAAGAGGCCGGCGCTTTGGTCATAATAGAGGTTTCACAGAGTGATAATTATGTGGCGTTTTAACATAATTGTTAACAGCGCTGATAATTGGGGCCAATGACCTTTTAGTTCATATTGGACAACATTTAAAATTAGAAACTAGAGAGCCTCCGAACATTTGGCTTCATGATTTCTCTTAACTATCATTACATTTTCCCTTCTGTCTTATATGAACTACCCACTGTCTCTTTGAAGCCACTCTCAAAACGGCAATTATCTCTCTACTTCACAACCCTATAACATCATTACTAATTATAAGAGTAAATTACAGTTGGAATGGAGGACTAGAAGGCTCTTGAATGAAAGAGAAGAGAGGAAGGATATTTTTTCTTTCCGCTGATTACATGATGTAATCAGAGAGGCGCGAGTCGAGCAGTTAAGCAAGAAAGGAGCCCTTCAGATGTTTTCTATGACCTGAACCCACACACATTCACCAACGGCCTGTAATTAGTGTTTCACACACAGCCTGTAGAACATAATAAGTATTCTTCTGTTGGAAAGCACAACTTCAGCAAATGAATCCAAATTAGCTGGAATAAAATAGATCCTAGTGACGTTACATGTGCACACATTTAAAATGTATAGGTTTAGTAGTCACACTGTGGCAAGATATTCCCATTCTGTCTGACCCATGTGTTCACTCCTGCTGAGCACCAGCTCCAGCACAGTCACTGTCACTGTACTGCTGGATAAAAATGTAAGATGCTCAGGTAGTTGTAATGGATTTAATCTAACAAGCTTAATGTGTAATACTTGAAACTGTACAGACCTTTGTGCTCTCTCAGTATTGCAGGATATACATGAAAATATTTTAGAAATGCAGGGCTTGACATTAAGCATTCTCATGTGTTTGTCCTTCGGACAAGTAAATTTGTCATTTAACTTGTCTGAGTATAAAAGTTACTTGCCCGGAGAGGAAAAAAAAAATTAAATTGAGTTATAAATGTAATTATTTATTGTAGTTATACAAAACATAGTATGGTGTTTATAGAGTATATGTAGTAGAGTTTGTGAGCATGTCACATTTAGTTTTAGTTAGATTTTTCTTTTTAAATAAAATAATAAACAAAATAATAAAGTGTGATAATACTAATATGTGTGATAATAATTATAGTTTAAAATAAAGGGAGTATTAAATACAAATACAATTATTTTGTTGTAAACTTGAAAATAAAGTGCTGCTACTTTTTATACATGAATTTATCACTTTCAAACTTAAATTTAACACTTTTTTTTTTAAATTAGAGTTAAATTTAATCAGTCAATTAGTATCATAAGACATTTGAGCTGTTACCAAACAAATGAAATCAGTATCAACAAAATTCATCTTTGCAATGCAGAGGAAACACAGAAGCTGCATCTGAAGTGGAATAGATATATTTACCCACTGTTTAATGCAGCTCTGAGGGACATAGAAATCTTTAACCTGCAGTTACAAATTCATTTAAACGGTTGATTCATTCATGAATGAAACACCGCCATGTTCCTCAGAGACGCAAAACAGTGCTGTGGCTGTGTTTGGAATTATTTCTGTAGGCGAAATAGAGCAAAAACAGGCAATATGGTGTCTAAAACGTAAGTCTCCTAATATTAACTTCTTGTTTATTGAACTGTTGTATAAAATCACATTTGTAATCATGCTGATTTTTGGAGCAAAAACGGTGCTCGATCTTCGTGTGATATTGTTTAACTATATGAAATGATATAAAAATATACGTTTTCTGCCCCATATCTTGAATTTTCTGATCATTCTTTATGCATATTAATACTAGGGGTGGGCGATATGAGCTAAAATTCATATCACGGAAATTTTCCACTGTCCAGACGATATCGATATTATATCGCAATATGAGAAAAAAAATTGGAATCACATTTTAGTAGACCTTAGTTAAATTACAGGCAAAATATGTATTTTAACCTTATATAACTAGAAGAAAGAAAAAAACATGATTTCAAGATCTAAGGCAAAAATAGAATGGGCTGACTTTAGATGTGTGAAATTATGCTACATAAGACACCTGCGCAAAAGAAAAACAGCAAATGGACTGAAAGAACATGCAAATTCACTCTGACAGCAGATGGCACTTATGTCCTCAATTTAGCGTTCCTTTGGTTATCGCTGTAAATAAAGCTGCTCTGCGCTGCGCTTATGAACACGGTCACGGAGGTAAGAGAAAAAGAAAATGCCATCTAAAGTTTTCTGAAAAGAGTTCCCTTCAAATACTCATTCATATTAACCCCCTGCCCCCAATTCATCATTTGTATTTTTCTTCCTATATTTTGAGCATTGTGAACGGTGATCTTGAGCTGCCTGCTACAGTATTTTCTATCTTTGTGTCTGTGTTCTGCGTCTCTGTCCTGTGTTAATGGCCATTTACAGACTTAGTAATATTACCACACAAATTACATTTTGGGAAATTATTGTAATCCAGTTTGTGTGTAGTTCCGAAAAGCCGATCATGTGTTTTAAGCAAAAACTATCCGATTTATGTCCGATCAAGCGGGGCATCTCTCTCTCTGAAGACGCAGTAACGACCACGGGGAAAAAAATCTTTGTCTGTCCATCCAATGAAATCCATGAATATGTAACGGTATCCACGGTATAGCAAAATCCATATCTTTGGCACAACATAATACCGGTAGTCATGTTAATACCGGTATAGCGCCCACCCCTAATTAATACTGAATCATGCAGTGAAAGAACACACTCGCACGTGCGCTAGTCTAACCTACTAGACTTCTTTACGTAATGTATGCGTGCACTTTGTAGGTGTGTTTTGTTTGATTCTTGCAATACACTTGATAATGTCAAATCGCACATCGTTAAAACAACAATTATGATATTATCGCAAACTATATATATTGCACACCCCTATAACAAAGACCATATCACAAATAAAGGCAGTTATTATTGTTTTTGGTATTGACATTTTCAAATTACTTGTCCGATTGGGCAAGTAAATTTCTCTCACTTGCCCCTAAACATTCACTTGTCCCGAACAAGCAGACAAGCGTTAATGTCGAGCCCTGAAATGTAACAGTTTTATGTAGAGATTTGAAATGATCTAGAAAATAAATTGAACCATTTTGTCATGATTTTGGCAGTTGCGTTGTCAGTTTTTTTTTTTTTTTTTTTTTTTTTTTATTATTATTATTTTTTAAATCTCTTTATTTTATTTTATTTTAAAAAAAAAAAAAAAAAAATTTTACATTTCACTTGGATGACCAACTGGGTATTTTGATATAATTTTGTATCTTTTACTGTTCAAGCACAGTAAATGGAATTAAATTATTTTTCATGGCTTATTTCACTATTTTTTGGATGTCTTTAATGTGTCAAAAACTTTTAAGCATTCTTTACATACTGTACTGTGATTAGGAGTGTCCAATATTGACAAAAGTAATTCTCTATATTTTCGATAACAATAATTACACTATTTTACTGAGTGTTTTTGTGCTACAAAACACTTTTATGTTTAACTTTTGTGCTTTTACTGAGTGTTTTTGTGCTACTACAAGCAATATTGCTCAGATGGATGGATGGATGGATGGATTTATTTATCCTAAAACATTCTTTATCTTAATGAGTTAGTCATTCAGTCATTCATTCAAATGATTTGTTCAAATTGCTGATCCGTTTGGTCATTGAATCAATCATTAAACTTTATTCAAAAAGTGGATTTATTGAAGCACTGCTACAATATGCGTTTGTTGCACAGAGATGCATAAGTGTTTTGCTGTGGTTTCATTTGGAAATTTTATTTGACAAAATAAAACACAAAATATTGACAATATTTATTGAACTGTTACTGAGCTGTTTTATAAAATCAGTGTGACATTCGCAGTTTTGCTTATTCAGGAAAACGGCTTCTGATATTGCTTAAAGGGATAGTTTACCCAAAAATGAAAATTCTGTCATTACTCTCCCTCATGTCGTTCCAAACCCGTAAGACATTCATTCATCTTCTGAACACAAATTAAGATTTTTTTTTTTTTTTTTTTTTTTGATGAAATTGAGAGTATTCTGAGCCTTCATAGACAGCAGCAGAACTACCACATTCAAGGCCTTGAAAAGTAGTAAGGACATCACAAAATTAAGGTTGAACAACTGATGCAAATGGACTATTTTAACAATGTCCTTACTACCTTTCTGGGCCTTGAACATGGTAGTTGCGTTGCTGTCTATGCAGGGTCAGAAAGCACTCGGATTTCATCGAAAATCTTAATTTGTGCTCAGAAGAAGAACAAAGGTCAACATGAGGGTGAGTAATTAATGACAGAATTTTCATTTTTTGGGGAACTATTCCTTTAACTTTATCATTTGATATAAATACAAGACAAAACTCATGGGGCAAATGGCCTTGTATGTCTTGCATTTTGGGGACTTGAACGGCATTAAAATAAGCTGCATTAAGCAGTGAGAGCGTGCATTCTCAAATAGGGCTGCAACAAATGATTATTTTGATAATCGATTAATCTAACGATTATTAGAACGGTTAATCGACTAATCATCGATTATTTCACTGATTAATCAATAGACTTTGATTGATTATTCAGCTTTTGCAATTAGTTAAAATATTGAGTCTAATAAATAAATAAAAGGTAATCACTCCAGCTTTTGAAAATCATATGTGACCCTGGACCACATAACCAGTCTTAAGTGTCAATTTTTTGAAATTGAGATTTATACATCACTTTCCATTTCCATTTTCATTTATACATCAGCTTTCCATTGATGTATGGTTTGTTAGGATAGGACAATATTTGGCTGAGATACAACTATTTGAAAATCTGGAATCTGAGGGTGCAAAAAAAAAAATCAAAATATTGAGAAAATCGCCTTTAAAGTTGTCCAAATTAAGTTCTTAGCAATGCATATTACTAATCAAAAATTAAGCTTCAATGGAACATGATATTTACTTAATATCCTAATGATTTTTGGCATAAAAGAAATATTGATCATTTTGACCCATACTATACAATGTATTGTTGGCTATTGTTACAAATATACCTGTGCTACTTATGACTGGTTTTGTGCTCCAGGGTCACATGTAATTAATTAAAATTATTACACAATAAATTGCTAACACTTTAAAATAAAGTTTCATTAGTTAACATTAGTTGACTACATTAGTTAACATGATCTAATAATGAACAATACTTCTACAGCATTTATTAATCTTAGTTAATGTTAATTTCAGCATTTACTAATGCATTATTAAAATCACAAGTTGTGTTTGTTTACATTAGTTAATGCACTGTGAATTAATATGAACTAACAATGAAGGACTGTATTTATTAAATAACATTAACAAAGATTAATAGTGTAATGTATTGTTCATTCATGTTAGGTAATACATTATAACTCCTTACTGTAAAAGCATTACCAATTAATTTATATAAATTGATATATTTGGCACACAAAATGAGATGACAGAGATACTGTCTTAATCACCAATACTGAATAACTGAATGACACATTCTGCCTAACATCTCATTTTGTAAGTCATATGGATAAGAAACAAAATAAAGGTAAGTGATAAGATGCTTTATTTTTTTGATAAACTATTTTATTCACAACATATATCTCTCTAAAAAAAAAAAAAAACCTTATAGGGTTATGATAATCAAAAGAGTCCTGAGCGAGATCAAGCTTTGATCTCTGCAAACCAAACTATCACTTTAATTTATTTCCCCAACTAATAAAAAGATTTTATCATTAGCTAGCTCAAGCAAAGCGACACTAACGAAACTTGATTTAAGGCTTGATTTAAGGCTATCTCTTGCATAAAGGACTATATAAATAGACGTGATGTGACTGCTTTACTGAAGTACCGAACTGAAGAGCTCAGACTCAAGAGTCAGTTTTTGTTGTTTAAACTGTTGTTTTGTTTGTTGTTTATTGCGTTATTGAGAAGAAAACGCTGTGCTCTAAAGTGCTGTGTGTCTCTTCTTCTCTTGAACTGCATCAGAATTACAGTCTTGCGCTACAGTGCCACACTGGTCCAACCGCATTATTGCAGGCTCTTACATTAGATCATATGGGATCAAACAACTACTCGACAACAGAAATATTTGTAGACAATTTTTTATTGTCGACGTTGTCGATAATGTCGCCTAATCGTTTCAGCCCTATTCTCAAGGCATAGTTTTGTTTGGCTGCCATACTCAATGTTAGATCAAGCATTGTTAAAACAATTATGAAATTATCATGGATGACACATCACACACACTCCTAAGTAACTGCGATATACACAAAATGGTATGATTTATATACCATCATTCCAACCAGCCCTGGCAGAAATCTGTTCACATCCAGCAATCTGCCATTCATATTCAAATGAAATATTACTATTGGCATGTTTACTTTAACAAACACAATGAAAAGAGCACATTGTTACATTTCACAGGAAAATGATTTGTTACATAAGAACAGTCAGTGCTCTGATTGTTCTTTGAGAAGCTCTGAAGAAGCTCATCTGGCAGCTCTCCTCCCAAAATAGTACTCTCTGTCTCCATTGATTCAGGAGAAGATGCTAGATGTGTTCATCCTGTTCTCAGAAAGCCATAATGGTAAAGCACTGAAGAACATCAAGAGTGGGATAACAAAAAAAAAAAAACATTTAGAAACTTATAAGCATAAGGCTGTCTCTCTTGTCTCACTGAGTCTTTTGACAGATCACTGACCCTACACACTGTGACAGATCGACATTTTCCCTCTGAGTAACTCCACTAATCCATCTAACACACACACATGGCCTTCTGTCTCTGACTGTGACCTTGTCAACACTTGTCAGCCCTCCTGCAGATGCCAGCCGCGGCCCAGTGTTCACCTCACATCCTTTTGTTCATCTCCTCTTGCATCCTCACCACCACAGACAGTCAGTCAAGGTCCAGGGGAACTTACTGTAAGCAAAATTAGTCCACATGACCTGGCATGCATGTGATTTAGGGCAGCAGAGAGATTTTACTGAATGCCAAGTCATTACAGGTGGCCAAAGCCTTTAAACGGAGAAGCAGACACCTGGACATTGTAGCACAAGGTGTACAGAACATTTATACAGTCTTGGGTCAGCAAGTCCTTCCCTTTGTCTCAAAGCACAGCAGTCTTACAAGAAGGGAAGGTGATTGGGTGGTTTCAGATCTAAAAAGACAGAAAAACATTCCACACTACCAAAGTTTGGAGTTTGATTGATTTGATTTAATGGTTTTGAAACTCTTATGTCTCTTATGAAACTCTTATGTCTCTTATGCTCAATTGCTCATCAATTTCATTTATTTGATTAAAAATAGTTAAAACAATAATATTGTGAAATATTATTATAATTGAAAATAACTGTTTTCTATTTGAATATATTTTAAAATGTAATTTATTCCTATGTGTAAAGCTGAGTTTTCAGCATCATTACTCCAGTCTTCAGTGTTCACATGATCCTTCAGAAATCATTCTATGATGATTTGCTGCTCAAGAAACATTTTGTATCAATGTTGAAAACAGTTGTGTGCACAGACCCCAAACTTTCAAACCGTAGTATGCAAATTCAAACGCTAATGTGCTGTTGCCTTTCAAAATGTGTCTAAACACATTATATTCTCAACCCTAATATGCAATATATAAGCTGTGCTGACCCATTCTAGTAGGATTCGCCCACTTTTCATGATCCAATTAATTCCCAGTGGATATCCATGTTGTTGTTTGTTTTTTTTGTTTTTTTTAATTGAAAATCCTGTTTTACTAGGAAGTGAGTCACGTTACAGCAGTAAAATCAGTTTCCGATGCCGTTTCATCTCTTTAAGTATGCCCAAAGGGACTGTGTGCTTTTAATGTGTTGGCCAAACATTCATATCTGCATTTGTATGCTTGCGTTCTGCCCTAAAATGCAGTAGCACATTTGATCCCGGATGGAGAGCAGCTCAGGGGACACACAGCCTTTATTTCAGCAACACCAAGCTTTAGTAAGTCACCCAGCGCCATTATAAGGGTGACATAAGCCTACACAATGCCCTTCCTGAAAAAGTTGCATGCATTGACCTTCAGGATGGCCACAGAGAGTTAAACCATGAATTAAACATGAGCTCATCTGAATTCGGTTAACAAGGACAATGGAGGTTTGGTGGCGGTTATTAGGCAGGATGTTAAACATCAATTCTCTCTCTCTCTCTCTCTCTCTCTCTCTCTCTCTCTCTCTCTCCCCCTGTGCCCTGTTTACTGTAATTCTGTATTCATGATTATTTGGCATGCTGAGCCATGTTCCATGTTGGTCAATAAATCAGTGCTGACTATAATGATGTACTAATCCATATTTGTCCTGTCTCTCTCTCTATCTCTATCTCTCTCTCTCTCTCTCTCTCTCTCTCTCTCTCTCTCTCTCTCTCTCTCTGTAGTGACGGGCAGCTGTCAAGTTTGAGGATGGATGAGTTACAGGATGTGCAGTTGACTGAGATCAAACCCCTCTTGACAGACAAGGTGAGTTCGCACACATTTGTCTGGTTGTTAACGCCAGTGCTTCCCCTCTTTGTCTTTAAAGGAAAACGCCACCGTTTTTCCATATTCCAACATGTTTTTCCCTCAACTTAGACGAGTTGATACGTACCTCTCCCATCTCAGTGCATGCACTTAATCGCTCTAGCGCAAGGCGCCACTATGCTAGCGTTTAGCTTAGCACCATTCATTCCTTAGGATCCAAACAGAGATGAATTTAGAAGCTACCAAACACTTCCATGTTTTCCCTATTTAAAGACGGTTACATGAGTAGTTACACGAGTAAGTATGGTGACACAAAATAAAACGGGGCAATTTTCTAAGCAGATCAAAAATGATAACTATAATGTATGGAGGAAGAGCACTTCGCAGCACTTCGACCTCGGCGCAGTAATATTGGTTCTATTGATGGAAGTTAGAGGGAGAGGGGGAGGGGGAGTTTTCAGGAGTGATGATATTACTGCGCCGAGGTCGAAGTGCTGCGAGAAGAGAGAAGTACTCTTCCGCCATACATTATAGTTATCATGTTTTATCCGCTTAGAAAATCGCCACTGTTTATTTTGTGTCACCATACTTATTCGTGTAACTACTCATGTAACCGTCTTTAAATAGGGAAAACATGGAAGTGTTTGGTAGCTTCTAAACTCATCTCTGTTTGGATCCTAAGGAATGAATGGTGCTAAGCTAAACGCTAGCATAGTGGCGCCGCGCGCTAGAGCGATTAAGTGCATGCACTGAGACAGGAGAGGTACATATCAACTCGTCTAAGTTGAGGGAAAAACATGTTGGAATATGGAAAAACGGTGGCGTTTTCCTTTAACTACATCTCACCCCACCGCTCCAGTTCTCTCACTCTGACTCGATCCCGAGCTCCTCAAGGCGCTCGTCTCAGGGCCCGTTACCCTTGGATACCAAGCTGTACTGGAGCAGTGAGATCAGAGAGATGATGTATAATGTCATCAGGTCCTAATCTCACAGCCACTGGTATCACCAGCATCAAACAGAGCCTGAAATGAGCAGCTGTTAGAAAATTCTCAAGAACAAGAGCTTATTTATGTGTGTACTATATAAAGTATGCATACTGCCTTATGTTTGCTCAATAGTGCTCTGTAAAGCCTGACATATTAAATAATTGTTTTTTGTTTTTTTTCATTTAGAATGGTTTATTGAAACTTTTAACAAAAAAAAATAAATAAACCTAAAAGTTTGCATGTTGTGTTTTTTTTTTTTTTTTTTTTTTTTTTTTTGAGCATCATAATTGATACATCAGGCTTTTATGGCTTATGATAAAGAAGAAAATGCAGCTCGTACTCTGAGGAAAAAAACATGTCAGTTGTATTCTGATAGCTTATAATGGAAATAAACAGTATAAGACTTACATAAAATGCATATAAATATCAGTTGTCACTCTATATTTGCCAATAATATGTCTTAAGATGATATTTACGTTAGTTTTATGATGAAAGTTCTGTATTTTTTGTGGGGGACAAAACATATAATGCAATGATTATTGAGAGATGAACAATAGGGGTGGGACAATAAATCGATATGGCGATATATCGTGATCCTTCTCCATGCGATACGATAATCGATATCTGGCGCCAAATATCGATATTTTAATTAATACAATAAGGTGCTCTAAATACATTTTCCTGCTCTCAGCGTCTAAAAATGCGTGGAAATCGCGGCCGCGCCATTTCCACATTCTTTCCAAGAGCGCTCTGAGCAACTATTATAAAGCGCGTTCTCTATGAAGATGGGGAAGCACGAGGAACCGAATGATAAACAGATTTTCAGCCACTGTATTAGCTCTACTGCTATATATACGTTTATGGAGATGAAAACTAAAAAACTGCCCCGGAACAGTTATCAGCGTGGACCATAGGCACCGATCACGTTATTATTGCAGAGCGCATATTCAGTTCATGAGTAACCTAACCTCTCCGCTCGGATCGCAGGTGGATTTCCCTCACTATATGAGAGAGAGAGAGCGCCGCCGGTGCGTCCAGTTTTATGTGAACAAAACTGGATGCTCTCCCTCTCTCACAGATATTACAAGTGCGCGTTATGCAGTGTGAACAGTGGGCACCGACCGGCAGAAACATAAATCTGCACCTATGGCATGGAGGACGAGACAAAACACTGTCAGAGCCGTAATTTTGTCGCAGAAGTGTGCAGTGTGTGTGTGCTTGCCGCGCGTCTACATTTGAAATAACCAACCTGAGCGCGCAAAAGACGCGATGTGATTGTGAACGGCTATTTTTCCGTGCGGGGCTCCGTTTTTATGATGAGACGAGTAGAAAGGTTGAGAAAGCACTCCAGGTAAATTTTGAAATGTACCAGGTTTATTATATATATTACACATACATATATACATATATATATATATATATATATATATATATATATATATATATATATATATATATATATATATATATATATATATATATATCATGGAGAGAGAGAGAGAGAGTTATATAAGTTAAGCAGTTAAATGTGTTTGTTTACACTCAGAGAAAAAGAAAAGTGTAAGCTTTTAATAAGTCCAAGAATAAAATTATTAATTTACTCAACATGTTAAAATTGATTTACAGAACTTTTTTTGCTGTTTTCTAACAGTTTGGACTTGAATAAAGAAAGAAAACTTGCACTTAACCTTTTCACAGGCATTTTGTTTAGACAGATATCGCGATATCATTATAGGATTTTCTAGTAATATATCGATTATCGCAGAATCGCTGTATCATGATATTATCGTTATCGTGAGCCATGTATCGTGATTATATCGTATCGTGAGGTACCCTGTGATTCCCACCCCTAATGAACAACTAAATGTTCCTCATAAATCCAAGTTGATTCAATCTATGTTCATCTTAAAATATTACTTACAATTTAATATGTACACTTTTAGAAAGGAAATTAAAGGCTTTTTACTTGCTAAATGTAAAATATCAATCAGATTACAAATTGTCTAGGTTTTCAGTTTTGATCATGTTGATAATTTAGATGCCTTAGAAATTTGCATATCAAATATTATAAAGTTGGCTTTATAGAGTTAGATTGTGAACTGCAACAACACTACCATCTAAACAAATCTGTTCTATAAAAGATGTTTACATTTTACAAAAACATTTTGAAAATGTTTCCTTCTCTTAAAAAGACCATGTGGGTTTTGTGACTCCTCCTGGTGGTTACTCACTGCTTGACCAACAGTGTCGTTCAGTTAAGCAGAAATAACTGGTGATAAAATCTGTCCTTCAAAATAATTTTAAAAACATCTGCATGGTCCTAATTCATTTTAGATTAGGGAGGGAGTGACAATTTTATTTATTGAGGCCACAAGTACAAACCACAGCTGAATATGCATGTCATGTTCTGCCAGTCTCATTCTGTACATACACAGTTCAGTTATTTACAGAAGTGAATTCTTCAGAATTCAGTCCCAAAGACTACAGCAGATTACAAAACATGCCCTCTCTGGAATTTACGCGCAAAGTAGCTTTGATTTTGAAATATTTCAAATGTATACATTTAATTTTTCTTATTTATTTTATAAAGTAAATTAATTTTGGGTAACTCCTACATGCAAACTCAGGCACGACAATGCAGGCAGGAGTTAAATCATCTCGCAGCACTGTAATTTGTCCTTTCTTTAACAGAATATAATTATGTGGTCAATGCCAAGTATAACATGGGCCATTGTGTCTTGCATGACCTGGTATTTTAACATCACATGTTTAACCCTTTCAGCTGATCTCTTTCTCTCTCTTTCCACGCAGAATGGACAGAACTTCCAGGACTTTGATTGTCAGGTAAGAGTCTCTTGTGGTCATTAGGCCAGTATGTACTGCATATGACCTCCTGAATCGCTCACCCGCAGTCATTAATCTACTCTTCCTGTGCCGCTGGTTTTTCCCAGCACTGTGTGATGGTGAAAGATTCTTGACCTGTACTTCACTGCTGAGCAGTGAAATTCACTCTGGTGTCTCTTTGTTGTGCTGTGGGTGTGTGGGAGGGTTTGTGGGTGAAGAGTTGAGCTGGAGGAGAGCAAGTTGTGTACACAACTGTGTTATTCGCTGAAGAGCAAGATTTGACTCGGAGATGTAAGCACACTTCATTATCATACGTTTATTCCACTATTATTTTTCCTCACTTCATTGTTTTTTATTGGTATTTTCTCCAGTGGCAGTCATTCAGTGATTTATATATGTAATTTTATTTTTATTATGCTTTCAGCACATTTAACGGCCCATTTCAGTCGATTGTGTTTGCTCTCCTGCCGTAGGCTCTACAAGTGTAAGATGTGATCTGGTCTTTTCCAGACCTCAGCACATTGCTGTCAGTGCTGCTCATCAGCTCTTCATTATTCAGTGTCCTCTCCATTGTCTCAGACCTGATCAGATTGACATTTGATCCTCAGCAGGTACAGGGCAGTTGTAGTCCAATTTCAGCCAGGAAAAACAAGTCCTAATAAGGGACGTGAGGAATTTCCATGAGGAAGACAAGTAAGTGTCCCTCTTTAAGAGGAGGTACCACAGGCATAAGTCATTTTGATTAGATTTAACTAATTTGATTTTCCGCAGTGTCTCAGAGGTTCCAGAAAACTGACAGTTTTTAGAAAACATTTTAAATAATAGGCAATATTTACTGCTGTTCAAAAGTTTGGGATCAGCAGGATCTTTTGCTCATCAAGTCTGCATTTATTTGATCAAAAATTGAGGAAAAAATAGAGAAAAAACAGTAATATTGTGAAATATTATTACAATTTAAAACAATGGTTTTCTATTTTATTATACTTTTAAAATATAATTTATTCTTCTTATGCAAAACTAAATTTTCATCAGCCATTACTCCAGTCTTCAGTGTCACATGATCCTTCAGAAATCATTCTGATTTATCAATATGTTGATTTATTATCAATGTTGGAAACAGTTGGGCTGCTTAATTTTTATTTTATTTTTTTGGAACATGTGATACTTTTTTCAGGATTCTTTGATTAATAAAAATTAAAAAGAACAGCATATTCAAAATAGAAATCTTTACTTTGACTTTATATCAATTTAACACATCCTTGCTGAATAAAAGTATTCATTTCTTTAAAGGTGGGGTAAGCGATTTCTGGTAGCCAATGTTAACATTTGAAATCACCAAAACAAACACGCCCCTACTCCAAAAGAGTCTCGCCCCACACATACGTACGGCAACGATTAGTTCTGTGAAACAAAGCAAAACCAATGTTACTCACGTATCGAGAAGAAACAAAGCAACCTCGGCGCCCGATCGCAGGCCTTCCCGCTCCTTCAGTTCTCTGCAGTGCTGGAAAGCTGATCCGATATTTACACGAGTCCTACTTCTTGCCTTATCGTAACACCGTGTCTACATTGGACGCGAGCGGCGCGGCGCAACAAAATACTATAGAACTTATTATAATCAGTGATGCTGTCTACACTGGATGCCGTGCGGCACGACACGACAAATCCTTGACAGTGAACTGCTGCCGCGTTCTATTTATGACATATTGACACAAATTTCAAATGATTTTCAACGATCGCTTTGTTGTGTCCGGTGTAGACACGGTGTAAGCCTTCTTTTGTTCCGCAGACGTTTTCCTCTTTTGTTTTTTTTTATCTGCCATCTCTATCTTTCTGTCGTCACTCGGCTCGGCTAATGTCTGTCATGTGCACTGATGAGCGCTCTCTCCTCTGCATCACGAGTAGACACGTCCCTTACTGCTGATTGGCTACAAGTTTGTTTTGGTACTCGGCCCGACTCGTTTTCTAAATCGTTTTTGAAAAAATGCATACCCCACCTTTAAATTTAAAAAAAGAAATACTGATCCCAAACATTTGAATGGCAGTGTATATTAGTTGTCATTTTATGACTCTTTTCTTTGTGACATTTTGCTCATAAAACATTTTTATATTTATATTTATTTAAATTATTGAATTTTATTTATTATGTTTTAATTAAAATATTGACTTATTTATTTTGTACTTTTATTTTTTTCCTTTTTTCTGGTAGTTAACCTTTTTTTCATTTCATTTTACAGAAACTTATTTGCATGGTTTCTTCAACATAAAATGCATAATGCACGATTTGCGTGTTTTATTAACTGAAATAGGTAAAGTCACAATATAAAATAAAACCCTTTTTGTGTTTTCATGTGAAGAATGTTCTTTTTGCATGAAAAGAAAGTCAAATTTGTAGTCTATACACCTATAGTAATTCCCCTTAACAGTTCAGTCTCAGAGTTCAGGTCTTCAGCTCCTGAAGTATTAAAGAGGCTCATTTATCTGAGGTTTGGTCTTTAGTGAAGCTCATTTGGAGTATTTTTAGAGTGCGGTAAATTACACAGTAATTTATAGAAATGTGAGGATCTAGGATCATACCAGTGTTCACAGGTTTAAATTTATCCTCGGTCTGCAGGTTTGTCAGCTGGTTGAATGGATCGGCGAATTACCTCACCACACATTCACACAGCTGAGAGGAAGCTGAATGTGTTAGTAGTCGTACAAATGAAGTATAAACAAGAGATGGGTGAACTGAGTCATGAACTGTAGTGATTGTACATGTGACTTTTGTCTTCTGTGTTGCAGTGTAAAAGTGTTTTTTTTTTTTTTTTTCTCTCTCCCATTTTCTGTTGGATTTCTACTAGAGTTGGTAACTATGCAACAGGATGACTTTAACTATTACATAATGTAACGTCTCTGAACTCCTGCAAATGGAGAAAGAGGAAACTACTACAAGCTCAATCTAGAGGAACTCAATTAAGAAACTAAACAACTGCCTGAAGAGTCCAGCCTTAATGGTTCCTTGAAGCCCCATAATGCCTGATGACATTACTGTTTTTTAGCGTTTCTAGTTCTCGGTGTGCTAATGTCATTAGGCTGAGCAGTTGCTATGGTGACAGTGTGTGAATGGGCTCTGTGGATGATGTAAGCTGACATCTGTTGGGCTCCTCCTGAAGAGGGCAGTGTAAATACATATAACAGTCAAGCTGTTCTCACAAAAAAAAAAAAATGTTTGATGGTTTAGTTCTGTTTAGTTTGTTCTGTATGTTTCAGATTTATTTAATGTTTATTAAATGAGCAACTTTAGCTAAATGATGCTGTTTGGTATTCTGGCAGCATTATTAACTATGCAGGCTTGTTTCACTCTCTCGGTGTCTGGCTGATTAAAGTGTGATGGTGCAGCATTGGTTCTGTAGGGGTATGGCATTGGGTCAGATGGCACACGGGGCAGCGGATGTGTTTATTCAGGCGTGACACTCACTCTGCCGGAAAAGGAGAGACACAAGGGATGACCATTTATTCTCATTACCATCATATTTGCTGTATGCAACTGTTTTTTACTCTCTCTGTTGCTTGTAAAAACAAAAACATGTTTACTGGTTACAGAGTTAATCTCTAGCAGCAATTATGTAATTCACAAAGCTGGTGATATAAAGTATGATAGACTGCACGTTGTGCCTTTTTCACAATTACTGCATAATTTGTCCCCTTAATATTTTATTTATTTTTTGGAAATTTTCATCATAACATTTTTACTTCCTTTTAGGGTTGCACGATTTAATGAAATTTTATTGTCAGTTACGGTTTTGGCTTCCAACGATTATGAAACAGGATAATTAAGTGAAAAGTTTTGTCGTTTTTGTTTTAAATCCAGCTCACCCTTTTCCTTTACCACAGTGCACTTTCATCCTTCCTGATTTATTTTTATATATAATTGCGATCTCAGTATTGACCAAAATAAACATGATTAAGAAGCCCTACTTTATCACAAGATATAATCTCTTGAAGTTTAATATATAGTATAATATATATTTATATTATATTTATACACTGATTACTAACTGGCCAAAATCAATATCATACTAAAATACACAGTACTAATATGAATATAAACATAAAAACTATATATATATATAATATTAGTGCCTTGCGAAAGTATTCATACCCCTTAATTTTTTTCACATTTTATGTTGCTGCCTTATGTTAAGCTGCTTTAAATTACTTTTTTTTCCCCCCACATTAATCTACACTCCATACACCATATACTGACAAAGCAAAAACAGAATTGTCACAACTTTGTAAGTTTATTAAAAATAAAAAAACTGAAATAAGTACATTGCATAAGTATTCATACCCTTAACTAAATATTTAGCTGAAGCACCTTTACAGTCTCAAGTCTTTTTTTGTTTGATGCGACAAGCTTTGCTCATCAGCATTTGGCAATTATCTGTCATTCTTCTCCTCACCTCTTCACCTCTCAAGCTCTGTCAGGTTGGACGGGGGCAGATGCACATTTTCAGGTTTCTCCAGAAATATTTGATTGGGTTCAAGCTCAGGCTGTGGCTGGGCCACTCAATGACATTCACAGAGTTGTCTATAAGCCACTCTTGCTGTGTGCTTAGGGTCATTGTCCTGTTGGAAGGTGAACCTTCTGCCCAGTCTGAGGTTCTGAATGCTCTGGACTGGGTTTTCATTAAGGCTATCTCAATATTTTGCTGCACTGAGCATTCCTTCTACTCTGACGAGTCCCTCAGTCCCTGTCGCTGAAAAACAGCCCTACAGCTTGAGGCTGCTACCAGCACACTTTACTTTTGGGATGGTACTCTGCAGGTGATGAGCAGAGCTGGTTTGCTTCAAACATGATGCTTAGAATTGAGGTTCATCAGACCAGAGAATATTATTTCTCAGAGTCTGAGGGTCCTTTAGGTGCTTTTTTTTGTAAATTCCAAGTGTGTTTTCATGTGTCTTAACTGAAGAGAGTAATGAGTCTTGCCACACTGCCATAAAGCCCAGATCGGTGGAGTGCTACAGTGATGTTTGTCCTTCTGTAGATTTCTCCCATCTCCAGATATGATCATGGAGCTCAACTAGAGTGACCATCAGGTTCTTGGTCACCACTCTAACCAAAGCCCTTCTCCATCAGTTGCTCAGTTTGGCCAGGAGGCCAGTTCTAGGAAGAGTCCTGGTTCTTCTTCCATTCAGGATAATAGAGGCTACTTGCTTATGTGAACCTTAAATGCAGCAGATTTTTTTTTTTTTTGAACCCTTCCACAGATGTGTGGCTTGACACAAACCTGTTTCTGAGCTCTACAGGCAGTTCTTTTGACCTCAGGGCTTGGTTTTTGTTCTGATATGCATTATCAGCCGTTAGACCTTTTATTAAGATGTGTGTGACTTTCCAAATCATACCCATTCAATTGAATTTGCCACAGGTTAACTTCACTTGAAGTGTAGTAACATCTACAAGCAATATGAATGCTCCTGAGCTAAATTTCAACTGTCCCAGATAAGGGTATGAATACTTATGCAATGGAATCATTTTAGCTTTTTATTTTTTATAAATTTGCAAAGATGTTAAAAACCAGTTTTTTTTATTTTTTATTTTTTTTTTTTAAAAAATGCTGCCTTATGTTTGTTTAACATAAGGCAGCAACATAAGAAAAGGTGAAAAAAGAAGGGGTATGAACACTTTTTATATTTTATACTAATTATTTTTATTTATTTTTCATATATATATATATATATATATTAGTACTGTGTATTTTAGTATGATATTGAGTTTGGCCAGTCAGTATTCAGGATCAGAATTTCTATAAGGTCTTTAAGCCACAGCCAAAACGTTTTTTTATGCATTTATTTTTTTGGTAGTCTTTGTTCATGATAACTGTTGCATTAACTAATGTTAACAAATTGTTGTGTTTCCAAGTAAGCTTGGCTCAATAGACATTTTTGTGAAGCAGTTAGACAGGATTGTGGAGATACACACTGCCCTCTGTGGGTTGTGAGGTGTATTGAATTCTGTTTTAACTTTTTTTTTTTTTTTTTTTTTTTTTTTTTTTTATAGTTGCCAGACAGTGTAGAGACAGAGCTGACATTTTAATATCTGAGATCAAAACCCTCTGCCTCTCTCATCTCTGACAGCGTAGCAGATTTGGAGCATCCTCAACTGCTGCTGTGGCAGGATACACCTGCTGCTTGATGTGGCTGCTCTCAAGCACACTCGCTTGCATACAGTTACATTGATCAGGGGTGTGTTCCAGCGCTGGGGTGTACACGCGTGGGCTGCTGCACGGGGGGCTTTCTTTACACATTGCAATCGCAGGGAAATCCTTGTTCCCCTTCACCCACTCTCTCATCCATCAGAGCCTCAGGTGCATCCTGGGACAAGGATACACCTTCTGAAATGTCAAGGGTTAACCTGTGTTTCTGGGTTATGCTCATAGGTTTATAAACGGTAGGCATGTTCAAACATCAGGGAAGAATCTTACTGCCACTTAGATAATAGTTAACTTCAGCATTATTATGCAGGTTTTATCTTTGTGTGCTTGGGATCCTCATGGCTTTTGTAGCAGTTCACATGCTTTTTGTCAGTTTTTATAGTATAGTCTCCCCTGAAGTCAAAAGAACTGCCTGTAGAGCTCAGAAACAGGATTGTGTCAAGCCACAGATCTGAGGAAGAGTTCAGAAAAAATTCTGCTGCATTTAAGGTTCACATAAGCATGTAGCCTCTATTATCCTGAATGGAAGAAGAACCAGGACTCTTCCTAGAGCTGGCCTCCTGGCCAAACTGAGCAACTGATGGAGAAGGGCTTTGGTTAGAGTGGTGACCAAGAACCTGATGGTCACTCTAGTTGAGCTTCATGATCATATATGCAGATGGGAGAAACCTACAGAAGGACAAACATCACTGTAACACTTCACCAATCCGGTCTTTATGTCAGTGTGGCAAGACTCAATCCTCTCCTCAGTGAAGACATGAAAGCACACTTGAAATTTGCAAAAAAAAAAAAAAAAAAAAAAAAAAGCACCTAAAGGACCCTCAGACTGTGAGAAACAAGATTCTCTGGTCTGATGAACCTCAATTCTAAGCATCATGTTTTAAGGAAACCAGCTCTGCTCATCACCTGCAGAGTACCATCCCAAAAGTAAAGTGTGCTGGTAGCAGCCTCATGCTGTGGGGCTGTTTTTTCAGCGGCAGGTACTGAGGGATTTGTCAGAGTAGAAGAAAATCTCAGTGCACCAAAATATTGAGATAGCCTTAATGAAAACCTAGTCCAGAGCATTCAGAACCTCAGACTGGGCAGAAGGTTCACCTTCCAACAGGACAATGACCCTAAGCACGCAGCAAGAGTGGCTTATAGACAACTCTGTGAATGTCATTGAGTGGCTCACCCACAGCCTGGGATTGAACCCAATCAAATATTTCTGGAGAAACCTGAAAATGTGCATCTGCCCCCATCCAACCAGACAGAGCTTGAGAGGTGAAGAGATGAGGAGAAGAATGGCAGATAATTGCCAAATGATGACGTACAAAGCTTGTCGCATCATACCCAAAAATACTTGAGGCTGTATAAAGGTGCTTCAGCTAAGTAATGAGTTAAGGGTATGAATACTTATTATGCAATGTACTACTTTCAGGTTTTTTATTTTTAATACGCTTACGAAGTTGTAAAAATTCTGTTTTTGCTTTGACATTATGGTATATGGAGTGTATATTGATGTGGAAAAAAGGTAATTTAAAGCAATTTAACATAAGACAGCAACATAAAATGTGAAAAAAAACAACAACGAAGGGGTATGAATACTTTCGCAATTTTTTTTTTTTTTTTTTTTTTTTTTTTAAAGGGATATCCCCAACTAAGGATTTTCATAGTCGAATCGGAATTTTCAAATCTTGCCGATAGTTGACTGATAGTCGAATCATATGTTTGGGGGCGGAGCAAAATAAATTACCAAGAGTCAAGTCAGATATTCGACAGTCATAATTACTGACGTTAACACACAGGGAAAATGTGTAACGGACGCCTCGCAGATGCATACGGGGTAAATAATGTTTTATGTTTTGATTTAAAAGATAGTTATCATTAAACGTCAGCGAAACCCTAAGAATTCACAACAGTTCTCTCATTATACCGTTATGTATATGACAGTAGTTATTAATGTTCTGCATTTCTGTTTTGAGTTGCACACACTTAAGATGACCAGCAGAGTGAAGCATTTGACAGCAGGTTTTCAATCAATGGGATTTAACTCATTCATCTCATATAGAATACGCTTCGTTATTTATACAACGTAACGTTAATATTGTGACTTATAGGGTATTTGCGCAAAATGCCCCGAATGCATGAACGTGTCTGCACGGCTCTGAATGAACTCCTTTTGTGGACGCGTTCTTCACGCAACAACGTGCAGAAACACACCAACTAAACTCTAAAAATCCAAAACGTTTTATTATAACAGTGTTCTCATTATAATGTTATGTATATGACAGTCCCAGTCATAGTCATTATTATGCATTGTTGTTTGTACTGCTCGCGCTGCGCGCTGAAGAGATAATACAATGAAGCACTTTACTACAGCGTAACTCAAACAAATGCATCTTATATGAGATAAATAATATATACACGATATATATAAACCGACCGAAATGTTTTGAAATCACTTGTACCCTACCTGATCGAATAAAAATCCAATCTTTCATTCTGCCTTTGTCAATTTGAGTCTGGTTAAAGTTTTAAATCCGCTCCTCTGTCGTCGCGGATTATGGAAAATGAAACTTAAATATATATAGACACACACACACACACACACTTGTTTCGCTATCCTTCTGGGGACTTCCATAGGCGTAATGGTTTTTCTACTGTACAGACCGTATATTCTATTGCCCTACACCAACCCTACACCTAAACTTAGCCCTTTAGACTTTTTGCATTTATTAGATTTTCAAAAAACTTCATTCTGTGTGATTTGTAAGCTTGTTTACCCGTGGGGACCTCAACTTAGGTCCCCACCGTGACACGAGTCCCCATGAGTCTGTGTGTATTCAGGTTTAAGTCCCCACCTGAATAGAAAAACAGGTACACACACACACGCACATACACACGGTCGACATTTGACTCTTGATTCGGGAGGGCAAGAAAAAAAATGCAAAAAAAATAAAAAATTACAGCAAAAGAACATTCCCTTTCAGATGTAAGCATCACAACAATGCCCTACCATATTGCAACGCATCAAAGCAGTTAATACAGCACAGTCAAGAATAACTTTTCTAAAAACAACATTTAGAACTGTGGTCTAGCTTTGACTCTTTCTTCTGATTTGAACGGTGATGCTTCCCGTTTTAACTGTCAGTTGCTTCTCAGTTTTAACCAGAAATGTTCACGCTGCTTTTCTGATGTTCATTAAAGTTTTCCTTGTCTTTTTCCCAGGTCTCTTGAAATGTGTCCATTTTGAATCAAAAGCAAGACGTGAGGAAAAAATAAACTGTAGCCTGTCATAAATCGTATTAATTCCCGAATTTTCTACCGTCCGTTGCTGGAAATGAAATTACTATATATCCCGAACTCAAAGTTTACTCACGCTTTTGGTCTGTGAACTTGATCTTGATCAGGACGCGCACTGTCCGTGGAGGTTTGGCCAGGACCGGTTCCAGAATTAAATCACTGAGGGTGCTCTCGCATATATTTACTGTCCTGTCTTTGGTTATCACTGTTAACGACTGCTATTTGCTATAAATATTCCCGAAACTTTGCAGCGTGCATGTGTCCGAAAAACGAAAGTTTCATACAAATTCTGAATGGTGTAGCAAATTAGCTCAAAAAGGGAATTGTATATAAATAATTACAATTAATTATGATTAATTACATTTATTTATATCGGCTGACAGTAACAACTGTCACAGAGTTAAATTGCCATCAGCTGATCTGTTCGTCCAGCGAACATTCAGTGTAAATTCATATCAACTCTAAGAAAGGATATTTCCGTGGCCACAGAAAATATCTTCCTATCAATGCATTAGAGCATGTAGCAAGGGTCAAAATTGTAAAGGGACATTAATATGCAAGGCAGAATCAGAAACTCATGTAATTTGTGCACAAGAGTTTTATTAACTAAACGCTAACACACATAACTAATCTAAACAAGCAACAAATAACATACACTCATGCGTACATACAAAGTGGAGCTAAAGTGGATGAATGAAGCCATTAGAGAAAACAGAGAATGCAGTTATATAAAGTCATTTAACCACCTGAGTAAAACCATCAGCGCCATTTATAACGGGGTCTATAACTTATACTAAACCTCTGTTTCGTTTAGTTAAATGTACTATACTTGCACTTCCTTTGTCTTGACGGAATGCGGTCTCGGATGAAAGTCATGATGGTTTCAAGGTTTTTGGACTCGCGATCACGTTCTTCCGGGTTGAAGAGTGATGAATTCCAAAGATGTTCTGAGGTAGAAATGTTCTTCCAGGTAGAGAGTGGAAAAAGAGCTAAGAAAGAGATCTGCTAAGGTCCGAGGAGCTTTGGTTGAATGGAAAGACAAGGCCATAAAACCTGGCACAAAAACTTAATGGTCCCGAAGAGTTCTAGCTCACATCTTCCTCATCCTCTTAGGATCTAACAGAACCGCAGACTGGGTCTTTGTGGTCAAGAGTCATCTCCCAGGCTGGGGAGATCACCCACGGCTCTATGTTGGGCCGACCGGGCGCGCCCGCACCGGTTAGGCTCTCCGTGAGTCCCTCACGAAGCAATCAGAAGATAGCAGAAGAAGTTTTTGCAGAAGAGAGGTTTTTTTTAGAAGAGAAGAGACGGACCTGTGTGTGAGAGCTTTATCTGGTATAGAGGTCACACCTCTGGCGAGTCAAAGAGCCAATGGGCTCCAGTCTCTTTGGAGGGAAGGTTTTACAACTCTTTGTCTCTGAGCATGGTAATTTGCATGGGGTTGGATTGGAAGTTCATATGCAAACTATTAAAGATTCTTAGAACACTTATATGTTGCATAGGTAGCAACATATAATATACACTCTCAATTAGATCATCCGAAGACAAATTGATAGAGCTCAAACATGATATAAGTGAGGTAATATTAACTAGTGATCTATCATAAGCATGCATAAAACTGGATACAGTACAAAAGACAATATACAAGAACGGTAACAATATACACAATGACCTGAGGAAGTGTGTGTTCATTCAAAGAAAGGTTTTTCAATGAATTAATTAGAGAAGAGTCCATTCTTATGTGCCCTAATGTCTCTTTACTAAGGGAAAATGAGGTGAGTGTTGCTTGGCCCGCATTCCTTAGAGTCATCCACAGACATACGGCACCCAGAATGTGTGTTGGGTGAGGGGTCTGTGATTATTTGTTAATCTAATAACTAATTTGATTTGTTAAATCTGATGAACAAATGTGTGTCTGATTCGTCCAAATGCTACAATGGATTATAGCATAGAAAGTACGCAAAGCCCGCTCCCTTTATTATCACTAAAAAGTCCCCGGTCAAGTGAGCCATCATCTGCGAACACTCGGTCAAGCCATCCGCCGCCTGGATTTGAATGCTCATCTATTTTTGGAATTACGGTACGAATGCGTGGCGCGGCCAAAAAGCTTCATGTATCACAACACCTTATTCCATAAACAGATGTGCAGCAAAATCCAGATGACGGCTGACTTGACCGCAGTCTAAAAAGCGTCACTCATCTTAGTTCATCGCGATCTACACAATGAATCTCTTATTTACATTACGTCTGCACTTAGTCATGAGATGATTCACGAGCGTGCAAAACTGCACTTAAAACTCCGGTGCGTTCAGCAAGTGAGTGAATTCTGACAAACTAAAACGTTTCTGATTGGCCATTGCTTTCAAGAAATCAATAGATATGTCTGTGATTGGCTACACTGCTCAACGCTGCAAAAAGACGTTGGATAGTTTACCAGATCTTCAATTGCTTTTGCTTCCGTTTGAGGGTATTTAACACCGTCTATTAGGCCTACCCCGTACAACCGGGCCTTTATTTATATATATATATATATATAGTTCTCACACATAGTTTTGCTTTTTGTAAAGAACATGAATAGGTTCACGTACACCGCTTCATTTCTATTGTGCTGTTCTTATCTCTTGACTATCAGCATTGTTGCATGACGCTAATGATCTAAGATGACCCATTTTACAAACCATTTGTCTTGCGTTCTTGTTGAATTGCGACGTGCACAATCTGATGTGATCTAGGTCAAGTTTACCTTGCCTATAGCTTTACGTTTGTATGATGCTGTGAACACTTCAGTGTTTCCACATCAGGGTATAATTAACAGTGAATATATGAATGACAGTGGTATTTGTCTATAGATTGACAACAATATCTAAATCATCCTACTTGTGTTATGGTCAGTTTTCTGTCTCTAATCAGACTAAATCCTTTGTCAAACATCAGCAGTATCAGATGTGGTTGCATATGTTTATCTAGCACAGATGACTGGGAGTGAAGCCAGGATGACTTCATTGTTGAATGGTAAGAGCAGCATCATTCTGTGAGAGCTGGGAATGAGATTACACCCTTCGCACTTACTTACGCACTTGCCTCTCTGTCATCTCCCCTCCCTCTGTCTCATTTAATGCTCAGCTGTCCTGTCGTCCTCACAGTGATCCATCATTCCCTGCTCGATGACTTCCTCTCTGTCCCGATCCTTCAGTTTACGTCATCAGAGTAGAGCACACTCATGTTCTTTTTACCCTTGGTACCTTTGAGTTTGAACTGGAGTTTAATTGCTTTCATGCCATGTTGTTATTCTGATCCACAGTATGGTTGCAGAATGTTTTTGTCAATGGTATGAATGCTGTTTCTAGGCAACATCGTACAATCTGAACATCAAGGAGAAAAGTGTTTCTTGGGTAGTAACATGAAGTAAACTAAATCAAACAATAACAAAAAAAGGGTCATGAAATCTCTCTCTCTCTCTCTCTCTCTCTCTCTCTCTCTCTCAGTAGATACTTAAGTAGATACTACTTAATAATAATAAGTGTAGGCTACTTCTTTAAAGCATGACAAAAGACATAATGTACTTTAAAACTTAAAGTGCACTTACATGTGTGCTTAAGTCTGTTAAGCTAAAGTAACACATTACTTTTAAATTTACAATGAAACATCTGAGTTACTTTTTCAAATTAGTAACACGTTACTTTGTTTTCCCTTTTTTTTTTTTCTTTTTTTTTTTCACTGACACCTCTCCTGTCGCCGTATTGAGAGAATTTGGTAGTGAGGTGCAAAGACAGACACACTTTCTTCAGCCTGAGGCTTATTAATTACACTTTTGGTGTGAAAGGGCCTTTACACTTGCCAAAATTATAACTTTGGGTTTTTTATTTAAAAAAGACAAATAAACAAGCCCAGCCCAGATTACAAAAAGTAACACAAAAGTAACTTGCACCACTTTCCATAAAAAGTAACTGAGTAACACAATTAGTTATTTTTTCATGGAGTAATGTAACATTGTAATGCATTACTTTTAAAAGTAACTTTTGCTGACTCTGATTTTCAAGCATTTTTTTTTTTTATGTACTTTAAGATTTGAAGTACACTCAAGTGCACATTAAACACAATTAAGCACATCTTTTCACAAGGGCGCTTCCACACTAGTCAGAAGTAATCTGTTCCACATGTCAAACTTAAAATTATCATTCACCTAAATGTTTTGGAAACTTTTGTCATTGTAGGGAGTGATATTGTGCCTAAAATCTCATTGTAAGTCCTTGATGAGAGCCAGAAATGGTATTGTATACTAATGCACAATCTCTGAAGTTATCCAACAGCAGAACAGATTTGCTTGAGGTATACAGCTCTGTAGTATCACCTTGTCATCTTGTCTTGCCTTGGTTAAATTGAAAGCACCGCTTCCTTTTTCCTCCTCACAGTTCCCCAGCGCTGCAGCCAGGCTGCGCTCTCCGGACAGGAAAATCAGAAGAGGTTAAGCTTAGGATTACAAAACTACACTGTGGCAGACGATCACATTTCCCACAGCAGAGCCTCGAATATCCTTTCCTTTCACATTTTCTGTCTTGAACCACAATAGCGGAGACATTTGGAAATATTCATGCATGTATTGTCACCACATGGAGTTGTCCATGCCTGTCACTATGGCAACAGCAACTTGGATGGTACCACATGTTGCATTCACTTTTGGATGGATTTATCCACTTCTATTAATTACATTTCCCAATAATCACCCTTATCAACTCACCTGCCAAAACAAAAGCAGAGATTTACACACCCCACCCCCTCCACCTGACCCTGTAAATCCAATTAGAGCAGCTTGAGCGCCCTCCTTTCTCTCAAACACACTCTCCAGTCATTTATACGTCTGCTTTGCTTTGGATCCCTCTTTTATCCTCTCATTTTACCAACGTCGGCTTTTATTGAGAGGGGAAAAGGCTTTTATTTGTTATTGGTGGGCGTTCAAAGCCGTCGGTCTTGTCTCTGTTAATCGCGGCTGTCCCCTCCCTTACCTCCTGCCACCGCCCCTCTCTCTGAGGAGAGAGAAAAGAGGGAACCAGAGAAAGCTTCTGTTCTGTGATCGCTGGATGAAACATGACGGCAGTGCTGGACATCAACCAGGTTTCCTGTGCAGTGAGCGGTGTGGTGAGTGTTAACAGAAAGACTGTGTTTTGTGTCGGAGTAGCCTGTTGCTTTCCCTCCGAAGCAGCAGCAGGAACTTTGCAGACGTGAATTGCTTACGCTCTCACGTCTGTGCGTGAGTGCTGATGGAGTTTGAGTCGTGTCGTAGGTAGTGTGGGTGAATGATGGGCGTTGTGTGTCTTTTGTCTGATGGTTGTTTATGTATGTGTGCACTGTCATGTGCTTTCATGTGTCTGAAAGTGTCAAAGGGAGGCCTTTGAGTGTGTGTGTGTTTGGGTGATGACAGTGAAGCATGCTGTATGATGGCCACTCTGTTGGGTGGAGGCAGAGCTTAAAGATTCTCTTATCACTGGTGGTGATGATGCACTATGTACAATTTATGGTGCATTTTAGTTGGTGTCGCACATCCAAACCTTTTTGGGTAGCGATGTCTTAAAAAGAGGGAGCAAGGATTTTGCAAAAAGAATTTGTCCCTTTATGTAAATTGCCTTCTTGTTGCTGTTAATAGTAGTAATAATAATAATTATTATTATTATTATTATTTTCCTCATTATTATTATTATTATTATTATTATTATTATTATTATTATTGCATGGTGTGAACCAAGTGCATCTGCCAAATGCATAAAATAAAGAAATACATGAATGTAAAGAAATGGTGATGATAATAAGGGTAACACGTTACAGTAAGGTTTCATTTGTTGACATTAGTTAGCTACTTAAACTTTTACTGTTTAAGAAACATTTAAAATTGTTAACAAACAAAACCTTTATTAATCTTAGTTCAGCATTTACCACATGTACGTATGCATATTAAATTAGCAAATGAGACCTTATTGTAAAGTGTTACTACTACTTCTACCAGTGATAGTAGTGTATATGTGTTGTGGTATAGCATATGTAATTCATAACGCATATATAATATAATTAATTTGCTTGACACACATTCCAGGTTTTGTTGCACATGTTATAAATAATCTGCATTAGGGCTGAAACGATTCCTCGAGTAATTCGAATACAAAAATTCATCGAGGCAAAATTATGTGTTTCGAAGAATCGTTTAGTCCATTTACTAGGGATGCACTGAATTTTCGGCCGCCGAAAATATATGCCGCGCCGCACCACCCATCAGTGTTCAGGATTCACTCTCATCACTGCGCCGCGTGACGCTCCGTTCAGTATTCCGCTCTATCAGTGCGCGTTCTGCTCAGTTACCGCTCATGATCACCGGAAAAGCAGAGTCCGCTCAAATAACGCGCTGACAAGAAATTTCTATGTAGTGTACTTGTTCCTGTTTGCAGTAGCGTTACTGTGCTGTGGCATGCTGTAGTACAGCTGTACTGGGTAACGCTGCTATAATCTCCTTCACTGATCTGCTCCCCGCTCTGCTCTGCTCACATGCGCCGATAATAATAGCCTTGCCAGGGTTTTTATATTTTTATGCATGTTTACTTGATGTTTCTTTACACAGAATCATCATTTGTATTCATTTCCCACTGATTTACGCGATCTGATGAGCATTAAATATTACGCGATCATAACTCTGTGTGAATGAATGGCAGAGACGCGCGTTTTCCTTTAACACACACACACTGAAGCGCGCGTGACGCTCGCGGTGATTACAGCGTCTGCGTCTCAATGAGGACATAAACACACAAAACAACATCTCCAGATCTGCTCTGAGAGTCACTTCATCAGCGTTTCATTTGAGTAAAACTAAAGTCATATCATATACACGCAGAAATTTAAAGGTATTCACGGCAACCCGTCAAAATAAAAGTCCGGTTTAATTTGAAGACATTGCAGCAGAAATATATTACTATTGTTCAGCAGAATGTACATACTACTACTACTACTACTAAAATTATGAAAACTTTATTTTTTAAGGAATGATCACACAACATTTCTTCCATGTTTTAATTTTAATAGTAAATCCCCTTTGTTTGCCAAAAAGTTTAATTTTCAGTCATTTAAAGATAAATTAAATTAATGTTTTATGCCTTCATTTGATAACCGGATACACAACACAGAATTTCTGAGGAAAAATAAAACATTTCAAAAGGCTATTTTAAGAATAAATAACAATAAAACATTAGGTGAGAGAAAATAAAACATAACTTTATAATTGTCATTTTCTTCAATCATAGCTATAATTATTATAACACCTAAAATATGTTGCGTGTAAAAGTGTTTGTTTCAGCCAGTTGAAGGATGGGTACATTGTGTGCACATGATCAGGATGGTACCACCTCCGTCGTATTTTGAGAAAGGAAAAACCCTGTTTGCAGGACTATACATTATTTGGATAATTAGTCAAAAACAACAACAACAGTTATGTCTGATTCTGTTGCGTAGAACTGAATAAAAATAATACATTGATATTTAATAATATTTTCTGTCCAATTTTCTTTCAATAAAAGTGTAGTTATTTTATTGGGTTGTGTTTTTAAATTCCATGTCATTAAAATTCAGTTAAATTAAAAAGTCTTACAAAATTACTTTACATTATTTAATAAATTAAATAATTACAAAGCATTTTCGGTTTCGGTTTTCGACGAAGCACATCCAGAATTCTCGGTTTCGGCCCAGAATTTTCATACCGGTGCATCCCTACCATTTACTGTAACTTCATACAGAGCACTGTGTCTGCAACTACATGCTCCTTTAAAGGATTACACACACACACACACACCAGTATGCAGAGAGACATTTAAGAGGGTTTTTTCTCAAAATAACTTTAAATTCATGTTGCTGAAAAATGTGTTAATAAATGTTATGTGTATGGACTCTTGTTTTTGTTCCACGTTATCTTCCTGTCCACTAATTTTTGCCTCTTACAAAAGCCACAAAGCCTTCGAAGAAGACAGTATAGGCTTATGTCATGCCTGAGCTGTAGTTAGGCTGAAACTTGAAAAGTTAAGTTGCACAATGTTTAGGTTTTATTATTATTTATTTTTTATTACTATTATTTTGATTTATGTCTTAGTTTTAGGTTGTACTATGTTTACCTTTTTTAAAGTAATTTGAAATTGATTTTTATATTTTTATATATTTGTATTTGCATTTTGAATGTAATATGGCAATTAAATGCACTTAATGGGTTTAGTTTTCCCAGTTATTAATGTATGCAATTTCAGCAATAAAAATGTTCATTTTTCTAAAAAGGAAACAAATTACTTGTTCATTTTAAGAGACCTGTCTTATTTTCTCTTGTATATTTAGTATTTCTCTTTAAAAAAGAAAAAGTTCTTCTTATCCAATTACTCGATTAATCAATGGAATTTTCGGTAGAATACTCGATTACTAAAATATTCTATAGCTACAGCCCTAATCTGCATAATTTTTCTTAAAAAACTATTTTAATAATGCTCTAGATTTTAAGCAACTTTGCTTTTGGCTGACATCACAAATCTGTCTTCTTCAGATAATAATAATTATTATTATTATTATTACTATTATTATTATTATTATAGTTATAACTATAATTTCTTCCTGTATTTCAGCCAGCAAACAATATGCTAACAATCATGAACTGATAGTGTGTAGCTGTATATGCAGTGTAATCTATATGCAAACTGCATAAAAGTAATAATAATAAGGTGCTGTGTAATATACAGTAGTCTAATATATTTAACACTATAATAATAAGAATATAATTAATATTAATAAAATTTCTTTACTTGATGTGTTCCAGGTTTTGTGCACATTATACATAATGCATAATTATTCTTAAAAAATAATTAGAATAATGTTCTACCTTTAAGTAACTTAGCTTTTTAGCAGTGCATGATACTGCAATAAGTTTTTGTTTGTTTGTTTGTTATATTGACTTTTTACAAAGCCACATATGTCTTCAGTTACTAAAATTAATCAATTATGTTGACAGTAACTTCAGGATTGTCAGATTTCCCATTTAAATGACATCCTTACTGTTATACTTTTGAACAGACCTTTAAAAAATGTCTTGCAGAATTTGTGCGCACTGCGCAGGTGTAGTAACTTCCCTATCTTTATAGCTGCTTTTGTCTAGGCTGTTAACAGACAAACAGAATACAGGTACTTGTGTTCGGATGAGATTTGGACTTTTTACCGCACTGACAGCCGCCCAACCTCTTTATCAAGTTCACCTTGTTCTCTTTCTTCCATCCTTATCAGAGCACTACTGTCTCTGACAGATCCCTGACACGTTTCTGAGCTGCCCTCAGGCACATCTACCTTTAGCTTGATCTGCACTGTCTGCTTTTCCATTTCTGTCCTGCTGCTGCTGCTGGTTGGCTGCTGTGGTGTGGTGTGGTGTGGTGTTGTCTTGGTAACGGAGTCTTTTTGTTGCTGTAGGTTCTTGGATTAAGAGGGAAAAGACCAATAGCATGTGACCATGCAATGTCAGAAGTGATTATATTGTTGCTTTTTTAAGTACTTATGACTTGTGATTTAATTTTCTTGTTTATACAAAAGAGTGACTGTCCTGTTTGATAAACTATAATTTCAGAGTAGCAAAACAATTTTATACAATGTTTGTATTGCATGCATTTTTGTTCAAGTAATTAATACTTTTATTTAGAAAGGATGCATTAAATCAATCAAAAGTGGCAGTAAAGACATTTATAATGTTGCAAAAGATTTCCATTTCAAAATAGTCCTATTCTTTAGAATTGTCAATGCAGATTGTCCTGGGGAAACAAATGAAGCAGCACAACTGTTTTCAACATTGATAATAAGAAACTTCTGAAGGATCATATGACACTTGAGACTGGAGTAATGATGCAGAAAATTCAGCTTTGCATCACAGGAATAAAACTTTTTTTTATCATGATATTCTGGAATATTAGTGTTTTTACTATTACTATCTTTTTATCAAATAAATTCAGCCTCAGTGAGCATAAGAAATTTTTTTTCAAAACCTTTACAAAATGTTACCGACCATGAATTAATAGGCCAGAAGCTACAAGCATTTAGCGTCACAACGAGAAGTGTAGAAACAAAAAATGCACAGCAGTCAGTTCACAAATGCTTTTTTCAGACAAAACCGTTTTATTTCAGATGGACGAGTAGTTGTGCAGCGTCAAATAGAAACCGGGTGTCCTCCAACTGATGGAGCATTGCAACGGCTGTTTCCATTGTAGAGCGCTTTGATTATAAAGGGAGTGATCGCGTTTTGTCATGTCACAGTGTGCCGCTCATGTCCAGTATAGAAATGGTAGCACTGTAGAAACACCTGTTTCTGAAGACTGTTTGAACTGTGCATCAAGACATCACACAACAGTCACCTAACATGAGATGTCAGGGAGAGAAATATGTGTGCGCACAAACATAACCGCCTCATCTATTTTTAAATCTGCTGCCTTTAGTGGGTGCTGTGTGGTTTGCTTCAGGTGTCAGCTGCTAGTATGATTTCTAGATCTGCTGCTTAAGCCATCACTATCAGAGACATTACTTGTGTAGAGAGAGATGGTTTTCTTCTTGTGTATATAAGGTATATCAACCCTCTACATTGCGAGTAAATCACTCGCATATGCGACTAAATTTCACTCTGGGCGACTAAATGATGTCTAATATTAGCCACTGGCTAATAAATTCTCAGATTTTACTCGCCAGTGTGTGAGTGGGAGGCTAAGTATAAGTTAAGCACAGATATATTTTCACTCGCCGAACACTGAGTTTCACTCTCCGTCAAGCGATCTGTGCTATTTTTCAGTTCATCTCAATGGGTGCGCAGCGCACCTGTGTTTCACGTAACGTAAACTCTAGTGTGAAGGTGCACAACTCGCCGTCACTTTGCTTTTTTTCACACACTCAAAGAGAGATACAGAGCGAGAGAGTCTTACATACCAAGCAGAATTGACGAGCTATATGTAAACGATATTCTTTGTTGTATTTTCCTGTCAAAATAACAGAGTTGCTTTGGAATTCTTCAGCTTTTAAGAACTGGCGGTTTTTCTGGTAGTGGGCGGAACTAATGTGCAAACGACAATCTCATTGGCTGGCGCTCACCTATTATCGTCCCTGTTTTGATTTCAGCAAATCAGTTCGAGCGAATGCACACAACCTGATTAATATTCATGAATCCAGCAGCTCGTTAATCCTTACTGCGTTTTATATTGTTATTAGTAGAATTCATAGTATTATTATCTTGCCAGTATTATTGTTAGTTCCCCCCCTCCCCCACATTTTTTTACAGAAACAGAATGACCAAAAAAAAGCACCCCCACCAGTCCTAAGTTTAGTTAAAATGACTAATATGCATTCATATATGGTTACCAAGTTTTAATTCAAATTACTGAAGTTCTATCATTAAACGATACTTGATTATCATAATATTATATTATAATGCTTGACTGACTGATGTACTGAGAGTGTACTTTCAGATATTTAAAAAGCTGTGCCATTTTTATATATATATATATATATATATATATATATATATATATATATTTATTTGTAAAATGGCACAGCTTTTTAAATATCTGAAATACAGTGGGGCAAAAAAGTATTTAGTCAGCCACCAATTGTGCAAGTTCTCCCACTTAAAAAGATGAGAGAGGCCTGTAATTTTCATCATAGGTATACCTCAACTATGAGAGACAAAATGAGAAAAAAAAATCCAGAAAATCACATTGTAGGATTTTTAAAGAATTTATTTACAAATTATGGTGGAAAATAAGTATTTGGTCAATAACAAAATTTCATCTCAATACTTTGTTATATACCCTTTGTTGGCAATGACAGAGGTCAAACATTTTCTGTAAGTCTTCACAAGGTTTTCACACACTGTTGCTGGTATTTTGGCCTCTAGAGCAGCAATGTTTTGGGGCTGTCGCTGGGCAACACGGACTTTCAGCTCCCTCCAAAGATTTTCGATGGGGTTGAGATCTGGAGACTGGCTAGGCCACTCCAGGACCTTGAAATGCTTCTTACGAAGCCACTCCTTCGTTGCCCGGGCGGTATGTTTGGGATCATTGTCATGCTGAAAGACCCAGCCACGTTTCATCTTCAATGCCCTTGCTGATGGAAGGAGGTTTTCACTCAAAATCTCACGATACATGGCCCCATTCATTCTTTCGTTTACACGGATCAGTCGTCCTGGTCCCTTTGCAGAAAAATAGCCCCAAAGCATGATGTTTCCACCCCCATGCTTCACAGTAGGTATGGTGTTCTTTGGATGCAACTCAGCATTCTTTCTCCTCCAAACACGACAAGTTGAGTTTTTACCAAAAAGTTCTATTTTGGTTTCATCATTCTCCCAATCCTCTTCTGGATCATCCAAATGCTCTCTAGCAAACTTCAGTCGGGCCCGGACATGTACTGGCTTAAGCAGGACACGTCTGGCACTGCAGGATTTGAGTCCCTGGCGGCGCAGTGTGTTACTGATGGTAGCCTTTGTTGCTTTGGTCCCAGCTCTCTGCAGGTCATTCACCAGGTCCCCCCGTGTGGTTCTGGGATTTTTGCTCACAGTTCTTGTGATCATTTTGACCCCACGGGGTGAGATCTTGCGTGGAGCCCCAGATCGAAGGAGATTATCAGTGGTCTTGTATGTCTTCCATTTTCTAATAATCCCACAGTTGATTTCTTCACACCAAGCTGCTTACCTATTGCAGATTCAGTCTTCCCAGCATGGTGCAGGTCTACAATTTTGTTTCTGTTGTCCTTTGACAGCTCTTTGGTCTTGGCCATGGTGGAGTTTGGAGTTGGACTGTTTGAGGTTGTGGACAAGTGTCTTTTATACTGATATCGAGTTCAAACAGATGCCATTAATACAGGTAACGAGTGGAGGACAGAGGAGCCTCTTAAAGAAGAAGTTACAGGTCTGTGAGAGCCAGAAATCTTGCTTGTTTGTAGGTGACCAAATACTTATTTTACCGAGGAATTTACCAATAAATTCTTTAAAAATCCTACAATGTGATTTTCTGGATTTTTTTTTTCTCATTTTGTCTCTCATAGTTGAGGTATACCTATGATGAAAATTACAGGCCTCTCTCATCTTTTTAAGTGGGAGAACTTGCACAATTGGTGGCTGACTAAATACTTTTTTGCCCCACTCTATATATATATATATATATATATATATATATATATATATATATATATATATATATATATATATATATATATGTATGTGTGTGTGTGTGTGTGTGTGTGTATGTGTGTATGTATGTGTATATATGTATATGTATGTGTGTGTGTGTGTGCGTGTGTAAAATAAATAATATAAAATATATATAATATACATATCCATATATAGTATATCAGTCTGGCGAGTAATCTAAAAAATTTACTAGCCAATGGCGATTCAATTGCCAAGGTGTCCGTAGAGGGTTGTATATAAGGTCACGGTTAAGGCCTTGTGTTTGTGTAAGTGTATGGAGTCTGCAGGTTTGCATCAAAACAGTGTCCGTCTCCTCCAGTGCAGGTCAGAGCTGCTTTTGGTTCTTTTGGTCCTCATGCTGTGTGTGGAATGAGATTAGAGCCGGACCTGCTGCTCTTCTGGCCTTAGGAGTCCTCGAGTAGTGCTGTTAGCCTCTCACCTCATTCTTGTGGTTCAAGCCTCATCCTGTTTGTGTCGTCTTGTAGCTGAGCTGTCCATTTCATCCAAGGCGACAGATTTTTTTACTTTGACGTATAATGCTGTGGTTGTTGTGGTGATGTGCAACAACAAACAACATCAAGGGTGGGCCAAAACCTACACCACAGCGAAACACAAGTGGGTGATTGAATCAGACGTTGACCTGTATTTTTTTGGAAATGGGCTGAAAGAAACCTTTGATTTAATTATTACCTGATTTAGAGATGCTATTTGACTGGCTGAGTATATATTTCCTTACAAAGAATAAGTTTAAAGGCCATTTATGTAAACCTTTCAGTCTGTGTTTTCATGCAGACATTGCAGGAATGATTTCAAACAGCTCTATGCTCAAGCAGTTGACACCTTTGCACTTCTAGCATTAATTCACATGTTGTCTTCTGATTGGTTGCAGGAGCATGACATTGAGACTCCTCACGGTGTACTTCATGTGACTTTGAGAGGGAGTCCTAAAGGCAACAGACCGGTCATTCTCACCTATCATGACATTGGACTCAACCGTAAGTCGTCCCATATATTTTCAAAGTTCCTGTCTTTCAGTGGCAAAATGTATCATTATACAGCTCACCTACTTGAAGGGGAGAGAGATTGTTTTTTTAGATGAGTATTTCTCAACTTTGTTCTTAGAGGAACACCATCTCGATGTCTGAATATGCCTGCTTCCCTGCTATATAGTAGAAGATAAACTCATATTTGTAATACAAATAGTAGGCAAAAAGCACCTGGATAACCTACAGTACTTCTAATGCTGAGATTCTGAGGTGTGCTTACAATTGACACAGTAGAGGAGTTGATGGCCAGTGAATGACCAAAAGGTGCAATTGACCCTTCACCAGGAGATTGATTGACAGGTGATCAGACCAATCATAACACCAAATCTGCCATTTTGTCCGACAAACAACAATCCAGATAGAAGAGCAGATTAATGTCGGTGGACTTGAACTTGAAAAATGGTCTGTATTGACGTTTTTCCGCAGTTGAAACAAGATAACTCCTGATGTTTGTTTCGTGCTTTAACTAGTAAATATGAAAAGATGAACGGTTCACGTGCCACTTGAACTGAGGCACTACGGCAATCTGTCACGATGATTAAAGAGCCACAAAACTGTATTTATTGTTTGAATTTCTTAAAAAATGACAAAATTGGAAAGCTGAGGCTTTTCATACCAAAAGTAGCCTGCTTTGTCTTGTCTGTCGGTGCGTTGTCAGTTTCCTCTTTGCTCTGCAATGTGTTTTTCACTGCGTGAAACGTGGCGCAAGAGTGTAATGGCTTGTTGGACATTGCAACAGTAACTAAGAGGTGCGGGTCTTTGCGAAGGGTCAATTGACATCGTAGGTCACATGACAATGACAATACGACTGATGCAGTACACCCTGAATACATTTATATAACACACATTCATACTACTATATATGAAACATTTTAACAGTTGCCAAGTCCATTCCTCATCAAATGTAGTTCAGGACCTAGGCTATGTGATTTCAATTGCACATCAAAACTACGCATTTTCAGACTCTTTATTTGAGTGTATACATGTCTAATGTCCAACTGAAAGCAGGAAAAGTTAAAAAGTTAAAAAATGTGGACAGGAAATTTGTGTTGAACCCAAGTTTAGGTAGAATGCGGCATCTGTTGTGGGGTTTTTTCTTTGTTTTTTGTTTTTTTGTTTTTTTTAAGTTAATTTTGGACTTTTATCTAGAGTCAGAGTGGCTTTATTATCATTTCATATCTATACAGCTTGTACACATCGAAACAAAAACACATAAGACAACAATGGAGTAAAAAACTGAACTGTACAAAAATTTAATTATATTAAATAGACTAAACCAGAGAGATAAATAAGAAAAAAAGGGGGAAAATATTTATACACAGTATGCACACATGTACATATAGTCTTGTGTAGTCTGAGTTAACAGTGCAAACAGCATGAGATAGTGTAATTTTACAAAAGAAAAAAAAATAACAGGTCACAGTAATAGAGACAAGACACAGTAGTGGTGTGTTGTTTTTTTTGGGGGGGTTTTTTTAGTGTGCAAAGTATGCACATGCATATGATTCAGGTATGCAGGATACCAATTTCTCTTTGATAATGATTTATGAAAAAATATTTGAGAAGTGTCTTTGTTTTTCTCTTGCGATGCAGATAAGTCATGTTTCAACACACTGTTTAACTTCGAGGACATGCAGGAGATCACCCAGCACTTTGCAGTGGTCCATGTTGACGCTCCAGGCCAGCAAGAATCTGCCCCTCCTTTCCCCACCGGGTAAGACAAACTACCGAAAAACAACTCTGAATCTATCTCAAAACCTAGTGGGGTGCCTTCATAAACAGCATTTTTAATTATCATTACTATATTCTTAATGTTCAAATTGATGCTGATGTCCAAAGCTGCTGTGAATGTAACCCATAATGGATCTTTTTCCACATTTCTCGGATGCTTAAATTGTCTTAAAGTGTCTATGGAAGCGAAAAGGTCTATTTTGTATTCCCATTTGCTGAAATAATAATAATTTCAATATATTTCAATATAGCAAAAGAAAAGCTCCTCCATAGTGTTTTCACAATTTTCAAAAGGGGAAAAACATAGACATACATTGATAGAAGTAGGGTTACCAATTCTAACATTAACTGTTTTGTAATTATTGACAGCATGCAAAGCAGTGCACTGATGAGGCTCCATCTATTCAACCATGTTGAAAACACACATTTACTACTGACACAGTATTTTCACACTCACAAAAAAATAATTTAAGCTAGACTAATTTGTCACTCTTGCCTTCCTCTTTCCCTCAGGTACCAGTACCCAACCATGGATGAGCTTGCCGAGATGCTGCCCTCAGTTCTGACCCAGCTCAAGTGAGTCCAGACCACAGTCATACTGTACATGATCCCCAATTCAATACAATTAAATAAAAAAAAAAGCCATATGTTTAAGAATTCATGATGGCTTCTATTAAAGCCTCAAATAATTTGTTTATTTTTATCAGAATATATGCCAGTTAATAAGCAATATGAATGATTGTGCTTTAATTAACAGGATCAACAGTGTGATTGGTATCGGTGTGGGCGCGGGAGCTTATATCCTCACTAGACTGGCTGTAAGGAAAAATCTTCCCTTTTATTTTGCTATAATGATTGATCAGTCATTGTATGTTGTAATATCTAACCGTTAGTTGGAGTAGCTTGTGAAAACACACCATTAGATGTTTAATTGAGCAGCTGAATGAAGTTCAGGTCATCAGAGGTGAAGATCCTTGAAGTGCGTCTGCAGTAAAACCATCTGTCCTCAGTCTGCAATAAATCCCCCACACCTCTTCTGAGACTCATAGTTCACACATGCATTCACACTCACCCTTCACAAAGCTCTTATTCACCATCTACGCACAAACATGAACGCTGAGGATAGATACCTTCATAAACGCACTCAAACACACTCACTCTCATGTTTCCTGCTGGTTATCAAGGTATAAAGAGATAAAGGGTATTTTTCTCAAAATAACTAAAGAATGTGGCTGTCTTTCACCACTGACTCTATTACTTCAGTTAAGCACCTCACACTTTCATCCATCTAACAGCTTGCATTGCACATTTATCATTTTTTTGCCACTTGCTTATTGGGTTCTGTGATGTCAGATGGCCGATTTGAACAAACACACACCTACGCAGCTCTGCAGAACAACTTCAGCACCGTAAACTACTTAAAATCATTTGAATTACAATTTGCTTGTCACATGCTTGTCCGTAGACGTGGTCATGTGAGAGTGCTGCCTCGAAGGCTTGCATTTCTCTGAATGTCTGGTGCAGAGCCTTATGCAGAGAGGAAAAAGAAGAGGTGTGAAACCTGAACTTTTTTCCATATTGATCACTGTAACAAGACTTTTGATTAGTTAATGTGGCTGCCTGTAGCTGAATTTCTTTGTTAAAACCAAGTGTGAGCTCTTGCAGTAAGCAAGCGCTTTGGACACTGAGATAATGAGAACTTGGTTAAGGTGTTGATGTAAGGTCACGTATAGGTAGACGTTTTTTGCTTTGTCACCACTAAGGTTAAGGTTGGTTTTCTCAGAACTGTAAAGCAATTTGTAAAGTGATCCCTTTCCCACAGCTTTACTTTGTTTCATTCTCAAGCCATCTTTTATAACAGGCCTATTTCAGTGGTAAAGCAGAATATTCATAAGACAAAATGTTGGCCAAAAGCTGATTTTATCTGTCACGAACTAGACCTTGTAAAGTGGCACTCCAAACTAGAATGGAGACTCAAATGAGAGTTTTTCAGTCAGTCAGTTACCCAAATTCCATTCCTTTAATATTTATTACTTTACTGTTAAACATGGGCAAGATTTTAGAAATGCTTCAATATCGACCACTGTAGTTTAAAATGATGCTTAAAGGAAAAGTTCACCTAAAAATAAATATATGATGAAGGTCATCATATATTGACCTTCATTCATTGCAAAACTGTAATATTAACGTCAGTATGAGCCATAATGATAGACTAATCCATGTAATCTTACCATTCTCTTAGCTGAATGAGCCTGCTCTGGTGGAGGGGTTGGTTCTCATCAATGTGGACCCCTGTGCTAAGGGCTGGATTGACTGGGCTGCCTCTAAGGTAAAATTTTTAATGCACTGTCAAATCAATGTTTATTTTGTGCAGAAAATTACTAAATAGTTAAATAAATTACAATAATAATATGATACTCGTACTGCCCCAGCAACAAGCTGTTGTACCTCCAAAGTTACAGTTTTTTGTAATAGGCACATAATGCTTTAGTCTGCCACAGTAGTCTTGTACAATAATCTTAGTATTATCTTGGATGCTTTTCTCAAAAAAAAATATCATTTTAGTTGCATTCACATTTTAGTGTAATCAACAATGCATGCAATTCATTTTATTTTTTCTTTTCTTTTCTTTATACACTCTTATGCGTAATTAAGATATCCTATCCTTTCATTATTAGCCAAAAGCTAACCCTAACCAATTTCTCCATACTTCAGATTTCTCAACAGATTAGTGTAGTTGATCTTCTTAAAGATTTCCCAGTTGTAAAGCTCATAATAACCTTACAGGTCAGAACACTACAATAATTAAAGGTGCTCAAGTCAGTGGAGGTGCTAGGAACACAATTTGTTTGATCTTCTAACATTGTGCTTTTCACTAAATATTTGCATGTGTGTTTCTGTTATAGCTATCTGGGTGGACCAGCAATCTAGTAGACATTGTGATGGCGCACCATTTCAGCACGGTAGGCCTTAAATATGACACTCACTTCTGCATCTATGAGATGATTCACTCAGAACAAAAACATTTCTCTTAGAGTGTTCATGAGTTTTTGTACCTCAGGACGAGCTGACAGAGAACCAGGAGATCATTCAGACATATCGTCTGCACATCGCTCAGGACATCAATCAGGACAACCTGGCTCTCTTCTGCCACTCCTACAACAGGTGACATTATAGTTCATGTACTGATCATTGTCATATTATCTGATCTTCATAAAGTTTTCATTTCCTTATCACAGTCGTCAAGATCTGGAGATTGAGAGGCCTGTCTTGGGACTTAATGAAAATACTGTCAAAACGTTGAAGTAGGCTGTTTGGTTGTCTGTTTTTGTCTATTTTGGCTGTAAATCATTGTGCCTTCTCTTCCTCAGACCTCTATGTCTTTCTTCTCTTGCTGTTTAGGTGTCCTGCCTTGCTAATAGTTGGTGACACATCACCAGCAGTAGAGGCTGTGGTGAGTGACTAATTAAGAACATTGCCATTGCATCTGTGGGCAATGCTAGAGAACACAGTGTGCTTTCTAAAAGGCCCATTATGCTCATTATCTCTTCACATTTCCGTTCAGAGTGTACCAATGACATCACATCCTAAAAGGGGCTGTGTATCATAAAGTCTTATGCACTTGTGCTTGTTGTAAAGCACTCCTGAATAACTATAATATGCTTCTGGTCTTGGATCCTGATGGTCCAAAACAGCAGTTCCATCTGTTCTAAAATCCTTAATACAGTAACAGCTTAATGTGCACTTAGTGAACACACCTACTGAGTTTGCCTAAATGTGGCACTTTAAAGTGAGACTGAGCCACTAATGCTGGGCAAATAGTTTGGTTTAGTGTAGAGTTGGTCATTTTATGTCTAGACCTTCCATTTTGTTTCTAAACTGACCAGGTGGGATTTTATCTGTTTTTTTACAGGTTGAATGCAACTCGAGGCTAAATCCAACCAAGACTACTTTACTCAAGGCACGTCAGCTTTTTTCTCCTAGAGCAATGTTTTAATTTAGTTTTATTTATTAGTTTCATAGCCTACATATTATATCCACATACAGTATTTTGTTTTAACGGCACATAATCTCGAGCTTTACAGGGTTTTACATGATTCTTTGATTCTTTTGTAGTGTTGGTGAAGTGTACTAAAAACAGACATTTTTACATGTGTCCTCCAAATGAACCCACAACCTAATAAGTTTATACATAAAGAAATTAATTTATTCATTCATCCACTCTACGCAAAACGCAAAATTTGCTACTTCTCACTAGGGTTGGGCGATGTCTACAAAATTGGCATCAGATGATGTCTACAGTGAAACCTTGCGATGGATGATGACATCGGGGGCAGGGCGGGGAAGGGGGTGGGGTGCCCAAAGTGTGAATCCGTATTCAGAAAGGCACGGAAAACAAATAACGATTCCAAACGGTTGCCTGTTACATTACAGCACATAAAATTTCACTTACCACATAAACAGAATAAGGAGAGATGACTAAGGATGATGGCGAATGATTTGCAGATCTTGAGCACCACTGACAAACATATAATCTTGTAAAATGTGTGCTAAATAGTAGAGCCCGACGATATATCATTTTGCCGATTTTATCGGCCGATATGAGCCTGTCGCAGATATATCGGTATCGGCGAATATGCCACCGATATGACAAGATATGAACATTTTTTTACAGAACATAAAACGCAGATAAAATGCTTGTATATGGTGTAATTACATAGTTTGTCCAGCAGAGCGCGCTCCATTGTTTGCTACTGGCGACCTGGATGAAACGCTTTAAAGCTTAAGTGTATGGAATACCATTGAAACTTTGAACGGCCATATCTCTGTAACAGCGCGGCAATCCGCATCAAATTCGGGGGATCACTTCAGCTCGAGGAACCCTCTCGAACGCCGAATCGAGTGTACATCTCGAGGCCCCCTTTCGAATGAGACCACCCCCGATAGCCTCGATAGCCCCCGGGGTCCGGGAGTTACGGGCAGTTAAATTCGCGTTAAGCAGCCGACCGATCTGGCGATCCCGGGGGGCTACCGAGGCGCAGAGGGTGGCGTTCGAGAGGGCTCCTCGAGTTGAAGGGATCCCCCGAATTTGGTGGAGATCCGCTGCCGCGTTCGCATAATGACATCAGCCAACACATTAACTTCAGTAAAGAGCATTCAAGCGTTGTCTTATTCGACCGTAAGTGCCCTGCAAAGTGGACTTCACATGATATTCTGCCATGATTCCAGTTCCAAGGGAATGTACACGTTGCATTCAAAGGGCATTAAAGTGCGTGAGATATGAATTTAAATTGTATTTATTTACAGTGGTATATTATGTCACACTTCTCACTTCTCTAGTAAGTTTCGTCTGTGTGTGAAGACAGTAGCGCAAATCCGTGAATGAATGTTCTGAAGTGAAATAAACTTCCAACAGAATAAAGTTGAATGGAATTGAATTGAAATAAAGTTAAATAAACTTCACCTTTACTGTTCAGTGCACTGATGTCAGACTCATTTTAGATAATAAAGTTTATTGTTAAATTGTTAAATGCCCTGCCTCCATTACATATCTTTGTCACGTCATTATAAGTGTTTGATCACCACATATGAGTGATCATTGCAATAAATGTGTTTATGTGTATATTCTGTTTATGTATTTACTATAGTATTCTATATATAGTACCAGTCAAAAGTTTGGACACAGGAATGGGAAAGTGTCCAAACGTTTGACTGGTACTGTACTATAACATACACAAAGAATATCGGCCGATATATCGATATCGGCCTTTTTTACGCCCTAATATCGGTATCGGCCCCCAAAAAAACCCATAACGGTCAGGCTCTAGTAAATAGTACTGCTGCTCCAGAGTATAAACAAGTATGTGCAATCGCGAATCTCGAAAGTGAATCGAGAGCTGGCTCAACATCGTGATGTCTATCAGCCATCGGCGATGGACGATGGCATCGTCTATCGGCCCAACCCTTCTTCTCACCACTGTTTCCTGAGTTTTAGAGGGCGATTACTCTGAGTTGCCCCCTGTCGTTTCAAAGAATAGTACAATGGCGAGCGCAACAAGTATAAACGCCTTGTTTGGGGAGGTGCTCGCGCTGTCAGTGGAGCCAGGCAAAAGTATAAATCCCACTTAAAACTTTTCACAGTACTGTAGCTTTGCAGGTAGGTTGCTTCAGGTGTCTTGGAGACATTGCAACAGTCTAGATTTAGTTTGCCCCTTTTTTTTTTTTTTTTTTTGTTTGTTTGTTTGTTTGTTTTTCTTCTACTTCCAGATGGATCAAAGATCAGATCTCTGTGTGGAGCACTGGCTGTTGTCAGACTCCTAGTACATGCAAAAATCTCACTGGATTATTACAATTAACAGCAAAAGGAATGTTTGGAAATGTAAACTGATATGTCCTACTAACTTTCCTGCTGCAGCAAAAGAAAAAAATAACTGGCTTATAACCTTCCCCCCCCCTCCCCTTTTTCTTTGGCCTCAAATCAATTGTAAAACATCATTTTAAAGCTATGTTTTAAAGATTTTCTTCCTCTGTGGTCACATCTTTGTGACATTTTTGATTTTTAAAACTGTTGATTATTGTACTTCAATGAAACAATTGATTAGTGTTCCCTTCCTCTCTTCAGATGGCAGATTGTGGTGGACTTCCTCAGGTTATCCAAGTAAGAATAAAAGACAACACCATTATGTCTGCAACAGTATCAGTTTGATGTAATTTAGACTTGTATTAAATGTGGGTGTTTTCTATTTTCTATTTTCAGCCGGGTAAACTCGCTGAGGCTTTCAAGTACTTTGTCCAGGGAATGGGCTACAGTAAGTATCTGTCCTCTTTGTCTTTTCATAGGCCTCTTTAATGTTAAGCATTTAATCGTATCATCTTCCTCAGTTATATACCTTCACTGTGTGTATAAATTTTGTCTTGTTTGCATTTTTGTCTGATAGCATCTTGTTGTTAGAGAGATGTCAGCTTCATGTCACGTTGGTCTACGACTTTCATACTGTATGTCTCCGGTGGTTTAATAATGTACGTCATAAATACTCACACAACTCAAAACATCTAAAACAGCTGCAGGAATATGACACATTGATGAGTGTAGGTGTGAGAAAGAAAATCCTGCCTGTTCAAAGCAAGAACACAAGGCATCAGATGTTATGAATCTTGATAAGAACTGTAATTTATCCACTGCTGATCTGGCTTTATTACTCGAAGCATCAGGCCAGTATTCTTGAGTTAAGCAGGTTTCAGATCAGCCGTCCGCTGCACTAACACATGACTTGTCTCCCGTGTGGCTGTGCAGTGCTGCGTTCTTCAGCGTGTAAGTACACTAGTCTTCCTCTAAGAGCATGCTGTGTGGCATGAGCCCTGTGTGACAAACCTTCTCTGATCTTCAGGATAAATATCTCTTGTGCCCTAAAAGATCCTTTGACTGAACAGAGGTTTGCATAGCATGGAAACTTTATTGCTGTAATACCTCAAACCTCCATGAATCTGTATTCAAGGCCTCAGCTTCATTCAGCTCTGTCTAATGTTTATATGGTTATTTTAAGAATAGGCTTTTATTCCGTGATATAAACCTTAAATTAAATTTTTGTGTGTGATTTGTATTTAAAGGTGCATGATTTCTAGTGGTGCAACGGATCACAAAACTCGGATCATATTACAGATTTCGAGTCATGGATCAGATAATTTTTCGGATTAGCAAAAAAAAAAAGTTTGCTCTTTATTTATTACCGAAAGCTTACTTTAAGTATATATACTTTCTGTACCGCAGCAAAAACTGCTAGCTTGACTATTAAAGTTTATTAAAGTCAGTAATAAAACAAAAACTATTACACAAATTAAAAACATAGATGAATACAACAAAGTTACAAATAAAGTCAGTAACTAGTATTCAGGTGCAGAAATGTAAAAATTAAGTTTAAAATAACACAATAGTCCTCACTGCATAAGTTAAATACAGATTAATCTTTGTTAAAGCTGTTGTGGTGTTTGATTAGCAGAGAGAAGCAGGTGTTTATAGGCTGCTGTCACTTTAAGATCAAATGCACGAACCTAATACTGACATATATCCGGGTTGTTTCTCAGCTGTTACGTTCACTTAAGACATAAACGACTGTGTTTACCAGAATACTTGCCAAAACGGGTATATTAACATAACTTGTGTACGTTCAAGTGCATCAATTCGGTGTTCACGCACTGAATCACGCCTCTCTCTCTCTCTCTCTCTCTCTCTCTCTTTGTGTATGTGTGTGCGGCAGTGGCTGTGTGCACAGAAAACAATGTTCGAGTCCCGATTTGAGTTCTCTTTCATTTGAATTAAAATTGCTTGAATGTGTAAGTTGGCAAGACAAAACGTGCAAATGATACACTTTCACTCTATGATGGTAAAACTTTTGTGTTAATCTGCGAATCACATGCGTGCCAAACCGTGTAGCCTGGACCGTATGGATCACAGATCATCTATGATCCGTTGCACTCCTAGTGATTTCTAAACCACTTGCAGCACTGAATTATTGCAGGTCTTGGCAAGTTCATCTATAAAGAATCCCAACAGCTCTCTTAAAATCCTCCCTTGTTAATCATCATATTGATGTTTTTAAATATGCATTCACTACTGAGGGTTTAACACAAAGCCACCAGTACACTAGTGGTATTCACAGCTGTGTATTACTGATGTGAACTCTGGTTTCGATTAGTGCCTGCCAAAACAGCAGCAATATTTTAGACTTTATTAGCCATTAAAAAATTAACCAAAAAAAGGAGGTCAAAGATCAGAGTCATGAATGCATCTCTTCCTGGGTGAAGTACACTACGGTTCAAAGGTTTGGGGCTGCTAAGATTTTTGAGTATATTTTGGAAAGAAGTCTCTTATGCTCACCAAGGCTGCATTTATTTGGTCAATCATACAGTAGATACTGTAATATTGTGAAATATTTCCAAAGACCTAATTTGATTTTAATATATTTTAAAATGTAATTTCTTCCTGTGATGGTAAAGATGAATTTTCAGCATCATTACTCCAATCTTCAATGTCACATGATCCTTCAGAAATCATTCTAATATGCTGATTTGCTGCTTAAATAGCATTTCTTATTATTAATGTTGAAAACAGCTGTGTTTCTTAATATTTTTGTGGAAACCATGATGCTTTTTTTCAGGATTTTTTGAATAGAAAGTTCAAGCATAGCGTTTATTTGAATTAGAACTCTTTTATAACATTATAAATGTCTTTACTATCACCTTTGATCAGTTTAATGCATCCTTGCTGAATAGAAATAGTAATCTTAATTGTAATCAAAAATCTTAATCAACCCAAATTTTTAGTGTACCCGTATTAAAGGGATACTCCACAGTCCACCCCAAAATGAGAATTTTGTCATTAATCACTTACCCCCATGTCGTTCCAAACCCGTAAAAGCTTCCTTCGTCTTCGGAACACAATTTAAGATATTTTGGATGAAAACCGGGAGGTTTGTGACTGTCCCATTGACTGCCAAGTAAATTACACTGTCAAGGCACAGAAAAGTATAAAAAACATTGTCAAAATAGTCCATCTGCCATCATGCGTTACTGATGACAGAGAATAGCGTACGCATTTTGTGTCCATCGGATGCTCTCCAAAATGGTGTTACGCTGACACAGAGAGACAGAGAGGAGACGAGTTGTTGAATAAATGTCATTATTTTTATTTTCTTTGCGTACAAAAAGTATTCTCGTCGCTTCATAAAATTCAGATTGAACCACTGATGGCAGATGGACTATTTTGACGATGTTTTTTATACTTTTCTGTGCCTTGACAGTGTAATTTACTTGGCAGTCAATGGGACAGTCACAAGCCTCCTGGTTTTCATCCAAAATATCTTAAATTGTATTCCGAAGACGAACGAAGCTTTTACGGGTTTGGAACGACATGGGGGTAAGTGATTAATGACAAAATTTTCATTTTGGGGTGGAGTATCCCTTTAAGCTCTTGTTCTGACATTCCAGAAAGTGTTTCTGACTTAACACAATTACACTAGCAACGGTCATTAGGTGATTAGGTGTGTTCTGAGAGTGTGAGGAACGTGATCGAAAGCAGCTTGACTCATTTGAAAAGGCTCACATTTTGATATGATTAGTCACATTCCTCCTCCTTTAAGTCACTAATCTAATCCTGAGATCTGCTGACCTCTTTATAAGTTTCTATTCTTGTGTTTCTTCTGAAAAATACAGCCCTCCCATCCGGAAACACACACACAGTGTAAGATTTGTGTCTTCTAGACCATTTAATTCAGAATGTAATCAAAAACATTTTGATTCTGCTGTGGTGTTATTTATAAGGATTAGAGGTGTAAACATTGATCTGACTTCATTGTTCTTGAAATGAAGTGATTCTGAAATTTGGTCAGTTCAATTCTTTTTTTTTTTTCTTTTTTTTTGTGCAATTGAATGTATTATTAACTATTTAATATATGTATATTGACTAAAACAGCAGACTAGGTTTTTATATTTACAGTTCATGAATTTTAAAAGTAATGCATTTGGTAGTATTACAGTAATGGTTAACTATTAAAATCCATAATCAGTATATAAGCACCATTGCATGTTTACACCCAAAATGTGTGAAAGGTTGATTTTTAGGATGTCGGGTTTATTTTTTTTTTAATTAGTTTATTTTATGATTTGTATTTTTGTGCCAAAAACCCAGCACACAGAGCTTCCTATTCATTGACAAAGAAACCTTATTCTACATATTGCCGATTAACAAATAGATTAGAAATTAGGTACTCCTGTACTTTTTAATCATCTTTTTTTCTTTATACAGAAGTAGTATTTGTTAGTGCAGACTTCATACACATAAATTGTAGGTTCAGACAAGAAAAGCACCTAACATACTGTATATGATTGTAATTCTTCTTTTGTCTCTGTGGAAATATTAGTGAATGCAGAATGAGTCATTAACAGAGCATAATGCTCATTGGCTGATTCTGTCATTGATGTTTGTATTTCAGTAGAGGTAGGGTATCCGGTAATTTCCACCTTGTGTTTTGAGTCGGTTAAGTGTGTTTGTCAGTTTTTTTTTTGTTGTTGTTTTTTTGTTTTTTTTTTTTGTTCTTTTCTTTGTAACTGTTTGGGGTGTGTTATATAGTTTCATCTTAAACAAACCCACAAGTGTACGCTCTGGTGAGGGACTATCCCAGAAGATGACAATTTCCCTTCTAGAGAGCTTCTCTCACTTTCTCTATACTTTCAAATTTAAACTCTTTGACCACGGTCTTAAAATGATATTAACCAAGACTACTATTGAATGGTTTGGGTTAAAAAGTACTATTTTTGTCTTCTCCATCCACGTTTGTTTGATTTGTTGTGAATATCCTTGACGCTTTAAGGAAATTCACCTTAAAATAATCTGTTATGTCAAAAAGAGAACCATAACCACCCAAAAAAAAAAAGTTCACTTTGCCACTGGCTGCTACTTTTTCTCTATCCTTTGCCACATCTTTCCTTTTCTCTATCCTCCCTCTTTTAGAAAGTACTATCAAATAATCTCTCCCTTTCCTCTGTCCCATCTTTTTCCTCCTCCTTTTGCTTTCCCTTTCTTCCTTCTTGACCCTTACATCCAATGCCAACAGTCCCTCATGTGCTACTCAGCCACCTGAACAGCGAATCAGGTATCAGGAGATCAACCAGCACCTTTAGCTGAGCCTAAGCTCGTCATCTCAACCTCCCGTGCTTCCTGTTCTCACTGTCTGTCTGTCTTTGTCCCTCCCGTCCCAATCACATGCATACCAATGTCTTTTTGTCTCTGCATCGCGGCGTGTAAAGCATGGTAAATGGACATATGTTGTCAATGTGTGTTTATGATTATAAGCAGTCTGAGAGAATGTTTGTGCACACTGTCCACTACCAACAGACATCTTATTATATTCTTTTTATGATTCACATAGAAACATAACTTTACTTTGCATGCCACATTCTGCATTGTCTGAAGTTGACTATTCATTTTGCTGCAATGGTAAAAATGAATTTGAGCTCGATCCTCACCAGAGGATTCTCGTTCCTTCATGGGAGAATAATGACTGTAGTGTCCAAGCAGGGCGGTTGTCACCTCAGGATTCAGAGAATTACTGATAGAGTGCTGCAGGAATGAGCGCTAAAACCCAGAAACAAGTTAGCATTATCATTGGCCCAATGTCATTGGGTCTTTCGAATGGGTTTTTGATTAAATGCCTGAAACGAGGTCTGTGGTTAACAAAAGCTCAAGGTATTTCCATATATTACAATATATCTGCAATACACCACTCATGAATTTTTTAAGCTGTCTTTTAAAAAAAAATGTTTTTAAGATGTCTTAAGCTGTTTATGTGTCTTAAAATGTGGTGGCTAAATGGAACTACAGAGGTTGTCAATGCACAGTCAACTCATCTACTAACTAGTCCGCATTTACAGCCTCGTTGTTTATAATCACTGGTTGTTTATAATCAAATTTTAAAGATTGAAACAGTTGTCGAAAGTTTAGTGGTGGTGACGTTGAAGTCATGCAACTATGGTGAAGTTTGCTAATATAGCCCAACTTTAGCTTTACTTCTGCCAATTGTATTTATGGTGTTCATGTTTGTGAAGATTATCTTGATGAACAAAATGTGTAAGAATCATGAACGTTTGTTAGTCACAGAGCTTATTTTCTGCAATAATCCAAAAGCCAAAGGAAAAATCCTGTTGGATTTGTCAAGGGAACCAGGGTGATGCTACTTCCAGGTTGGTCTACAAAAATGCACCATCCTTGCAGCACTCTGTTTAGGCCCGAGTATTAAGAAAAGACTTTGCTCTTAAGCCCCAGGTATACTTAGTTTTTACAGTCGAACGCGTAGCCTTTCAAAGTGTACTCCATTTGATGTTGTGTGCAAACGCAGGCGGTCTACACATTGCGCTCTTGAAAGCTTCATCCATGCCCAGTGTCTGCTCTTTTTTCCCCAGTAAGTTATGACACATAACAAATATTTTTTTAACTCTTTTAAACCAAAGCTGAGCTGTCTCATACCCTCTCGCTCACAAGCACTTGTCAATGTGAGCGCCTGGTGTTGTTGCAGTCTCCGCTATTTTATTGTTTTTCTGTGTCTTTTAAGTTTCATTTTCTACTTTGAAATAATGGCCCAGGCCAGTGTTGCCACCTTGTGAAACATCGGATTACTGTAAAACAAATTCATTGCGCAAGTGCGACCTGACCTGCAAAAATTGTGGTTACAAAAATCAGGTGGTGCGCGTACTATTCTGATGACACAATTTGCATCACGTGCACGTGCTGTCCCTCGCGTACACGTAAAATGCGAAGTATACTTTGGGCTTTAGGGTAACTATGGCTGAATCCTAATTTTCATACTATTCATCCTGTATAATATACAATTAATATGCAAGACAGTCACAAATTGCAGTGCAAAAGTAGTGATAGTAGTGGGTCAAATGGGGGCTTTCACGCTAGCATTTGGTGCGCACCCGGGTTCATTTGACATTAGAGTTCGGTTTGTTTGGAAATGAAGTATGAGCCATACCTGAGTTCACCTAAAAAGTACTGAAGTACGCAGTCGTATTAAATCACTGAAGTGAACCACTGTTAATGAGACATGTATTGGTGTATTTATTTGTTTACTCACTTGCTTTCCTGACAAGCTTGACTGATGCGCTGCAAGCATAGAGAATGTATTTCACATTTCAGCTCGCAGGAATTGAGTCCCACATTCTTTTGAACATTTGCATTACAGTCGTAACAAATAGACGCATGTGCCATTTTGTGTTGGCGCTTTGGAGACTAATACCTGGCAACAGGGGTAAACAGCTGCCGCTCTGATGCAAATGTACCGTGGTTTGTGAACTACTGTGTGAACACACCAGCGGAGGCAGGGGGAGGGGGGATCAATCGAACTCTGGATCGGACCAAGAATTGAACCAAGTGAAAGCACCCAAATAGTGTTACTTGTGGGCTTTTGAGATATTTCTGTAATGTGTGAATAAAAAAATTAACATACAACAAGACTAGTTTAGTTCATAAAAAATAACTTTAATGAGACAGTACTTTTTAGTGAATCAAACAAATCCAGCATGAATAAAGTAAGCAAGTTAACTCTTTCCCTGCCAGCGTTTTTGAAAAAAGTTGCCGGCTCCCGCCAGCATTTTTGATGATTTTCACTACAATTTCATGGCCCCCAGAATATTTTGTTTTATAAATATTTAAACATGCAATACATCAAAATAAAGAACAGACTACTTTAAAACAAAATCCATTTTTTTAGCTTCAAGCATTCTTTTTTTATACCAACACTTGAATGTAGGTAAGTCTCATTAAAAAAAAAAGCACCATTTTGAGCAAAAAGCTGAGAAAATCGCATTTTTATAAAATACTACATCTAGATCACATTCAATACAAAGATCAAAGCAGATGCAGTAGATCGCTTTCATCAGCACCGCCAAAGCTTACACAGTCCTTTACCACTTCCTGGATCGACATTTCACTCAGTAACATTAGGCAGTTTTCATTTATATGCTGTTTATTGTTGACGATCGCATTATTTTTCATATGCATATGCTTATATATGAGTATATATATAAAATTTAACAATCAGAATTTAATTGGTTAATCTGTTTCTAAATCCATTTTGCTGTAAATCTCGGTCAATGGTGTGCATCCTTTCAGAAGTATGTGAATTGGGATTCAGCTTACTATTCTCATTAACCATAAACCAAATTGTCATCATATCTCAGTCAGTCCAGCATTAGTTGAGCAGTCAGCAGTGTGCAGATGTGCAGGAGTCACTCAGTTTTTGAGGAGACTCGTTATTCTCCCTCTCTTGGATCTTCATATGTTTGGATCCGAATGCTGAGTGCAAAACTGGCTATCCTGTGAAGTTCATGCCCCTCACTCAGGATCGTCCCAACAGTCATGCCTCAGTCGAAACAGCAGCAGCAGCATTATTGCATACATGTTTTCACCTTCGTTCGATTTCTCTCTTCTATCTCTCAGTGCCCACTGCCAGTATGACCCGATTGGCTCGATCTCGCACTCACTCTGCCTCCAGCATGGGCTCGGCGGACGGCTCACGCAGCCGTGCACATACCAGTTCACAGATGGAGGGCGCCACCGGCGGCCCGGTCCCTGACATCCAGAACAGACCGCAAACCATGGAGGTGTCCTGCTAAAGCACCCAGAACCAAGCCACCATTTGACCTGGGATCATCCGCTTGTTGAACCTCTGCACCTCAGGTGGCTTTCTGTCCACTTTGGGGTTTTGTTTCCACTCTGTCTTTGTCTTTTGTTCTGTATGTTCTCTTGTGGCCAGGGAGCGCTGGTGTAATGAAGGGATGCATTGTTTGATGTCTAGAAACCCATGTATTCTACATATTGGAATATTTTTCCACTGCATGGAAGCACACTAATCTTTTGCTGATGTTTTTACCTTGAATTTTATTGGCTTACTACTTTATTACTCCATTCTTTTATATTTGTCATCCATCGGAGATTCATTTCCACTCTCGATATGCTTCTTGTGTATATATTTTGCTGGAGGCTGTTGTATATTGAACATTCGGAGGGTATTCTCGTCTGTAGCGGGAGAGTTTTCGTTCCCTCTCTTGCTCTCTCTAAGGTCTTCCTGCCCCTTGTGTTTACTACAGAGATGACCAAACCACTTCACTTCCTCCTCATTTAATTTTTTCTTCAGTGCTTCATTATCTAGACTGCATTCTGTCTCTTTTAGAGGGTTTCTACTGTTCCTACTGTATGTCATTGGCTATTATGGTTTGATTTTAATTGACCGTCTACCATTTGTAGTCTTTCTAGAATAAAATCCACTGATCAGCATGTCCCTATTTAAAGTGTACAGTAGACATTTATATTAGTATTAATTATGTTAAGATCTTTCTTCAAATTGTTAATTTGGTTTGATTGAATTTGATCAGTCTGATTCTGTTCACATGGAGAGTTTTAGACCAGAAACCCTTAATAGCAAAGACTTTGCTTAGATTTGCACTTAAGTTCATGTAAACTATTTTTCACAGCCTGTGCTTGGGAGATCAGCTACACCAAAACAAGCCAGTAACCGAAGCTAAGATCTGTAGCTTGTTCAAATAACAGTTGTATTTACCATATAGGGCATCTAGAGGTATAAAACAGCATGATTCCTCTAAATGCACTGTACAGTAGTAACTGGTAAATGATATGTATGCTTTTGGCTTAAGATTCTCCATTCCTTCTGTACAGTGGGCTAATGTTCCAATAACCTCTTATTATTTTGATAACTCTGTTCGTTTCTTTAGTTTTATTGTTCTTGGTCTTTATTTCAATGGATGGCAATTCCCTGTTGATTGCTGACTGTACCGCTGCCTTGAGTGAGTTTGTGATAATGCGTTGTGCTTTGTCCTCCAAGCATTTAGGGGGTGCTGTACTGCATACTGTCTGCTGAATATATCGATTTGTACGAATATTGAAATAAAGTAGTTGTACATAAAACTTGCATCTGTCTTTATTTGTTAAGTTGATATTAAAGCAAGACGCTTCATGAGTAGTGTACTTTTTTGTATAGTAAGATTTCTGAAATGTTAAGTTTGTATATGCACATTAAATATGCACTAATTTGCTTAAATTTCCAGAATCGAAATCTGAACTTTGGATAAATCAGCAACGTCTTTTTTTGTTGACATATATTATAGTTAGTTTTTACATTGGGGAGTTTGGATTTTTTTTCACTCCATAAATCAGAAAATACAGCGGGGGAAAAAAGAAAAAAAAACTTCATATGAATATTATTTTTGGGAATAAAGTCATAAAAAAAACTGATGAATCTTATATGAACACACTCCTCAGATTTAAAAAAAAAAAAAAAAAAAAAAAAAACCTTTCTGAATATAAAATTGAAAAGACTTAAAGACTGAGGGTAAAAAAAGTATTGAAATTGAATTCCAGTTATGGAAAAAGAATAGCCCAAGCCACAATGCGCCACAGACGTGTGCAGTATAAATAAGTGGTTACCCAAGCCCCTTAAACTTGAGAGTGACCTTGTATGAGGAGTTTCTTGGAGGTTTTTCTTGGAGGTTATAGTACATTAAAGAATGAGCATGTGACTTTTACGTACACCAGGTGACCTGTAAATGAGAGAAACTGTTTTGCGATATATTCCTTTCTAATTGCCTGAAAAACCACCTCGTGAGCATAAAAAAAAATAATAAATGGGAGTTTTTGCGAAATTGATGTTTCCATTGCCCTTTTTTTCAATTCATAATTTCAATTTGCACAAGTTGAAGGGTAAAGGAAATGCAGCTGAGAAAAAAAAAAAAGACATTTTTCAATGTCATTTCGTGTCAAGACGTGTTCTTTTGTGTTCTGTAGAAGAAAGTCATACTAGTTGTGAAATGACATGAGATTGAATGACGGCGTGTTCATTTTTGGGTGCTTTATAGAGCTGGGAGAATGTAGAAAATGTTTTGGGGCCAATAAAACCTTGACTAATATTATAATTGGACCTCAGTATAATGTGACCCAAATCGCTTCAAAGCACTTCATGCACTGGTAATCGGATGCTCAACATGCAATTCTGTGCTCTACCATTACAGTTTTTCTGTCACCTCAGCCAGCTGTGAAAGTTTCCGATCACAAGCAAGTTTAAAGGTTGTATTGATTGCATGTGGTCAGAGATGACGCATCTGAAAGCTATTTATAGAAACTGTGGCATACGCACTTCAAGTACTTAACACAACATTGACCACAGCAGAAAGGATCAGTCGATAAGAGGTTTGTGTCGTCTTTCCATCTGATGTGCAAAATCATTCAACTAGATCAACTTTTATGTTTGTCATTTTCACCTACCATACAGATTTGCTGATTTGCTTCTTATCTGAAATTGGCACATGGTGAACTCTGGTAACCTGGTAGGATGACAGCCTACTATGACTATTCATGAGAATTAGTGTTGGAACATCTTCAGTCACATCACTTTACAGAACACCATTTTCAAATAAAAACTGAATTTTTTTTATGCATTTGGGCCATTCATTTAAATGACAATGGTGTTTTGGGAGCCTGAAAATGCAAACTTTTGAAAACAAGTTTTAAACTGCAAGTTTCGGCGAATTTGTGAAAACAGTGCTGTCATGCACATTCATATTACGTGTTCAGTCTATAGGTATGTGCGCAGTTGGGCTGTCAAATAAAAAATCGAATTTTAAATATTCGTAAAATTTAAAATAAAAATCCATACAAGGCCCTGATCAGACAGAACGCGTTTTTGCAGTGAGAGGTGCCTTTTTTGAATTTTCTGTTGGCAGTGAGCATTTTGCGCGCTGTTTTTGCGCCCCGGGTGCCTCGCGTTTTAGCCACCTGCTGCGCCTCGCGTTTTTGGAGGAGCGCTCTGAGCACCTGAAGTTGGAAAAAAAAGCAACTCTGAGCAGAAAATCGCCCGACATCATTTGCGGTTTTTTCCATTGTCCAATCGAATGAACAGAGAGGTGGGCCTTCCATTTTGGTGACGAAAGTTTACCGTTGCTTAGAAAGTCCGGAGACTGCAATGATGGAGGAGAAACTTTTGGTGTCTGTTGCGGGTTACCTGGAGCTGTATTTTTTAAGGTTTCTGCAAATATGGCAGTTTACTTAACAGCAAAAACCAAAGATTTTAGAGCGTTCGCACTACAATCCTTTGATTAGACTGACAGGACAGCTGATTTGGTGGTTGCCTAGCAACATAAAAAACCGCAGCGCACTGCTCTTTTTAAAAAGTCACCAAAAAAACGCAGTGCGGTGCGCCTCGCGTTTTCAGGCCTAAAAAATGCGTTCGTGTGATCGGGGCCTAAGGCTGCCTTAACGCACACCTAAAATTCAAATGCTTTTTTTGCATTCGAATTTTAGGTGTGCATTAAGGCAGCCTTATCTGTGGCGCACAAGATGTGATGTAAGTGTCGTTGCATTTTAATGGTTTTTTTTTTAGCCTATCCAGTTGAACCCACTAGATGCTGCGATGCTGCGTTGGTCATTCAAAATATTGCAGAAAAAGAGAACATCAATGCGGAGAAGATCGTTAGGTTACTGACGTAACCCCGGTTCTCTGATAACATGAAGTGAGGTATCTCACTAAGGGAACGCCTCAGGCGTGACCGATCGCAGAAGCACCAATAACACCACGTCTGCCAATTATGGCAGACCAATCGCTGCAACGATCAGGGAGTCCCGCCTCCTTGTATATAAACCGCAGCCACTTGCCGTTTCGTCATTCTCCGCATATCTCTTCTCTGTGCAGTAAGGCAAGGAGGGCAATGTTTGTGAGATACCTCACTTCATGTTATCAGAGAACCGGGGTTACGTCAGTAACCTAACGTTCTCTTTCTAACACTCGTTCGGTATCTCACTAAGGGATATAGACCACTCCCGTATTGCCGATATGCTGATGAAGCAGACTGAAGAAAGAGTAGGTTATTATCTGAATCATAACCCCCGACTGAGGTGAAACAGAATGAAAAGAGGAATTTGCCCCTTAATAAATTGCATTATACCCCCTGACTACTCACTCCCAGGACTGAGTGGGCCAGAGAGGGTTCTGTCACATCCAGTCTATAGAAACGAGCAAATGTGTGCGGAGAAGACCAGCTGGCTGCCATGCAAATTTCTCGAATAGAAATGCCCCTAAACAGAGCCGAGGATGTAGCCATACCTCTAGTCGAGTGTGCTCATAATCCTATTGGTGGCTGTTTATTCGTATTATTGTAACATAACATGATAGCCTCCACCACCCAGTGGGAAAGGCGTTGACGGGAGATAGGCTTTCCTTTGTAAGAGTCAGCTCACGAGACAAATAGCTGATTGCTCTTACGAAGTATGTGGGTTCTCTGAACATATGTATACAGAGCACGAACCGGACATAAACTGTGTAACCTCTCCTCCTCTGGGAATGAAAAGGGTGGTGGATGAAAAGCTAGCAGGTCCACTGATTGAACTGCACCAGTGTGATCAAACACTTTAGGCACAAACGCCAGGTTAGGTCTCAGTTACTTTTCGACCCCCCGGAGCAAACATCATACATGAGGAGTGAATAGATAAAGCATGTAGCTCACTCACCCTTTTTGCTGTAGTGAGAGCAAGTAACAGAGCCGTCTTCAAAGCGAGCAGCTTCAAGGCAATGTTATCAGTGGGTTCGAAAGGGGCTTTTGAGAGCGCGTTCAGAACTACGGTTAAATCCCAAGGCAGGACCACCAGCTTCGATACTGGGCGTAGCCTACGTGCCCCTCTCATAAATCGACAGACGAGAGGGTGTTGGCCAATAGTGCCCGCGTTAAGACCCACATGACATGCCAAGATAGCGGACAGATAAACCTTAACTGTAGAAAAGGCTCTGCCCTTGTCCAGAAGGTCCTACAGGAAGCACATCACATCCGAAGCTGAACACAAAAAAGGAACAATGTTTCTATCTGCACACCATCCCTCAAACACCCTCCATTTGAGATTATATAAAGAACGTGTCGAGGCAGTCCTCTCGTTCTGAATTGTCTCTATCACTTTCGGAGGTAACCCAGCTGCATCCAGATTTAGCTTCTCACGGGCCCGGCCCAAAGAGCTAGTTTCTGAGGGGAGGGGTGAAATATTTCCCCCTGTGCTTGTGAGAGGAGATCCCTGCGTGCTGGTAACGGCCATGGCTGGTCGTAGAGCAGTTGCGCAATCTCCGCAACCCACATTCTCCCCGGCCAGTATGGCGCGATCAGAATCATTACATGTTTGCATTGCCGAACCCTCCATAGTGTCGGCTCGATCAGGCTCATCGGAGGGAACGCATACAGTAACACGTCTGGCCACTCGTGGGCTAGAGCATCCACACCCAACGATGCATCGTCGCCAGCCAGAGAGAAGAACAGGGGACATTGCGCGTCTTCGCGCGATGCGAAGAGATCTACAGCGGCCTGGCCGAATCTCTGCCACACCCTGAGAGTCACTTGGGGGTGGAGTCTCCACTCCCCGTACAGAGGATTCCCCCTGGACAGTAAATCCGCTCCCCTGTTCATTATTCCTGGAACATGTGTCGCACATAACGACAGAAGGGTCCTGCTGCTCCACATAATTAGTTCTTTCGCTAATGAGTGAAGCTTGTGAGAACGAACTCCTCCCTGCCGATTTATGTAGGCTTTCACCTTTGTATTGTCCGTCCTGACCAATACATGATGATTCTTGAGAAAATGCACAAAATGTCTCAGAGCTAGTAACACTGTTAGTAGCTCTAGAAAATTTATGTGCTTCTCTCTCAGTGCAGGAGACCAAAGTCCTCTCACTGTTCTGCCCTCGAACACCACCCCCAGCCCGTGAGAGATGCATCTGTCGTCACCACTTTCCTTAACATAACAGGACCCAGAGGGCATCCTGTCCTGAGAAAAGACGGAGCTCTTCAATGACGGAGAGCGCTCATGCATTCTGGTGAGACGCGCACTCTGCGGCTGAGACGGCTCTTGGGGCGAATGCCCTGTGACGCTGTCCAGTTCTGAAAATCCCTCATTCACAGCAGTCCCAGGGGAACCACTGACAGTGTTGAGGCCATCAGACCCAGTAGCCGAAGACACATTCTGAAAGAGCCTGATCTCCCTCGTTGAAAAAGGGAGAGGCAGCTGTGAAATGTCTTAATGCGATCCTCTGATAGGAAAGCTCGAAACGTCACTGAATTCAACCTGAGACCCAAGTAGACTATTTCCTGTGCAGGAGTTAGACAACTCTTCGTCTGGTTTATCTTGAAACCTAATCTCTCCAGATGCATCACTAGTGTGTCTGTATCGCTCTCTGCTTGCCTCGGGGACAGGTCGTCCAGATATGATGAAATTCTGATCCCTCCATTCCTTAATGGCGTCAGAGCCGCTTCCACACACTTGCTGAAAACCCTGGGGGCCAAAGCGAGGCCAAAGGGAATTTTTGTATACTCGTATGCTGTGTCCTGATAAGCAAACCTCAGATATTTCCTGTGAGCAAGAAAAATATCTATGTGAAAATCTGCGTCCTGGAGGTCCACTGAGGTGAACCAATCTCCCTGACGAATACTCTGACACAACGTTCTGAGCGACAGCATTTTGAATTTGTATTTTCTGAGGTGTTTGTTGAGGACCCGTAAATCCAAAATGGGACGGAGACCTCCCCCTCTTTTGGGAATCACAAAGTACCGGGAGTAAAAACCTATGTGGCTTTCTCTCGTTGGAATCTCTCTTATCACTCCTTTTCTCATTAAAGAGGATATCTCTTCCTCTAAAACCTGAGCTGCTTCCCCTTGGGCCACTGAGATTGAATATAGGAGGTTTTACAGTGAATTGAAGTCTGTATCCCCTGTCTATCGTGGTTAAAACCCAGGGATGAACTGCACATGCGCGCCAGTTCGCTGCCTGAGCTGCGAGTGGGCCCTTCTCGTCTTTGCTCACTAGCGGTGTTGCAGCACACACTAGTGACGAAGGAGGGGAATGCCGCTCCAGTGAAGGAGTTAGATTCATCTTTATTTGTGATTGTTTGATCTTTCTTTATTTTCATCCCACTCTGCGCCCTCAGCCCTTGGCCTGGATGCGTCAGAGAAAACTTTATTTGTGATGGGATGCTTATGAACTTTTGTCCTTTCTCCCTCAGAACAAACCTCGTAGGTGGAGGGAGAGACAATTCTTTGGGTGGCACCAGAGGAACATGGACCATTTCCCCGCACACTTTGGACTTTGAACTGACTGCACAAGTCCATTTCACACTTAAATTCCTTCTCCTTTTCCCCGCAGGAGGGAGAATGGAATCATTCTGAAGGAATGGGACAGAGAAACCCTAAGTGCCGTCTCCAAACCCTTCCTGATGCCAAGCTGACGTCTCAGGTTGCCTGCCTCTTTTTGTTTCCCTGAGGGGCTGCCGACCGGTGTTTCGCTGCTGCGGCTGCGAAAGACTGCTTTAGTTTCACGAAACCAGGCTTTGACTGAGGGCCTGCGTTTCCTGGCTGTTGCGGTGGAGCTGGACGGGAAGGATGATAATCAGAATGTCCCCCTCTCCCTGAAGGTCTGAAGTTCGGTCGGCTCGGGTGATAAGGCCGAGCTGCCAGCTTTCTGGGGAGACAGACCTCGAATGCCTCTCCTTCCTTTTTCCACAGGTCGCATTGCTGACGCATTGCGGTTACCGTCGCGCCAAACATGGCCTTTGGATCAATAGGGGCATCCAAAAACTCCACCTTCTCTTTGTCAGAGAGGCCTGACAAACCAAGCCATAGCGATCTCTCTCCCACAACCGCTAAGCCCATACTCCGACCACAGCTTTGAACTGCTCTGCGGGACGTGCGCAGGTTTAAATCTGCAATGACACATATCTCCTCCCAGAGCGCTGGGTTGGGAGATCCGGAGTCCAGCTGATGCCCCATCTTCTCTAATAACTCCGCTTGGTAGGCGGTAAGGGGGGACGTCGCGTTCAAAGCATGAACGGCCAGTGCAGATGATTTATAGATCTTCTGAAATACAGAGGCGGCGAAGCACTCCGGTTTCCCTGGCAGCGAGGCTCCGGTTGAAGAGAGTGCTGCCCTGTGACCTGGGTGCAAGTGATTAGCCACAGATGATTCGATAGGGAGAGGATCTGTCATCCCCACATCCTCCATGCCCTGAACATCCAGGCTCGAGAAGCCTTTAACAGGCACCCGGTGGGAAAAAGGCTTGTCCCAAAACCTCTTCATTTCAGCCACATAAGCCGGGATGGCTGGAATAAACTGCCTCGATGGAGGGAGACGTGACGTAAGTCTCTTTCCATCATACAAATCTCTTTCAGCCCCCTGACCTGCCGGTTGGGATGGCCAGTCGATCGACAGTCTAGCCGCGGCCCTGCGACAGACCTCGAGTAGATCTGTGTCCGTCTGTACAAGGGAGGGTGAACTCTCATCCTGTGCACTCAGCGGACGCGACTGATTTGGGGGAAGAATAGCATCTTAATCGTCGTCATCCTTGTCCTCGAGGATGGCCGACAATACTTCGTCTTCGGGGTTGAGCAGAGAGGCATGGGTCCGACTTACCAGCTACTGCCACGCGTAGTCTCCGCTCTCGGGTCTTAACCGAGAACTTCAAGCAGTGCGGACAACCCTCGGGGTTGGACAGAGCCGCCTGAGCATGTTTAGCGCCCAAACAGGAGATGCAGAGGCGGTGTGAATCCTTTGCAGAAATCCACATTCCGCAAGCACACGGATGGGGAGGATGACCTTTTCCTCCAAGGCTCTCCAGTTCTTTCGCAGTGGCCAAGGGGCCTGCACTCTCTTTGTACGGTAAGCCCACCACAACATGACAACTAGTACGGAGCTGTGCTGTTCTTTTCCTTCTTTTTGGTGCGTGGTGAGCGCCCCCAAAACTTGGAAAATAAGTAGAAAACTTAGAGCAGAAAACTCGCCGTGATGCGTTAGTTATCTCACTCTAAGTGAAGTCGCTCAACAAACATTAGGAATATTGCGTTTGGGACGTTACCTTGCGGCTCCATCTGTAAACTGTTAAGCAAATGATTCCCAAAGTCTGCTGAGCCAGCTTCCGAAGTCTTCATGGGGAAGAGAGCGAGAATGACGAAACAGCAGGTAGCTGCGGTTTATATACAGGAAGGCGGGACTCCCTGATCGCTGCAGCGATTGGTCTGCCACAATTGTTATTGGTGCTTCATGCCTGAGGCGTTCCCTTAGTGAGATACCGAACGAGTGTTAGAAAGAGAACTTCTTTACATCAAAACTGAAACCAAGCCGTTCTCACAGAACAAATATTTTGTGCATTTTCCAGTGGGACATCTATCACCATTGCACTCGCCATGCAAAAAAGCCATGCAAAATTAATGTAAGTTCAACTTTTAAAAAAACTTGTCTCGAGACTTTATGGTGGTTTTAAATGAAAAAAGTACTCTGTGATTGGCTTTGGCGCTTTGTATTAAACTATGCATACATACGTGATGTTTATAATTGTTGTAGCAACTTAATTATATTTGGTTTATAAACATTATTTTAAACATTATGCACTTTTTTTCACACACAGCCATGTTATTGTATTGCTTTGAATAAACATGCATTAGTAATATTTTGCTCAATGCGCCCACTTGTGGCCTCAGGAGAAAAGCCAAAAGCTTTTTTCCCCCAAATTGAAATTATGCCTTTTAAATTTGAATATTGATAATATTTAAGTACAAAATTCAAATTTAGTTTTTAGCCATTCTGACAGCCCTAGTGCGCAGGTGTGTAGTGTTTCTTTACAGTGACATTGCCATCTAATGGCCTGGCATACATAATGCAGTGTTTTTAGTCATTTTCACGGATCCATGTGAATGGGGATCGTTTTAACGGCATTGCCGTCTGTACGCAAAACTTTTCAAAAACAAAAAGAAGCTTTTTTTTTCACAATCATTGTTGTGTAAACAAACCTTAAATGCCTAACATGTAAAATTCTGTGAAACACAGTGCATCTCTCTCTCTCTTTTTTTTTTTTTTTTTTCTGCAGCCAGAGTTTAAAATGTTAATGAGCTGTCATTATTTGCAGCAAGACTTGTTTTGCAGCTATACCAGGATCTGATCTGATGATTTAGTTTCCATGGCAGTTATTGCTATGGTAATTGGTTTTGGTGCATTTGGGAGTATGTGAAATTAAAACTAGCACTAGACAATTTCTGAACCTTTCTGAAACCTTCCTGAAATTTCTGAAGCTGCTTCCGTTGGCGTCTGTGTTACTGCATCAGTGAGCCCATGACATCATGACATCTCCACTAACATCTGTGTTGTGTATTAGTATAGTTTGAGCTTTCAAAACAACTTCTCCAGGCTGTTCTTGCTGTGCGTCAGCAAAGGAGTGACAGTTAGACCTGTTCGTCACAGGAAACTACAAGTATCTAGTAAATAAAGCTGCCTGCCTCAGTGTGCAATGCTAAAACACCAACACAACCACAGCAGCATCCCGCAGTGACACTTCACCTGAAACTGAGCTCAACTCAACTTCTCAGCTCCTCAAGAAAACAAGCCTCTGAAATCACTCTAAATAGTTTTCTAACTTGGCTATCTGAGTTTTCAGGCTGTTGCACATGTTCATAAGCAGATGTGCAGTTAAGGATTGTGCTCACGAATAAGGATTGTCATCATTGCTAGCCTGAGGACCATGAGGTGAGTAAAATACTTTGTCTGAATTTCTCTCTTTAAGGTCTTTTTGCAGAGTGCTGTAAGCTTTTATACATTTCGAAGGTTTATCGAAAGCACCTTGCACAATATTATAATACAAATCAATGTTTAATGTTCACGTGTGAATATAGATTTATAGTAATTAAAATACTGTTTTTGGTTGGGATAAAGACTGGCAACAGTTTTATCATTTTTTTTAAGGAAAATATTTAAAGATACTCTGACTGGCCTAAAAGTATATATATGTGTGTAATGTTAAAACAAGGAGCTCTAAACTTCAAAGTCGTAATCTTGAATCAAAGTCAGAATCAGCTTGAAAAGCGTGCGCTTGCATAGGCGCTTGCATTGCATAACCTTGCTCTAATCTTTGATCAAATGTGCCTTATCTCCATACACTGAGAAAAAAAAATGTTGGTGGTGAAACCATTTTGACTCAGAAATTGCAAGTAAATTTCACAAATAATTTCATAGAAACAGCAAGTAACACACTGAATTAAAATTTTGAAGTAGAAGGACTGATATCCTGTAAAATGTACTCCAATAATTTACAACAATCTCTAATAATCTACAAGTTGTTTTTTTTTTTATATATATATAAAAGTACACCCATGAAATATGTTAAACATTATTCAGAAATGTAGAATGTGTCTTTAAATGGCTGGCGTTTAGCTGTCAGTTTGTTAGTTTGCGTGTGATTGTGCCTGTGTGATGTACTCCAGTATAGCCGTGTTCATATGTAGCACATGTAATCAGTTACGCACGTGTTATTTTGGTGCCCAGGGTATGAGGTCTGTAATTTGGACCTGGAGACCCTGATGACCTAGTGAGACCCATCTGTGTTACCAGGTGACCATCTGCTCCATAATGTCACCAGTGCCACTGCATTACAATATGATATGGAAAAATGCCCCTGGAAGATCACTAATGAATGCTAATAGAACATTAGGCTTTTGACAGAGTTGAAATCAGAGCGCTGGTGACATCATGTGTGTTTACTGAACTTATTAATAGCAGCAATTAAATTACATGGTTATTACAATGTAATAACATGCAATAAGAATTATAGATGCAGAAATACTAAAAAAGGTAGATATATGTCTTGATGGTATTTTAGCACATGAAAAAACATGCATAAATGTTCTTGGAAAATATATAGTTTTTTTTTAATCAGACTATCAAGTTAATCAAACCAGCTGATTTCCTTTAAATGAGTTACAGTGATCATTTTTCATATTGACCCTGTGGGAAGGCAGTGGAAGATTGCTGAACCTCAGCACTTTACAGTCGCTTCATCAGAGTCATATGAGAATATGAGTCACATTATATAATGGTTTCATCTAAGCTAGTAATATTTGACCTTTATTTGCATACTGAATCATTTTAATCTATTGAATTTGCTGTATATGTTTATTATTCAGGCGCAAATGTATTGCTTAAATAACTGCGGCTTGTACTGTTGTGATGTAACTGAGCATGACAGAAAATAGTAGAATGTTCTCAGTGTTTTACCAGATCTATTTTTAGAATGGCCACCCCTTTTTAACCAAGGTAAATAAGTGCGTGATACTGAAAGTGCAGATGGAAAGTTTATCAAGTGGTTTGTCAGCATCCTTCCTCCTTACATTCAAAGTATGACATAAGAAAGCCATGGCATGATCAAACTATACAACAGATTTGATTTCTTTTTTTTTTTTGTTTTGTTTTGTTTTGTTTTACTTTAAAGAAGAATAGAATCAATAATAAAATATTCTCGCTCTTCTGTTCTTAGATTGTGGTTCCCATCAGCACTGTGTGCCTGAAAACTCCCGAGCAGTCGGCCATGGGCAGTCGGCCCAGTAAAGACCGGCGTGGATCCAGCGCACATGCTGTTCTCTTGGACACGGAAGAAAGCACTGACCCGCTGGCCATGGGTGAGTTCAGCACTTTATATATGCACGAGCTGATTTTAGAAATGCAGCACTAAATGTAAATAAGTCTAATAGTGAAGCTCATTCAGATGTGCGTATGGATTCACTAGCAATGTGTTATTGACTGTTGCAATTGTAGCATTCAGTGGTGCTTACTAGCGCTTACTAGCGCTTAAGGGTAAGAATTTAAGTGCCACACTGTAAATTGTGGCACTTAATCTGAATGATAAACTGTAAAAAACAGACTATAAAAATATATTGTTAAATTTATTGTTAAAAAAAATTACAGCTGAGTTTGCCAGAAATTCACTGTAAAAAATATGATTTAGGTATTATTAATAGTTTGTTAGGTATTACAGAATGGCAGCTGTATATTTTATGAACTGATAATCCACTTGAATTACTAAAATCTGATTTGTACATTAAAATGTACTGATAACCACCATAATAATCTTCATACAGTATATAGACTTCCTTGGTAAAAGATAAAATGTAAAATGTAGGAACCAGTGCTATATCAATAAAATATTTGATTTATAACAAAAATATAACAGTGTTATTATCATTAACTAAAACTGAAACCATATAAAAAAAATCCATTACTTGGAATGAAATACACATTTTCATTTGGTTTATGTGCTAAAATAACTAAAACTAAATAATAAAACTCAAAAACTCTATAGACCTTTAAAAAATACACTAATAAAGAATGAAAAAGCACAAACAAAATTACTTTTAACTAAAATTAGTCAAAACAGAAAATGCAAAAATTAAATCTAATACAAACAAAATACATACTTTTAGAAAAGCCATTTAAATATTTTCCACTATCAATTGTAAGATGGCTCATATTTTAACTTACAAAAAAAAAAAAAAGTAATAACTTTTATTTTATAATATACTGTTAAATGATGTGCATTAAAACTAAATTAAATGGTAAATCATACTTTTTTACATTTTAAAATTGCACATAACCATATGTTTTAAAATTCCACGATTTTCACTATAAATGTTGACAACTTTTTTTTAATTACTGTACATTTTTAATCCTGTGGCTTGTTGAGGAGCTCTCTTTATAATATTATAATATGCTAAACCAGCTGGACTAAAGGTGTTGTTTTGATCTGTGTGCAGACAGCGGTAGATTCGTGGTGGTGTCCCTGTACGACTATCCGTCCAGAGGTCCAGGTGACTGCGCTATCAGAGTGGGAGAGAGGCTCAACATTTTGTCAGAGTAAGTGTACTGTTGCACAGTGGTGCCTCATCCTCATCACAGCCTGATCGGGCTGATTATCTGATGATATATTGTGTGTTACAGTGAGGGAGAGTGGTGGAAAGTCAGTTCATCTGCCACAGGAAATGAGAGCTACATCCCCAGCAATTACACCGCCAAAGTGTACAACAGGTGAGCTGAACTCACACACACTTTCTGTTGGTTTAGAGTGTGCATACAGTACGTCATGACATCACACCCACGGTCAGGTGGTCTGGTGGAGTGTGTTTCATAAGTGACATCCTCGTTATTCCTCCAGAGGCGGTGATTTGATGTCAGTTTTAGTTTCTGTAGAGTGGGCTCAGCTGGGTGTACAGTGTGATCTGATTATCAGTTTGGGGACGTACTGTACCCACAATGACCCTGCTGAACACTCACTCATCACATGATGCTCTGACTCTGCCTACTACTTTTCCCCTCAGCTCTGTCACTCATCTGTGTGTGTGTGTGTGTGTGTGTGTGTGTTCGTGCAGGTGGCAGTTTGTGGGTCTCAGCAAACAAAAAGCAGAGGAACTGCTGATGCTCCCCCATAATCAGCCCGGATCCTTCCTTATCAGAGAGAGCGAGACCTACCCAGGTACCTGTGTGCTAATGCTAGTTACATTACTAGCATTGATGTTTTTCTACGATTTGCTAAGCCACTTACCACTATCACAGCTATCTGCAACAAACGATTATTTTGATAATTGATTAATCTAATGATCATTGGAACTATTAATCGACTAATCTTTGATTTTAGTAACACTTAAGTATAGGGAACAATTCTCACTATTATCTAGTTGTTTATTAGCATACTTATTATTAACATACTGGCCGTTTATTAGTGCTTATAAAACACATATTGTGCATGACCATATTCTACATCCCTAATACTAAACCTTACTAACTATTAATAAGCAGCAAATTAGGAGTTTACTGAGGCAAAAGTCATAGTTAAAAGTTTGAACCTTAAAATAAAGTGTAACCTAGTTTTTTTTTGTTTTTTTTCCCACCAGTAGTTAACCAGTAGGATTTGATTGAATATTCAGCTTTTGCAATTTGTTAAAATATTGAGTTTTTATTTATTCAATACATAGTCATGTACACATAGAGCTGCTTTATAGCAGAAAATCAAGTTGAAATTCTAATTGAAAGTGACAGTTTTTTCATGTTTAAGCAATATATTACATGAAGTTTTATATAAATAAACATGACATGACTTTACTGGAGTGACAATTGCAGAGCTTGCGCAAATATATCCACATCACTATGATAAGATGCTTTCTGAACTGCTGTTTTCTCACCGCTGTCATGTTTGTTGTGTGTTTATTTCATTATTGAGAGGAAAGTGCACAGCACATTTACATATTCATCTAAAAGTTCTCAGTAGTGCCAGGATGTTTGCTAACAGTAAACCACTGCTAGCTCAGCCCGAGCTCACGGCAATTCGTACATATTTTTGTTAAATCGTACGTATTTTTAAGAGTTGCTCAATTCGTATGAACTTGTACGAATGACCTACACCTAACCCCACCCCTAAACCTACCTGTCACTGGGGTGTAGACTAATCATACAAAATCGTACATGTGAGGTTGTCCGAATTTGTATGAATTAGCCACCTTCTAAAATACGTACGAATTGGTCATGATAGCGTTGGCTAGCTTATATCAAACCACTTTTTACACCTAACTGAAAAGCGAAAAATATTTTGTTGGGATTGCAAGGCCTTTAGACAGGACAGCATTTTTTGTTCAGCTACTGGTTCAGCATTGTTTGCACGTCTCATAAGTGCAGAGTCTTCTTCTATTGGATTGCATGCAGGTCAAACCATGTTAGTGCAGGCCCTGAAATTACATCATATGAGATCAAATGACTATTCAACAACAAACATATTTGTCAAAAAATGTTTTAGTGTCAGTGTTGTTAATATCGAATAGTCCAACTTGACAACTACACAGCAATGTTCTAAAAATCACATAGCAGCATTTCAAAAACCTAAATAACTGCATAGCAACACCCAGGAAACTACCCAGAACTACAGATGTCATCAAATCCAGTTTGTATTAATGTATAGGTTTTTTTTTTTTTTACTTAGGTAACCACACTCTGTCAGTGCGTAGGAGCAGCTCGCATGAACGCGCTTCTGTCAAACACTACCGTATCAGCTGCATCGAGAACGGCTGGGTCTATATCTCTCCTGGACTCACCTTCAGCACCCTCTCAGACCTGGTCGCACACTATTCAGGTACACACACACACACACACACACACACACACATACAGCCAGTAACTCATTACTGGCACCCAGTGATTGTATGTGACGTTGCTGGGTTTGTGCTTGATACTAATTTCATACATGATACTGACTAATAGTTTTGAGGAAATGTTTAAATCATGTACTCACACGAGAGGTGGACTCCAGTCATGCCAGTGCCTATAAAAACCTGTTTTATTCTAGGTAATTTTCAGTGGTGGAATAAATTGTGGGCCAAAAAAAAACAATGCTGTGAATAGGGTAATTCTACAGCTAACAAACTTTATGCTCTATCCAGTGTCAGTAATCAAAGACCACTGGTGTATCATCAGAAACCAAACAAAAAAAGTTGATTATGTAGTGCGCTGTTACGTAAATAGTACTGGCAACCACCCAGCAACATGCTAAAATATATATATTATGGCTGAATGTGCAGAAATGTGTGCAAGTGTTGTGGGCGGAGATTAAATGTGAACTGTCCCTCAGAAGTATCAGACGGGCTGTGCTGTACTCTGGGGGAGCCATGCTACATCGTTGGATCCAACAACGTTCCTGTAGTAACCGGCCCACCTCCGGTTGCTGTGAAGAGGCCTACTATAAACTGGAAAGATGTGGACAGGTGCGTCAAATGCATCCAGTCACAAATGAAGTGACTTTCAACAGATCACCCAAAAATGAAAATTCGTTCATCATTTACTCAAGTTGTTCCAAAGTTTTTTTGTTTTTTTTTCCATCTGTTTAACACAGAAGATATTTTGAAGAATGTTGGTAACCAAACAGTTGCTGGTAGCCATTGACTTCCATTATATTTTGTTCCATACTTTAAATATTAAATGGTAGCCACTGACTTCCAGTTACATTCTTCAAAATATCTTTTGTGTTCAACATAAGAAAGAAATTCATACACGTTTGGAACAACTTGAGGGTGAGTAAATGATGAAAATTTACATTTTTGGTGAACTCTCTCTTTAATGACGCTAGTAATATCGTCTTTTCAAAAACTAGTAGAGCGGTTTCTAAACGAGTTTTCTTCGCAGCTCCATGATCTTCGGGCAGAGAAAAGATGGTGCAGAGGACTCTATAGTGAGCGAAGGCCTGAAGGAGGCCATTAACTCGTACCTCTACATGACGGAGGAATGTGAGGACTGCTGTCAGCTCTGGGACACCTGATTGGAAGACTGTCGTGAAACTTGGAGGACGAGTGTTTGAATGACTTTGGACTCTTGATGCCGTGATATGGGATAAAACACTTTACAGAAACCCAGAAACTCATTTTTCGTGACCCAGACGCGGAAAATTAACCAAAACGCATCTAAGTGTCTTTTTTCGTTCGTGAATTTCTGCATAAAAACTGTTTAAGAGCGAAAGCGGCGTCGGATGAAGGTCCCGGACACGCATACTGACTCATTGCTGTTCCTCCAGAGTGGGTGCTGGAGACAAAGATGTCACAGTTTCCTGTGTGGACGCTCCTGGCGGACATAAAAGAGAAAACGGCTGAAGGAAAGAACGACAGTGTGTGAGTGGGAGGGGGAACACAGCTGGGTGGCATACGCATCCATTTCCACTCCACTCACACTTTCTGGAACTTTATCAGCATCGTGCTCATTATAAATGTGATCACAATCATAGAATGAAAGAAGAAGCTTCAAAGAAGCTTTATTAATGGTACCAGAGAGTTTGATGCAGCACAAAATACGTATTTATGACTTAGAACATAAATGTTGTGTAACTTTGTAAATATATACTGTTGCTTAAAGAGATAATAAAGTCCCAAAAATGAAAACTGTCATTCGAGTTTCTTCTGTGGAACACAAAAGACGATCTTGTGAAGAAAGTTAATAACCAAACAGTTTCAGTTCCCATTGACTTTAAACAATTTAATAGAAGTCAATGGGAATCGCAATAGTTTGGTTATCAACATTCTTTAAAAGATCTTCTTTAGTGCTCAAAGACATACAGGTTTGGAGCAACATTAAGGTGAGAAAAATTACAATTATTATTTTTGGGTGAACTATCCCTTATCGACATCAGTTATGTTCTTTTAAATAAACTCGAGAGAAAAAAACAAGGTCATCTTTGTATTTGTAGAACCTGACAAAAGCATCCTGATAGAGTTGTTTCCTGTCTTTGCACCTATTGTTTAGAAAAGAACCGCAGTCTTGAGCAGCAGGAAGTGAAGGTTTGTGCATGCCTGCATGTGGTCTGCTCTCAGTGTGCAGACAGAATATTTATACCAGCTATGTTCTTAAGCAGCCTTACAGTGTAGTACTGAGTCTTGAAAATGAATGGCTTTAGATATTAAAAACGAGAATTGATTTGAGAAGTTCAAGGATTTCTATCTGTTACATCAAACCACAGTTTCTCCTCCACACAACTTTGATGACAGAACTTTGAACTAAAGATTTCCATTTTATATAATCTCGCCAGGCTGCATGTTTCTCCACACGTGGTGAAGTGAATGACTGGCACAGTAGTTTGTTTGATGCTAAAGGTAGAGCTGTTACTTTGCAGTGCCATCCAAAGGCTGTGGTATGTACTACAGAAAAAAAAATACTATACAGTGGCAATGAAAGTGTTTAGACACGAATGTCATTAAAATAAATTATTTAACCAAGAAATGTTTCAAAGGAAGTTGGCACAACACACTTTAATGTCTCAAAAGATATTTTTGGTTTCTGTTATAAAAACTTTGAACTGTTAACTTCATGCGGACATTAAACAGAGAAACAAACAAGCTTTGCAAATGCCCCTTTCGCCTGTCAATCACGGTGAGTAATGGCTTCTCCTTCTCTTGTTGTTTGCACTTCATGTCACATGTACAGTTTATCTCTCTCTGTCGGCGACGAGGGATTCACATGTGATAAATGCAGGGAAATAGTTAGGCTGACAGAGAAGATTTTAGAACTAGAGACACACATCCAAACTTTAGTTGAGGATAGTAAGAATGTGAGGGCTGTAGATACTGCTTTGGATGCGACTAGCTCAGGGACTCCTGTACATTGTTCGGTTCCGGTTGTGCCCGTGCAGCAGGGCAACTGGGTGACTGTGAGGCGGCATAGTCGCGGGTCAAAACACCACTCTTCCGTTCCGATCAAAACATCAAACAGGTTCTCCCCACTCAGTGACGCACCCACTGAGAAACCTGATGAAAGTGCTCTAGTAATTGGCGATTCTATTGTACGGAACGTGAAAATAGAGACACCAGCCACCATAGTCCAATGTTTACCGGGAGCCAGAGCGCCTGACATCTTGGCAAATTTAAAAGTGCTGGCTAATGCTAAACGTAAATTCAGTAAGATTGTTATCCACGTCGGCACTAATGATGTTCGACTTCGCCAGTCGGAGATCACTAAAAATAATGTTAAAGAGGTGTGTGAACTTGCAAGTACGATGTCAGACACTGTAATATGCTCTGGTCCCCTCCCTGCTTACCGTGGCAATGAGATTCATAGCAGACTGTCGTCACTCAATGGCTGGATGTCTAAGTGGTGCCCGCAGAATAACGTAGGTTTCATAGACAATTGGAAGAGTTTTTGGGGCAGACCTGACCTGTTGAAAAGAGATGGTGTTCATCCCTCCTGGGGTGGTACCGCTCTTCTCTCTAGAAATATGGCACATAGTCTTAGAGTTCGTACTTGACTAACTAGGGCCCAGGTCAGGGAGCAGACAGACTGGCTAAACCGACCGTCTGCTAGCCGCCTCACATCACAGAAGTCAGTTAATTCTCAGCACATAGAGACTCCTTCACCTAGATATCACACTATAGAGACTGTGTCTGTTCCCCGTACTAGAAAATACAGAAAACGTCCAAACCAAAGTAATAGTAACAATTTAATTGATGTTCAACAAATAAAAAATGTTTACAATACAGAGAAACAACTGATAAAACTTGGCTTACTGAATATCAGGTCCCTTTCTACAAAAGCACTATTTGTAAATGATTTGATCAGTGATCATAACCTAGATTTGCTCTGTTTGACAGAAACATGGCTAAAACCAGATGAATACATTACTTCAAACGAGTCTACCCCTCAAGATTACTGCTATAAAAATGAGCCACGTCCAAAAGGTAAAGGGGGAGGTGTTGCTACAATTTATAGCAATATTCTCTGTATTTCTCAGAGGGCAGGCTTTAAGTATAACTCGTTTGAAGTTATGGTGCTGCGTATAACATTATCTAGAGAAACACGTGTTAGTGATAAATCCCCTGTGATGTTTGTATTGGCTACTGTGTACAGGCCACCAGGGCACCACACAGACTTTATTAAAGAATTTTCTGATTTTCTATCTGAGTTAGTACTGGCTGTACATGTCGATAATGAAAAAGATGCATTAGGATCAGCATTCATAGACATTCTGAACTCTATTGGGGTTAGACAACATGTTTCAGGACCTACTCATTGTCGAAATCATACTCTAGATTTAATACTGTCACATGGAATTGATGTTAGTGGTGTTGAAATTCTGCAGCAAAGCGATGATATCTCAGATCATTATCTAGTCTTGTGTAAACTCCATATAGCTAAAACTGTAAATTCTACTCCTTGTTACAAGTATGGTAGAATCATCACTTCTACCACAAAAGATTGCTTTGTAAGTAATCTTCCTGATTTATCTCAATTCCTCAGCATATCCAACAGCGCAGAAAAACTTGATGATGTAACAGAAACTATGGACTCTCTCTTTTCTAGCACTTTAGATACAGTTGCTCCTTTACGCTTAAGGAAGATCAAAGAAAACAGTTTGACTCCGTGGTATAATGAGCACACTCGCACCCTAAAGAGAGCATCCCGGAAAATGGAGCGCAGCTGGAGGAAAACAAAACTAGAGGTATTTCGTATAGCTTGGCGGGAAAGTACCCTATCCTACAGAAAAGCATTAAAAACGGCTAGATCTGATTACTTTTCGTCTCTTCTAGAAGAAAACAAACATAACCCCCGGTATTTATTCAATACAGTCACTAATTTAACGAAAAATAAAGCATCAACAGGTGTTGGCATTTCCCAAGAGCACAGCTGTAATGACTTTATGAACTACTTTACTTCCAAGATCGATACTATTAGAGATAAAATTGTAACCATGCAGCCGTCAGCTACAGTATCGCATCAGATAGTGCACTATAGATCCCCTGAGGAACAATTCCACTCATTCTCTATTATAGGAGAGGAAGAATTGTATAAACTCGTTAAATCATCTAAACCAACAACATGTATGTTAGACCCTATTCCATCTAAACTACTAAAAGAGCTGCTTCCAGAAGTCATAGATCCTCTTTTGGCTATTATTAATTCATCATTGTCATTAGGATATGTCCCCAAAACCTTCAAATTGGCTGTTATTAAGCCTCTCATTAAAAAACCACAACTTGACCCCAAAGATCTAGTTAATTACAGACCGATCTCAAATCTCCCTTTTCTGTCAAAGATACTAGAAAAGGTAGTATCCTCACAATTATATTCCTTCTTAGAGAAAAATGCTATCTGTGAGGAATTCCAGTCAGGATTTAGACCGTATCATAGTACTGAGACTGCTCTCATTAGAGTTACAAATGACCTGCTTCTATCATCTGATCATGGTTGTATCTCTTTATTAGTTCTACTGGATCTTAGCGCTGCGTTCGACACTATCGACCACAACATTCTTTTGAATAGACTAGAAAACTTTGTTGGCATTAGTGGAAGTGCCTTAGCATGGTTCAAATCGTACTTATCTGACCGCCATCAGTTCGTAGCAGTAAATGAAGAGGTATCATATCGATCACAAGTGCAGTATGGAGTACCTCAAGGCTCAGTACTAGGGCCGTTACTTTTCACGCTTTACATGTTACCCTTGGGAGATATTATCAGGAGACATGGTGTTAGCTTTCACTGTTATGCTGATGATACTCATCTCTATATTTCTTCACGGACTGGTGAAACACACCAAATTGAGAAACTAACAAAAAAAAAACTGGATGATGAGTAACTTCTTACTGCTAAATTCTGAAAAAACAGAGGTGTTAATTATCGGACCTAAAAACCCCACATGTAATAACCTAGAACACTATCTAACACTTGACGGCTGCTCTGTCAATTCTTCTTCATCAGTTAGGAACCTAGGTGTGCTGTTTGATAGCAATCTTTCATTTGAAAGCCATGTTTCTAGTATCTGTAAAACTGCGTTTTTCCATCTCAAAAACATATCTAAATTGCGACCTATGCTCTCAACGTCAAATGCAGAAATGCTAATTCACGCGTTTATGACCTCAAGATTAGACTATTGTAATGCTTTACTGGGTGGTTGTTCTGCACGCTTGATCAATAAACTACAGTTGGTCCAAAATGCAGCAGCTAGAGTCCTTACTAGAACCAGGAAGTATGACCATATTAGCCCGGTTCTGTCAACACTGCACTGGCTCCCTATCAAACATCGGATAGATTTTAAAATCTTGTTAATTACTTATAAAGCCCTGAATGGCTTAGCTCCTCAGTACTTGAGCGAGCTCTTATCACATTATAGTCCTCCACGTCTGCTGCGTTCTCAAAACTCTGGCCATTTGATAATACCTAGAATATCAAAATCGACTGCAGGTGGCAGATCCTTTTCCTATTTAGCGCCCAAACTCTGGAACAATCTACCTAACACTGTTCGGGAGGCAGACACACTCTGTCAGTTTAAATCTAGATTAAAGACACATTTCTTTAACCTGGCCTACACATAACACACTTCTATTATTCAAATCCGTTAAAGGATTGTTAGGCTGCATTAATTAGATCAGCCGGAACCGGGAACACTCCTCATAACACACGATGTACTCGTTACATCGTAAGAAGAATGGCATCTACGCTAATATTTGTCTGTTTCTTTATTATTCTGTTTCTCAGTCCGTGTCTGGATCAGATGGTGGATCGGCGCCGGGAGATGTCTGCGACCCTGACCGTCGGCAGAGGCCGGACACCTGGATGAGCCCCGGGGACATATCCCCAGTGAAGACCTCGACTTAAATACAATAAAACTTAAAATTAAACAAAATAACTAAAAATATAATAAAATACCTAACTACATAATACTATTATTGTTAGAAATTGCAACAATATAAAAATAGAAATATAATACATTTATACATTTAAAATTTAATTAAAACCAAGTAAAAAAAATAAATAATAATATCCTGGCCAGAGGAGAACTGGCCCCCCGACTGAGTCTGGTTTCTCCCAAGGTTTTTTTCTCCATTCTGTCACAGAGGGAGTTTTGGTTCCTTGCCGCTGTCGCCTCTGGCTTGCTCAGTTGGGGACACTTAATTTCTAACGATTATCATCAATTTGATTTCATAGATACTATTTAAACTAAACTGAGCTAGACAATGACATCTCTGAATTCAATAATGAAATGCCTTTAACTGAAAATTGAGTGTTTAATCTTATTATTATACATTACTGACACTCTGTCCTCCAATTTGATACTGTTAAGTGCTTTGACACAATCTGTATTGTTAAAAGCGCTATATAAATAAAGGTGACTTGACTTGTCACAACTCAAATATCACAAACACAGCTCTTATGGGTCTATAAAAGTGAAGGCATACCTTTACAGGTAAAAGTGAACTACTTTCAATAAAAAGTCCAACTTATTAGAAATACATTTAATTTGAAGTTTAGCTTACCTGTCGAAGAAACGTCACAAGTTCGTCACATCGATTGAAACCGAATTCCACTGCTGAACGAACATTTTCTGCCTGCCACAGATCGCTATCAGGATGTGAAGAGAATTTCTACCAGTATAACAAAAAATTATTTCTGGAAACAAAATGCCTTCCCTACCTTTTATTTTGCAGAGAAAAAAAAATCCTAAACATCTAAGCTTCAAATAAAAATGTAAGACTTTAATGAAATACAAAAGAGAAAAATGTTTTAAAATCTCATTTTAATGATGGATCAAATACCACAAATTAGTGTACAAGCTCAATGCTGTACTGAAACAGTGACAAATAATTCAGTCTGCAAAGCATATCAATGTTACAAAGGACGCTTTTAAAATGGAAAACAAAACAGGGGAAGGTCAGCCATCAGTTGAAGACTTCTATCTCTTGGGCCAGTTGTGGCGAAACCCTCTGGAAACAGAAATAAACCCATCATACAAATTTTTTTTTTTTAATCCAGCAATGATTGATTTCTTGTGTCAAGCTGTGTGTGTGTGTTACCGGTCAGATTTGTCAGGGACATAAGACATGCTCCTGCCTCCCACAGCGTTTTTCCTCTGTCCTTTTTTCTGCTTGGGTCCATGTGCTTGTCTGTTTGGATCAAACTGTGAACTTTCTTTTGATTTGCCTGTGTGGATAAAATACAAGCATTGAAGACAACGCACTGAACCAATAGGAAAAATACATATGAAAACCGACAGAAAAAAAGGCAGATGTCTTACCATCAAATATTTTAAAATTTGACTGGCTGTAGTCAAAAGGTTTAAAGTCTTGTTCGGGAACTTCAGGCTCTTGAACTTTTTTCTGTTTCTTTTTTTTCTGAGCAGGTTTTGTCGACTGATCAGCCACCGATGTCTCACTTTCAATCTTTGAGACTTTAATTTTTGGTTTAAGACTCTCTTTACCAGCATCACTGGCAGCTCTCTCTCTCTTCTGTCCAGCCTGCTTTGCTTCCTAAGAACACAAGATCAACAAAACCTGTTAGTGTAAAATTAAGAAAAGCAAATACAGCTTCTAAAGTTGGTGAGCTGAAGCTTCCTCACCGCTACTTGCTGCCGGACAGTGTGAACGTTTTGCAGCGACTCCTGGTAGCTCAGTTTGGCTTTCTTTCGTTTCTCTGAAAGACAAATACAAACATTTATGCACAAATAAATCATCACAAATTTAGTGTATTAAAACATCAGACTATGCAGAGTTTCTATAAAACTGCTGTGTTGTTTGTACCTTGAGCTTTCTTGGCCTGTTCTTTAGCCTGCTGTTTCTCCTGCGCCTCCTTCTGCTGCTGCTCAATACTCTGTAATTTCCAGCGGTTATGAATCTGTTTTAAACAGAACAAAATTAGTCAATATAAGCCAGTAGTCAATGCAACCTGAACCCCCTCACTGCATCGAGAATTCTGGAGTATTTGCGACTCCCTGAATCAAAACTGAACTGATAGGTGCATTCATATTTCTACCCTTAACTCCCCATATTTATATGATTTTCTGCACATTTGTCTACACCTATTGTTGTATTGTCCATTGCAACATCTATCTGTCTGTCAAGATTAAACATGAAGAAAGTATGTCATAAAGGAGTAAGTGTTTAAAGCCCGAGACACACTGTATGATTTTCGGCTGTCCCAGACGAAAGACTGGCATCGTGAAACAATCGTGGTGAATCAGAAATCAGAAATGTCTGTGACAGCTGAAAATCGTACAGTGTGTCTCGGGCCTAAAAACATTAAAACTGAAGACATTATTTTGCTATAAGAAAAAGCAAAAGAAAACCTGTATACAAACACATACTAAAATTGCACAATAAATAGTACAGAATAAAATGTAAACAATTATGTAAATAAACATTAAATAAAAAAAGCAAATATAATTTACTTATTTTATGCAATATTTATTTAAACTGTAAATAAAAAAAAAGTAAATTAAAAAAAACAGTAAATAAAAATGGTAAATATAATTTATTTATATAAATAAATAAATAAATATATATATATATATATATATATATATATATATATATATATATATATATATATATATATATATATATAATTTATTTATATACATTTATTTATATAATATATATATATATATATATATATATATATATATGTACACACAGAGAGAGAGAGAGAGAGAGAGAGAGAGAGAGAGAGAGAGAGAGAGAGAAGAAACCATACCTCATAAATCTTTGAAGAGGGGTCATATTTGGCATTCTTGGAAATGTGAATGTCCTTTGATGGTAAATACTGAAAACGAGTGTTGAAATGTCAGTGAATAAGTACACAACACAACTGGACAAAGGCATGGACTAAACTAAGGTACTGTACCATTCTGAAGGGGTTCTCAAACGACTCCATGATGCTGTGAGCTTTTTGTTGTGCCACAGTCAGATGAGCAGGAGATGCTGCTGCCTCCTCCTCAAATACACGACAAAAAACATCCTCAACTCACATAAGCGCTCCCAAATCAAACTGATGAGTAAGACCATTAACAATTACAAATGTTTAAACATTTTACAAAATCAACTTCATGTATTGTAAAGTCTAGCAATGAGACACATAGACAGGTTTCTTTGAATTTCTTTTAAAATGTCCTACCGCAAAGAGGCTGATTTTTGCAGAAGCTAACAGGCCGTGCAAGGATTTTTCCTCTTGGTTCACGCTTTCATCCTCCTCCTCTGAAAACAAAACTCCCGGTTTGGTTGGAGTTTCTAAATATACATGTGGAGAAAATGTCAACTAGTGGTTTTAAAATAACACAAAGGCAAATCATGAGGTCTTCATGACATCTAGACCTACCAATAGAGGAGAGGTCCACGAAATCACTTTCATACGAGCGGGAGGTGTCATGCGGTCCAAATAAAGTCGTCTGTGGCTAGAAGACAACAGCAAGAGGGGCAATTAGAAATAAACTCAATAATACAGCTTCTTCAACCAGTTTGGATCCACACAAAATTGCTGAACATTTCAACACACCTTTCTTTTAGGAGTCATCGATTTCCTCTTTTCAGCAACTACCTCTGCCTAAAAAGAGAGAACATTCATATTCATAGTTCAGAATTTCATATTCATATTACAAATTGAAGTGAAACAAGAAGCTATGAGCTAAATAGTGTTTGTCTGAGCGCACACCTTGAGTAAAGGCATCTCTCGAGCCTGTTTGATAAGCTGATGAAGCTCATTGATCTGCTGGCGCACTAGTGGTGGAGTGGGGTTACAGCACGCGATGATGCCCTGAGGCTCCCTAGAGTGAACAACACATACGTTTATACAGCCTTCAAAAGAATAAAACATTTAAATTATAGAGAGAAAAAAATCAAAAAGGGATTTCAAATGCGCTAGTCCACTCAAAATAAGCTGAAAAAATGGCTTGTTTAGAAATCACCTACATTTCATTTATCTACATTTCAACATCTTTTCAGTAATTTGGCCCGTTCTAATAAATGACTATTATCAAATGCGAACTATGACAATGTGTGGAGGTTAGCCAGTCATAACAGAGCTCATTCACACACACTACTGTTCAACATTTGGGGTTGCATATTTGATCAAAAATACAGTAAATATAGTCTGAAATATTACTATTTAAAATAATTTCTATAGTTATTTCAAAATGTAATTTATTGCTGTGATTTAAAGCTGAATTTTCAGCATCATTACTCCAGTCTTCAGAGTCACATGATCCTTCAGAAATTATTCTAATATGCTGATTTGCTGCTCTACAAACATTTATTATTATTATTATCCAATGTTGAAATGTTTTTTTCTTCATTGCCACTTAATAAATTTAACACATCCTTACTAAATAAAAGTAACATTTAAAAAAAAAAAAACAACACTTTTTAAGGATGTGCATGTCTATATAGGTATACAATGTTCATTCTAAGAGTTCATTCTAAAAGAAAATTGAAAATGCTCATGAAAACCAAAATTACCTTAAAATATTTTAGTAGCAAAAAAAACCCAAAAAAAAAACCATCACAAGTAGGCAACTTTAAATGAAAATATATTGATTAAGTTTAGGATCCCTCCCCCTTACTTTGGAAGCTCCTCAGCGATCTTCATCATCATGTGGTTTGGTAAGATATATCTGTGGCGAAACAACACATTCATGAATCACACCAGCTACACAGTAACTAGTAATCTGTCCACATACACATGCATAGAGACGGTTTGGAGCATTACCCAGTGCTCTCATCTTCCTCTCGAGCCAGTTTATCTCTCCAGGCGTACAGCAGTCTGAAGGCCGCCAGTTGCTGTGTGTTGAAGCTCTTCTTCTGCTTGCGGTACAGCTCCATGTACGAGTCCTCCGTAAAAATAGGCTTCACATATTTCTAAAGAGAAAGACGAGATGGATAAAAAAATATTCAGAACTTCATTTGAAACTGGTTCTTTTAACTGATTCAAAGTGATTACCACAACAAAATCATTTAACGATAATTTATCGTTATCGTTTGGTATGAAGAACCCAGTCCATACCTTGAGCGAGAGGTCTCTGCTTTTATTCCAGACCTGCTGGATGAGGGTGGGCTGGCCGTTGCCTGTATCATACAGGTCAGCTCGGACTCGATCGTACACGTACAGCAGATAGTGAGTGTCAGCCTGAGCGTACTTCAACATCTCATCCGGCAACGGTCTACAGATACACAACACACACTAGTATTAACACAATGACTGTTACAGCCATCAGACAAACAGAAAATGGGTCTCGAATTCACTTTGTCTTACATAATGAGATTAGCTCAATGAAGAATGATATCAATCTGTGCTAAATGTATCGAGTGTTTGGGATTACCGTATCCTCCAGTCTGCCAGCTGGTAGCGTTTATCAGAGTTAACACTGCAGTAGACTTTCAGGAGATGGTCAAGGGAGTTTCGGCCGAGGTTTAGGCAACGCGCAGCATGATGGGTGTCAAACATGTTGACCACATAAAGACCAAAGTCCTTTTGTAGCCACTCGATGTCAGAGTCAGCCCCGTGAAACACCTGCAGGAGCAACACAACAAAACATCAACCACAGTAATCATCAAATGACTTCCACAGCACATTTAATATACATAATGCAACATGTTTTATGAATGAAAATCAACCTTCAGCTGGATATACATGTAAGATGGGAATTAGTTGAAATTGTTTGAAGAATGAAGCTTATTAGATTACGATATTTTTGGAAAATATTTTTTTTTACCACCCATGCAGCCTTATTTACATAATCCCAAGTCATTTTGGAGGTGACTGATTTATTGCACATAAATCAGTTTAATCACATAAATGTTTTTAGATTTGAATTTCATTATATGCAAATTTAATGACAACTCACAAAATTCTATTTCTAGCTAAAGAACTACAATATTACTTTATACGATGCATAAACACACACCAGTGTTATTTTAGTATAACTGAGATACTATTATAGCTTTTATTAAAGTTTTAGTAATTATGTTATATTTTTGTCCTTTTTACAAGTTTTTGTTTAAATATGTCTCTTTGAATGTTCCCTATGATTTTTTTTCAAAGGTTTAACAGACACAGGGAATCATTGTCATTTAAAAATGGGATCACATGGGTGTTTGAATCAAGATCGCGATCTATTTCTCGTGCAGCTCTAACACACTCATTCCTAAGTGGGTAAATCTAATAGAGGAGCATAGTATTAAGGTCAATCACCTTCACAATGGCAGGGTCAGTGAAAGTCTCGTTTAAGATGTACATTTCACTGCGCAGCTCCAGCGTGTCTATGATGAAATCCTCCTCTCGTGTTGATATCTGCATCAGACACGTGATTCCCAGAAAGCTTCTGTAGGAATGATGCTGTAAACAGAGAATGTGTGCGAATTGAACACCTAAAGTGATACACGACTAAACAGCATGATGAAAACCTGAAACAGTCATACCTCCAGGTCCACAGCGAACTCCGACATCTTGGCTAGCTTCTCATTCAAAGCTACAAGGTCATCTAAAGTGTTGATAAATTGACAAGTGGACTCGGAAAGAGGTTTATACATCTAAAACACAAAGAAAACATATCAATGATTGAAAACACTCATCACAGTTCCTGAAAAGAAAACAGACATTCACCTGGACATCAGGTTTACACTTCAGACTCTCCGGCATGACCAGATGATCCAATTCATATTGATAAGGGTGAGAAAACCTGGGAAACAGCATTACAATCCATTTAAAACAAGACTGATATTAAACACTGATGTAAAATAACTAACAAACACACAATGGAACTCTTTAAACTGAATGAATCACATAAATCTGGTCTTACATGTCATCCACATGCTCTTTTGTTCTCTGCTGATGGATAAAATCAGCCAATGCAGCAGGAACATCCAAATCCTCCGGTCTCTCCTTACGAATGTGTTTGTTGGCAAAATCTAGTCATACGTTTGGTTACAATTTAGTATTTGAACACATTACTATTTTTTTAAATTGAATTATTATTTAATATTAAAATTATTTAAACTAGCATTTAAATTATATTAAAATTTATTTTTATTTAATGTATATTACTCTTTTTAAAATTATCAAATTACTATTTAAACATTACTATTTTTAATTTAATTACTATTTAACAAAAATTATTTCAATTCTCATTTGAATAACACTAAAACTATTTTTATATATATACATACATGCATACATATATACACATACACATACATATATACATATATATACATATATACATATATATATATACATATATATATACACATATATATACACATATATATATATATATATATATATATAAAATGCACTTGGGGAAGGGATCGATGTAATTTCCTCATTATCTTCAGCTGGGATGTTCCCGTGACAACGCAGCATGGGGTCCGTCAGCAGATGTCGCTGTTTTAATGTCATAAATGTCTTTTTATTGTTGTTAGCATAACTGTTGCAAATAAAAATACTTTGTTAAGTTTTTAAAATATGCTAATCTATAAAAACTAATATGTATAAAACTTAAAATAAAATGTATATTTTTTTATGCTGGTGTCCGTCCACGAATCTGCTGATTGACACCATGCTGCGTTGTCACGGGAACATGCCAGCTGAAGATAAGATAAAACCCTTCGCCAAGTGCATTCCAAACGACTACATAATGACACGCACGTGCCCTGCTCACTCCAAAGTCCCCTCTCCAAGGGGACAGGGCTGATCACTTCCATTTGGAATTTGTCCGAGAACCGAAGGGTACCGATACTAGTACCGAACCATCCCTAGAGGGGTGTACTCACTTTTGTGAGATACTGAGATATAGAGATATAGAGATATAGAGAGATATATATATATATATATATAGAGAGATATATATATATATATATATATAGAGAGATATATATATATATATATATAGAGAGATATATATATATATATATATAGAGAGATATATATATATATATATATAGAGAGATATATATATATATATATATAGAGAGATATATATATATATATATATAGAGAGATATATATATATATATATATAGAGAGATATATATATATATATATAGAGAGATATATATATATATATATATATATATAGAGAGATATATATATATATATATATATAGAGAGATATATATATATATATATATATAGAGAGATATATATATATATATATATATAGAGAGATATATATATATATATATATAGAGAGATATATATATATATATATATAGAGAGATATATATATATATATATATAGAGAGATATATATATATATATATATAGAGAGATATATATATATATATATATAGAGAGATATATATATATATATATATAGAGAGATATATATATATATATATATAGAGAGATATATATATATATATATATATATATATATATATATATATATATATATATATATATATATATAAAAAATTGCCTGGACCTCCAGATAGTGTACTTCTACTAAATGTTAGCAATATAAATATTAGTAAAAAGCAGTCCACAAAGGCTGTGAAAATTAGAAAAAAAAGTGATGTTGTCACTGAGGGTTTCTTGACACACTCACATGATGGCAGAGGTTTAACTGCATTGGGTTTGATGAAAATTTTGGAGACAAACGGAGTGTTGCTGTTATCCACTTTCTCCTTGAACTTGAGTTGTGGCCGCTGAATGTTTTTAGCATGTAGAAGGTGAAAGGTCTCATCCCTGCGCTCTCCTCCCTGTAAGGAGAAGAAAAGCTGCCATCACGCCAGAACCGGCTCCTCGGTGACCAGCCAGACTTTATCAAAACATGTGATCAAGTTAAACTAATCTCTCTCTCCAACAAATATTTAAAAGAAGGATGAGCTGAGAAACGAACCCTGCGATTCCAGCTGGACACGACGATCTTTGGTGGCTGATATCCAGCAGGCATCACCGGCTGCTGGGTGCGACTCACACCAGACGCCTCGTCCAGGAGAATGCCCTGAACACAGATCACACTGCATTTAGCAATTTTACACATGTGACAGGATAGTGACAGCACGGGACTAAAAGAATTGAGACCGAAGACCTTTTCACCTTTTGTAATTCCTGCAGGTTCAAGAAAATGGTTTCATACGGTGTTGACTAAAAGCCTGCTCACGCCAAGAATATAACTATACAGATAATAACGCTATATAAGCATCCTGTATATTTATAGCACACTCTGCTTTTATATTGCCTGCTGCTTTAAATGCTCAAGTTTTTTAAAGCCAGGTGGATTCTGATTGGCTGTGAGTGTTTTAATCATTCATCAGCTGTGGTGTGGACTTCACTGTTCTCATAGAACTAGAACAATTATTAAAACTTGTTATCATTAGACACATACAGACATAAAGCAGAAGACCTGAAGCTTGAATCTCAGTGGTGTCACAGTGTAAGACTCGTACCACTTTCTCAAGGATGGCATCGTTTGAGTCCACCACCAGGTCAAACCTGTCCTCCAGTCCAGTCAGTCTGTTCCTGTCTCTCATCTGAGATCTACAGCCATGATGCTGCATTATCTGGCTCATACTGTCAGAGAAATATACACAGATATTAGAACAATAAGTCTCCAGTTACAACACTGTGAACCCTAATACTATAATAATAATAATAAAGCATTTATTCATGTTTCATACATGCAATGTCTAAGCCGCCAAACAGAAGTTATGTTTTTCTTGCAGAACTTTGGATATATTGTAGAATTAACTTTTATTTCTGTTTATAGCCCTATAAAAGAAAAAAAAATCTGATAGAAAGTTTATCCAGGATGATATAATTGGAATAATATCTTGCTACAGGCCAATTAGCTATTGTATAGAATAGGGCTGCCACTAACGACTATTTTTATTTCGATTAATCAATCGACTAATTTATCGATTAATCTAAACGATTAATTTCCCACAAAAAAAAAATCAACAATTTTACTTAAGAATATTTTATTAAACCAAACAAAATCCAAATTTCTATGAAATCCTTTTTTAAAGCAAAAGTAAAGTGCGACAGAGTGCAAGAAGCAAGTGTAGAGAAAAAAATAGAGATAGAGAGATAGATAGATAGAGAGAGAGATAGAGAGAGAGATAGAGAGAGAGATAGAGAGAGATAGATAGAGAGAGAGAGAGAGAGAGAGAGAGAGAGAGAGAGAGAGATAGAGTTAGAGAGAGAGAGAGAGAGAGAGAGAGAGAGAGATAGAGTTAGAGAGAGAGAGAGAGAGAGAGAGAGAGAGAGAGATAGAGTTAGAGAGAGAGAGATAGATAGACAAGATATAGACAGACAGACAGACAGACAGACAGAGAGAGAGAGAGAGAGAGAGATAGATAGATAGATAGATAGATAGATAGATAGATAGATAGATAGATAGATAGATAGATAGATAGCCTCTAGAATATAGAAAATATCTTTTATTGTACCTTCTGATCACATTGCAAGAAAGTGAAGTTTTTTTTCTCAATATTTTTTTATGTTTTCCAGCACAGATCTCTAAGGATTCTTAAATCGAGATATTTACTTGAGAAACACAATGACATAAATCTTCTTCTCTATGAAATTGTTGAAAAGGAAGTGAGATTATATTTTAAAATACTAAATATCAGCCAATGAGCTTAGAAAAATCAACTTCAAAGGGAAAACAACTTTTAATACCCCACTAACAGATATTTGTTTTTGTTTTAAACATAATTCAGCTCAATTTCAGAGAGAAAAAGTTTCATCTTCATCATTTTTCAACTCAAGTAAGAAAATGCACCTTGATTTAAGGACGTTTACATATTTGTATTGAGGGGGAAAAATGAGGAAGACATACATTAAGACTTTCTGCTCTGATTTAATTTGTGGAAGGGCAAATTAAGACTAGAAAAATTATAATCAGCAGAAACCCTGAACATTGGTTTTACTTCATTCCTTGATTTTCTGTTTATGTCCCATGAACCCATGTATACAATATCAAATGAATCTACTTAGTGATTTATCTCTGAAGAGTTAGCCAACAGAACGCAGATCTGTATCAGTGAGTGTGTCAGGGTGTTGTACCAGTGTAGGAGCTGATCTCCCTGTGAGGCGCAGAACTGCTGGAAGGCAGGGAAGCTGCGGTACAGATCAAACTCATCCCCGGCTGCTGGAAGAGCTGCAGACGCTTTCGTGGCAGAGACCACCGCTCCCAGAGCATGCTGTCAAACAAACACCAGAGAACAGCTGCATTCATCTGAGCTTCACATCTAAATCTCAGACCACACTGCGTGCGCACACATGCCTGCTCTCTCCACGCAGCAACGGGGTTACACTTAATTACAACGCTGATCAACGAAATTCACACATTCAAACGATCCACCGACCTTAACAAATGCATCGACATCCTTAAAACCCGGACAAAACTCCGATTCCTCCTCTGTTTCTTCAGAAGGTGAAGAATGATCGCTCTGTTTAACGCTGGCAGCGCTGCTCGAGGAGGCAGCCATATTGAAAACATTAAATCGCGAAGGTTGTAGCCTCGCGAGAATACCTCTTCTTCTGTGCCAACACGTGTGTCAACGCCGCATCATCGCCACCTGCAGGACAGTAGTGTCACACTGACACCTCTCCCACTCTTCGACATCATAAAAGCATCATTTTTGAACAGGACCCTCAGTTTTTCTAAAACTGCATCCCACTGAAGACATGGAGGCAAATGTTGACATGAAAAAGCAGTCTATACTGATATTAATGAAATAAAGCGATAATTTTGCATAATTGCTCTTAGCATTGAATGAAAATTACTATCATTTAGGTATTTAAAAAAAAACACTACTTCATCTTTCTAAATATGTTAGACTTGAGCCGGCCGACACACTGATTCAAAGCTGTAGCCATGCTGTAATGAGGTTTTTATAGGAGTTAAAGATTCAAAACGCTGAAATCTGGGGAAGAGGTCCATAGTTTGCATTACAGGATATTACTGCTGTTTCTTTTACATTTCTATCGCAAAACAGTTGTTAAATGTAAAATATTTAGCTACATCTGAGCTCAACAGCGATACTGACACAATTTTTTTCTTTTGTAAACAGCACTTAGAGCGCATTAATTCTGACAATTACAGAAAGTCTTCATGCCTTATGTTAGCTTATGTTTTGCTTAGATTTCTCATTCATAAAGAATAACAACCTACAAAATATTCTTTATAAATCTTATTATTTTATTAACAAAATTCTGTCTATCTATCTATCTATCTATCTATCTATCTATCTATCTATCTATCTATCTATCTATCTATCTATCTATCTATCTATCAATTGACTCCTATCTGTCTATCTATCTATCTATCTATCTATCTATCTATCTATCTATCTATATCTATCTATTGACTCCTATCTATCTATCTATCTATCTATCTATCTATCTATCTATCTATCTATCTATCTATATCTATCTATTGACTCCTATCTATCTATCTATCTATCTATCTATCTATCTATCTATCTATCTATTTATCTATCTATCTATCTATCTATCTATCTATTTATCTATCTGTCCGTCTGTCCGTCTATCTATCTATCTATCTATCTATCTATCTATCTATCTATCTATCTATCTATCTATCTATCTATTTATCTATCTGTCCGTCTGTCCGTCTATCTATCTATCTATCTATCTATCTATCTATCTATCTATCTATCTATCTATCTATCTATCTATCAGTCTCTCTCTATCTATCTATCTATCTATCTATCTATCTATCTATCTATCTATCTATCTATCTATCAGTCTCTCTCTATCTATCTATCTATCTATCTATCTATCTATCTATCTATCTATCTATCTATCTATCTATCTATCTATCAGTTGACCCCTATCTATCTATCTATCTATCTATCTATCTATCTATCTATCTATCTATCTATCTATCTATCTATCTATCTATCTATCTATCTATCAGTTGACCCCATCTATCTATCTATCTATCTATCTATCTATCTATCTATCTATCTATCTATCTATCTATCTATCTATCTATCTATCTATTTATCTATCTGTCCGTCTGTCCGTCTATCTATCTATCTATCTATCTATCTATCTATCTATCTATCTATCTATCTATCTATCTATCTATCAGTCTCTCTCTATCTATCTATCTATCTATCTATCTATCTATCTATCTATCTATCTATCTATCTATCTATCTATCAGTCTCTCTCTATCTATCTATCTATCTATCTATCTATCTATCTATCTATCTATCAGTTGACCCCTATCTATCTATCTATCTATCTATCTATCTATCTATCTATCTATCTATCTATCTATCTATCTATCTATCTATCTATCTATCTATCTATCAGTTGACCCCATCTATCTATCTATCTATCTATCTATCTATCTATCTATCTATCTATCTATCATCAAAGGTTTTTATTTTTTTTTTTTACAAATTTTATCCATCTAATTAGCCTACTTTGTAACTGTCTGGAATACTTGACTCTGTTTCGTGCTCATGATGTCTCTCCGCGGTCTCTACAAGTAAAATAATATTTTATTATAGTATATGATGTTCAGACACCTGTCAGGATCCTCGTGGCGCCCCTGCTGTGCGCTCGTGGACAGTGGCTTCAGCAGCGTTCTGTTCACTGATTGGTTGTTGTCAGTGTATGAGCCATTGATACGAGCAGCGGCACACATCAGTGAGCAGCCTGTGAAACTTTCATAAGAGTGTCAGTCTGATCTCAACCTGAGCAGATGAACCGAGCTCTTAAATATCAAACAGACGAGTGAGCAAACAGAGCCTGCGGACATCAGGTACGTCCTCATAACTCAGCTGCATGAGCTAGTGTGCTGTTTGTAAAGATCTCCAGTGTGCTTGTGCAGTGTCATGATATTTACATCACTCCAGTGTGTTATTGTGTACAGTCTCATTCATCTGTGATCCTGCTTTAAGTCACTTCCCTTTTCTCACCAGCACAAAGTCCGAGTAATGACATGTGTATATGTTTTTTTAATGCAGAAGTTTAATGATATAAACTTGATTTTACTGTGTAATTGTTGGTATAATCGTTTAATGATAAAGTCTGCAGTAAAGCAATATCATGTGTCAGAAAACCTGTATGTCCCTGAAAATCCATATTTCTTGTAACTGTCAGGCTGAAAAATGGCATGAAGCATATGACAACAGTGTGTGTTTTCTTCTCATTGTAGATTTTCTGCCATGTCTGTCAAACGGTAGGACGTCCTGAAGGATGAAAATCTGATCAAAAATATAGAGGAGATAGCAAAAGACACAGCACTTTTACACGGGGTGTTGATGAGGACCAAAGAAACGCCAAACTCTCCTGAAGTAAGAGCACATCAGTGTTTCGTGTGCCTGGAAGAAATGTCCTTTAGACATTAACAAGCACTGCTGATCTAATCCACAAAACCCACCAAGAGCAGTTTTTGCTTTTAGGGCAGGAAAGGGTGTCTTGGGGAACCCATTTACATTCCTGCATAATATTTATAATGTATAGATAAGGCTTGGCAATATAAGTTTCCTCTATAAAATTATAACAAAAGTTTAATAAAAGGTCAATATAATGTTTATGCACTATGCAAATAAAAACCAGTCACACTGTCAAATGTGCATTTCTAAGAGACAAAATATGTTATATTAATTTGTGAAATGTTTACCTGTTTGGTAAGTGTTTGTCATGATAAAGAGAAGTCTGATGATAAAACCCACAATTAACCGTCTATTTTCTACAACTTTCACTCAAAAGCAAAAATCTCCCTTTAAACTTGAAAGAAATAAAGAGGTGACATTATCAAAAATTGCTAGTAACTTTCACAAATAATTACAAAGAAACAGCATACAGCAAGTAACATTGAATTCAGTGTGAAATTTTGAAATAGAAAGTCTTATTGTGAAATGTACTCTAGTAATCTTTTGAAGATAATTTAGAAAGTTATTTTTTTACAGTGTACCCTACAGGAAAAGCCCCTGGTGGCGCTGTAGACCTAATCCAGATTTAAGACGTCTAGCCAAGACTCTTAGATATCCATTATTCCAAAAAAAAAAAAAAAAATAGAGGGAAAAATGATTTCAAATCAATGTTATGATGGAAATACTAACCAACATCTAGAGGTGCAGAGGTGCAGTTAATTCACGGTCACGTCTGGAATTCCATCCGTCCTACGGCCATGTTTTGTTTCTGGATTATGGAGTGTTAGTTCTGCCCCGTTGAGTCCACACTGGGCAGAACCCCGTGGCTCAAAGAATCAGGAGTGACTGAAGGGTTTTGATCGTGTACATACATGTTAAATAAACGTCTGTTTGTTCACAGGTGGTGAGTTATGCACCGTTCACATTGTTTCCCACACCGGTGCCCACAGCACTCTTTCATCAGGCTCTGACAGTACAGACACATTTTAACCGGTTGGTGGACCGGGTCAGCCAGAATCCTGGCTTCCTAGAGGAAACTCTGGCCAGGTATGAAATGATTGCACTATTGCAGGGTTTCCCAAACTAGGGAACAAAAGCTTTCGGCTGACAAAAATGTTTGGGAATCCTTACCCTAATGAATTGCAAGTTGACTTCATTGAGTGTCCTTTGAGTGTCTTATTGCCTTATTTTGTACATTTTAATGGTGAAATGTGTAATTTATTATTTATTATATGGTCTTTTCTCCCAGCTTAATATGCAGAGACAAAACATTTGGGACTGTCTGTCTGTCCAACCAATGGGAGATTGTTTGGGAATCTTTTATTCTATCAGTATTTTTGCCATCTAGTGGCACTAGAGGCATCAAAATGACACCTTTAATTCAAACTTTATTAATAATTTTGGTGTGATCTGATCTAAATGTTTTTATTCTTCTTCAACAGCACCATCAAAGTTGACAATTTTACAGCAAGACTTTTCAACATATACAAACAAGTTCAGCATGAACATCATGCCCAAGTATAATGATTTACCAGTAGTTTGTTTATTATTAAAAATGGCATGTTACACATTAGTTAGGAACATTTACTTCACTGTTCATGTTCTATTATAAAAGATTTTGAAAGAAATGAATACTGTTTTTCAGCAAGGAAGAATTAAATTATAGACATTTATAACTTTACAAAAGATTGCAATTTCAAATAAATACTGTTCTTTTGAACTTTCTATTCTTCAAAGAATCCTGAAAAAAAAAGTCAGCTTCCACAAATATATTAAGCAGCAGAACTCTTTTCAACATTGATAATAACAAATGTTTCTTGAGCATCAAATCAGCATATTAGAATGATTTCTGAAGGATCATGTGACACTGAAGACTGGAGTAATGATGCTGAAAATTCAGCTTTACCATCACAGAAATAAATTACATTAAAAACATATTTTAAAGTGTATTACACATTTTTAATAATATACTGTAAAAGAGACTTAGTTCAAAAACATTTTTTAAAAGAATCTTACAGACTGTAAATTCTTGAACAGTAGTGACATGTACAGTTTCAACAGTCGTCTCCTCTTCCATGAAGTACAGCTGACTCCTTATAAATGTAATATTAATGCTATTGTATAGGTTATTAAGATACATTTGTTTAAACTATAGCTCATATCTTCCCCAAGTCAATAGTGCTGTGCTTGAATCGCTCAGACTACATGTTGGACCACAGTCCAGACGGTGGGACGTCTTTGAAGCAGATTGAAATCAACACTATTGCTGCAAGTTTTGGTGGTCTTGCTTCACGGACACCAGATGTCCATCGGTAAGTCTGAGCTAAATGCTAAATTTAAAGCTCCAAACAGCACTGGTTCATCACTGAATTACTGGATGATGTTTAGTATAGAAAGGTTAAGGTTTCTCATTTCTGCAAGGCACATTCTGAAGGTCGCAAACCTGCCACAGGAGTGTAGTAATGTGCTCGACAACAACCCAGCAGCAGGTCTGGCCAGAGGTTTGGCCAAAGCCTGGGAGCTCTATGGATCTGAGAGGTGTGTATTTTAAAATGTCATTTGTTATTGTTTTGGCAAAGCTGAATTTTCAGAAATAACACTATTTAGATTCAATGCTCAAGAAACATTTCTTATTATCAATTAATCCAATTAATCCCAGACTTTGGAACTGTTTTGTACTTATACTTTGTAGGTTGTATCAAATTGAACTGTGAAAGTTAGTGTTGTAGGCACTTGATGCTTTTTAAGTGTTTACTGTGTAATTGAAATGATAATGTGGTCATTTCTTCATGTTGTCTCTTGCAGGGCAGTGGTTATGTTTCTGGTCGAGGACATTCAGAGGAATATTTATGACCATCGATATGTAGAGAATGAGCTGTGGAAAAGGTACAGTAAGTAGTCTGATAGTTTAGCTATAATCAGGATTCAGTGTCAAGTTTTACACTAGTTACTATGTAATTACTATGTAACTACATTAATGTTATTACATTAGTAAGTACAAGTCATGAGTAACATGTACTTAATGCATGTAATTCTGTTTTAAACAAGTCTGTTATTACCAACACATCTTTATTAGTGGTGTTTGTGAAGCAAAGCATCTCTGTTACTATTTCCTCCAAACAAGAGCTTTTGGGGTAACACTTTATTTTAAGGTGTCCTTGCTACACATGCTACATGAACTTACTATTATAATAACAATACATTATGCATAATAACATGCAAGTAACCCTAAGCCAAACCCTAATCCTAACCCTAATTATATAGTAAATCCATGTAGTTAATTAATATTACTCAGTATAATTACACTGTAACAAGGACACCTTAAAATAAAGTGTAACCACTTATGGAGACTTGTGATAATCTGTTCTTTTATATGTGCAGAGATATTCCTGTAATAAGAAGACAGTTTGAAGATGTTTGCAGAACTGGATCACTGGATGAGAGCAAGAGCCTCTTTGTGTGAGTGTTTATTATTCACACATTTCCCATCTGTGTAACACACTAATATTAGCATTGTGGAATACTTGAAATGACAGCAATGTTCAGTCATTACCTGACTATTTTTTCCAACTTCAAAAATCCACACTTAGTCACAACTGCATGCAAAAATGTAAATAAAGGCCTTATTTTTCTATTTGACCTGCAGAGATGGTCATGAGGTCGCCACTGTCTACTTCCGTAACGGATACATGCCCCAAAACTACACCTCAGAGAAGGTCAGGACACATTTTTCCCATAGTAAAAAAAAAAATCTTCTCAGAAATGATCCGTTTTAGATGATTGCTGGGAATGAAACTCATAACCTAATGCATGTTTCAGAGCTGGGAGGCCCGTCTGATGATGGAGCGCTCTCTGGCTGTGAAGTGTCCAGACAGCAGTACCCATCTCGCCGGTACTAAGAAGGTGCAGCAGGAATTGGCCCGGCCGGGGGTTCTGGAGCGCTTCTTCCCCGACGAACCTCAAACAGTTGCTCAGATTCGGGCCACTTTCACTGGACTGTACACCCTGGACATGGTAGAGGAACAACATTGTTAACTGGGGTGCTGAATCCTGCTTGAGGAGATATACCCTACAATTAGATTTACGATTATACCTTATGATTAACTCTAATGAAGCACTTGAAACAAACTCAAGGGTTACACAGGAATCACCATCATAAACACACTAGACTTTAAGCATGCAAAAAAAAGAGATCATTAAAATAATCCACGTGACATCAGTGGTTCAACCGTAATTTTACGAAGCTACGAAAATACTTTTGTGTGCAAAGAAAACAAAAATAACAACTTTATTGAACAATTTGTCTCCTCCGCGTCATCCTATAGCGCCATTTTGGAGAGTATGACATATGTAAACAATGTATGCTGTTCTGTGTCAGCAGCACCGTACGCAGATACGTTGTTTACGCTTTGATCTGAACGTACATACGTTGTTTACATATGTGATACTCTCCATGATGGCGCCTGGGTGACGCGGAGGAAACAAATTGTTGAATAAAGTTGTTATTTTTGTTTTCTTTGCACACAAAAGTATTTTCCTAGCTTCGTAAAAGTACGGTTGAACCACTGATGTCACGTGGATTATTTTAATGATCTCCTTGCTACGTTTCTGAGTCTTGGTCATGTAAGGATCAATGCTGTCTATGGAGGCTCAGAAAGCTCTCGGAATTCATCTTAATTTGTGTTCCAAAGATGAACGAAGATCTTACGGGTTTGGAACGACATGAGGGTGAGTAATTAATGACAGAATTTTCATTTTTGGGTGAACTATCCTTTTAAAGGGATAAGTTTACCCAAAAATTTAAATTACCCCATGATTTACTCGCCGTTAAGCCATCCTAGGTGTATATGAGTTATATTAAAAAATGTCCTGGCTCTTCCAAGCTTTATAATGCCAATGAAAAAAGTGCATCCATCCATCATATAAGTGTTCCACATGGCTCCGGGGGTTAATAAAGACCATCTGAAGTGAATCAATGCATTTGTGTAAAAAATATCCATATTTAAAACTTTATAAATCGTAATCTCTAGCTTCCGCTAACTGTCGTACGCACGTTTACGAGACAGTGGCGTTTCAGTGGATGATGTAAGACGTAGGCGTAGCGTAGGTGAGAATATGCTAGTCTCACGAGAACCAAGAACCTTGCGTCTCCTCTTGGCTTATATCTAAATCCTCCAACATTTTTCTTTACAAATCCTCATTTTGTACTTATAATTCGTGACCAGTGAGTTTACGCTACGTCCTACGTCATCCGCAGAGTATGTCAAGTAGCTAGTTAACATTAGGTGCATCCCAAATCGCATACTTATGTACTATTCTCTGACGTTTTGTAGTATAAATAGTGCGAGTAGTGCATTCACACTGAAAATTCCAAAAAGAAAAAGTGCACTTTAAATACCTGGATGATGCACTTAAATAACCGAAAAACGAAGTGTGGAATGTTGGACACTTCATGCACTCAAGTGTTGCAGATTTAATTACGTTGCGAAGGGGGAGGCGCTATCAGACTCCGATTATTAATGACAAAATAACCTTATAAAATTCATATACTACATGGTTGCGTAAGTACATAGTGTATAAGTGCATAATGTTTATTGCGTCATTTGGGACGCAGTTATTGTCATATCCATTAACATTCTAAAACTGTTCAGAGCGTTTTCATGATTGAAATATGAATAATCCACATGAATGAAACCATCGTCAAGCTACTTATTGGTTCTTTTTTTGGCAGATTGTCGGCCAAATAATAGCAAAGAGAGCACATGAAAATGATGTATTCTGCTAATTATTATTTTATTATAATTATTTATTAGTTCCATTTTCATTTTTAATTATTTCAGGTTGTGAAAATAAAATTTTCATTTAAAATAAAAACATTTTATTTTAGTTTTAGTGTATGATAATCTTGGTAGAGCACTAAACTTCAGAAAGGCTGAACATTATAAGCAGGATTGAGCATCGCTGTTGAAACTTTGTTTTTTTTTTAATTTTTTGAAATAGATTTTAAATGGTCAACCTGTCTTTCCACAGGGAGAAGAAGGTGATAAAACTGTAGTGATGGCTTTGGCCAATCCGGACCAGTATGTGCTGAAGCCTCAGAGGGAGGGAGGTGGTGAGTATCACTAGTCATGTCCTGTGTTGTGTACACGCATACATATCACAAACACTACTGTATGCCACAGGTAACAACATTTACAGCAGTGAGATCTGTGAAGTACTGGAGAACCTGAAGAACTCCACTGAGAGGACGGCTTACATCCTGATGGACAAGATCCAGCCGGTCCCGGTCCAGAACTACCTGCTCAGGCCCGGAGCTCCTCTGAGACGGAACTCCTGTCTGAGTGAACTGGGTGCGTTTGGAGCGTATGTCAGGTGGGATCATTTCTAGCAGATCTTTAACAAAACCTCTGCTTTTATTGTACAAGCATTCCTAAAATTCACTGCATTACAGAATATAACTGCAACTTTTTCCACACACAGGAAAGGCAAAGACATGTTCAATGAGTGCGTGGGCCACCTGCTGAGGACCAAGAGCTCCCAGCATGCTGATGGGGGAGTGGCTGCAGGAGTACTGGACAACCCACTGCTGGTGTGAACTACAGCACCGCCTACTGGACCAGAGGAGAATGCCATACGGCTGATTGATTTTCTACCTGGCATCTGTTTTATCAAAAGTTTAGTGTGTTAAATATCTCGTACAGTTGCAGTAATCAGTGGAGAGCACTTATGACTGAACTGCTCATTTCATGCACATTTTATACCTCATTCAAGGGTTAATCTGTTGAAGTGTGTGAAAAGTAATCATTGATGTTTTATAAAAATAGATTTTTGTCGCTTTCTTTTTTTTGTTACTTTAACTGGTAATGGATTTATTAAACTACACTGGTAGCCAACTTCCATGACCAGACACAATCAGAAAGTAGTTGTAATGATTATGATAATGATTAGTGTTAAAGTTGATTTTTATATATTTTATATATATATATATATATATATATATATATATATATATATATATATATATATATATATATATATATAAATGTATACTACCATTAAAGAAATAGGTAACCCAAAAATGAAAATTTGCTGAAAATCTCAGGCGATCCAGGATGAAGATGAGTTTGTTTATTCATCAGAACATATTTGGAGAAATGTAGCATTGCATCACTTGCTCACCAATGTATCCTCTGCAGTGAATGGGTGCCGTCAGAATGAGAGTCCATACATCTGATAAAAAACATCACAATCCACAAGTAATCTACACCACTCCAGTCCATTAATTAATGTCTTGTGAAGTGAAAATCTGCAAGTTTGTAGTAAACAAATCCATCAAGGTTAATCTCATGTTGTCTCTTGCATTAAAATCCACTGACATATTTGTTTAGAGCTGTTTTAGACTCTTTTTGCTAGTAAACTGCACTTGATCTGTGCATATTTCTCTCCTGATTTAGACTAGACAACTTTTCATTGGAAGAAGTGTTATTATAGACTCATATTTTGCCGGAAGCAAAGGTTTGAAATTAAAAACTTCTTGATTTTATTACAAACTTGCAGATTTTTGCCAAACTTGCAGATGTTATTGATGGACTGGAGTGGTGTGGATTATTGTGATGTCTTTATCAGCTGTTTGGACTCTCATTCTGACGGCACCCATTCACTGCAGAGGATCCACTGGTGAGCAAGTGATGTAATGCTACATTTCTCCAAATCTGATGAAGAAACAAACTCATCTACATCTTGGATGGCTTGAGGGTAAATTTTTAGCAAATGTTAATTTTTGGGTAAACTATTTCTTTAAAAAACCTTGAGGTCAGTAAGTTTTTTTTTTTACAGCTTTTATTTCGCATGGATACATTAAATTGACCAATAGTGACAGTGAAGACATTTATAATGTTATAATAGATTTCTGTTTCTTGTTTCCATTCATGGAAGAAAAAAAATGTATCATGATTTTCTCAAAAACAGGAAGCAGCTCAACGGTTTTCAACTGATAATAATTAGAATGTTTCTTGAGCAGCAAATCAGCGTATTAGAATGATTTCTGAAGGATCATGTGACACTGAAGACTGGAGTAATTATGCTGAAAATTCAGCTTTATATCACAGCAATAAATTACATTTCAACATTTTAAAATAGAAAATGGCCAGTCTTAATTAGAATAGTATTTTACAATATTACAGTTTTTTTTTTATTTATTTTTGATTAAATAAATGCACCCCAAACTTTTGAGTGGTAGTGTATATTTACTGTGGAAACATTATGTAATTTCAATGAAATGTAAAAAGATGTTCAAGGACCATCTACTGGAGATTATTTTCTAGACCTGCACTAACGCACATAAAAACATAAACCTGCACAAATAAAGAAAAAATCGAATTCCAATCAAACATCTTTCTGAAATCCATGTTTATTTCAATCTCCACATTACAGCCACAGAAATCATACTCATCACCAACCAACCAAAAGTCAACACCTCCATCCTCTCGTTCATTCACTCAACTCTAGACACGTCACTGTCAACTTCTGAAAAACAATAATGGTTCCAATAAAGCAAGATAGTACAAAGATGATACAAGACATGCATCAAATTTCAACCAATGAAGAACAATGAAAAAAAAAAGAAACGGTTGCCACAATGACAAGACCTCAACAGCTAAACAAGGCCAAAAGAGTTGTTCTGCAAAGAGAAATCGTATGAGCTGTACTGAATAGTAGGATTATTATGATGATGCTTTTTGAACACTTAACATTCTGAAAATGTTACAAAGAAGGAAAGTGGAGTTTCTACACATTTTCTTGGGTGTTTAGCTTAATATCCTGGCTGAAAAGCAACAGGCAGTCAGTGAAGTTAGATTAATGGGGAACAGATAGACAAAGGCTCAGACAAACTAACGTAAAATCATCTATCGGAATGTGCAGGGCAGAAAGACGCAATGATCCACATAGTAACGCCCCTCCTGCCTCACAATAGTACATGATGTACACACTCACTTATCCACAAAACAATGAAAACGCATCAATGCAAGCGCCAACTGAAAATGAAAACTAAAGAAAAAAACACTGAGCAGTTCTAACTACTTGATATGAAAGAAAATGAAAGAAATTTGTGTGAGATAGCCGATAAAACGAACTCAGATTACAGGCGTTTCATTTTGTAGATTTTACATTCGTTGATGCTTCTTTTTCCCCGTTTCCACTCAGCCCAAAATATACAATGAATATATACACGTTATTCACTAGTGACAATTAACAACAAAAAGGCATTCTCGTATGGATTTTATATCTTATTATCAAAGCCATGAAATTGATGAACGTATTTAAAGCATCACTGCCTGATTTTTGACGCCTAAAATCCCAATATTCCCATGACTCTTTTCCTATGAAGAAAAACACAATGTTGAACATAGGAAACGATCTTTACTTTAAATCAAGACAGTGACGTTCCCTAGAAACAAGCCTGAATGATAGTCTGCTAGTCTCATGACCGCCGTCACGTACTGCGAGCCCCTAAACAACACGACGCCGCAAAGTACCGCCACGTAAGCTTATATTTGCAGGGTCAGTAAAAAAAAAAAAGACCCCATCCCTGACCCGTTGAGAGAACCATGGTGGTCGCCATTGCTTTTTAAAAACTTCAATTTCTGTGTAAAAAAAAAAAAGGTACATAAAAATATACGTTTTGTGCAGTACAAGTTAGTGCAATTATATTTTCCCCTCTTGTTCTTCTCATTGGCACTTAGTGAAAGTTATGATCATGAGAGGGATGCTCTTTCCTTTCTGACCACTGGGAAAGAGAAGACAAAGCTGCTCTAAGCTGTGATTGGACAATATATTTTTTGATGAATTCAATCATTTGGCAATTGCGCACCTGTCCAATTGTGTCTTTGATTCCCATCATTAATGGTTAAACTGCTACATTTTTTTTGGGAGCTACATTTTGATTGCCAGTTTTGGTTGATCTGATGAAAGCTTAAAGATGATTTAATTACCATACCTTGAAGGTGAAAAATAATGCAAAATATTTTGAAACAAAAACCTACCAGCTTGGGTTGGAATTAGTTTCTTTTTTAAGGAATTATTTGACCCCAAAATAACAAATGTTGAAAAAAAAAAAAAATCATTTTGAAATATTTCTTTATATACATACCTTAAAAAAATAGTGTACCCCCCCCCCCCCAAAAAAAAAATCATCATTCTTCATGTTGTTTCATACCTGTATGACTTTTTTCTTTTGTGGAATGCAAAAGAAGATATTTTGAAAAATGGCTCACCATCTCTGGTATTTCTGTCTGGTAATTTTGTCTGGTATTTTTGTCCATACAATAAAAGCCAATGGGGTCCACTGTTGTTTGTAAACCCATCTAACTTCAAATGTATAGACAAAAAATTATCTTAAAAATATCCTTCCATGTTTCACAAAAGTCAAACAGGTTTGAAACGACATGAGGGTGAGTAAATGATGACAGAATGTTTATTTTGGGGTGAACTGTTCCTTTAAGATACAGATCACATTCAAATGTCCAATGACTGTCAGTGTTTCATGGGTTCACTGCAAAAAAAATTATATATATATATATATATATATATATATATATAATGTATATGTATATACAGAGAGAGAGTCTTGATTTCCAGTACAAATATTTAAACACTCTTAAATAAAGATACATTTACTTAGATATCATGACTTATTTTCTGAAATCATGTAACGTAAGTAAAACCAGAAGAAAAAAATCTAGAAAAAAAACAATTCCAAGAGAAAACAAGATTTTTTTTCTTGCTTTAAGCATAAACGCACTTAATTTTGATACATTTTTAAGAAAACAAGTCATTTTCATTCTCAAGCAAATGTATCTTGATGTTTAGATATTTGTATGAGACAAAAATACACAATATATATATATATATATTTTTGCAGTGTAACAGCTCAGAGCTGCTTCGCTCATATAGAGAGGGTCAGATAGCACAGTGCACACTGTTTATATGAAGACATCACATGATCACCTCCATATGAAAAAAAAAGCACAGTGGAAGACGTCTACACGTTATCAGAGCAAGCATTTCCTTTAAGTGAATAATATCGGTATGCTGAATGAGAAGCAAATAATTCCTTAGGAAGCATAATGTGGCCTGAATTCGCCATAAATCGAGTGGAAAACACTCGATTTATGGATCACATTAGACTGGGATGACTTCCCTCAACAGCAGATTGTCTGTTAAATCTGAAGTGTGGCCGGTTAAAATGCCTGCCATTGAATTAATACTGTGGACTGACAGGAATAAACCTCATAGCTTATGAAGAGGCAGTTGATCTGTGAGGGACAGAGTAGTTTGGGTGCGTTAGCGCAGAGAGAGAGGCCATTTTACATTCCTGCACTACAACTACTCGCGCTGAAGTACACTAAAGGCTCTCTCCGAAAGGCTCATTCTTGTTTAGAGGTATTACTTTAGCAATATGTGTTGAAACAGTTCTTGACTATTTGCTAAAACGCTCAATGCGCCGATTGCGATGCAACGCTAAACTGTACTCTGCTTGATCAAAATCAAAATGGCCATTAAAAAGTGCTTGTAGGCAAAATGAAGCGGTAAGTCCAGAAACAGTTTGATTTGGAACGAAAACAAGTTGTTTGAAGCTTAAATGATGTCCGTATAAATGAATTTGAGTTTCTCGATAAGTGCAACCAGGTTTAAGAGGGTTAACTGTTTAAAATACTCAATAATACCCATCAGAAATAGCTTACAGAGTTTTTAACAGTAAAAACTGCTATGTATAAAGTCTGCCACACTTAAAATCATGAAAAATCATTAGCTGTGTTCCAACAGAACGCACACAAAACATGAAAGTATAATAAACTGCCTGGAAAATCTGCTTTGAATGTTTTGCTTCTGGATTACTTAAGAAAAAATTCTTTTTGCCTTAATACGCAATGCAGCAAAAGCTTTTTTTCAAAATTCTTTTTCTCTTTTTTTTGCTTTTTATCAGTTTTTTTTCTGAATAAAAGTCTCAGTGTTCCACTATGGAAGCGGTAAGAAAAGAGCACCTCTTGTGGCCTGGAGGAATCAGTGACATTTAAAAGGCCACATGCCTCAGACAGACACATCTCAGCTCATGAAGTTCACTCTGAGAGTGTGCAGGAGACACCGGCGCTCGGTCTGTGGAACAGCCGCAATAAACAAGCACGTTTTGAAGTGGGGTAAAGGATAAAGCTCAGTCAGTGAAGCGCTGACAGGCCTTCTTCCAGCGGCACGCTGTGCACCACAGGTCCCTCTTCTCCATGCCATACACCTTTCGACACTTCTTGGCTTCGCCACGCGGTTTCCTGGGAATGCATTTCACATAGTTTCAGTTTTAGCTGTAATGCAAGGCTTCAAATACATCTTAAAACCAAAAACATACTTACCTGGTTCCAGTAGTGGGTTTGGAAGTGGAGGTGTTGTTGGTGTGTGTTTTGCTGACAGTGGTGTGGTTAACAGGCTGTCTCTTCTCACCGATGCTAACAGTGCGGATTTGAGTCATCGGGCCCTGCAAAAGCATTTTATGTTAAAGGTGATCTAAATCTCAACCAAATACACAAAAGTTAAGACTGTTTACATCTCAGCTGGCACTTCTACCATTCAAAATTTGGAGTCAAGTAAGATTTTTTTAATGTTTTTGAAAGACATTTGAAAGTTGTGTTAATTTGATATAAAATACAGTAAAAATTCGAAATATTTTGAAATACCTGTATTACCACAATTTAAAATAGCTGTTTTCTATTTGAATATATTTTGAAACGTAATTTCTTCCTGTGATTTAAAGCTGAATTTTCTCTTCAGTGTCACGTGATCCTTCAGAAATCATTCTAATATGATGATTTGATGCTCAAGAAATATTTCTTATTCTGCTTAATATTTTTTGTGGTATGTTATTCAGGATTAATTTGATGAATATAAAGCTCAAAAGAACAGCATTTATTTGAAACAGAAATATTTTGTAACATTATAAATGCCTTTAATGTCACTTCAGATCATCTTTGCTGAATAAAAGTATTAATTTCTTTAAAAAAAAACAAAAAAAAAACTTATTGACTCCAAACTTTTGAATAGTATAGTGTGTATATTTATCATAATTAGTAATAAAAGTAATTGTTGTTGTTCATATTTTATTTTTTTCACTCTTAAGTGTGTTTATCCCTGATTTCACACCATTATATTATATTGTATTGTATAGTATTATATTATATTATATAATAGAAAAATACTGTGATTTTTAAATTTTCTGCCAAAAATAAAAAATTTAAGTGCTGTTTGTGTTTGTGTTTCTGGCTGATTTCTAAGTGATTCATTTTCATGATTACTTTCCAAGGCAAAATAACAGTAAAGCCCCGTTCACACCAAGAATGATAACTATAAAGATAACTATATTAGCGTCCACACCAGCGAACAAAATCGTCTGTTTATTCTAAGCGCACACTCATCTGCCGCTTTAAATTCTTGAGCTCGTTCTAGCAGGATGGATTCTGATTGGCTGTCAATGTTTGTATCATTCATCATCTGGAAAAATCGTTCTGGAAATGATTCAAACGATATCGTTTCTCTGTGCCTTTATCGTTATAGCTGTGGTGTGGACTCTGCTATTCTTTAATATTCAGAACGATTTTTAGAATTATATATCTTTATCTTTATCGTTATCGTCCTTGGTGTGAACGGGGCTTTAAGCTGATGTTTTCTTAGCAAACCGCCAATTATTGGTCTATAACAGCAGTTCCCTGATATATATTCATGATAAACTGCGTCTTTTTGACAGGCACTAGGTGTCTGCAGTTCCTTTGTTGTCAACCTGTAACAAGGGTTTGGAAGCTACTTTCTTTGCTTTGCAAAAGCATCTGAGACAGGAAACCAAAAGTCATGCAAGTGCAACTTCTGAAAGACCCCAAGAAACAGAGAAAGACAAGCTGGGAGTGACAAACGAGACCCAACCAGGCTTACAGGATGACTGCCCTTTCAACCTTTAGTGAGTTCAGTCTTTTACAAGGTGACAAACGCTGTCGACTACATCTCTGAGAGGATGAAAACAAGAAAGAAAGAAGTAGCCATCTCACCGGTAGACCTTTATATATGACAGGGGGCGACTGCCAGGATACACTAATCCTATCCTCACTGTGAGGCGGTTCAGAGGGCATGCTGGGAATGCTGACAGGGGTTGTAGCCTGAAAAACATAGTGTGTGTAAGAAGCGGTATTAGCAAAGCCAGCAGAGAGAGAAAGAGAAAACACTGCTAAGTACAACCGCAACCCACCGAGAGCCAAGAAGAGACAAGCCAGTGACCTCAATCACATTAGAAATGGTTAAAAACAGACTGTCTGAGCAGCAGAGGGCAGATACGGCTCCTGAAATCACAGCCTTCGCTGACCTTGTCACCCCGAACCATAAATACTTCAACAAAATGGACCCCAGCAATTAAAGAGACACATGTGTATGCAGTAGTCTGGCGTTGATATTTAACAGAACCCTCAATCTGGTGAACCCTCAGTGTAAATCTCTGGCCGGTTTGAAAGTTTTTAGAAAGGTCATTCATTCCTTTTGGGACAAAAATTCTCAAGAAACTCCAAATGTAGTCAGACTGCAAATTCTTCTTCTTCAGTAAAATATCTAAACATCCTTAACACACACACACACAAACACAAGATATATAATAAATATATATCATTTATATATATAAATAATATAAATTTACAGTGGTGACCAAAATGATTAGAACACTAGTATTTTCACCAGCTAAAAATGGTTTAAAGTCAGTTATTTCTATCTTTTGCTGTAGTGTGTCAGTAGGAAATATCAGTTTACATTTCCAAACATTCATTTTGCCATTAATTGTAATAATCCAGTGAGATTTTTGTCTGACAACAGCCATTGCTCCACACAGAGATCTGATCTGATCATCATCCAGTCTCTCTGGAATGACATAGAAACGGAAGAACTGTGGCAACGTCTCCGAGATGCTTCAAGAAACCTATTTTCTGTCATCAATAACGCATGGATACGCGGTTTCCATTCAAATCAAAGCATAAATAAACGTACAATACATATCCATGCGTTACTGATGACAGAGAATAGCGTACGCACTTTGTGTCCATCAGATGCTCTCCAAAATGGTGTTACGCTGACACAGAGAGACAGAGAGGAGACGAATTGTTGAATAAATGTCGTTATTTTTATTTTCTTTGCGTACAAAAGTATTCTCGTCGCTTCATAAAATTCAGATTGAACCACTGATGGCAGATGGACAATTTTGATTATGTTTTTTCATACTTTTCTGTGCCTTGACAGTGTAATTTACTTGACGACATGAACAGCAACTTGGGTGAACTGTCGGTGTAAGCTTTGTTGACTCTGATAGAGAGAGATTTGAGTTGCATTAATAACTAAAACAGAGCCTTGCGTGGGAGATTTGAAAGAATATGATGTTTCCAAAGTAAATGCATGCACCCACGCACACACACTGATAAAAGCACTGTTGAAAAGTGTCCATGAAGACTTTATCGCTACACCTCAAACCCATAATATGATAAGTCTGCACAGAGACAGCCAAAACTGAACCTGTGGACTGAATAAGATGCACTGAAGCGTGATGTTACCTGGTATGCGTGGTCAGTGCGGATATGGCACAGCGCCGACGGTGCTGATTGGCTGAGTGGGGTGTGGATCATGTGGGCGGGCTCAGATCGAGATGCGTCACAAGTCAAGACGGGGAAGATGGGGGCCGGGCCAGACGTGGTGGGAGAGGTGGGCGTGAGGTTGGACAGCCCCTCCGAAAGCGTGTCCATGTTCACCTCGATTTCAGAGTAGTAGAAATCCTCCTCGCCATCGCTGTAGTCAGAATCTCCATTTCGCCTGAAAACACACAATACTAAACTTACACAGGCCTAAGTGTGCACATCAACCGGCGGCCAGCAGGGGGCAGCAGAGCACATTAACAGAGGTTTGAGTTTATATGGGAAGGTCAGGTAGCAACAAGAGGCTATAAAAACACTCTTACTACTTCCATCAGAATGTGCTTCCCTCCTGTTATGGTGCTCAGAAAGGGAAGAGCTCCCTGAGCTGCCCCATCTTTAGAGACTGACAGACAATCTGGGCCCTTCAGATTCATCTCTAGTCCAAAAGCAATCTGTGAAACTTCTATTTGAAAGCTAACAGTATACTTCTCTTTAAAAAAGAGAGCCAGTCTGTCTCATTTCTGTGTTCAAGACTACATGTTCAAACTGCAGAACAAACGTGTGCACCTGTCCCAGGTGTGATGTGTCTGACTGACGCTTACCCCAGGTGGATGGTGCGGATGTGGCGCTGGATCCCTGAGGAAGTGCTGAGGACTTTTTCACAGTTCTTCCACAGACACTTAAACATCACCTTCATGGAGTTCTGGAACAAACAAACACACAATTTACATGTGAAGGACATATCAGTAACTTTGAAGTTGCCATAGAATAGTGTTCAGAGAAGTTTAGACTTCAGGTTTTGGTTCAGTCAGGCCGTCTTTGGACTGTAAAGGTGGCAAAACATGAATCAATCAGAGAATTTTACAATGACAGGCCTGTAAGATTTAGATTTTTATCAAGTATTTTATCAAGTCAGTGGGTCAATATTTAATCTTAATTTTTTTAAAGCTATAAAGCTTTAAAAAAAAACAGACAGCACACCTAAGGCTACAAACTCTGAATGTTGTCTGCATGCAAAGTGATTTGGCAAAGAAATTTGATTTGGAGGACAAAAAATGCCTAAAAAAATATATCAATATAGTCCAGCCTTATTGCTATAAATATAAAACACAATTCAAAGATGAATTATGAGAGAATAATATTAGTATGTGCAAGTGTTCTAAAAATATATTATGTAGCAATGATATTTTGGTATTATTTATACACTTATATTACACTTAGTATTTATTATTTTTGAATTAGCATTTATTTTTTTCATTTTTAATTTTAGTTTACATTTTAGTAATTTTGTTGTTTCTATTTAGCTTTCATTTATATTTTATTTCAGTTTTAGTTTTAGTAATCAATATGGTCCTGCCTTATTGCTGTAAATATAAAACCCACTTTAAAGATGAATTATGAGAATAGTAATTATTAAGTGCATCTTTAAGTGTTCTGAATATCTGAGATATTTGTAACAATGTTATTTTAGTATTATTTATAAAGTATTATGCTATTTATATTTTGAATAACTATTTATTTTATATTTTTATTTTTTATTTCAAATTTGGTAATTTTTTATGTTCTTTTGTCATTTTTATTATCTTTATTTCTTCTTTATTTCAGTTTTAGTTTTAGTAATTTTAGTACTAAAGCTTAAACTTGTTTTATTTCAGCTAGCTGTCAAGGCAAAATTTCAAATTTGCATTTAAGTTTTTCATCTAATAGTTATATTTTATTTTATTTCAGCTTTATTTAACAAAATAATAATAATAATAATAATAATAATAATAATAATTTTAATTAAGAATAACAACAGTCCTGCCTTATTGCTATAAATATAAAACCCACTTTTGATTAGTTATGAGAGAATAATAATTATTAAGTGCATCTTTAAGTGTTCTGAATATCTGAGATATTTTGTAGCAATTTTTGCAAAATTACAAATTTGCATTTAAGTTTTTCATCTAATAGTTATATTTATATTTTATTTTATTTCAACTTTATTTAACAAAAAAGGAAAGGAAACCCTAGAAGAGCCAAATATAATGTGGAGGGAAGTGATAGATCAAATCATGTCTGGTATGAAGAGTAACAGCAAGGTCTATAAGGAGATCTGCTGTATTTGCAGTGATTCAGAGTCTCATGTGTATGTGCAGCAGAAATTCCCTTCAGCCCACTGCTGCCCCGAAGGCACAAAGGCTCTTCACTACTGCAGTGACACAACTATTAAAACAGTTCAAAACAACAGTGACACTGCCAGGTGACGGCATATGTGTCGTGTGTGGGAGATTCACACCTCCTGCGCTCTTCTGTCACTTTCACCAGCGCTCGTTTCCCCTCTTGCTCTAAATCTCATCTGTGTTTCTCTAACATGCTTGATTCCTGAGTTTCTATAGGTGACTCAAACAATGAATCAGCCTCTCACATACTGCAATACACTGCTTATTTACAGCCAATTCTAAAATTAACACTCAAGCGTCAAAACTGAGTGCATGAAATAAAATTGCTTACCAGTTACATTATTTGTGCTTGATCAAAAATAAAAACAGTAATATGAAATATTAGTACAATTTAAAATGTTTTCTTTTTTTGTTTTTTAAATATATACTGAAAATTTGATATTTTAGATTATAGTAATATAACTGCACATCATTACTCAGCGTCACATGATGCTTCAGAAATCATACCAATATTCTGATTTGGTGCTTACAAAAAAAAAGCTAATTTATGACAATTTTAGTGCAAGAAACCTGTACAATGTTACAATTAAAACTTTTTATAATTTTTTTTAAATAACTGTTTTCTATTCCAATATATTGTAAAATGTAATTCATTCCTGTGATCAAAGCTGAATTTTCAGCATCATTACTCCAGTCTTCAGTGTCACATGATCCTTCAGAAATCATTCTAATATGCTGAATTGCTGCTCAAAAAAAAAAAATAAATAAATACATAAATTTTATCAATTATGAAGTTTTTTTGTTGTTGTTTTTGATGCATAGGAAATGCAACATTTGAAATGAAATATTTTGCAACAGTAATGTATTTACTGTCACTATCGATTTAATGAATCCTACTTTAATTTGTCAAAAAACCAAAACATCTTACTGACCGCAAATTAAATGTTTCATTTAATTATTTATTTAAAATAAAGTAAAAAAATTGTATTTAGAAAAATAATAATGTTTAGTAAAATGGAATGTAAAAACAATGCCATTGAGATATATTTATCGGAAACTAGTTTTCTCAAAAGTTAAATTTGAACCCTGGTTATAGTTATATCCTGGAGAGTATGCGTAAATGTTTAATAGGTTACATAATGCGTCATATCCCCAGAGTTCAGACTGAAAACAGTGTAAATGAATGACACTCCAGAACAAACCGAGATTATATTATCGTTATAATCATAATTATCATCATTTCTTCTGATAAACACATCAAGGAACTTAATTTGTGAGAAACATTAGCACATTAACTCTGAAACGTGAAACATGTCCGGATCTGTTCGCTGCTCGCATCAGAGTCAATGAGTGGGTGTGTATCTGCTCACACACATACAAAAACAAGCAAACACTCCTGCTGTTCTCAAGGCCAATGATATTAACCCTTTCACAGATCACACAAGCCTACGAAACGTTTCCCATCAAAGCCTCGTCAGAGATGATGTGACAACCATTAACCAAAACAGACTCAGAAAGCGAGCCAGATAACTGGCGGAGCGGGGTTGGAAGTGTATGTTTCCATCTGTCTTTATGAATGAACAGCCAGTCCTCTTGTGTTACACTTCACCCAGCTGCTCAGCATTTGGCTTGGTTCGCCTCAAAGAACTTTGTTTCTTTTTCTCGTCTCCTTCATTCAAAGTGGTTTTTATTGGCTGTTGCAGGACGTATAGGTATGCAGGGAGGCCTCTGGTGAGCTGAAATAATAGAGGAGGTAGCCAGCGCTGTTGTCTAAGACAAGCACTAGCAGTATGGGACACATCCATCTGTCTCTGTACTCACACAGAAGAGCCAAAAAATGAGCCCAAATAATACTGAACATTATGTAATGCGCACCAGCGTGAAACAAACAACTTATTTTTTAAACTCTTTCTTCAACATTTCGACTAAATATCTAGTTGTGTACAAAATAACTAATGGAGTTTCTAACATAATCTGAACCGATCCTAATTGGATCAAATAAGAATCCCCTAAGGATCCTTTTAAAATTAAACTGAAAAAAATCTGCTTAGTTGGGTCTAATAAGAGCTTACTTATTTGATTGCGACAGAATCTATTAAGAGATAGATTTTTGTTTGTTTGTTTTTTTCATTTTGGAATTATTCACAGTAGAGCTTAGTATATAATATTGACAGCTAGTGGTTGAAATGGGTGCTGCAGACCAAAGAGTTTTTTTTTTCCCGCCTCTCCTCCTCAGACTCGATGCTCACTCGGGTTGCCAGATTGAGGACATGCAACAGAAATGTGTGCAACTGACCCTTCGTAAAGACCCGCTCCCCTTCATTACTGTTGCTATGTCTGACAAGCTATGGCACTCTCACACTGCACATCGCGTTCTCACGCAGTGAAAAGTACATCGCGGAGCAGACAAGACAGAGCAGGTTACTTTTGGTATGAAAAAGTCTCAGCTTTCAAATTTTGTCTTTTTTAAGAAATTCAAACAATAAATACGGTTTTGTGGCTCTTAAATGTGTCGTGACAGATCGCTGTAGCGCCTCAGTTCAAGCGACACGTGAACCAATCATCTCTTCCTCTTTACTAGTTAAAGCGCAAAATAAACATGAATGAACATCAGGAGGTATCTTGTATCAACCGCAGAAAGACGTCAGTACACACCATCTTTCAAGTTCAAGTCCACCGACGTTAATCTACTCTCCTGTTTGGTTTGTTTGTCGAACAAAAGTGGCAGATTCGGCATTGATTGGTCAGATCGCCTGTCAATCAATCTCACTGTGAAGGGTCAACTGACAATAGAAGGCAACAAGCATTACACTGTAAGTTGATGAGTTGATTTATCTGCATTTTAATATCGTACTGCTTACTGAGGCTGTTTAGGTGTGATCTCTGACCCAGTTCATTTGCTGGTGTCCATGGCTGCAGTACGCTGTTTTCTGCCAACTGGCAACCCGGGGTATTGAAATACTACTGGGTAAACTGGCAGTAGGCGGAGTCACAGACCAAAACAAAAACAGACATTCCGACACAGAAAGCACATTTCAAAGCAGAATAACTGGCTGTAGCATTGTTTTTCGGAGAAGTATGTGAACTTAACATGTTTCCTAAATATCTGCTAACATAATATGGTATTATTATGCTTTAATAAATTACATACATCACCTTTAATCATATAAAGTTTTCTCTACAAACCATGTGTGTGTTATTTGAGTTTTCAAGTTGAAAGTAAAGTTGTGGAGATGTAGAGCTGTAAAATCTTGTGTTTATTAGCAGAACTACTGTTCTAGGTGGATCAACTTCCAGTTATGTGTTATGATAATTCCTGTGACTTGAGTGATGGTATCTTGGCACATCTTGCAAAGTTACTTGGTTTACAAACTTTGCATGGTTATGACAGGAATTGAAAGATTGGATATAACTTTGCACAGATAAGTTCAGTAAGCAATCTTATATTAATAATATTAACAAGTCTAAGTCTTTTTGTAAACATTTATTACAGTACAATGCCGTGCTCCATTGATTACCATAGTAAGTGCCTTGCTGTAAATGAGATTTTTGTACACTACTGTTAAAAAATTTGGGGTCAATACGGTTTTTTTAAATAAATAATACTTTTATAGTTTTAATCAGAAGGTATTTCAATACAGCTGAGACAAGAAGAATCCTTTTAAATGTCTGATATCACTTAAGGAAAGTTTTTGTCCTGTTTTTGCCTTCTTCATTTCTCTGTCCAGTATCTGGAATTGCAAAATCAGAATTGAGAAATATTCAGTAAAAAACAACAAAAAAAAAACTTCTGAGTAAACATATTTCACTTTTCTCCTTTCTTCAGGGAGAGGCGTGTAGTCGTGACAGTATCCGTGTATACAATATTGTGCAATAGGGAACCGCGTGAAAAACGTGTGTTACAGCGTGTGTAGCGCTGTGAAAGATAAGCCCGAGTGGATCTATAACGGAACCCCCTCCCTCATCCACACACACACACACACACACATCCTTGGCCTCTCCCAAAACAAGGTGAATGAGCAGAAAGGTTAATGGCTTCCTGACATTGAAACCACATTCACATTCTGGAGTGATTCCACACTACAAAAAACAGAAAGAAACAAAAGAAGGGACAACGAAAGAGAGAGAGCAAAAACATGCCATCACCTTCTGAGGTGCGAGGGTGACAAGACTCATTGGGCCAGAGCCACACTGTTGTGCTTATTAGAGCTCTTCAATTATTGAAGGCAGAGATCTGCAAATTCACTGAAGAGTCAAGCCATTTTTGTGCACAAAAACTAATCAGCAGAACTGCTTTCTCATATGCCGTGACCTGACCCCCTACCTTTCTTTTTCGGGGGATGGGGTCCTCAAACAGGAAGTGTGTACTCTCGGTTTCCTCGATGTTGTCATCACTCTGGGAGGAAAGCAGGAAGCTCTTGCAGGCATCGTTGGAGAGGGGCGGGGACGGCGTGGAGGGCACAGATTGGTCGCTGGCATCCCAGCTCCAGTTCCCACTGGTAGAGCTGCTGTAGCTGGCAGACAGGCTCTCCTTCCAGCCCTTACCAGCCAAATCTGCACCTGAACACAGAACACACAGAGACCTTTGAACTACTGCCAGGAGAATGTACTATTACCTATCCCAGAACCCAGCACACTGCATGAATTCACAGATTGAAAATCAAATCCATGGATTAAAAAAAAAAAAAAACCTTAACTAAAAACAAAAGCCATAAAACAAAACAGAACAGAACAGAATAATAAAAAAAACTGAAAAAAAAAAATAAATAAATAAATAAAGACAACAAAAAACAAGGGAAAAAAAGAACAAAACAAAACAAGACAGCAAAACAAAAATAAAAACAAAAGAAAATGAAATGAAAAGACAACACAACAAAAACAGAGCAAAACAAAAGACATAAAACAAAGCAAAAAAAAAAACAGAAAACAAAAGACAGCAAAACAAATCAAAAAGCAAAACAAATCAAAACCAAAATAAAACAAAAACAAGACATAAAACAAAATTAAAAAACAAAACAAAAGGCATAACACGAAACAAAGGGAAAAAAAGCTAAATCAAAACCATAAAAGACAACTACTTAAAACTAACTAACTAACTAACTAAATAAATAAATAAAATAAAACAGGCGTATTCAAACCAATGACCAATTAATTATTATACTGAAGCTCCAGGGGGTGGTATCTTACCAAACCCAAAATATCAATACATATCAATACATCCATGACTGATCAATTTTGGTGTGTCCCAATTTATGCACAGATGAGGCCAACTTCAGTCCTGGAGAGCCACAGTCCTGCAGAGTTTTGCTCCAACTTTGATAAAACTCACCTGCCTGTAGCTTTCTAGTAACCCTTAGACCTTGATTGGCTTGTTCAGGTGTGTTTGACTAGGGTTAGGGGGACTGTGGCTCTCCAGGACTTAAGTTGGCCACCCCTGCTCTGTTCTAAACAGATTTTCAGTATAAATAGTGTGATTAGTGTATTCTCACTGAAAATTCCAAATTGCACTTCAAATGCCCAGATGATGCACTTCACTGAAAAAAGAAGTGTGGAATGTTGGACACTTGCACACTAGACTGTTGGAGGATGAGGGGCCATCAGACTCTGATGGTAAATGACAAAATTACCTCATAAAATTCATACACCAGACAGTTGAGTGCAGAGTGCATAGTGCATAGTGCGTCATTTGGAACATAACCTTTGTTATTCGGAGCTAGGTCAATTTCTGTGACAGTGTGCATGCTAAACGAATTCATTCAGAATCAGACATCCTTTCTTTCACAGAATGCAGGAAATTTGGCATTAGAGTTAAAATCATTGATTTCTTTGTGCATATTTTACACGTTTATTACACGGCTCTCTGAAATACTTTATTCTGATTAGTCAGTCACAACATTCCGAGTTGTGTTATTCCCCAATAGCATCCGTCGTAATTAGCAATGCCGACTAACACACCACTTATCTGGCTTCTCTCACATCTTTCCTATCACACCACTGCACTCTCAGTTCATTCAAACACAACTGCCATCTTGCACCTCAGTCATTGACTGTATTTACTGTAAAATGAAACCATCGTCTAAACTCAATGCTGTTTTTAAGGAACTGTTTTTATTTGAGGAAGCATTGCGTTTAAAGAGGTAATAAAATATTTCAACTCAAATCAATATTGGTGTCTAATTATTTACTTATGTGGCAAGTCGCCCTGGAATAAGCAGGATAATAAACATTCAGCCGGTTGTTATCGCAGGATAAACCCCTTCAGAGCTATACAAGATCCTGATCACTCTTTTGGGGGTTTATTCTGCGATAACATCCACCTGACTGAACATAATTCCTTACATACTGTTTAGTCACATTGGAGTTGGTGTGAACTCACACACAAATATCCCTGATGGCACGCAACACTGGGTGAAGATAAAATAACACAGCAGCACTCAAACCTGTAAAGGTTTCACACCTTGGTTTGTTGCCTGTGGCATTTTTAGTAAAATAAATGTTTTATAAATTGCAACACATGACCTAATGTGCACTCTAATAGATGCATAAAGTAACAACTTCTGTAACTGCTTCAGTAAATGTGTTTATATAAGATTCATTTGCCAATAGATCTATAAAAAAATGTAATAGTTTAAATCTACACAAATGGACTGTTTACAAGCATTCAAATTAACAAAATGAAAATCAAAATGAAATAAAAACTGCGCTAAATGATTCACATAACTACAAACCATGATAACATTTTACAATAAGATTCATTTTTGCTCTATCATAAACTAATGATGACTAACATTTCACACAGCGTCTATTAATCTAGATTAAAGTTAATTTATAAATACACTATAGTTCATTATTTTATGTTGTTCTTAAAACATACATTAATGTTAACCACAATGTTAAAAATGTATTAGTAAATGTAGAAATTAACCAATTTTAAATTTTAAATTTAATTTTTATTTTTTTGGATTACAGCCACTGTTTATAATTATATATTTAAAAAGTCAATCTAAAAACAACCTTATGTGCAATTTAAATGCTTATAAATAAATCAGTTTTTATTTGATTGATTGTTTAATTAATTAATTAATTTATTATTATTATTATTTATTATTTTTATTTTTTTTTGTTTTGCTTTTGGCTAAATGAAAACTTTATTTTCAGCTTCAAAAATAATTTTGGTGCATTATGTTCAATACCATATCGGCGCCATAACTGTACTTCTAAAATAATTATACAGTAAAACAATAAAGGTTGTAAACACAAATCTGCAGATATACCATACAGCTATGTAAAGTTGAGCTATACAACAAAATAGGACACACTGTCCAGCTGATGTTGAGCAATAATACCCTTGAACAAACTAACTTAACGAAATCTCTAGTCTTAAAGATACCCTTGAGGAACAGCATAAACTGTGCAGACATTACATGACCCCCAAAGAGGCAAATCACCCCCATTTCATGACACTTGACCTCTTAGGATTATGGTCTGGGTTCTTCCAGCATGTGTGCTCTTGCCATTTAGCAGATGTTTTTCATTCAAAGTGACTTACAGTACACTAATTACAGGAACACACTCCCTGGAGTGGCATGATTTAGAGGTTAAGTGCTCGGCTCAAGGGCACAATAGCATCAGGAAAGAACTGTAATCCAAGTAGCCCTAGAGTTTCTGCATCAATCCTACATGAGGATTGTCACACCAGTTTGATTTTTTCCCCACATCAGTGTTTTATTGTAGTAAAATCTATTTCAGATAAACCCAGACTGTGGTTGGTTACTTTACAAGACAGGCTCTTCCTCTCAAAGTGGGCGGTTCTTGGCAAGAATAAGCTGCAATGAAGACCTGAAATACCAGCAGCCCATATTTATTCTTTCTTTATCTATTTTCTAGTGGGGAGTTAAGAGAGTTCTCTGTTATTTGTGCAGCCACGCTGATACAGTACAATAAGTCTTTAATTTCCCAGAAGGGCAATGTGTTTGCATTAAAGATATTTAAAAAATGACAACGTACAAATGAAAAACACATAAAATCCAATCCCAAGGCCAATGTCCTAGATTAAATAGTAATGGAGAGTGGGGAAAGCTGTGCCACTTTTTACTTAAGTTGTCCTCTAGGCAAGAGTAATGAGATATAATATTATTTCAGGATGTCTGCTATCAACTGAAAACATCTATACCGATGGGACATTGAAAAATGACTTATACAAATGTGAACATGAGAAAAATAATTTACTAATGCGCTATGTCATTTCAAAGATTTATCTTGCTGCACATTCACTTTTCTGTAACCTATCCAGGAAAGGGTTTAATATTCAGAATATAAAAATGAAAATAACCTGTTTTTCTATCATTTTCTAACAGTATTTACAGTAGTATTTTTTTCCAGTTGACCATGCTATGCAGAAAATTAGTTTTTCAGCATTTTTATTAAATGTAAACGAGGTATATGAGGGGCCTTTTTAGGTATATGGTCAATTGACAAATATTATTTAAATTACCATTCAAAAGTTTGGGATCAGTAATACTTTTTAAAATGAAGTTGTTTCTGCTCACCAAGACTGCATTTATTTAATCAGTAATACAATAAAAACAGAAATATTGTGAAATATTATTAAAATTTTAAATAACTGTTTTCTATTTTAATATATATTAAAATATAATTTATTTCTGTGATCAAAGCTGGATTTTCAGCATCATTACTCCAGTCTTCAGTGTCACATGATCCTTCAGAAATCATTCTAATATGCTGATTTGCTGCTCAAGAGACATTTCTGATTATTATCAATGTTGAAAACAGTTGTGCTGATTAATATTTTTGTGGAAACTGTGATACCTTTTTTTCAGAATTCTTTGATAAATAGAAAGTTCAGACAGCATTTGTTTGAAATAGAAATAATGTGAAACATTCTAAATGTCTTAGCATTCACTTTTGATCTCTTTAATGTGTCCTTTCTGAATAAAAGTATTAATTTCATTCAAAAATATAAAAGTAAATCTCCAAACCTTTGAACAAAGTTATACAGCGTACTCAATGACACTCCATTATCCCTTATATAATAATGACTAAATCCATCATCCAAAATTCATCACTGATGCAAATCTGGCCGACTAAAATAGCACAATAAATCAAAATAAAATCAAAGAAGGTTAGCTAAGATCACATCACACAGCTGATGATTTGAGTGACTCGATAACTGAAGGAACAAACGAGAGGGAAATCCTCCATGGAAAGTGTTCAGAGGATCCATTAGAACAGCCTGTTCCTTCCAAGACACAAATGTAAGGGACTGTGGAGGGACTGCCGTTGTTTTGTGACAGCTTAAGAAAACTCTCACTTTTCATTTTGTTCCAAAATCACTGAAAGGTCAGAACAAACGCAATACAAGTACGCTTTCACCACAGTTCAGTTAACATTAAAAATCCTGCTCTTTAAAAAGAACAATCTTTGGTTACACTTCTTAAAGGAACAGCTCTGTTCACTGAATCAGTCGATCAATCACTCTGATTTGATTCTCGAGTTTGACTCACTGACTCTTTGGTACCCATTTATAGTAATTGGAAAATAGCAACCACTACATTACTCAATATCTTCTTTGGGCTTAGAATGACATGAGAGTGAGTCAGTGATGACAGAATCGGTTTTATTTTTGGGTAAGCTATTCATTTAAGGGCGAAATCTGTGTTTGATTCAAAGTCTAATAAAGCATCAATGAGAGAGTTCAAGCACTTCTGCTGCTGCACAATGTCTATTGTCTTTTCTTCTGAAACTCTGTGAACATACTTTTGGTTTTGGAAGCTGGGAGCTGAAGGAAGGACAGTCACTGCACTTACAAACCCATAGTCTGGTTGTCCTCTCATCATGCTAAAGGGGACATAAAAATGGAAAACAGAATTTTTCTTCCTCTTTTGAAATAAGAGTCTGATGACCATGTGCTGATTTTTATACAAAACTACACTGTATGTCTACAGACAATTTTGTGAAACTAATCTCCAAAAACTGTTCAGAAATCATGGTGACTATGACATCACAACCATGAGCTCATTAACATATGACCACTGGTATGCTGAGATTAGCCATTCATAACAGAGGTCATTTACATCTAAGGCCCGGTTTCACAAACGGGGTTTAGCTTAAACCAGGACTAGGCTTTAGTTAAATTAAGATATTTAAGCAACTTTTACAAAAATGCCTTAGAAGAAAACATTACAGGTGTGACACAGAACAATGACACTGACATATTTTAAGATATGTCAGAGCAAGATATTTTCAGTTGAGACAGCTCAAACATGCATTTTAGTCTGGGACTAGCTTAAGCCTTGTCTGAAACCAGGGGTAGAAGTCTTAAAGGTACAGTACAACAAAACAGCCTGTTTAATTGTACAGGGAAAGTGTAAAAAAATAATGGTGCAAGAATCCTTGACTAACTTTATAAATGATACAATTAAAATTTAAATTATCTATATATATATATATATATATTTTTTTTTTTTTTCCTAATGTATTTTAAAATGTAATTTATTCCTGTGACACAAAGCTGAATTTTCAGCATCATTACTATAGTCTTCAGTGTCAAATGATCCTTCAGAAATTATTCTAATACGCTGATTTAACATTTCTTATTATCAATGACGAAAACAGTTATTCTGGTTCATATTTTTGTGGAAACCTTGATTTTTTTCAGGATTCTATGATGATTAAAAATTCAAAAGAACAGAATTTATTTGAAATAGAAATCTTTTGTAACATTATAAATGTCTTTACTCTCACTTTTGATCAATTTAATTCATAGCATTAATTTCTTACAAAAAAAAAAAATTAAAATTAATAATTGACTGATCTCAACTTTAGGTGATGGTGTAAGTAAGCAATTTGACTCCCTAGTTTAAACATTGAAGCCCTATCATACAAAACGATTGTTTGAACAACTTTACCAGCAACACTGGCTCAACCAATGGCATGAGTTTGGGGCAGGAGGACTATCTGTTTGAAACAGAACGAACTGTGCTCAAAAACAGCCATTATATTTGCAACTCTGTTTGGCAGCACACAAATTACACACTTCATTAAAGACAAAATGGAGAAAGCAGGAGTCCTTTTGGGCACTTATAGCCTGTTTGACAAGCCGTCATTCAACCTGAGCGCTCTGGGATCTATCAGGTATCAGGGAAGCGAGAAGTAGAGCGATGTTAAACCTGAGGCACTGGAGGAAGGGTTGAGCACCAACGGGCTGGTGGACAGTGTGGTCAGGACGGTGGCGGCCATCACTTCTTTATCAGCAAGACCAGAAGGCCTCCTGTTAAAAGAGAGCGAGAGAAACGAGTTTACAAATCATTGACATCTTCAGACCTGCATCAACTAAAACCAATTACGTCAAGCAGAGCCAGATGTTAAGCGCACTCTCACATCAACATAAAACGGCACACATCTGTTAGGTGGGCCCTTCTCTCTCTCTCTCTCTCTCGGCCTGAGTGCCCGTTTTCTCTGTTCGGCAGGCCGAGTCCCACAGTAAACACTTCTCTGGGCCATATCGCAGCTCCCTACTGCGCTGAACTCATCACGGGTAATGGAAAATTCCAGTGCAGTAATAAACACTAGCGCTCTGCCTCTGGTGTATGCCCACACAGCACAGCTCGATTATCAACTGTATTTATTCAGCGTGTGTGTGTGGGAGACAGTTTACTCGTGTTTGTAAATCCACACCAGGATTTAGTGTGCGGCTGAATGAAATGCTCTGTTAACTGTTTAGGGTCTTGCTCACAGGTGAGATTCAGCTTCGAGCTGTGTATGTATACTGCGTGCACATGATTGATGGCTGTTATACTGGATTGCAGTGAAAGACAGGGAAAGCGGAGGGATTGTGGGAGATCAGAGAGAGAGGAGAGTGAGTGAGTGTTAACAGACATTATATTTAAATATTTATGTAAATTAGAAATGTTTAAATAAGATTACTGTACAAGATGGGAGTGATGCGAATGCGTTCAGTGGCATGTTGATTCAACAAACACAACTACACAACATCAAACAAATGTTATAAATTCATCTCTTGTCAAATGGAAATAATTTTGCTTCTAGTCCAAAGGGACCAAAAAAAAAAAAAACCCCTGAATTTTTTGTCATTTCAATGTATTTATTTGTATATTTGCATATAAATAAAATGTGTCATGACAGGTTTGATGTCAACTGCGATCAGTATGGAACCATGTTGTTAAGTAAAATGAAAACAAACTAAAACCACTAAAAATATTTTTTGTAATTAAAATAAAGATAAAATATAAATAGTTGATGAAAAAATAATTGATGAAAAAAAGTTGCTTTGGCAAATAAACTGAAATAAGCTGAAGTACTAAAATTAAATGAAATAAAAATATATATAAAAAAATTTTAAAAAATTTACAACACATAACAAAACCACTAAAATGTGCTTATTTAAAATATAAACAAATAATACAATAGTATACAAATAATACTAAAATGACACTGGTATGGAAACAATGTGAATCATGATGGCCATATCTGATTATCAGTGAATAATTAATTAAATTTTGGTCTGTTTATTACACAAAGTTATTGTATGAGTATCTCAAAAGAAAAATGGACCACTTTTATATCTTAAAAAAAAAATTACATTTGACATGCCCATTCATTTCTATTGTATGGAAAAGTGCAGCCTGAACGTTCTGCTAAACCTCTTTTTTGTCCAACAGAAAAACAATGTCATATGGATTTGGAATGACATGAGAGTTAAAGAAGGACATTTTTGGTGGTGAACTGCTCATTAAAAGTTAACTACCTATTTCAACATTCGTAATTATGTAATTTTTGAGCCAAGCTAGAGAATCAGGCGAGAATCAGATTCTTCCCCCGGTCTGATCTTCTCCACCCTGATCACAGCAGCACTGATCTAAGCACAGAAACCGACACAATGCTAAGCTGTGTCTCTGTGTTATATAATCAAAAAAATCCCACTCACACTCCCTCATATTCCCTCATAATTTCTTGAAATATGCTCCCTCTGCCCGACACACACACACACACACACACACACACACACACACATACATGCCGGGTTTCTGCCCCCCCTCCCCCCTCCCCCGCCTGCTTTGGCAACCCAACCAGAGCAAACTGGTTTGGAGTCGCTCTGAAAGCCAAGCCCAGAGACTTGGCAGGGCTGTCAAACTTTTTTCCTTTATCTGGGTCAACTTCCAAAAATCTTTCTATCGCTGCAAAAGAAAAGAAAAGAAAAAAGAAAAAGAAAAAGAAAAAGAAAAAGAAAAGCAAGTAGTGGATTAGAAGCAGACAGACTAAGGAACATAAATAAAATATGAAGTTCTGGCTCATTTTTAGAGAGAAGAGAGGAATGACAGAGACAGATTCATGCAAAGAGAAAACCGCACCGTTTTGAAAAAAAGAGGAGGAGAGGAGAGGAGAGGAGAGGAGAGGAGAGGAGAGGAGAAACTGTCTGCTTCTAGAGGCAAAGAAAATGACACATTATAGAAGACAGTCCTATGCTGGTTTTATTAAAGACTCGTGTGTGTGTGTGTGTGTGTGTGTGTGTGTGTGTGTGTGGAGCATACATTCAGAATGAATATGTAGATGTATGTTTGCATTTCTCTGTTTCCGACAGTCTTGATCAAAACACAATGGAGGTGGATTATGCTGTATTTTTGGTATTGCATAAGAATATATATGTAGCAAATTATATTTAAAAGCAACACCCACATGCGTGCACACACACACACAATTCATTCAGCTATCTAAATTAGAACATGACTAGACAGACTGCTTTTATATGGAATTAATTATAATTACTACATTACACATTTACACGATACAGATACAAAACAATACATATATTAATTTAAATTAAATAGCAATGTTTACTCTATTTATGAATTGTTTAGCCAAAAAGGGCCAGATTTACTATCAGTTTGCGTCAGCGCAAACCCTCATTTGGCATTAAAAAACTACTGTCAGGATTTATTAAAGACACACAGTAAAGAATTAGCACTGAAAAGGCATAGACACGGTTATTTTTGTGACTCACCTTACTGAACATGCATTTGTAGGAGTTTCCCTTTTAATCTGTAAATTTATGGGAGGAGAGTATTTAAATGAATCACGCAACGTGATTTACTAAGATTTGCGCTCGTAAATTCACTGGTATTTGCAGCATTATGTAACGCTCAAAGAAAACATGTCTTAAAGCAGGCAGTAATTTGCGCTGCTCTTGGTAGATTGCGCTGGTCATTATGGTAATGAGATGTAAATCAACCGCAGAATTTTCCCCTCCCATCTGCGCTTTTTTGGAATTGCGCTCTAACACTAATTTGCTGTGTTTAGTAAAGCTGGCTCTAAGAATGTCTCAGAGTATCCCAAAATTTTTACTTTCAATGTTGTAAACAGTTTTGCTGCCTTTTTTGTTTTTTGGAAACTGTGATACATTTTTTAAGGATTTGGTAAACAGCATTTATTTGAAATAGAAATCCATTATAACATTATAGATGCCTGTACTGTCACTTCTGATTAATTAAATGCATACTTGTTGAATAATATGTATATACTGTACGTATATTACATATTGTTATATATTGATCTGCTGAACTATATACACACACACACACACACACACACAATATAACTTCTAATGAGTATTTTGTCATTTTAGCTCCCAAAAGTAAATCCACATAATGATTTGGGAACGAGCGTGAGGATATTAGAGACTCAAACAGATTCTAGCGCCAGCACTGTTTTCTCTGACCGTTTCCCTCCCACTCTGTTTCTCTCACACTCACACACCGCCTGCTTTCCTGCCTTCCCGCTTCTCCACGCTTTTCCCGAAAAAGCTCTTTATCACATTCAGCTGTATGATTCATGCGTTACCATATTCACACAAACACGTTCATAAACACGCCGAGAGGGGCTTAGCAAATCTGTGAATGTGTGTGAGAGATAAATGAGACTTACTAGAATCTAATTTCCAGTATTAAAGTCAAATTTAAGTGTGCGTGTAATGTTACACCAGTAACTGTGATGAATTAACCCACATCCTCTAATCACTCTGGTCGACAGCATCTGCAGGCCTGTGTAACACAGTGTCTAGATTTTAAGTGAGCAGAACAACATCATCTAGCGTCTACACTTGTTAATTATAATGGGACTGATCCGTCTGGCTGCAGGGCTCGTTTGTACTCCTGTCAGAAATAAACTTACACGTCTACGGCCACATTCCTCCAACTCTGAGGAAATGAAGAAAAGATTATGATTGAAGAGCATCTCCGTTTGGGTTTTTCTGTCGGTTAGCTCTAGGTTATATTGCGTTACAGTTATGTGCCATTGTTACGATGCTGTGATGACAGTTTTGTGGTGGCTTGTTGGAAACAGCTTTTTTTTTTAGCGGATTCTGGTGAGAGGCGTCTGGAAACACAACCGAAGGTTTCTGTTTGATCCAGAAGCAAAACTAACTGAAAGTAGCACTTTTTCTTAACCGTGACCATCAAATTTCTTACACTTACTACGACTGTAGGGCAGTTCAACACATATGTGAATATCATTTACTCATCCTCATGTCACTCCAAACCTGTGGGACTTTTCTTCTGTGGGACAAAAAAAGAATATCCGAACTGTCCTTTTCATTATAATGAAAGTGAATGAGGAATGAAGCTTTCAAGCTTCAAAAAAGAAGCAAAGGTATTATAACAGTGGTTCATACAACTTGTGCTATATTTCCAAGCCCTTTGCAGTCATATGATAGCTTTGTGTGTGAAAAGAGACTGAAATTGAAGTTGTATAGACCACCTAACACCACCAGTCTTTATTAACTTTAATTATGAAGAAAGTGACCAGGATATTCTTCAAAAATTCACCTCTTGTGCTCTATGGAAGAAAATAAGAAAATGAGAGTGAGTAAATGCAGACTAATGTATCTATCTATCTATCTATCTATCTATCTATCTATCTATCTAAAAATATTTTAAGACAACTTTAAGACAAGTTATGCATTATGCAAAATTTCACACTGGGCATTTAAACAGCAATTTGAAAAGTTCTAACTGCCAATATAAGAAGTAAATCAATTGCTATTTTGTCATTTTATTTTTTATTTTATTAATTTCTTTCTTTCTTTATTCATTTGCTTGTTTGCCATACTGTTTTCCAACCTAACACAAAGTAAAGTTGTGCTGTCATGGGAGATAAAAATGCACATGAGAGTCTGCAGACCGACTCTTAACGGTCAGACTTATCAATGACTCCATGTGACTTAATCAGGTTTGGATGAAGCTTATTCAGAGGACCTCATGGAGAACTGTGTGTGGTCATATAGATCAATCTGAGTCTACAGATATATAGAGGACACTTCATTTGTGTATATGCTGTTATGTTTGAATATGTCTTTGAATGTGTAAGGTTTTGTGTGCGTGTGCGTGTGTGTGTGTGTGTGTGTGTGCGGGTGCAGGATGGAGCAGGCAGTGAGAAGCACAGCTATAACTCCCACGCCTCCAAGCTTCAGTCTCCGCCCTGCTGGCCTGCTCTGTGTGTGTGTGTTTTCTCCTCCTCTCTAACCAGGGCCTGGCTGCACATGTTCACTGATAGAAGCTCAAGTAAACAGAACCGGCTCTGCCTGATAGCACTCCAGAGAGCAGCTCCATTACTGACGAACAGCCGCTATTGGTTGGAGTGAAGCCAGCATCTCACTGAGAGAACGAGAGAGAGAGAGCCACACTAGATCTCTGCTCCATCATGTTATAAGATAATTAATCATTTCAGTTACATTAATAATCTGACTAAATTATTACTAACAAGAACAAAATGTTTTACATTTTCTAAAGTAAATATTGTGTAAAAGGAAAAAAAGTTGGTTGTTTTTTAATGATCAAAAAGTTAAATATTTGATCAATTCAGTAATATATTTTAAAATGTAATTTATTCTTGTTATGCAAAGCTGAATTTTGAAGGGGCCTACAAGAAAAACCCCAAACCTGCTCAACTGTGTAGCATGAAGGAAGAGCAAAACAATTAAAAGGAAAGAAATGTGAGAGATATGAAGTGAATGAGTCTTCTGTGTTTGTGGTTAGATAGTAAACAGATAATATTTATCTGTGAGGACTGTCATACTCTCTCTGAGTGTCTGTTTACAGGACTGTGTGGATGTGGGTCACCTCACTATTTATAACCAACCTGTGTGTGTATGTGTGTGTGTGTGTGTGTGTGTGTGTGTGTGTGTGTGTGTGCGCGTGTGTAAATATGGTAAGTGCTGTCACCCCGTATGACAGACACACACACACCTGATCCTTGTCCTAAAATTGCTCGAGAGAGTTTTGACTCTGGAGGTTGGATATAAACATAAATGTCTTTACTGTCACTTCTGCTCAATTTAATGCAGCCTTGCTGGATAAAAGTATTAATTTCCTTGAAAAAAAAACAAAAAAAAAAAACTTATTTCAACTTTCCTCAAATTGTACTTACACATTTAAACTTGTCCTCAAATTGTTATTGTTTAATATTTTATTATGTTTTTATTTTTATTAAAGTAAAAAATGCAAAAGCGCAGCATTTTCACTAGTGGTCAGACTTTTGGTGCCGTCCTGCAGTCCATGCTTTCATTGCGCTGCCTCATGCATTGGTTTGGTTTTGTCTCTGTTTGGTTCAGTGTATTTTTCAGGAAGCAGATATGTCACGCCGCTTGGCAGAGATCCAGACAGAGAAAAGCTATCTGGCCTGCAGAAAAGCGCACAATAAGCACTGAACATTGTGAGCGGTATGCTTAAGTTAGCAGCGCACACACACACACATCATTCTTCCTGTGGTGAGTTGAAGACACTCAACCCCTTGTGTGACACAGAAGTGCAATTTTCTTCACAATGTTGTCCTGACTGTTGATTCAGCACCCTTGCATGACAAGACTTACTTAAAAATAGTTTTGACTTGTCTGTCAGTTTGTAAATACAAACTAAACTGACATTTAGGCAGATCTGAAGTCGTTTGTAAGAAATGAGTGGGGTTTAAGTAGACCAAATGATTGGAGAAGTCCAGCAAACATCACTAAAAGATCCAGAATTTTTTTTTTGTTTTGTTTTGTTTTTTTACAAATGAAACATGCATGGATGAGTGTTCATAATAAGATCAATAGCATAAATTTAGAAACTAGAAAAGGTAAATTTTTTATTTAATGATAACTTCAGATAAATCAGTCAGTGTTTTTTGAGAAATTCTGATTACTAAACCTCTTACTTAACCTTCCAGATTATCCATCTTATTAAATGGAGGTGTGCTGTTATATATATATATATATACATATATATATATATATATATATATATATAGTTAAAAATAGAAATAGAAAACAGCTCTTTTAAATTGTATTTTAAATTGTATTTTTGTTTTTACTTGCATCAAAATTTACTGTAAAATTTAGTAAAACATCTTAGATATCAAAAATTCAATATCGTTTTGAAAATGAAATACAAAAATATTAGTAATTTTACAATTAAATAAAATTGTTTTTATTACTCATTTTTAATGTATTTGTTTTATTGTATTATTACAATATATTTCTCTTTTCTATAATATTATTTCATAATATCTCAAAACTATAATCAATAACCACAATAAAATCATGACAATTTTTATTTGACAGTTATAGTGAATTGATCAATACGACTATGAAAGAGGTTTGAATTGTTTCTTGTAAAAAAATAAACCTAGTATGAAAAATCCAATTTTTCCTTTTTCTTCCAAACCTAAAAGGATTTAACACTCCAAATATTTTTTTTCCTACAGTGTTTTTGTTTTTTGATTACTGTTTTTTATTTTTAATGTAGATGCTAACATGATATCATGTTTTGAGCATTTATTTGTGGTTGGGGTCACATTTGAAACTGAAGGATGCTTTGACATTACTGCTAATGGTAATCAACAGCATACCAAAGATGCCATCCACCATACTTGCTTGTAAATAACCCATAATATTCCTTTTGATACACGCTGCTCCAGGCACGTCCACTGTTGGTTATCAGAAATAGTTCAAAGCTGCTGTGAGAAGAGCGCATAAGGGTCAAATCTGCAGTCCCACGGCCTGACCTCAGATCAAACTAAGCAAGAGAAAACAACAGCATGCATGACAGAACCAGTCATCTGAGCTAGTTATTAAAGTAGCGTGCCAGGATACATCTGAATGCCCTTTCTTCTACATTTTTGTGTGTTTATTTGTGCAATTTTTCCCAGAGGTTTTACACTTGTCGGCCAACCGTCCTTGTTGTGTCAACCAGAGAAGGCCTTTGAATATAGTGTGTGGGAAGCATGTTTGCTTCTTGCTCTAAAGTCCACCGTGTATGACCTTGGCAGAGTTAGAAAGCGTACGGCATTCCTCCCTCTAGCTGGCCAATGTTTTCTTTTATTCACTTCTTGAGCACATGTTAAGGTCTGAAACATTTGCAGCTCCACGTGAGCAGTGAGTGTTTCATACATGATCTTTCTCTCTCTCTCTCTGACATGTGTTTTCATTTGTCTCCCTCCCCCGCAACCCTTCTCTCCCATTCAGCCCCTCATTTTCACTCCATCCCTCACTTTCGCCCGAGAGCGAAGCGGTGCTACACCTCCCCCATCCCCTCTTGCTCAATGCTGATGGACGGATAGTCACGGATGAGATCCAGCAGTGTGTTATGATCCATTAAGATCCACTTAAACACAATATGATGTTGCAGGACTTAAGGGTAAACCTGAGATGTGCTAGTCATTTGTAGGGATGCACCGAATGTATCGGCCACCGATATTTATCGGCCGATTTTTGAATAATTTAGAGCTATCGGCATATCGGAAATAGCATGAAAAGGGCCGATACCGATGGTTTACTAATTAACTGCATGGAGACAATGAGTTGCATGTCTGTTGCAAAATCCAACAGCTTTCTCTGGGCAGAATAATTAAATACTTGCCAAAACAAAATAAAATCTGTACAAAATATATGTGAAATGACTGCGCTCAGCTGTAAATTCATCATAGGTAAGTCACAATGGCGATTCACCATTATGCGTTAGTATTAGGGCTGCACGATATATCGTTTCAGCATCGATATCGCGATGTGCGCATCCGCGATAGTCACATCGCAGGATGTGCGATGTTTAGTAGGCCTGATCATTATATTTATACTGATCGTTTTCTTTGCTCACACACAGACACCGTGTCTACTCCAGACGCGACAGCTGCACAGAGATACCCATTTTTAAATAAATTTAGTAGCAGAGCTACTGCAAGCGATTTTCAGTGCTGGAAATCCATTTATCCTTTGTTGAAACTTCCGCGTCGTCGAGGAGAGCACATCACGGATGTTTAGCGACGGCAGGAGCCAGGAAAGCGCAAGCTCCCGAGCGCTTTGGAAAGGAGGAGGAAGTGGCGCGGCGGGAGTTTTCCACGCGTTTGCAGATGCACCATGTGAACGGCCCCAAAGTCTTTCTACACTGGATGCGACAAAGCGACCATTGCCAGTCGTGTCAACTTTGTGTCAGTACGTCATAAATAGAGCGAGGCATATCAGTTTACTGGCGGGGATTCGTCGTGTCGCGCCGCATCCAGTGTAGTACGACACATATGCGCGAAACCGTGTCAAAATGCATGTCTCCAAGTATCCTTCTAAAAAAAAAAAAAAACAGTTGCTTATGTCTTAGGTAAACAATTGAGAAAGAAAGAGGATAACAATAACAGCAGTTTAATGTCTCCGTTGCTTTCTGTGTCATAATCAAACAACAAAACAGAGAAAAATCACTTTTGTAGCTTTAACACAGATTTATTAGATTTAATTTATACAATGAAGACTGTGTTATGCAGTGTTATTTTACATTTTATTATTCAGTTTCTGCACCTGAATACTGTTGGACTTGCCTTAAAAATACAAAGCACTGTTTATTTCATTTGTATCTTTGTTCTATTATATTTATCTATGCTTGTAAATTGTTTATTTCCTATGCTGATTTACTCACCTACAAAATCAATATTTTTTCTCTCTCCAAATAGAGCTATTCAAGTCATTTGGTGATTTTTTTTTTTTTTTTTTTCACATCGCAATATATATCGCAGAAAAACAAAATATCGCAATGTGAGTTTTTTCCAATATCGTGCAGCCCTAGTTAGTATGTGTCTGTGAACCGACAAAACAGAATAAAATAGGCCTACACACTAAATATATTTTGTTTCATTAACAGATTAATACGTAACATCAACCTTCACAGGCTATATCAGTAATAATAATACGACGTGCGATTTGACATTATCGAGTATTTTGCAAAAATCAAACAAAAGACACACATAGTGCACGCATACATTACGTAAAGAAGTCTAGCAGGTTAGACTAGTGCACGTGCGAGTGCGTTCTTTCACTGCATGATTCAGTATTAAAATGCATGAAGAATGATCAGAAAATTCAAGATATGGGGGCAGAAAATGTATATATTTATATCATTTCATATAGTTAAACAATATCACACGAAGATGGAGCGCTCTTTTTTTGGTCCAAAAATCATCATGATTACAAATGTGATTTTATAACAGTTCAAAGAAGTTAATATTAAGAGACTTACGTTTTAGACACCATATTGCCTGTTTTTGCTCTATTTCACCAACAAAAATGACTCCAAACTTCTTTCCTGAATGAATCAACTGTTTAAATGATTCGGTTCAGTCGCATCGACTCACTCATTAACAGTGACTTGATGCCACCTACTGGTGGTATTAATTTCACATTTAAAGTATTCTTTTTATTTTTTAAATAATTTCAAATATCAGTACTCAACGTTTTATGAATCAAAATATTATTTATTCATTTGTAACTGCAGGTTAAAGCACTCCATGTCCCTCAGAGCTGTATTAAACAGTGGGTAAATATATCTATTCCACTTCAGATGCAGATTCTGTGTTTCCTCTGCATTGTAAAGATGAATTTTGTTGATACTGATTTCATTTGTTGGTAACAGCCCAAATGTCTTTTATACTAATTGACTGAATAAATGTAAGAATTTGACTCAAAAGGTGATGCACACTTTTAGAAAAAAAAAATGTCTTTATAAAGGTAAAAATGCCCATAAAATGTAAAAATCAATTTAAACTTTAAATTAAAATTCATTTCTATCACTGCTGTGAACTGACCACCACAAAGAATATGAAAAATATCAAAAACGTATTGCCAAAAGTATTGGGTCACCCCCTTCTAATGAACAGGTTTGACTACTTTAGTAATTTCAACTGTGAAATTGGTAAAGAGTTTTTGGCTCAAGATCTGCATTTAAAGTCACACCAGAGGTGTTCAGCTTGGATTAGGACTTGGCTTTCTGCAGACCAGTCAAGTTCTTCCACACTGACTAAATCAATCATTTCTTTTTGAACCTTGCCTTATACACAGAGGCATTGTCATGTTAGAATAGAAAAGGGTCCTGTCTAAACTATTGCTTTAAAATTAGAAGCACACAATTCCCTAGAATATCATTATATGCTTAAACATAAAGATTTGTACTCATGGAAATTACTAAAGTAGTCAAACCTGTTCATTAGAAGGGGGTGACCCAATACTTTTGGCAATATAGTGTATCAGCACAATAACACACTCAGATCATCGTTATCGAAAAAAAATTCCAGGAAATATCGAGATATCTTTTTTATCTTTATCACACACCCCTAGCAGGAACAGATATGTTCAAACACTGATTCTGCCTGGAGAGAACCAGTCGATTATTTTTTCCCCGTTTTTAAGCCCTGCTTTATGCAACTGACCAATATCAGTATCGGTATCGGAATCGGCTAGTAGTTGTTTGTTAAAATCGGTATCGGTATCAGCCAAAAAAAATCCTATTGTTCATCCCTAGTCATTTGTCATTGTCACCTACATCGAATTTTTTGTGAAAAGAGTGCAGGTCTCTTTTCTGTTACTTAGTTGTGTTTTCTAAGAGCTGTCAATTTAACAATTAGCCAATAACTAGTTTAACGCAATTAATTATTTACAAAGATGCGCCAATAACTTAATTCTGTCCAATACTGATAAGCTATGACCAATAAATTTGCAAATAATAAAGTTTTATACTATTTAAATGTTTTGCATATTTTTTTTTTAAAGACTTTTATTCAGCAAGGAAGCATTAAAATTAGCAAAAGTGACAGTAAAGACAGATTTGTATTTGAAATAAATGCTGTTCTTATGAACTTTCTATTCATCAAAGAACTCTGGAAATAATGTATTGCAGTTTACACAAAACTATTAAGCAGCATAATGGTTTTTACCTTTTTTCTGAAGGATCATGTGAAACTGAAGATTGGAGTAATGATGCTGAAAAATTGGCTTTACATCTCAGAAATAAACTAAATAAAATAAAGTAATATTTCACAATATCACTTTGTTTTTGCTGTATTTTTGATCAAATAAATGCTCAAATTGCACTTCTGAAAAATAAATAAAAGTAAACTAATAAAATAATATTTTTAAATGCAACAAGTTAATTTAGGCATCACATCATTATAATGTACAGATTGATTGATTGATTGATTGATTGGTTGCAATTAATAGTGTTATTAAATTATTAGTGATTTTAAAATTAAGTGAGAGTCAGATCAATGTAAAAATCAAGATAAATTATTGAATATCCATTACTGGCCACATATCCAATTACTGGCCATATATCCAATATCGACCAATACTATAGTAATAATAAAAACACACACATATATACATACTATATATATATATATATATATATATATATATATATATATATATATATATATATACATACAGCGGACTGTGCAAAAGCCCAAAAAAATAAAATGAAAAAGCGATGATAAAGATTAATCAAATTAAATAATCTTTATTTAAGGGGCTTTTCTCAAAAATAATGATATTACTCTGATTGATTTTTCACTTTCCAGCTGAACAACACTTTTTCCTCATTTCTATGTTTCAGCTCTTCCCCATGTCGTTGGCTCCTGTGTGATGTATATCAGCTGTTATCTCTCTTTCCCATCTATATTTCCATCTCTCTTTCTCTCTCTGTGCAGTTCTCTAATTATAGCCGTCTCCACCCCCTCCCAGCACGCCCAGTTAGTCTCCGCCTGTTTTCCACCACACTGTTATGTAATGCCCCGCTCCACTCCAGATCCACACACACACTGGTAGGTGGGACAGTGTCCATGTTTACCAGAGGATAAGGCTACAGTACAGCAATAGCATGATAGATGACTAGACTTTAATAGCACACAACATTGTGACTTATAAAAGCCCTTCTTATGCAAGTTACTGTGTTTCTGACAAACTGCACTGCTTTTAAACCAGAGCTCAGTGCCAAACTCTCTCTCCCTCTAAATGCACATGGTCTCTCACACACACTTATGTAAGTTACTTCATAATAATGTAATACTATATAATAATAAATAAACTGCTCTCTGCATATTTCCACTATAATTTTCCCAAACAAAAAGCTGGGTAAAAAGCACAAGAGTGTCTGCTAATATCTGTTCACATCTGATTTATTAAAAATAACTTTGGTTTATACCGTTCAAATTTAGCGTCAATACATTTTGTAATGTTTCCGTCTCTTCAACTCACCAAGGCTGCACTTATTTGATCAAAAATACAGTAAAAACATTAATATTGTGAAATATTATTACAATTTAAAATAACTATTTTCTGTAAGAATATACTGTAAAATGTAATTTATTCCTGTGATGTCAAAGCTGAATTTTCAGCATCATTATTCCAGTCTTCAGTGTCACATGATCTTTCAGATATCACTCTAAAATGCTGATTTGCTTCCCAAAAAACCTTTTTTTTTTTTTTAAATATTTTCATGGAAACAGTGATACTTTTTCAGGATTCTTTGATGCATCTACACAGTAACATCCTGACAACAACAATTTCTGCTGACATTTTCTTCTAAAATGTAAAAAACTAGTTTGTGCATTGTAAATTTCATGAAGTATGTGATATTTGTTTGAAAATAAGCTAGTCAGGCTGAGAGACCAGACAGCTGACTAACTAAACCAACTAAACACAAGGCTAAGAGAGCAGTTAAACCAACAAAGTGCAGCAAACCAGATTAGTTTTGAGTACACAACAATAGACAAGAAGATACACCAAGAGAAAGAATTTCACGCCCGCATGACAAAACACCACTTCCTCACACATCCAAATTTAGTTTGAAGAGTCTGAAGGGAAACATCCTCAAAAGTTTCAACTTGAGAAGCCTCTGAACTGCAACAGTAAAAGAGTGTAAAACTAAACTTTTAAATTAAAAAATGTCCATTTTTAATCAGCAGGCTGACTAAGCATAATGAAGCAGAGGAGACACACTTTGCCATTTGAGTGTTGAAGCAAACCAAACAAAATGGAGGCTATCAAGTTGCGTAAACAAAGTTTGAGAGTAGTCCGCTTAGGGCCAATTAAAGGAGTGTTTGAGTGGACATGGTACATAGAAACGGTTTTCATTCGAATCTGAATATCAAAGGAAAAGCCCTTGATAACACACACTACAGGGCAAAAACAAGCCTCGTTTAATACCTCTGAGAGGAGACTCGCTTAGCCTAACATACCTTACCTGACAACTCAGATGACGTCCAGAACAACATTAAGGCTGTAAAAGTCCTGGGGATTTAATCAAACACACACACACACACACACACACACACACAGTTAGCAGTAAGACTGATAATTAAGTGCAGTGCATGTACTGTAGCTCATCTGACTGCAGTACACAGGACTTCACAGCTTGGTGACCTTAAACACAGTTTCTGTGATGTTGTTGTCATTATGCTGCACTAACTCCCAGCTGCGGCTTTAGCAACATATTTAATGGCCTCAGAGACAACTGTGTAATAAGCCATCTCTGAGTTTTTCATTTCCATCTGAGGGCGAGGGGAAACCCCACGTCGGCTGTTGTTGAGAGTGTGTGTTCGTGTGAACTCGTTTCACTACCTGTGAGGGCCAAACGAAGGGACTAAGTCGTTGTAAATATGGCAAGTTTATGGTTGGGTTATATTAATTTAACGTCAATATGATGTTGTGATACAGTTGCTAAGCTGTTCCAAGTTGTGAGCGTTGCTAATTTGTTCATACTTGCTGTCAGAACGCTGTTCGGGTGTTGTGGGCAAATGTGAGTGTTTTAAGAGTTGCTAAGGTGTTCCAAGTCATTGTTATCATGTTGCTAGGGTGTTTTGGAGGGTGACAGTGTTGCTATACAGTTGCTAAGGTGTTCCAAGTTGTTGTTATTATGTTGCTAAGGTGTTCCAAGTCGTTATCATGTTGCTAGGGTGTTGTTGGAGGCTGTGAGCGTTACCATCAGTGTTGGGCACATTACTTTAAAAAAGTAATTAATTATAGTTACTAGTTACTTCTCACAAATAGTAACTGAGTTAGTAACTGAGTTACATCATTATAAAAGTAACTAATTACCAGGGAAAGTAACTATTGCGTTACTTTTTTTTAAAAATGTTCAAATATAATAATTTGGATTCCCCCAATATTAAATGTTAAATTAATGAAATGGACTCTACATAGAATAAATTATTATAATAAAGCATTGTACATTAATCTACACTATTTATCCACTGACACTTAGCATCAGTCAGTCAAGCATTATAATATGATTTTATGATAATTTAGAATTATATGATGGTAGAACTTTAGTAATTAGAATAACCAAGTATGAATGCATATTTGTCATGTTGACTGACCTTGGGACTGGTGGTGGTGCTTAAGATGTTGTTTGTCATTTAGTGTTTCTATAAAAAGATAACATAAGATAACAAAACTACTACGAATTCTACTACTAATAACATTATAAAACGCGCTAAGGATTAATGAGCTGCTGGGTTCATGAATATTAATCACGTAGTCTACGTTCGCTTGAATTGATTTGCTGAAATCAAGACAGGGATGATAATAGGTGAGAGCCAGCCAATGAGATTGTCGTTTGCGCATTAGTTCCGCACACTACCAGAGAAACCGGCAGTTCTTAAAAGCTGAAGAATTCCAAAGGAACTCCGTTATTTTGACAGGAAAATACAACAAAGAATATCGTTTACATGTAGCGCGTCAATTCTGCATGTTATGAAAGACTTTCTCTCTGTATCTTTCTTTGCGCGTGTGAGACAAAGTGACGGCGAGCTGTGCGCCTTCACACTAGAGTTTATGGTACGTCAAATACAGCTACACTACGCATCCATTCAGATGAACTGAAAAACAAAATTATAATAAGTTATAGTAACGCCGTATTTTATTGTCAGTAACGGTAACGGCGTTGTAATGGGGGAAATAGTAATTTGTTTGATTACTCCTTACTGAAAAAAATAACGCCGTTAGTAACGCCATTTATTTATAACGCCGTTATTCCCATCACTGGTTACCATGCAGTTGCTAAGATGTTCTATGTGTCTGTTAGCATGTTTCTAGGACTGAGTGGTTGTGAGTTGTTCTAAATGAATGCTGTTCGGGTGTTTTGACAAATGTGACTGTTTTATGGAGTTGCTAAGGTCTTCCAAGTCATCGTTATCATGTTACTAGAATGTTTTGGAGGCTAAGAGTATTGGGTGTTCCAAGTTGTTGTTTTCATGTAGCCCTGTTTCATGTCCGGTGACAGTGCTGCTATGCAGCTGCTAAGGTGTTCTAAGTGGTTGTTAACATGTTTCTAGAGTGTTGTGAGTAGTTCAAACTGTTGCTTTTGTGTAGTTGCTATGGTGTTTTCAGTAGTATTTATCATGTTGCTAGGGTGTTATCGGAGGCTGTGAGTGTCTCTTTGTTGCTATGAAGTGTTAGCATGTTTCTAGGGTGTACTGAGTCGTTGTGAGGGTTGCTAAGTTGTTCTAATTTGCTGTGAGAACACTGTTCAGGTGTTGTGGGCAAATGTGAGTGCTGCTATGCAGTTATTAAGGTGTTTCAAGTTGTTGTTACTATGTTTCTAGGGTGTTGTTGGAGGCTGGGAGTGTTGCTATGCAGTTGCTAAGGTGTTCCAAGTCATTATCATGTCGCTAGGGTGTTGTTGGAGCCTGAGAGTGTTGCTATGCAGTTGCTAAGGTGTTCCAAGTCATTATAATGTCACTAGGGTGTTGTTGGAGGCTGAGAGTGTTGCTATGCAGTTGCTAAGGTGTTCCAAGTCATTATCATGTCGCTAGGGTGTTGTTGGAGGCTGAGAGTGTTGCTATGCAGCTGCTAAGGTGTTCCAAGTCATTATCATGTCGCTAGGGTGTTGTTGGAGGCTGAGAGTTTTGCTATGCAGTTGCTAAGGCATTCCAAGTGGTTAGAATGTTTCTAGGGTGTGTTGGGTGGCTATAAGTGTTGCTATGCAGGTTGTTCTAGGGTGTGTTGGAGGCTGTGAGTATCACTTTGCTGTTTAAGTGATTGTTAATGTACTGTTAGGCTGTTGTAGCCAGTTGTGACTGTTTCTATGTGGTTGCTAAGGTGTTCCAAGTAGCTGTTAACATGTTGTTAGGGTTCTGCAAGTGTTGCGAGTCAAAAGAGCCCAACCCACCATTTTTGTGCATGTTTAATCATTTGTCCAACAAAAATAAGACATCTGATTGTTTAAAAAACTAACAGCACATCACTCCTTTGTGTTCTGGTCCTCAAGTTATGAACTATATCAACAATGATAAACATACGTAAACATATCAAGTTGGTTTTCATCTTCGCTGGTGGGACATGTGTCACTGTGCATCAAAAACTGTCACGACTGACTTTAAAAATGGGAGAATATAAGGGAGTCGGATGGACCAAAATACATCTGCTCATAATAAGGAACACAGTTGTGTTCTGTGTTACAGTTTTAGTATCTGACCACAATCAAAATGACCCATTTTAATCCACCCATATGGGAATAATGTCTAATTCTGCATTTAAATGTGTATTTGGGGCCCCACTCAGCGTCCCCAGCCGACACAGCTCAAGTGTGTAAACACAGTACAGGAATAAATAGTGATGAAAATATCTGAGACGAAACAGCTGAACTAATCAAACAAACAGGCCTTAAGCAAACCTCACAGACCACTTCCCGCAGAGAGAGAGAGAGAGACAGACCCGAACAGAGTACTTTCTGCTACAGGGCGAATGTCTGCAAGAGAGCACTTTGTTTCTTTGTCTAAACGCTTTCACAATTCTAAAAACTTTCTGTTTATTCCCAGAGTAAAATTTCAGTCCCAGATTTTCAGTCTGGTGTCAGACTCTTTGAACTCCACTGTATACTGAGCTGTTCTTAAAGAAACAGGGATCCACAGGTGACCCATTTGATAAAGAGAAGGGCAGAGATTTAGTAAATACAGCAAATAATAATGTATAATAATGTAATAATTTGTGTATATATGTATGTATGTGTACATACACATACAATATTATTGGGATTTTAAGTATTTTGAACTAGCTGAGTATGGCATAACATATATTCAAATCCAAATGTTTCCAAAGGAAAACTTTGTTTACATCTGTTTATTCTAATACGATACATTTCTCAGTCTGTTTATCTTAGATCTTAATATCCATCTCCATATCCATCCATTCCTTGTTAAAAAAAATTTCCCTTCCTCGTATGTTTGCACACGCAATTTAATAAATTTTTTTTAACAAAACAACCTTACAAATACCCTGAGGAAGACAAAGGTGACACTATTTATTTAGCACTTTGTTCATTTAGCTTTCTCCGACTGATCCAAGATCAGATATATAGTATATGAGAATGTGCTTCCTTTACACACCACTCAGAGAGAAAGAGAGTGAGAAAGATGTGGTAGAGTTTGACAGAAAGATTTCAAATTATTGATTTAATCTGTTTTCCTGCATTATACACGCTGAGCTTGCAGAAATGATAATTATGTGCAATACTCACAATCCCCTGCCGAAATTTAAGCCCAGATATAACATCAATACTTGGCGTCCATGTCTTGATACAACATTGCCAGGCAAATTATTGTAATGCTATAATGCTATGCCATAATGATTTTCCCCCACCCCTTAATATATGATAATATTATAATATAATTGTAAAGTAAATTTATATTGTGTAAAATTACAATGCCTAAGTCTGCAGCAAAAACTGACTTGAATGGGGCAGCAGCAACAAAATCAGATCCTGTATAAGGATTTTAATGTTTTCTTTATGAAGGTGTATAATATGAATATAACCAAGATGCACTCTATAAAGACCAAAAAGTCAGATGAAACATTACAATATGAGTCTTCAGTATCACTTATTATTAAAATCCTGTACATTAACCACATTAAACTTGAGTAATGAGTCAGATATATAAAATCACTGCTCATCACCTCCTACTCTCCAATATTACTTATCATGTAAGCTCATCATGTAAGCTGGTTATTTTTGTGAGTGGCATATGTTAATTTACGTAGAGAATTTTAGGGGAAATTTAATTTAATTAGTTAGATCCTATTAATTTCTCAATCCAAGTTTCCTATCATCACTTTTCAGTGGGTGATACGTCAACACTGACGTTATAAGATCTAAGGTCTAACACTTAGTACACTTACGTGGACAACAATGTCTTACTCAGAATAAGGTAAATAATTGGATTACTGATGTCCAAGTAAACATAGTCAGTGTGTCTTAACCAGGTGTAACACAACTTATGACTTGAAATATACAGCATGTGTAGTATAGACTACTTTTATGTCACTGTTTGGTGGTTTTTTTTTTTGTTATTGCAGTATAACTAATGGTGTGTATTACAGTTGCACAGAAAAGTGTTCAACAGCGTGAACACCTTTTGTGTGAACTGTTCGTCTGAGATACACACGTTGGTGGTAAATTTACAGCCATGTGTGAATCAAATGGCAAAAATGAATAACCTCACTCTGAACATCTATTTAAAAATGACAAAAATAAAAAGGAGCCTTAAAACTTTAGATACCTGTGGCAGGATGCCTGAGTACCAAAGCTCAGTTTCCTAGAAACCACAGCTCGGTTTTTCCAGTGGAAATTTTAATTTCTTTTTATTTCGAGCTAAATGTAATATGTAGGGTTTTTTTCTCTTTCTTTCACTTCCCTTCTCTCACTATATCCCTTCCTTCCTTGGGCTACACAATTATGCTGAACTGTACACACGGTAAATACAGCTTTGCACTAAATATGAGCTCCAAAAATATCAACATGAAGGGCTTTTGTATGTACACAAAACACACAGCTGAGCTTTTCTGCCAATTGTTCGTTTGGTTTCAGTTGACTGCAGAAAATGATTGCTTTAAATACTTGCAGTTACACCAATAAGCATCCGTGTGGATTTTTGTGGATTTTGCACTCAGAGCTCATTCATTCTTTTTATTCAAGAGAAAAGGGAACATTAGGCAGTTTTACTTACTACTCAATGAAGAAAAGTACATAATACTTAGAGCTATTCATGGCGAAGTCATACGAAGCTGCATTGAATGAATGTATTTCATATAATGAACAGCATACACAAACATTTAAAAGCATCGTGTTCATGAAGTTTATGTATAGTGCCGGTAGGGCTGTTTGGCTCATTTCACGCAGCTGGAGCAATAAACTTCTCTTTCATCGAGATGAATTCTGACTGGCTGTACAGATTAAGATCAGTGCTCAGTTTGGGGAAGTGCAGAGGAAATCAAATCTGCGGAAGACTTGATGACAGAAACATGGACTAGCTGAAAACACAGGACATCTGAGTATTGAGTGATTAATTTCATTATGAAGTTAGGCTTCTAGAGGGAAAGCCATGTGGATTATAGTCATAACATTCCAGAATCTGGGGACTTTTTTTTCCAATGAAAAGCTACAGTATATGTAGCGTATAAAAATTATTGAATAAAAATCCCCACATTCACAGTGGATCACAATGAAAAGTCCCAAAAGTGCTATGCTAACATCCCAAAAAGATTTCGCAACAACCTTACAGCATTATTTGCGCCGCAAATTCATTAGTAATGCTGTAAACTAGAACAAACTTTACCTAGAAAACCAAAATATCAGTAGTCTATACCAACACAAGTGAACATTTTATGCTTCTCTGGACCAATTTTATCACAACAAAAAAATTCTAAATTCAAAACGTTAAACATTATTATAAATATTAACAAATTAAATTAGCAAAATTGTGTTCAATTACTGTATTTAGCAGTTAAGCAGTATTGCCAAGTTTTCAAGAAACTAGTAAAGTAAACAGTACTAAAATGAAAAACAAAGATACAGGAAAGAGCAAAGTAAATATGTAAAATAAAATAAAATAAATAAATAAATAAAACAGTCTTAGCTTAAATGTATTTAATAGCAGTAAATAAAGAAATAATTATACAAAATCTGCTCAAATTACTAGAATAGTTTTCATGGTTATTATTATTATTATATGAAGCATTAAGTATTAAAGCAAACGGTAACACTTTACAATTAGGTGTCATTTGTTAACATTAGTTAATGTATGGGGGGTAGTCGTGGCCTGATGGTTAGGGAGTCGGGCTTGTAACCTGAAGGTTGCCGGTTCGATTCTCGCACCGGCAGGAATTGAAGGTGGGGATTGTGAACAAACAACACTCTCTCTGCCTTCGATACCATGACTGAGGTATCTTGAGGTATCTTGAGTAAGGACCTGAACCCCCAATTGCTCCCCGGGCGCTGGAGCAATGGCTGCCCACTGCTCCGGGTGTGTGTTCACTGTGTGTGTGTGCGTTTGTTCACTACTCACTGCTGTGTGTGTGCACTTGGATGGGTTAAATGCAGAGCACCAATTTCGAGTATGGGTCACCATACTTGACAATACGTCACGACTTCACTTCACTTATTAACTAATATGAACAAACAATGAACTACATTTATTACACTATTTATTAATCTTTGGTAATGTTAATGAAAATACATTGTTGTTTATTCATGTTAGTTCACAGTGCATTAACTAATGTTAACAAGCACAACTCGTGATTTTAATAATGCATTGGTAAATGCTGAAATTAACATTAACTAAGATTAATAAATACTGTAGAAGTATTGTTCATTCTTGTTAACTAATGTAGTTAACTAATGTGAACTAATGAACCTTATTGTAAAGTGTTACCAAGCAAACTAAAACTTGACCATTCAAATTTTTTGCAAATTAATTGTTGTTACATTCTGGCACATATTGAGTTTTTAAAACTTTAAACTTCTGAAACTGAAAGAGTAAAGCAGCTTTGAAGCAATTTTTTATAGTATAAAGTACTATATAAATAAAATTGACCATTTGATTACATTCACTTATGACATAACTGGCTGCGCTTACATTAATATCCTGCCAAGACAAGCATTTTGACCGAGAAGTGCATTTGACCGTTCATGCACACAGCCACATTACTGCTCTCACATGCAAGCAAGTACTCATGGGAACTTAAAAGCAGTGGCTTGAAGTAGACTGTAAAAAAATATTTTTCAAACTTGCAAATAAGAAGAAGATTATTAAAGAACATTTTATAAGAAAATTTTGTCTTTCTACTAAATTCCATATTTAGTTCAATGTGTCACTTGCTGTTTGTTTGTAATTATTTGATGAATTTACTAGCAATTTATATATTGTTTCAAAGTAAATCCTACACCAAAGTGAGCTGATACTACTACCAGTATTTTACATTTAGTACCAAAGTACCAGTACTTTTGACATCTTAGTAAGCTCAATGGCGATGTTATTGGATCTGACCATGGTTGTGCTTGGCCCATACACTGATCTCCTGGAGTTGGGTCAATGATTATTGCTCACTGACTATATGTAAATCCAGACTGCCCTCTCACCCATTGTAATCCCATAATACTGTGGCAAATCAGATTATGGGGGTAAGTAATCACAATGAGTAGCCAAACCCTGCTGAATCAACAGTTCAGAGAAACCACACTATCTTAATCTAATTTGCAGCAGAGATGTGTTTCTTCAATCTTTGCACTGTGTAATTTCACAATATCACACAGATGTGAAGTTGTAGCTGAAACGCTAATTCATGTCATACTGGGATGAAACAGTCTTGTGATGTGGTTATGATATAAATAATAACACAATAGACACAGCAAAATTGAAGTGGCCAATCCACAAGTGAGCTTGTAGGTGTTAGTAAACACTAGATGATTTCAAGTAGTTCATTCATGGTTTGGTCCACCTACACAGTAGACCTTGACCCTCAATCCAAGGCCCTGGCGTGCAAGTCACGCTGCAGTCTACTTTTGCTTCAAGGTTTTTTTGGACCCTGTGGTTCAAGCGAAGCGGCAATGACTCTAAATCCACCACTCTGGGTGTGGCCGTAAATACCGCTAACGTTTTCTAGGAACTCAGCAGAGAGCTAGAGAGTGTATTTAAGTGTGTTTGTGTGCATAATGTAGTTTGCCGGGATCACAAGACAGCAGCCTAATGTTTGGAGCAAATGCGCACAGGCAGGAGATAAAGCAAACAGTGGAAGCGGAAACCAGCAAAACCACCCTGACTTGTTCCAAACTCGACAATGGACCACAGTCTTTAAAGGTGAGGGGGTCAGTGCTGAGTTAGCGCAACAATGCACGTTCAATGCTAGCAGAAACAACGTGAAGGAATATTCCAGCTTCAGTACAAGTCAAGCTCAACCAGCAGGATTTGTGGCATAAATACCACAAAAATTAATTTACACTTGTAAATATGGATAACTGTGAGGTACTTACAATGGGGCAAATTCATACATGTTAAAACACTCACACTCAATATGCATGTTAGTAGGATGGGCGATATGGCAAAAATATCATATCACAATTTTTCTTTCAGTGATCTATTATCTGATTACCACTCATTTTCATGTTTTAAAAGGGAATTTTGTGAGTTAAACTAATTTCCCTGTTCCTTGTGAGAAAAGATGCTTATTAACCTTTTCTGTGTGAAGTTATATCCAATTTTACATCTTTGTTGCATGACAACATAATGCTGTAAACCCTAAAATGACTGTGAGAATATTACATTTAAAAAGATTTACAAATCAAATAATACAAGAAATAAGGTGTTATTGCATAAAACTCTAAGTTTTATATTAATGCCTGTAAATCTTCCAAAAATTGACCCTATTGATTTTATTTTATTTTATTTTATTCTTGTGGTAATTATGTCCGATACTGTCAACTTACCCAGAATATTACTTTAGTAAAAAACAAAGCAGAATAACCATTGCAAGGAAGTTTACGTCAACTATTACTCAAGATAAAACTCAATCCTGGATTAATTTTTAGCACTGATCATGCTAAAACCGTTTCAGAGTAGATCTGAAACCATAAGAGAACAGAAAATTGAACGAAACCTAAAATAAATGCTATAAGATTCTGTCTGTTTGTTTCCCTGCTTTATGTTGACGTGACTTACTGTAAAAAATTATTTTTGAAAGCAGAAATTATTTTACAAGGATTAAAGTAATCTTTGTGTGAGTGTGTGGGTTTGAATGAATGATAGCAGTCTAAGACAGCGAAGCGGTCTTGATCCTGGAACAGGGCTCTCATATTGTAGGGATTTAGAGCTGGATCTGGTGCCATGACCCGGAGCAAAGAGTAGAGGCCACTGGGTCACTGCAGAGTTGAGGATAAAGCATAAAAATACTAAGATCTCATCAATTTTCTACAATATTTGCCCAAGACTAAACATATCAAAGAGCACATGATTTCCTGAGCGTCATGGAAAACCAAACTCAAATCGGCCGGGTTCTTTATGACACTGCAGAGGTTTTGGAGAGGCTGCTGGAAGCATGACAGGATTCATCTGGAAAAAGGGGAACTGTGAGAAATAAGGGAGAGATCTAGCTGTTTTTAGAAGTCAGAGTAGGCTGCCATTTATTCCCAAGAAGAAGTTGGGAATTCTCCTAATGATTATGTAAGATGTGGGTGTGTGAATGGTAAAGAAGAGAAAAAGCCTCAACGGTGCTTTCCTCCAGTTCCTGCATTTCTATTGAATCTATCAAGAACCGAAAGGCCAAGAATCATCATGCAATGACAATTTACAGCTGGGCCGGGAGCAGTAAAATCTGTAAAGTTATCCACACATGCACATAATAGACTCATTTCATAAGGATAAATATCAGTAAAACATATCCTTCGCACCTCTTGATCAGAAAGATCTCATAAGAAAGACTCATAAACAACTTCCATAAAATAATGATCAATGTGCCCAGGAGTAAAATACACACACAAGCTGTTGGATACAAAAGAAGGCTGAATTTCTTCACTCGATGCGGCAGACCACAATCTGCGATGGAGCTATAATGACGAGCAAAATATGAGCAAAATAACAAATGAAAACTATAATCAAGAAAGTAAACAGCATAGCTTAGGGCAATCGAGGCAGTACAGCCAGTAAAAACATTTGATTAACTGGCTCTTCGTCTCCCTACAGACAAACAATGAGTCCACAACCAGCATTCCTCGACAAGGCTTCAGGTCTGGTAGAAAAAACAAACTTGTTTTTGGTTCTGTCATTTTTTCTTGCACACTCGCTGTCCGAGTGCACTGGACGAACCATGCTGATGTCTGGGGTCAGAGCCGGCGTCTAGTGCTGAATTTATGTCTGCCAGAAATTTCACAATTGTGGCCACAGCCTCATTTTGGACCATGAAAGCTTCAAAGCTGCATTTGGTAAATTCGGTACCAGAAAACACTGCTTTAAAAGTACTGAGCGATTCCCTTGGGCAACATCAGTTGTGTAAGTATCCGCTAATATAAAAAACAAAACGGGCAGTCCAAAGTAACAGAATAATAGTGATTTTTCAGATGGTCCAGCTGAATGGCAGCAGTTATAAAGCTCATACTGCAGGATTTTTTTTTTTTTTTTTAGTGCGTGTAGTGTAGTTAGGCTATTTGACTGAAGATTAAAGAGATAGTTCACCCAAAAATTAACATTCTGTCATTAATTACTCACCCTCATGTCATTTCAAACCTGTAAGACCTTTGTTCATCTTCAGAACACAAATTAAGATATTTTTTGGTGAAATCCAAGAGCTTGCATCTTGGTGTTCTTCGTGAACATGCGGCAAAGATTGACACGGAAGAGAAAACATTTTTTGAATAAATTTTTGTTTTCTTTGCACGCAAAAATTATTCTCGTAGCTTCATAAAATTACAGTTGAACCACTGATGTGACATGGACTATTTTAACGATGTCCTTAGTACCTTTCTGGGCCTTGAACATGGTAGTTGCATTGCTGTCTATGCAGGGTCAGAGAGCTCTCAGATTTCATCAGAAATATCTTAATTTGTGTTCCGAAGATGAACGAACGTCTTACGGGTTTGGAACGTAAAAGTAATTAATGACAGCATTTTCATTTTTAGGTGAACTATCCCTTTAAAATCTGCTTGTTCTGATCCCTATTTTAATTTGACAGGAACTAAGGTTTAGACCATTTTTATGTTAAATTTCTATATTAAATAAAATTGCGCCACTAACTGTAAAATTCTTTTTTACAAGTAAAACTGCTATAGAAGAATAATTTCAAAATACTATAAGGATTCTGGTCAACACCAATAAGCAGATAATCATTTCATGTTATGGATGATAACCATTAAACATCTGATATTAAAATTATATACTATTTTGTCTAAATTAATAGAGAAAACACCACTAAAAACCCTAAAAACTCTTTTTAATCATAGAAATTTTGGCATTTCAACATTTTTGAGATTACAAGTGTTATTAAATTAATAGTCTATTTAAAGATTTACTTTATGTGGATGTTAGATGATGGCAAAGGTGATTGTACGACTAAAAAAGACTACGGTACAAACAAAACATTCATATATATGTATATATACACATACAGTATATATTTGTGTGCAAAGAAAACAAAAATAATGAATTAATTCAAAAACGTATTCTCTTCCGTGTCAGTCTTTGCCGCGCGTTCTTTTGGAATATGTTCAGTATGACTGACATGACTTGCTATAGACAGTATGTAGTCATGAAATTGGAGTCTCTTCCCTAAAAATTCATGATGAAATCCAATCATGTGGTGAGGCATGTGATGAGTCAGTTTGCTATGACTGACCATTTCTGATCAGATCATGATATGAATGTTAAGGTCAACGTGAAATATTTCTTGCAACTCATTCCATATGTGACATTTCATCCAAGCAAATCAAGAAACACCACATTTTTGTTTCCATGATAAGCAGACCGAATTCCTAGCTATCTGGTGGTTGGTTAACATTATCCAATAGCCCGAGTGGCCTGATGATGTCAGAGGTTAAGGAAAGATATTTCAGAGGAAGATCAAGTTATATATTTTTAATAAAGTTCACAAAGATAAAATTAAAAAAGTCACGCAAACAAAGAATCACACGGATTAAGAAAGTAAAAAAGGCTGACTTCAAACTGACTTCAAACCCAAGTGTACTTTCTCAGTACCCTTCATAAAATCATGTCAGAGGGAAAGAACTAAAAATACGATGAGTCCTCAATCTTCTGTTTCTCTTTTTCATATGTGGAACAAAGCAGCCAATTAAATGGCAAGCATCTGAAGCGCGTCCCCTCAAATATCATCTGAAAGTTTTGGTTCCTCTCTTCAGTTTCATAGACACTCATCCTTTGCTGCATAAAATGAGCCATGATGAGTGCGCCGCTCACACTGTTATCTGTTGTGGCTTCTGATAATATCAACACAATGAGTCATAACAGATGTTAATTACAGCAAACGTATCAAATTGAGGCACAAGAGCGTCTGTCGTTCTTAAGCGGTCACAGTTTCACCCTATGCTTTGTGCGCTTGGGCTAGCCAAAGGAACGCTGTAGGTGAGTTATAGATGGACGAAGGAATGCCTCCCACTCACCCTTCAGATTAATAGCTTGCTGGCTGGCCAGACGTGAGCTACGTGCTGGTTGACGTGAACACATGAGTCATTCCTGTGGCTCTTATAATGAGGGGGCCTTTGACCCCATAGATTCTGAGAGCAGAGGTCATGACCCACTGAGAGGTTTCAGTGTAACAAAGTCAGTCAGCTGGAACTACAGATGCTGTTACCTCTTCTGTAAACACACTGCAAGTCAGTTTAACGTGGCTATTAGTGTGATTAATTATAAAGAAAGTAATAATCATAATTCACATAAAAACACAATTCTCAATTGCGCTCTGTTACAGACTTTAGTCTACAGTCTTCAGTCCAAGTATACTTGACACAATGCGCAATCGAATATTTTAAGAATTAAATACATGAGATATATTACATTAATATATTTGTTTCTTATCTGATAAAAAATCCAGTAAAACAGTAATATTCTGAAATATTATTACATTTTTTAAATATTTTTTTTCTATTTGAATATATTATAAAATGTAATTTATTCCAGTGATGGCAAAGCTGAATTTTAAGCATCATTACTATTGCAATATTGAAAACAGTTGTGCCGCTTAATATTTTTGTGGAAAAATAAAGGCTTTTTTTCAGCATTTTTGAAGAACTCAAAGTTTAAAAGAACAGCATTTATTTGAAATAGAAATCTTTTTGTAGCATTACAAATCTCTTTATTGTCATTTTGATCAATTTAAGGCATGTTTGATGAATAAAAGTATACATTTCTTTAAAAGAAATCTTACAGACTTTTGAAGGGTATAAAATAGCATGTGAAATAATATTCATATGTATTGTCACATGCATCCAGCCTATCACCTCAGAAATAGAAATGTAGTTAATTACATAAAAAAAACATATACAGTTGTGCTCATAAATTTAAATACCACTTGCAGAATATGCAAATATGTTAATAATTTTAACAAAATAAGAGAGCTCATGAAAATTGCACATTGTTTTTTATTTAGTACTGTCCTGAATAAGCTATTTCACATAACAGATGTTTATATTAGGGATGTGCGACAGAAATCGAGTACTCGAGTACTCTGCCTTGACAGCGATGATCGATCATGAAAACGATGATCGTGGGGAAAATTTTTATTTTTTTCTGATTTGTTATAGCAGCACTTTGGGCGGCACCCTGAGCTCTGATTGTTTAGCTGGCCACAGCATGCGGTCCAAAGTATAGACATGAGAAGAGAGAGAAGCATGTCTTCGAAGTCACGTAGTGATGTCTGGGTTAGCTACATACATATCTGATTATTCTAATATAGGATGCGTTGGGATATTAACATTTATTGACATGCTGAATGTGCTGCATATTACCAGTGTTTAGTTTCATGCTCAAATGCAATGCAATATATTAAGAGCCGGGGGGTGAAAACTTTTGAACAGAAAGGAGACATTTTTCTTATTTTGTCTAAATATCATATTTTTTCATTTAGTACTGCCCTTCAGAGGCTACAGAAGATAGTTACATGTTTCTCAGAAGACAAAATAAGTTAAATTTACCCTGATCTTCAAATTCAAATAGTGAAGTTAATATATAACTTCAAATAGTTATATATTATATATACATAATAAATATACACAGTACACACACATATAGTATGTAAACACAAACTTTTATTTTGAATGCAATTAATCGTGATTAATCGTTTTGCAGCCCTACAGCATTTTTCTGTGAATTCCTTCCGCATACAGGTTGAAGACTATACTGATTCATACTTTATAACCCACAAGAAAAAGTAAAGCAGCATCACATTATTTTCAACAAACTCAGACTAGTGTCTGATAGTGGACAGAGAGTATGTGAATTGTGAGTTTCTTCTGCTATAAAGGAATTATGCAATAACGGATGTAAAGGAAGTTTTTGAAGCCTTGTTCTTTCTGAATGCTGTAAGATCAAGATGACCACATGACTGGACTTGCTCATATGAAACCTCAATTTTGCTGACTTTGACCTTTTTAATGAAGATTATTGCACAAGCAGATACAAGACAAACTCAAAAAGCAAGGGCTTCAACCTGCTGGACTTTCTACCTTCCACCTTGGCTTTTGTCTCTGAGTTTACTTTAGATGAATGCTGATAAGAGAAGAATAGATTCAAGTGTAGACTTGCTGCCAATATGACCTATCAGCCACAGTGTAAAGCAGTGACTTTTTACTGATTTGTCGGGCAAGCCTGGACATGTCAATGAAAGACTAATGTGTGTAGAGCTACTCAAGAAGTGTATGGTCACCAGTCCTTATCTCCTGAACACATGTAAGTGCAAACACACTAAATTATTGAAGTACTTCCTTAGTGCACCACATACGGTCATGTGTGAATCAATAAGGCTCATCAGACATAATTTCTCCCACTCATTTCAAATGCAAGCTTGCCTGTATGACCAAGAATCTAAAGGCAGGACTAAACATCAACCGTGTCTAATTCTCCAAGTACTAGTCTGAATGGCATCACATTTGCAAGAAGGTGTTGCAGTTCCTGCACTCTATGAGTACAATGCATATGACCGCCCTCTGTGTACAATACAACAGAGCCTATAACAATTTACAACTGGGTGTAACTAATAGAGATTTATTTCAATGGCCAAAAAAAAGCAGTTAATTACATTAATGGGCAAGTTCCTCATACATAAAACAAAAGAACTGGCTCCAAAACCAATATATTATATTTCATTAATGATTCTGCTTTGCTGTAGTGTTTTGTATAGTTTTACAAGCAAAAGTCTTTATTATTATTCTTATTAATGCATGATATTGATAGATAAGTGGCACTTTTTACCTCTTTTTGTTCTTAATTATTTTTCTTTGTTGTTTGCTTAATTAAAACCATTGTAGACAATGAATTGAATGTTTCATATTAATATGCATATAATAATTGTACTGTTATGTAAAGTAATTTCTTCTTTGGACCATAAAACCTTGAGATACTTGCCAAGCACATATAAATACAAATAAAAGACGGCAATGTGACAGATGTATAGCAGGAAAAGAGTGCTGCAGGTGAATAAAAGAGTTATGGAGTGGTCATAAAATACAACATTAGAGCTTGTGTTGGATTTATCTGACAAACATCAGCTTTTCTCACTGTAACACTGCAGTGAAGGGACAAGCCATTTGCCTGCGTATCTGAGAGTTTTGCATAAATTTATAAACCCTTAGGGAGTATGAGATACAGGTATCATTTAAAATTAAGATCTAGGCCACATTGATGATGTAGAAACACAAAGCCACAACTGTAGCTTCACAGTTATTGCTGCAATTCTTTCTATTGACAGAATAATAAGTGGCACAATACTAAACTAATTTTTAAAAAATCTAACAAGTATCATGTTTTATTTTAAAGTACTTCTATTTTAGTTTAATATGCAGGGTTTGTGGTGCTATCAAAACATTGCTCTGTTTGTTTAACTATCTTGACCAATCTGACACAGCAACAACTCAACCAATGGCGTAAGTTTGAGGTGGGGCTATCTGTTTATCTAACCAATGGCAGACAGGGGGAGTGTTCAGGAAACTTGCTCAGAAAAGACTATACGAACATGTACTGAGTGCTAAGTCATAAATTCAGTGAGCATTATAAAAGTCTTATTGTAAATAAAGTCAAAGTAATTTGCCTGAACTTGCTATATCAGCATATTTAGTTAAACACACAAATACATTGTCAATTCACACTCTGAAAAGCATCCCACACACCCAGATCAATTCAAAACTGACCTATTTATCGATGGTTTGTGCACACACAAAAACAGATTACATATCTCTTAAACACCTTTCGGCCTCAAGCTTCAGTCCCCTTTAATAATCAACCTGGTCTGGATTGGTAATGTGTCCTTGAACGGCATAGTTCACCCAAAAACCCTGTTTGACTTTCTTTTGAACACAAAATTTTGAATTGTTTGCTTGAGTTTCTTGGTTTTTACTCATATGAGGGCGAGTAAATTATGACAGGGTTATTAGATGAATATGATTTAAGAAAAAAAAATGATGAGAATGAAACAAACGGAAAAGAAAACGACAGAGAAACAGCGAAAATGACAAAAACAGAGACAGAATGCTACATTAGATCAGACATTCCTCATAAACACGCCAAAAATGAAGGTTGCATAAACACTGACTGAACACTGACCAAGCAGCCCGTCTGTCTCCTACACGCCATCCTGTGCCATTACATTACTATCAGCCTCTGGTATGCTGAGGGTCGTGTTAGCGGTGAAAAAGCCACTGGCTACAAGACACTCAATGTAACGGTTGTCTTAAGAATGATTTAAGAACTTAAGTTAATGAAGTTCATCACAAAGGCTTGTAAGCAATTGAATGCAAGCGAGCGGAACGACAGTTTAACCAACAGATTAAAACATGTCTGATCAAGCAACACTTCATTCCACTTTTAAACAGACTGAGCTATTAAACCTAGAAAGTAACTGCTTGACAATCAAATCAATAGGGGTACAAGTGAGATCTATGACTAATGTAAGACATGTCTTTAATGTTTCCCTCAGGCCTGGTTTGCATGAATTCAACACAGCTTAACTTACTCTACAGCATGTGAATAATTATAACAATCTTTACTGCCATTCAAAAGTTTGGACACACCTACTCATTAATGCATTAGTGCCTGCCCACTTTTTCAGTCTTCGTTAAATCGTTAGAATAATCTAAAGGTAAAACGCAACATTTCAAACTTTCATCTGAAACAAAAATGCATTTGAAAATCACATAAAAAGACAAAGGTGCAAGACTGTGTACTTAATGGCTTGGTGAGGGAAAGAACTACAATCCCATGAAGCATTGCAAATAACAATCAATTTAAAAATGATGGAGAAATATAAAAGTATTAATTTAAAGGTGTTGATTATACCTATAGAAAATATATTTTACATTTATTTCAAAATGTGCTTATATATACAGTATACTAATATTTAAGTGTATTGACAGCATAGCTTTTTCCTGCAAAGCTTTTTTGGTGCAATCTGCTCATCAGGACTCTGATTGGTGGAATTTCTGCACAGCATCATGGGTAATGTAGTTTTTCACTACAAATTCAGCTGTTAAACACAAATAATGCAAATGAATGAACAAATTCAACGAAGGCATTTACCATCAATTAATAACTGTGGAACTCACAGTAGGTCTGTCTCATAAGCTTTATGAATTATTGCTAAAAATCAATTTCCCTATGGAGAAGATGAAATGAGTTTTTACTTCCAGAATCCAACTGCTACAACTGTCCACTTTTTGAAATAATAGAAAACTACTAAAAAACACAAATAAAAATTTGGAAAGTATGAAGTGACCAAAAAAAGTAAAGTTATTTACTAACTTCACAAGGTACAATCTCGGAACGAGTTTAAGAAAAAAACTCTAAATTAAACTCTTTAAAAGTTCATGAAAAACAAACTTAGTAAAAGTGCACAAACTTTTTACTAGTGGTGTATTTGCATACAACACACACTGAATGCTATATATGCATTAATATCATTACTATATCACCCAATGTGTGTCAGAGTATGCAGTTCTCTCTGTAGTGATTCGATGAGTGCAGAGACTATCAGATCTGACCTGTCATGTGGGACGGGGATGATGGAGGACGTGTGCGGGTACGGTGTCTCTGGTGATGGCAGGCGACATCCTGGCTCCCCAGGGCCTCTCACTGGGCTCCGAGCCTCCATGTGGGTTTGGTCTTGTAGCCTGATGCCATTCAGGATCAGGCGATGAGCAGGGCAGCCATGTTTAAGGACCCCACCTGAGCTCTGTTCGTCCTCCTCTCTGCCACATGCAAACTGACAATAAAAGGTTTACCAGTTATGTCATGTGTCCAAAGGAAATTAATCAATTCAATTCTGTTAGTAATTGTCATTAATAGCATAGTAATATTATTTTGGTTATATTATTTATGATGGGTGTTTAGGATGTTAAAGACTATGTTTGACAAGCATAATTTTCTCTCCATGTTGACCTCTTAAAACAGAAAACATGAAAATGCACTTAAGATAGTGGATCTTAAGCCAGGTTTATTGCAGTTAAGTAAAACTAAATCCATTAAAAAAAATATATTTCTGTTACTTGACATAAAATATAAGTATAAAAAATATATATATATATATATATATATATATATATATATATATATATATATATATATATTTATACTTATATTTTATGTCAAGTAACAGAAATATTTTTAATGTATATATATATATATATATATATATATATATATATATATATATATTTAAACTTATTAATCTATTTCTGCTAGTTGCCAAGAAACTATTTCTCATATTTGTTTAATTTAACTTAAATAAAATAACTAAAACTAAATTAACTAAAACTAAATAAACTAAAACTAATAAATAAAAATGAATAAAACCTATATAGACATTAAAAAAAAATATAAAAATGACAAAAACAAAATTACTAAAACTGAACTAAAATTAAAGTGAAAACAGGGATGATCTATGGCAGGGAGTCTCAGCAAACTTCCAAGGGGGGTGTGACTCAAAACCATTTAAATTAATAATTTATTATTAATATATCAACATAATCTAGCTCTGATCTAAATTGAAATGCTAAAAAAAACATAAAATAAATATGTAAACTGAAATCATATTTCACCCCTCAATAACTGTTGTTTTTTCTTGATAAACATGCAGATTTTTAAACCTTTGGAATCACAAAATGAATTATGATAAATTTAATATATCACTATTCCCATTTGCTGTTAAGCCACTGTTGTATGCAAAATAAATAAATAAATAAATAAATAAATAAATAAATAAATAAATATATTTATGCTCAAAGCTAACAGACATGGAATAAAAGCAACAAAACTTCAATACTGATTGTTCTTTATCCAAAAACTAGGGGCGAACATTAAATTTGACATGTATTTTTCAATTAATGAAGCATCCTATCAGTTGGTAATATATCTGTCTACCAGTAACCTCCCCATTTCTGATGTGCCATATTAAATAATGAGTTATTACTCAATTTAACAGCACACCTCTAATACCAAGCACTTTTATTAAAGAAAAACACCAGCAATCCTAAAAAATAACTTATGTTATACCTCCTGATAGCTTAAATGGGATTCAATAAAATGCACTCACGCCCCCAAAACATTGCAATCATGCATGAGCTGCATTACAGGCAGTGTTGCGTTGAGCTCACTGCACAGCTCGTCTCGGTCAAGTGCACGTTCACATCAGACCAGATACACTATCGCGAGGCGTCCTCGTGGAAGGGGGCGTGTCACGCGCGCTCCTGCACGCTACACAGCCAAATTAAACGCACTTCTAAAGAGAACGCTCGCGCTTTTAAAAGAACTGTACGGCGCATATGCTTACTTCATCCATATACGATGCATAAACCAACTGTTAACATATTAATATAACTTTTTCCAAACCACAACGTAAGTTACACATGGAAACACTCGTTTTTAATCAGTAAATATCCTCGAAAGCCATAACTCGCCGCTGAGAGGAAAAAACTAAACGATGTTCCTGTGAAAACAAACCCTTCCACCGGCTTGCGTTAGAGACACCATGGGGGAGGGGTGAATCCGTTAAATGTACCAACCCCCTGCTTTTTTTTGCTTCGTTTAAACTTTGAACATGCAAGTTAAGTCGCCATCTTAAACTACGTGCACAACAGTTACCGCCTCGCTCCGTTAACGCAGACAACAGTATAACTGCAACAATTAAACGAGATTGCATTCACTCCACAAACAATTTCTCCATGCAAACTTGAGTTTTAATCAAAAAGCAGAGCTGCGGTCGTACAACTGCACCGTAACTGTCGATTTGACTCGACTGAAGTGTCAAAAAGTGAGCGTATGCAAAACTTAAATGGGTGTGCATCACTTACTTTCTTATGTATGTAGTGCCTCTCTCTCGTTGAGGTATAATAATGTCCATTTGGAGAGATTTCCTTGCCGGAGATCCTTAAAGCGCCTTCATGCAGCGCGTGTGTTTTAAAGGCTTTTCCAGTGACAGGCTCGCCGCCCTCATGCGTGCTGTCGCCGGCTCGAGGCTGAACGAGGAGCCGCTTGGAAGTCATTCTGGATCTCAAATCTGACTAAAGCAAAATCACCAGCTTTCGGTCGATTTTAGTGCTGAGCGGGATATGCATTTAATAGTATTGTGTGGACTAGGACTCCCTGCCGAGTGTGTTTCACTACGGACCCTAAAAGCAGCCGGTAAAAGGGGATAAAAATGATTGTTTTGCTTTTCTCTCTCGCAGAGCCTGACGCCACGCCCACTCTGTCCTGCGCGTGCAGCCAGGCGAGATTCGCTCGGCCCCGCCCCTCATTGATTCTGATTGGCTCTCGGCGTACATAAACATTCTATTTAGGCACGCGGCCATCGCAGGTCTGCAGCTGATTGGTCGCTCGGGGAACGTCGGAATGATTTTTATTCTCGAGTTTAGGAGGTGTGTCTCGATGGTTTGCCGGCCGGCGCAGACAGAAAGAGGAAGAGAAAAAAACGCCGGTAAAAATTGACGCACTTTCTAAAAACTAATTGTTTCTCAGCTTGAACGGCGAAACAAATCATGAAATAACTCACTCGTCGAACGCATAAGAACACAAACATGAGTGAGAAGTGCTTTTAATGAGTATTTATGCGAGCTTAGCTTGCTGAAAAAAAAAACCCTCATCTCAAACCAGCCTAAACTGGTTCGCTGGTTTTAGTTGGGCTGTCAGGCTGTTTTAAAGGGGTTTCAGACGGTCAGACTGGGAAACCAGGTAAACCAGCTGAGCATCAGCTGTCCAGACTGGGAGACCATACGAAACCAGCCAAGACTAGCTTCTTTTTCAACCTTCTTTCAGCATAGATTTTAAAAACAACCACCCTATGTGCAGTTCTCACAGAAAACGTTAATATATCAAGCAAAGAGCCTGATATTTGATTTGATGCATATTTTGTGGACCTTCTAGACATGTATGTATTTGTGCAATAAATAATCATTTAACAGCAATTTTCAAAAACTTGATAATGTAGGCTATTGTTTCCACCACATAATAGAAAAATGAAACAGGTAATTGCGACTAAATCTCATAGTTCTGACTTTTTTCCACACAATTCTCAGTTTATATCTCACAATTGAGACTTTGTTTTTAACAATTCTGAAAAAAAAGTCATTCTGACTTTATTCTCACATTTTTTCTCAGTATTCCACCACAGAAAAGAAATAAAAAGGTAAGTTTTATTTCACGTTTCTGAGTTTAAATGTTGAATTGTTGAGATAAAAAGACACCTTTTATTTAATGTTTTATTCCATGGCTGAAAAGGGCTTTAACAAAAGCCTTTTAAAAATCTTCAATAATCATAAACATTCATGGTATACTGCAGCAGAATAATCAACGTACCAACCAGTCATAAGGTGCAACTTTATTAAAAAAGTAAAAACAAATATTTATATGAATGATTTTTTTTATAGAAAACATTACAATCTTTTTTTGCACAGAATATTACTGAACAGATTTTATATATATATATATATATATATATACACCATACTCTGTGTTAAACTTTGGGTGGACCACACATAAACTCAGTTAAGCCAAGGACATATGCTGGGGAAGCAGTGTTACTATGTACACACTTCACAACATACAACCTAAACAGCAGAATTTGAAACCTTTCATTGCTTTTTAAAACATCAATACCAGAGCTTTTCTTTTATAATATAGTTATGTTGCATTGCAGTACGCTCTATATACATGCGATTTGGTCTGTTTTGTTATGGTAGAATGTCTATTTCTGTTTAACCACATACGGTTGAGTGAATAAGAAGCATCACGTCAGTCGATACGTCTGTTGAACGCAAGCAGATGGATTTTTAATAGATATTTTATTTACATACTTGCCAATAAATATCATACTTTGGGCATGTCATTTCTCGGCCTCTTTTAAGAACAAACATGATTGAAAAACCAATAAACCCTTGTGCAATCTGTACAAATCACACCCTGTTTTTTCATCAAAAACAATGCACGGCCAGACGATTGGTTCTCCCAGCCTCTCTCAGAAGTGACAACATCAAAAGCACCGATCCCCCCCGCAATACAAAGCGAGCCCTGTGCTAGAAGGACAGATTCAGGATTGGGAGGAACCGCCAAGCCAAAGCTAAATTGGAGCACACTTCCTCCCTCAATATGACAAACGTCAAATCTGAAGGACACGTGTTAATAACGGCAGGGAGGGCCTACAGTTGCTTTGAGACCAGATCCCCACCGTTTTGGACGAGTCCTGGACCAGATATGTGCTTTGTGCTCCCTGAGAAGATCCATAACCTCTCAGAAGCAGTTGCCTGTGGCGTCTCCACTTCCCATTTGGTGACTGGTTTTCCATTTTTTGGCACTATGTCTTATAGTGAGAGGCACGGGAATGAATCATACATTATATCTGATGCACCAGAGAGGAGAAAGAAAAAAAACCAGAGCTTTTGTTTCCAGAAGCATGCATTGCGAGCAAGGAAATAGTTGCAGCCTATACTTGAACAGAACAGTGGAACACGTGAATGGCAGTGATAGTAGCTTTCTCAACACGTTGCTACAAGTGGAAACGAGTTAACCAATACACTTTTATAAGAAAATAGAGTGCCATAAAAATCTTTCATCTTAGTATATATTAAAACTGACATGACAAACCCAACGTTTCTCACCAGAGGTTGCATGTGACATGGATGAGGACAGTATATTGGTTATTTATCCTTAATGAACTCTATCTATCCATCCCTGAGCTGATAATTTGGCCCTCTCGAATCCCAAAATCCCTTTCCTCCAGGGCTTTCCTGTAGCCCTCCAACAGACTTCAATGATCTGAATATGCATGGTGTAGTAAAATCACCAACCATGCATTGGAGATGTTTTATTTCATGCCGATGGCCCTCGGAAGTCTTCGGGGATCATCTCGAATGGTTTCCCCTTGCAGAGGTTGCTCCATTGTGCTATTATTTTCCCCGATCCTAATCCAAGCTCCTGTAATGCATGTGGGAAAGGCATTGTTTACAATAGGATCAAGTCACACAGACAGCCCATAATATGAGACGTCCTTCCCAAAGACATTTACTAGCAACCATAAGCCTTGTGCTGTGTTTTCCTTGGACACTGTCTCCATGAAATGCTGCTGACGGCTAAGCCAGCCGGAGGCCCAGCGAGCCGAGGAGCAGTGCTGGCACACACTGACCTGAGAGCAGTGGATCGAGAGCGGCCCACACCAAACTAGAAGCCTTTATTGCCCTCTGTACACACACCACAACGTTCCAGCACACTGACGCTACAAGCCTCATAAACTCGCATGTTAACAATGGCCATTGAAAATGACATGTTAACTAGCTAGGCTGAGGCATCCCGAAAAAATCCTGTTTTGCTTTTCTTCCGATACTTTCTATTCTGTTAATATTGCAAAAATGTCAAATCTTGTGAGAAACGAGTGGCATATCACTAAAACTACCTGACACATCCAAAGATTGGGCAGAAGTGGCATGCTATAGACGAAATAACCAAAATCAAAAGAAATTTAGAGCATTTACACAGCCATAAAGTGACCTTTAAGCAGGCCCACATGGAATCTGCATCCACAAAACTCCACAGAAAACTCTGCAAAATTGTTTATTGATTATTTTGCAGGTATATTTATTAAACATTTGTATCAATAAATAATTATTTTTGGTTATTATTTAAATAGAGAGATACCCACACTACAGTTCAAATGTTTGGGGTCAGTAAGATATTTTTTTAAATAAAATTAATTCTTTTATTCAGCTAATATAATGTTAAAAAATAATAATAAAAATAAATGCTGTTCTTTGATTTCATTCTTCAAAAAAATCCTTAAAAAATGTATTACTGTTTTCACAAAATTATTAAGCAGCACAGCTATTTTCAACATTGACAATAATAATAAGAAATGTTTATTGAAAATTCAGCTTTTTCAAAACAGGAATAAATTATATTTTAAAATATATTAAAATAGAAATGAGTCATTTTAAACTGTAATAATATGTAACAATATTGCTGTTTTGACTGTATGTTTGCTTAAACAAATACATCCTTGGTGAACTTAAAGACTTAAAACCATAAAAAAATCATACAGACCCTAAACTTTTGAGCATTAGTGCATATAAAAATATTATTAAATATGTATTTAATAATGGTATCTAATGCATACAGATAACCAGGCAGCTTCATTAAACCCATTTTAACACTATTTTCTTCTCCAAGATCAGTGCCAAAAAAAAAATTTAATAAATAAATAAAAAAAACATCTGCAGATTCCACTTGGGCCTGACTGCAAGTTACATGCATACTGAAAAATGACCAGACATACTGTATGTACACCACCTAAACTGTCACACCGCATACATAATGTTTAAGGTGGAAAACAAGAGAAGTTAAATCTGTATTCTGTTGTTTCAGCTAAACTAACACTGTGGTGGTGGCTGGCCGTCTCAAGCTGAGAGAACCAGTCAGGTGTGTTTTCAGAGCGGGAGGGGAGGGGGATTAAGCTGACATCTTATGTGATCCCTGTGTTAATGTGCAGGTAGTGCTCAAACGGCAGTGGGATTGACCAACAGTGTGTACACTGTGATTTTACACAACCTGTCAAAAGCTTGGAACAATTAAGATTTTTTAATGTTCCTGAAAGAAGTTTCTTAACTTCACCCAGGCTGTATTACAAAAAATGTTACAATTTTAATTGTTTAATTGTTTTCTATTTGAATATATCGTAAAATGTCATTTATTTCTGTGATGCAAAGCTGAATTACTTCTGAAGGATCATGTGACACTGAAGACTGGAGTAATGATGCTGAAAATTCAGTTTTGCATCACAGGAATAAATTACGTATTAAAATTAAAATATATTCATATAGAAAACAGTTATTTTAAATTGTAATAATTTTAAACAGTTTTACTGAATTTATGGTGTTCAAATAATTGCAGTCTACGTGAGAGACTTACAAAAACATTAAAAATCTTAATTACTCCAAACGTTCGGCTGGCAGTGTATATAATCAGATGCTAACTACCTTGTGCTACAGTAAGTCTTAAAGTCATATTGATTTTAACCCTGTAGTAAACTATCATTAACAACTGTAGCATGGTGGAAAAACCAGTTTAGATCCCTGGATTTGGTGAGCATGCCTGTCGGCTAAAAACAGCCCGGCTGCAGGCCTGGTTCAGCCAATTCAGTGTTGAGTGTTGCAGCTGATTGTGCACTCCTATGGTAAGTATAAATATACATCGGTTGTGTGGTTATGTAGTTTGGTGTGTGTTTGGCAGCTGTAGGCTGTGTATCTTCTCATTTGTCAGAGGGCTACAGTTAGTTTTTTTCTTTCTGTAGGTGTTTAATTTGACGGTTTAAGTCAGGCTTTTTTATAGCCCCGTAACGTACATTTCCATGCCGTCGTTAAATGTAAAGATAGTGGTGGTGCTCGCTGCGTTCGCTCCCTGCTTCACGTCGCCAATAGTCTCGTAAAAGTTCTCACAGGTCATGGCCCTGCCCGGAGCCTGCACAGGTTTCTTTTTAGGCTTCAGAGTGTTGCTGGCCAGCTTCTCCCGTTTCCGGTGGGAATCGATTGTGGCGTAGGCCGGGTCTGACTCTTGCGCCAGGCCCAGGGGCCACGTCTTCTCGCTCACAGGCTCGTAGCAGGGCTCCTCCTGGGGGCCGCTCCTCCCCCACGGTTCTTCCCCTGCAGCAGCGGCGGAAGGCCAGCCCGCACCGCCCCGGCCCACTGCTGGGGACGCAGCAGAGGCCGTTGGCCTGCTATCCTCCTGGTTTTGACCCTGCTGGTGTCTCCTCTTCAGGGTCTTACAAACGGTAGAGTACATGTCAGAGATCTGAGGACAGACAGAGAGAGAGAACCGCAGAATGAGAAACACTTAAGAGCCTGCCAAAGATCAGCTTTGCCAAAGAGGATTTCGTAATAATAACCGTCCTGGGGCGCATTCTCAAGTTACAGTTATAGTGCTGAAGGAGTTACAAAAAACACACTGATTTCAGAATTTGCAACGTTCATTTCCACCAGCAAATGCTATCTCCAACTTGCCTGTGCAGTTACTAGGGTGTTCTGGTTGGTTGCTAGGATGTTTTAGGTAGTTGCTAGGCTGTTATGAGTGGCTGGTTGTTCTTGGTGGTTGCTAGGGTGTTTTGGATGGTTGCTAGGTTTTTCTTGGTAGTTGCTAGATTGTTTTAAGTAGTTGCTAGGCTGTTATGAGTGGTTGGTTGTTCTTGGTGGTTGCTAGGGTGTTTTGGATGGTTGCTAGGTTTATCTTGGTCATCGCTAGGTTGTTATAGGTAGTTACTAGGCTGTTAGGAGTGGTTGGTTGTTCTTGGTGGTTGCTAGGGTGTTCTGGGTGCCTGCTAGGTTTTTATTGGTCATTGTTAGGTTGTTGTAGGTAGTTGCTAGGCTGTTATGAGTGGTTGGTTGTTCTTGGTGGTTGCTATGGTGTTTTGGATGGTTGCTATATATATATATATATATATATATATTTTTTTTTTTTTTTTTTTTTTTTTTGCTCGTTGTTAGGTTGTTTTGGGAAGTTGCTAGGCTTTTATGGGTGGTTGGTTGTTCTTGGTGGTTGCTGGGGTTTTCTGGATGGTTGCTAGGGTTTTATGGTTGTTGCTAGGTTGTTGTAGGTAATTGCTAGGCTGTTATGAGTGGTTGTTTATTCTTGGTGGTTGCTGGGGTTTTCTGGATGGTTGCTAGGGTTTTATGGTTGTTGCTAGGTTGTTGTAGGTAATTGCTAGGCTGTTATGAGTGGTTGTTTATTCTTGGTGTTTGCTAGGGTGTTCTGGATGGTTGCTAGGTTGTTTTAGGTAGTTGCTAGGCTGTTATGAGTGGTTGGTTGTTCTTGGTGGTTGCTAAGGTTTTTTGGATGGTTGCTAGATTTATTTATTTTTTTGCTCGTTGCTAGGTTGTTCTGGGAAGTTGCTTGGCTGTTATGGGTGGTTGGTTGTTCTTGGTGGTTGCTGGGGTGTTCTGGATGGTTGCTAGGTTTTTCTTGGTAATTGCTAGGTTGCTTTAGGTAGTTTCTAGGCTCTTGTGTGTGGTTAGTTGTTCTTGGTGGTTGCTAGGGTGTTCTGGATGGTTGCTAGGTTTTTCTTGGTAATTGCTAGGTTGTTTTAGGTAGTTGCTAGGCTGTTATGAGGCTGTTATGAGTGGTTGGTTGTTCTTGGTGGTAACTAGGATGTTCTGGATGGTTGCTAGGGTTTTTTTGGTAGTTGCTAGGTTGTTTTAGGTAGTTGCTAGGCTGTTATGAGTGGTTGGTTGTTCTTGGTACTTTCTAGGGTGTTCTGGATGGTTGATAAGTTTTTTTCTTGGTCGTTGCTAGGTTGTTTTAGATAGTTGCTAGGCTGTTATGAGGCTGTTATGAGTGGTTGGTTGTTCTTGGTGGTAACTAGGATGTTCTAGATGGTTGCTAGGGTTTTATGGTTGTTGCCAGGTTGTTTTAGGTAGTTGCTAGGCTGTTATGAATGGTTGGTTGTTCTTGGTGGTTGCTAAGTTGTTTTAGATAGTTGCTAGGATTTTATGAGTGGTTGGTTGTTCTTGGTGGTTGCTAGGGTGTGCTGGATGGTTGCAAGGTTTTTCTTGGTCGTTGCTAGGATGTTTTTGTTGGTTGCTAGGCTGATACGAGTGGTTGGTTGTTCTTGGAGGTTGCTAGGGTTTCTGGGTGGTTGCTAGGCTATTCTTGGTGGTTACATGCTAGCTAGGTTGTTTTTTATGGTTGCTAGTATGTTCTGGATGGATGCCAGAGTAATGCTTTATGGTTACTGGGGTGTTCTAGGTGGTTACTATAATATTTTGAATGGTTGCTAAGGTGTTCTGTATGGTTGCTAGGTTATTCTTTGTGGCTGCTTGCAAGTTCCAGGTGGGTGCCTGGGTGCTGTTGTATGTTTATTCGGGTGTTATATGTGGTTACTACAGTGTTCTGGATGGTTGTAAGGTTGTTCTTGTGGTTGCTAGGGTATTCTAGGTTTTGTTCTGACTTGTTACTAGGGTGTACTAAGTGGTTACTATGTTGTTCTGGATGGTTGTTAGGCTGTTATTGGTGGTTGATATGTTGTTTTTGGTGGTTGTAAGCGTGTTCTGGGTGTTTTGGATGGTTAGTAAGTTGTGTTTGGGGGTTGCTAGGGTGTTTTAAGTGATTGCTAAGCTGTTCTAGGTGGTTGCTAGGGTTGGTTTTGTGGTTCCTAGGCTGTTATGTGTGCTAGGTTGTACTAAGGGATTGCTAAATTGTATTTGGTGGTTGGTATGATATTCTGGGTCATTGCTATGATGTTCTAAGTGTTTGTTAGGGTATTCCAGATGGTTGCTAGGGTGTTCTAAGTGGTTGCTACAGTGTTCTGTGTGGCTACTAGTTGGTTGCTTACTTGCCTCATCTTTTTGATATTTGTTTATGTCCATCAATTTAATTATTTTTTTTTTAATTTTTTTTTTTAATCAGGTGAACTGTTTAAGTTTTATCACTTATAAAAGTAACAGCATACCTCTTCTTAACAAGAATATAAATTCAAGGATCATTGACGATACATCAAAAATTAATAATCAGATTTAGTGGTTTGATCAATAGTAATAGTGACAACTGGCTTAACAAGGTAAAAGTAAAAAGACAAGAAGACAGATAAGAGTTAACACAACACAACCTCAAATATGCCTGAAGTTGTAGTATACACACCACACTGATGCCTACAGCGCTGAGTGTTTGACTCGTGTGTCATAGTGTGTGTGGTAACAGGACTCTGCTTGCACACAGCAGAAACATGACCCACTTTAGCCGTGATCGACAGAGCCAGTGTAAACGCTCTTATCTGTTACCTAACCTGCAGATAAGCCTGTTAAACTTTCACCGCAGCGGCCCACCGAGACGCCATTAACCCCACTAACCAGACAGGAGCTATTAGGGTAGGAAGATTTCCCACAATCCTCCTCTAATGCCCATGTGTGGTCTATTACGAATATGTGATACAAGAAAACATCTAACGTACACTATTTAGGGGTGTGCAATATTTATCATCTATGATAATATTGTAATTGTTGTTTTAATGATGTGTGAGCTGACAGTATGTCACTCACTTTGCAAACAACAAAAGTCCAAAAGCATTCACTGCGTGATGACGCCTGTTAGAATGCCCTTATAATTCAAGTTATGAACCCAAAAATACTCCTATGTGTTTTTTTTTATATATATAAGATATGATATTGTTACATAATATCACACAAAAAAAATGCAGTTTTCCAGAATATCAGCGTGCGAGCGTGACCGCAAATGTGATTGATTCTAAACACCGGTTCAACAAACAATAAGTTAATATTGAGCAAGTTACATTATTGAGAGAACAGTGTCTGTTTTTTTTCTGTTACAAACAAAGCCGGAGTAGAACATTGGTGCATCTCAGAGCAACACTGTGGTGTTTTGTTCCTGAATGAATCTGTTTTTGAATGAATCATTTGATTCAATGATTCAATGATCCATTCATAAAGAGAGTCACTTGCTTTGTTTCTAAATGATTCAGCCATTTTGAACAAATCATTTGAATGAATGAGTCAATGAATCACTCATTAAAACAGGTGCTGTGTCTGAAACTGAATACTTCCCTACTATACTGTATGCGAAAAACAGTTCACCAAAAGAATTCACAGTATTCATAAAACAGTAGGCGAAAAGTACCTGGATGACCTAGGCTACTACCTCCGCCGGGATCCGCATTCAGTGGACACTTTACTATCCCATGAGGCCACGGGAGAGAATTTATAAATGGCAGTGAAGCGACGCAACTGACGCTGTAGGTCACATGATCATATCAACATCGCGGATATAGTGTCTGAATTTCCCTCATACTACCCATATTCATACTATATAAAATGTACCCACAGAACTGTCGCAAAGTATGTTCAAATTCAAATGACGCCACCTACTGGTGGTTTTAGTGTCATATTTATTTAAAACCAGATCAAAAACACATTAAAAATATCATGTAATTATTGTTATTGAAAAAATCCCCAAAAATATTGAGATATTGTCAATATTGCACACCCCTAACACTGATGTGTGTGTGTGTGTGTGCGCGCATGCGTGTGTGTGTGCGTGTTCACCTCACATGCCCTCTCTGTGGTAGATGACATTTGGCACTCCCAGCTCAATGGCATGTGTAAAATTTCAGTCAAGAATTCAACTCGGCTCTCCAACTCACATAGTGACCTTTACGGCATTCATGTGTACAAGCTGAGGAGATGTTATGGCATGAATCGAGCTGCGGATACGATTGCGTTTGTCATGTTATCACCTCTAACCGGTCTGGAAAACAGCGTTGCAGCGTTCAGTATTTTAGCCTGTACTGTAATCTGCAGGCCACGGCACGACGCATAGCATGCGTCTGAACACAGGCATGACTGAACCAGCCGATTTTAAGAAAACTGCTGAGTTTCATGTTGTTTGAAACTCCCAAATGTGTGTGTGTCTGTGTGCGCCCCTCTGATCTCTTTTCCTCCATGTCGAGCATTGTTTACTGTGCTGTGCAGCGCTTTGCAGAGCGAGAGGAAATCACAATGACGGGGTTTCAAAACTCTCTGCAGCTGTTGAGAAAGCCTTGAGAGTTTTTTTCCCCTTCCTCTTGCTCTCTCAATGTCTTTTCTTTCCCCTTCATATTGCTCTCTCTTTCTCACTCCCTTGCAATATCCTCCCCGCACAAACACACACAGTTTGTTTTTTTCTCATTTCTCTTCTCACAAATGCAGTCTTCTGAGGCAATTCAATCTTACATGAGTTGCAGCATGTGTGCGTAAACAGATGTCACAAAAGCAGTGGGAATTGAACTGTTTGGAGATTTCTAATTAAGATTATATTTAGTAATTACAATAGACAGAAAACAATTCCAACTGTAAATTAATAATGCAGTAATATAATAAATTACATGCAGTTTTTATGAGCTCACAAAGAAACCACAGGGTTTGAAATAAACCGACCCTTGAAATAAACAGCAAAAATTATTTTAAAAAGTCTGAAGATGTTTTTTAAAATTCCAATGATTTTTCCCATGTTGAGTTTAATGTGTTAAGTGAAGTGGAGCAGAGGGCCATGCAGTGTCACGCCCACACACCTCATGACATGAAACTGGGTGTGTCTGGACAAGAGAAGGAATGAGCAGAAATGTGAGAGAGACGGAGCGTGGAGAAGTGTATTCAGCTCACCGGTTACAACAGCCAACACTTCCATCTGAGCCAAAGACGTTCAGCTTACTGTTACACTGCTATCCAACAAAACAAGTGTAGAATGTCATTTTCAAAGTACTTCAATGCCACCCGAGGTGCAAATTTTAAAATCAGAAAACATAATAGTTGTGTTAGTATCGATTATTTATTTATTTATTTTTTTAAATATACACTTAAAAAATGTATGTAGATTAAGTAGCATATGCATATAAATTTCATTATTTGATTTTATTTAAATAAACATTTTTTTAAAATGCATTTCTTCAAATTTCTTATAATCTGTTTATGTTAAAATTACATTTAGTCAGTAATTTAGTACATTTAGTGTAAAAAGTACAAACATGGTTAAAATATGGCTAGCTATGGAACAAACAATAATAAATTAATTAAAATGAATAAGGAAACAAATTTAATTTATTGATGATAAATGTATAAACCTGGTTATTGTGTATTTAAAACACATTCAGTTTATTACTAATAGTACTATAATGTATTATGTATGACTATGCATGACTGCATCACATTAAGTTAAAACTATGTAATCCATTTGTATGGAAATTTTGAATGCATTTCAAACATTAAATTTAAGGCTTAATCTTGAATTAAGACTGCTTGAATTAAGACTACAAGTTTTCCTTGTTTTAACAAACTATGTTTAGTGAGCTTTATATTTAAAACAACAAAACTATTTAAACTTTATTTGACATATACTATTGTTCAAAAGTTAAGCATATATTATTAAGCAGCATGACTGTTTTATACATTGATAATAATTTTTTCTCGAGCAGCAAATCATCATATTAGAATGATTTCTGAAGGATCACATGACACTGAAGACTGGAGTAATTATGCTGAAAATTCAGCTTTGCATCACATGAATAAAATACATTTTAAAATATATTCAAATAGAAATTTTAATTTTTCAAATAGATTTTTTTTGTATTTCTGATCAAATAAATGCAGCCTTGCTGAGCATAAGAAATGTAAAATATTAAAAACAAAATAAAATAAATCTTTAGGACTCCAAACTATTAGTCTATTCTTAGTCTTAAAGTATTATATTACACGATTTTGCTTTTCTATTACACCTCGATAACATTTAGGGTATTTTACCTCAAAAGGAGACAACATTGATTAAGAAAATATTTTTTTGCAGTGATAATGGTGCATATAACTTCCTGTTAGAATCTGTATCTATTCTTCAAAGATAATCTACACTACACATCTTCGCTATAAATGCTTTTATCTGAATCCAAGTTGTAAGTATAGATTGGCCATATCCTCATATTCCTTCCCTCCTTCCCTCACACCAACCCTGAACTTACAGTCAACAAGCACAGTCTACAGACCTTTGACCTGCCTGTTAGTAAAGCCATTCCAAGCCTGCCATAGAGAGAGAGAGAGAGAGAGAGAGAGCAGGAAGAGAGAAGAGAGACGAAAGGGGGAGGGAGAAAAGAAGGCTCAAACTTTCTCTCTCACTTTCAAGCCACAATTAATCAGATTGCAGCCATCATTCCACTCACTTCCTGTCCCAGAAAACACTCTTTATTGACACACAAGGGACAGACCAAAGAGATCCGAAATGTACGCAAGTGGTCCTGAGATTTAGAGGTCAAAGGTCAAAGTCTGAAACCTGATCCCTTCATTCAAACATAGACAAATGTCATGACCCCGTCTGCAGTGCTGGGATAGCGAGGGAGACGTTACCTCCACGGCGGTGGGATGGCTGTGTCCGTTCTCCAGCTGGGGAACCCCTGGCATGATCATCTCATCCTCTTCTGGTGGTTTCCAAATGTACTGCTCTCCGTTGCCCATGAAGACTGCCTCCTGTTGGACACATGAGGAACATGCAGGCTGGTCAGACCTCCTCAAGCACTGCTAATGCAAACAGACTGATTTTTGTGTCGTCTGAATTCTCCATGTTTGTGAGTTTATGAGAGAAACAACAACATCTGTTTTGTGAACGAATCAATTTTGTGTCCAATATTTGCGATGAATCAGCAACTCTTGTTCACAACAACATTCTGAATCATTCATCCCCAGTCAGACTGATTCGATTCTACAGTCTGAGTAAAAAATGCTAAAAATGTACACACCTTTAGGACATCAAAGATATAGATGAGTTTGTTTCTGAACAGATTTGGAGAAATGTAGCATTACATCACTTGCTCACCAATGGATCCTCTGCAGTGAATGGGTGCCGTCAGAATGAGAGTCCAAACAGCTAGTAAGTAAGTAGGAGTAATCCACACCACTCCAGCCCATCAGTTAACATCTTGTGAAGTGAAAAGCTGTGTGTTTGTAGGAACAAATTCAGGAGAAGTATTTTGTATTTTGTCCAGAAGTGATGGTTTAAAGTTAAAACATCTTAATGATGGATTTGTTTCTTACAAACATGCAACTTTTCACTTCACAAGATGTTAATTAATGGCCTGGAGTTGTGTGGATTGCTTGTGGATTATTGTGATGTTTTATCAGCTGTTTGAACTCTCATTCTGATGGCACCCATTTGGGGTGAGTACATTTTTAGCAAATAATTTTTAGTGAACTATTCCTTCAACAACAGGGTTATTATTGTTAACTAAAACACAAACATTTTTTGTAACTGAAATAAATTTGAAACACAATAAAATATAAATATTACATGAAAAATTTTGACTTGGCAACTATTGGCACTGTTAACAGCTCACTGCCCTAGTGAAAAATAAATACAGTAAAATGTATTTGAAATATATTTTTTGAAATACATATTTCATGCTAAGTATACTACAAATACAAGTACTTAATAAAAAACCCCACAACTAAAGTCTACTAAACTGGAATTCTGCTAAAGTGCTAACTTAATGCACTTTAATTGAGCGAAAGTAGTGCTTTAGTCCAATTAAAGATATACTGAAGTATTTTTGATTGCGCTAAAGTTGAACTATTGCAAGAATAATTCAGGTACACTTTAAATATCTTGCATTTAAAGACCAGTATTATTCAAAAATCTTACAATCCTCATCAATAGTGATATTAAAACACATTTTAGGCTATATAAGGAAGGCTTTGTGCACAAGTAGCACTCCAAATAAGGTTTAATAGTAATATTTATATCAGTAAGTCTTCAGCGATTTGTCAGTAAATATGTTAATAGATCTGAACTATACTTAGTATGAAATAAATTTATTTTAAATATATTACTTTTTTACTAGGGTGAAGGGGAATAAAGAACTACATTTTGGTCCGTTTGTCACTGAAAGCTATTATATGATCTCAGAACTTTTTTTTTTTTTTTGCAAAAATAATATGAACCACTATTATGATTTTTTTTTTTTCTTTTTTTTTTTTGTCATTTTGGAGCTCGACAGCACCACTCCTCATTTACTTTCATTATAAAAATAAAACAGTGGCCAGTGCATTTTTCCAAATTTCCATTTGTGTCCCACAGAACAACGAAAGAAAGTCATGCTGGTCTGGAACGACATTAACTGTTCCTTTAATTCAGGACTGATTGGTGTTTGTTTCTACAATGGAAATGTTCTGTGAGTTAATCATTACAGGAGCAGATATGTATGCCATATAGAGAGTCAATGATTAAAGAGGGAAAGAAACACACCTCCTGTATGAATGATTAATACCAGCAGATGAATGGCTACAGTGTTTGCTGCTATTTATTTCCCTGGCTGAAGCAACTACCTGCTCTGTGGTTCCACTCTGATGCCTTTAACAACAACAACAACAACAAAAAAACACATGGCGGGGCAGGCAGCCTGCCAACAGACCTTACATAATCCAGTACAGAGCACTGGAGTGACACATGTGCCACACAATCATACTCCATGGTCGCTTTCATGTAAACTCTAACAATATTTGCTCTAGATGCAGACTTGGATATAATACAAGGTCAAAGACACACACACACACACACACACACACACACACACACACATTGTTTAGCCTTGCTTAAACACCAAATGGCACACTGTAAGTCAAATCTAGAAAGACAAGTATGCACTGAATACAATACTGTGCCTGTGTAAACAAGCCATCAATCAACAAACCTGTGACAAAGAAGATTTTTATCTCCATATGTGGCAAATAAATGGCACAAACACACACACACACAAAGAGCAGTAAGAGCAGAGTTGAGTTAACAGGAAGACTGGATCATTATCCGATCATTGTCTGTGTGTTTTCCATTTTAAAGGCACCATCATTCCACATGGCTGTTCTGCTCTCTGCAAGTCTTATCTGTCCTTGAAAGTCGAACACAACATAAACAGGTATCAGCTGACAGGAATATGGGTGAAATGCAAACAGACACATAAACACAAACACACACACACACACACACACACACACACACACACACACACTCACACACACACACACCCACACACACACACACTCACTCACTCACTCACTCACACACCACACACACACACACACACACATAAAGAAACTAAAAAACTGACAATGCATAACTTCAGTTTATTTTTAAACTCAATGTCAATAGAATGTTTTGTAATTTTAAATGAGTAAAATTCTTGGTAAGGCAACATTTTAACACTAGGTACTGTTTATTTCTTGAACCCCTTTTAATCAAAAACTTTTGACATATAAACTTCTAAAAGATTTACCCTGTAAATGTCATCAGTCATATTCATATCAGTCATGAAGATTTTAGATAATGCTTCATGTTGGTGAATCTAGGGATATTTTTTTATAGGAAACAGCACTCTCTAGTGGTCCAAATGTATAACTGCACTACCAGGCCCTACATTTAAGTGCTTGCAAGTTGCTATTTACATCAGTGCAAATGGCAGACAATTATAGCTCTTTTTTTCCCTCACTTATTTATTTATTTATTTGTTCTATTGCCTGGAAATCAAATGCAAGAACTTGGCATTGCTAAAGGTGGGTCCTCATCTAATAGGCCCATCTTTAGCAATGCCAAGTTCTTGCATTAGTTTTTCTGAATAAAATGAGAGTGGTGCAAAATACACCATAATGAATGCCATGTTCTGAGTTGTTGCCATGGCATTGCTTTGCCATGCTAAGCCGTTCTGAGTGTTTAGTGCAGTACTATGTGGTTGCTAGTGTGTTCTATGTGGTTGCTATGGCATAGCTATGCAGTTACTAAGATGTTCTGAGGTTTAAGTGAGTTATGGAAATTTCTAGGTGTTCTGGGTAGTTGATAGGAAGTTGCTATGCCATTACTAAGTTGTTTTAAGTGTTTAGTGAATTACTATGTGGTTGCTGGGGTATTCTGGATGGTTGCTAGGGTGTTGCTATGCAGTTACTAAGTTGTTCTGTGATTTAAGTAAATTATGTGGTTGCTGGAGTGTTCTGGATGGTTGCTACTGTGTTGCTAAGCAGTTACTAAGTTGTTCTGAGGTTTAACTGAGTTATGGATGTTGCTGGGGTCTTCTGGATGGTTGCTAGGGTGTTGCTATGCAGTTCTATAGTTTAAGTAAATTATGCTGAGGTGTTCTGGGTGGTTGCTAATGCGTTGCTATGTGGCTCCTAAGTTGTTCGGAGTGTTTAGTGAATTACTATGTGGTTGCTGGTGTGTTCTGGATGGTTGCTATGCAGTTATTATGTTGTTCTGTGGTTTAAGTGAATTATGGGTTGCTGGGGTGTTTTGGATGGCTGCTAAGGTGTTGCTATGCAGTTGCTAAGTTGTTCTGAAATATTTTTACTGCATTAGTATAGTTGCTAGGGAGTTGTAGATGGTTACTTGAAAGAGTCTACAGTATATGACATTCTGTTCTCCAGACATATCCAATCAATTCTTTAAGGTTTCTGTGAGATTTTGTCACCGATTTTTGCCCCTGCAGGATGAGTTATGAACTGAGGGTTTTTTTCTATAACTATTCTGAACCTGTGTGGCTGATCTGTGTCATATTCACCTTTGGGAAATTGGGTAGGTGAAACGGTTCCACTGTTTTCCTAGGCAAAGTGCTGCTGGAGGATTCGCTGCTGGACACGCTCTGGTGCTCCCTTTCTCCATCCTCCACCACTTCCTCCCTCCTGCCGCGCTCCAGCTTCTTCTTCTTCCGTATGGAGGCGTACTCTGCCGTCACTTCGTCTTGACTCACGCCATTCACGCCTCCTCTGCTTCCACCTCGGCCGTTCCCATTGAGCGTCGGGCTGTGGGCATGGCACTGAGTGGGAGTGTTGGTTGACGTCGGGGCGGGGGCAGCAGGAGGGGCAGCTTTATCAGGCCCCGCTCCTTTGATGCCAACACTCTCGTACAGGCCGTCATCTGGCGGGAGGGATGTGGGAGAGGAGCGGCGGCAAACTTCAGAGTAGGTGTGCTCGCGTTCCTCATTCTCATTTTTGTTGGGAGCACGAGGCAGCTGGCGGCCTGAGCTGGGACGGAGGTCAGAATTGGAGCGGCGGGTATGCAGGAGCAGAAGATCCATGCTGGCCGGCCGGCTCTTAGGGGCGCCTGTCAATCAGAATAACACAGATTAATATGAGAGAGATGGGAAAGACGATTAAGATTAAAGTTTGAAGTATTAATGTCATATTGGATAAAAAACCGAACGCGTACATAGTACGAAGGGTCAATAAAATCCAAAGTGTCGTTAAATGTGACATTTTTAATATTACTCCAGGCAAACACAAGAGGGCAGACCATTACTATTTGATTATCTCGCATTTTGACCACACTTTCACAATCTTACATATGTTTAAACCTGCTTACAGACAGTACAATGAGTTTAAAGCCAACATGAAACTACACTGGCAACAAAAAATGTGAATTTTGTTTTCTAAACTATGTATCAGAAGATACTACCAAATCTAAAAATAGTCAAATTAAGCATTTACCTTTCCAGTTTAGCCTAGCCTATTTAACAAGCTAATAGTTTGGCTGACTAGCTTAGCATAACAAGTAACGTTCTCACAACTTTCAATAACATTTTAAAAAGTTATAACATTTTTAGGACAAAACATTCTAAAAATAGTGTTTATGGAACATTCTTATCACTTCGTTAATATTTGATATACGGTCTGATAACGCTGAGAGAAAACATTCTTAGAACAACATTCTTAGAATGTCTTCATGATGTTTTTACTTTATGAATGTTCTTAAAACAATGAGAGAAGATATACTGATATCAACATTCTCAACATCCTTATAATGTTATTTGTACTCATTCTCAATCTTGAGAGAAAATGTTCTTAGAATAAACATTCGAATAACGTTAGATGGGTAGAAACAAAATTAGTAAAACGTTGTAAGAAACGTCTTTGTAATCTTTAAATAACATTCTAATCATGGCAAGAAAACTCAATATTTTGACGTTTTTAGAACATTAAAAATGGAATGTTCAAATGTATATCTTGGGTGAAATTAAAGTTAGCAGAACGTTTTAGGAGGAAACATTAAGAAACATTTTAGGAACCTTTAAGTAACGTTCTAATCACAAAAAGAAAACTGGACATTTTAACATTCGTAGAATATTAAAAATAAACATTCAAATAATATTTTGGGTGAAAATAAAGTTAGTAGAACGTTGTAAGAAACATTTTTGTAATCTTTAAATAACATTCTAATCACGGCAAGAAAACTGGACATTTTAACGTTCTTAGAATATTAAAAACTAATGTTCAAATAACGTTATATCTTGGGTGAAAATAAAGTTAGTAGAACATCGTAAGAAAATTTTTAGGAAACTTTAAATAATATTCTAATCACAAAAAGAACAATGGACATTTTAAAATTTGTAGAATATTTAAAAATAAACGTTCAAATAACATTTGAGTGAAAATAAAGTTCGTAGAGCATTGTAAGAAATGTTTTTGTAACCTTTAAACAGCGTTATAATTATGACAAGAAAACTGGGCATATGAACATTTTAGAAACATTTCAAAACAATGTTACCACAGCATTCTTTATAACCTCAATGTATTCCCCGTGTTGAAACGTGGGATCTTGGTAACATCAGCAGAAAAAGCTGCTTTTTTTTTTCTAACCTGGAATAGTGTAGACTGATGATTCGTGGATATTACGACCAGGAGCATGTATTACAAAAGTAAACAGGGTCAATCTTGATTTCACGTTGATACGAATTGGGAATTGTTATCCTTCTTATTGTGTATTTTGTGTTTTACACACTAAATAAAGCTGAGTCTCCATTAGTCTGGATTTAAATGATTAGAAGCCAATGTATATAAGGCTTTGGGATGTGTGTGTTCTGTATGTCAGCTTGACAACTGTCACTCTCAGCCTCGCAGATCACACGTCTGTGGCAGTGGGAACATGAGCTAGTAAACACCTTACCACGACAAGCCTCTGGAGACGTCAGCCTTTGCACGCACGTGCGTCGGCCAGTGCATATGTGCGTATGTGTGGTAAATGAGTCTTGTGTACGTATGCCATAAAGACCAGTTACATCTGTCTGTCTCTCTCACCATTGGCGTTGCAGGGCAGCCTGTGCATGTCATGCAGGCGGGTGTCAGATTTACTCATTGAGTTCAGCTTGGACTGGCGCAGAGCAGCCTGAAATACAAAACATTATCATGTATATGAACAGTATGTACATCCATGTCCATAATTACACTGTGTGTATATGTGTTCATATATACTATACTTTTTTTGCACTCACTGTTTCCTTTTTCTGAGCTCCTCCGTTGGCGTGGCCATGTTTGCTCTTGCTTTTTCTGCAGACAAAATGGGAGACACTCTTTGTGAAGAAAATGCTATTGATAGGCAGTTAAAAATATTATGCTGCATTCTAAAATGCATTATTTTTACCAAATTATCAGCACAGCATTGTATGAAAAAGTTCATTCAAGATGAAGGGCAAATCTAGGGCAAAATGATTACAAATATAGATTATAAATATATTTCACTTACCAATTGTAAAGTATGTTATCTAACCCAATATTTGTGTGTGCTGTGTAATGTTTGTGCTAGATTAACACACTGAAACATGAAACCTTTTTTTTTTTTTTTTGCAGTTTTTTTTTTTGCAGTTTTTTCCCCAAACAGTTGTAAGGATTATATTTTAATAATTTGACACAAAATCATTATGAAAATTATGAATAATAATAATAATAATAATATTACAAATTTGTGTATACACTATTGCTCAAAAGTTTGGGTTCAGCAACATTTGTATTTATTTTAATTTTATTTATTTATTTATTTATTTATTAAGAAATAACGTTATTCAGCAAGGATGCATTAAAATGATCAAAAGTGACAGTTTTATTTCAAATAAATGTTGTTCTTTTGAAATTCATTTTAATCAGATAATCATTAAATAATCATGGTTTCCATAAAAATATTAAGCTCCACTGTTTTCAATATTGATAATAGTAGGAAATGTTTCTTGAGCAGTAAATCAGCATATTAGAATGATTTCTGAAGGATCATGCTGAAGACTGGAGTAATGATGCTGAAAATTCAGTTATGATCACAGGGAAAAAAAAATACATTTTAAGATGTATTCACATAGAAAACAGCTATTTCAAACTGTAATACTATTTTACAGTATTACTGTTTTTACTGTATTAAATAAATGCAGCCTTGGTGAATCTTTCAAAACATTTTAAACATTTAAAAAATCTTACTGTTATTCCAATATGAGTTGTTTGAGTGTAGAGAGAATAATTTAATTATGTAATTTACCTATTCATTTCGGTTCATGGAACTGGATGTTGTTGTTGCTCTTTTGCCACAATTTTCATTTCCATTAACAGTGACCATTTTAATTGGTGCCTCTTCTTTAAGGATTATGGGTAGTGTAGTTCCTCACCTTGAATTTAGCATTTAAACACTTAAAAAAAATTACACTTGATTGTGGCTTTTACAGACGCATATATCACCACTTTAATGGTTAATCAAAAGAGATTTACCATTTATTAAGGAGAAAAATGAAGGAAAACAGTGGACACCGACTACTGGAATCATAATTAAGAAACTCAAGGATGCAGTGTTCCAAATCAGTCACCTATGAGATTACATTCTGTTTAGAACGCCGCCTTAGAAAGCTGCAGCCTTTGTAGACACATGCAGCTCTCTGGGTTTTGTACCAGAGCTATTGTGCAATGTTGAATAGGACAGGAAGTAAAATTCCACTACAGCGAGTGTTTGTAATGGCTCTCTGTGGGATTGCCAGGGTCTGGTTTTATCTAGGGACGGCGTAATCATGAGGGACGAGATGTGTTGCAGGTGTACTGGAGGAAGAGAGAGCAAGAGGATGGATAAGTAACCCTGACGATCCCTCCTCCCTTGCTTTTCTTCTCCTCTCATTCCCTACACACACCTGGTGTGACATCAATTATAGCTTCTCTCTTTCTCCACCAATCCAACAGCCTGTGAAATACACACATTTTTTCACACACACCTCTTTTTGTTCCTTTCACTCTCACCCCATTTTTAACATCTGCAGCATCTCTCACACAAATCTGTGAAACAGAGGATTTTCTCTTCTCTCTCTCTCTCCTTTATTCCCTAAACTAGATGAAGACGGCTTTTATGCATGAATTGATAACAAGACATTTAAAAAGTAGAATAATGTAATGCATAATGGCATGATGACAGTGTCTCCGGTTTGTTTGTAGTTGTGAAGGCTGTATCGCTCTGTTCCTCTGTGAAGGTCAGAAACTCAGGAGGCTGGAGGGACACGTTTGCACCTGGGTATTAGTGACCCTGTGTCTACACACATGACTTGCAGAATGCACTGTACACACTGCAAAACCTCCCACAGCAAAATAACAGCTGCACTCTGGTACTGATGTGCAATCATGAATGCAGTATTAGCATAGCCATGTTTTAAAGGAATATTCTAGGTTCAGTACAAGTTACAATAATCCACAAGTAATCCACACGACTCCAGTCCATCAGTTAATGTCTGGTGAAGTGAAAAGCTGTGTGTTTGTATGAAACAAATCAATCATTAAGATGTTTTTAACTCTCGTCTGAATCAGGAAAAATATGCACACTGTTTATAACAGTCTAAAATTTGATCTAAACAAATATGTTTAAGGTTTAAAATTAAAATGCCTTACTGATGGATTTGTTTCTTACAAGCAAGCTGCTTTTCACTGACAAGCTGTTAATTGATGGATTGGAGAGGTGTGGATTACTTGTGGATTATTGCAATGTTTTTATCAGCTGTATGGACGCCATTCTGACGGCACCCATTCACTGCAGAGGATCCATTGGTGAACAAGTGATGTAATGCTGAATTTCTCCAAATCTGTTATGATGAAGAAACAAAATCATCTGCATCTTGACTGGCCTGAGGGTGAGTGAATTTTCAACAAATTTTCATTTTTGGCTGAACTATTCCTAAAGTTAATAAGTTTTTTTTTTTTTTTTTCACAATGAAATCATATTTAACACATACACTTAAAAATAAAGGTGCTTCACGATGCCATAGAAGAACTTTTTTTATCTAAATTGTTCCATAAAGAAACTTTAACATCTAAAGAACCTTTCTGTTTCACAAAAGGTTCTTTGTTGTGAAAGAAGGTTCTTCAGATTATAAAAAGGTAAGCAAGAGATGGTTCTTTAAAGAACCTTTGACTGAATGGTTCTTTGTGGAACCAAAAATGTTTTTTCTATGGCATCGCTGTGAAGAACCTTTTAAGCACCTTTATTTTTAAGAGTGTATTGGGCCTCATTTATAAAATGTTGCACTGAAAACATCCTAAATTTGAACTTACGTTCATCTCTCAAATATGTGTACATGTGATTCATAGAATGAAGATATGTACAGAAAACACATGTCTCTTTCAGATGTGAAATCTATGAATCGCAGCTGATCTTGAACTTGCACACAACTGAATGGTTTCAGCTCTCTGCTAACATATAAAAGATGACCAGTCATCATCCAAATTCTTTAATTTAGAACAGCGAGTTGCAAGAACAGCTTACATTTTCAAAAACCTGCAGTACTCGAACAAGAAAAAGTGTGTACGTCTGCTCAGACCCTGACGTGACGCTAAGCACTTTTCCACGTCAAAGGCATTTTTTACAAATATGAGCGTTCACGTGGATTTAAGCGTACGCACACTCATACACACACTTTATAAATGAGGCCCAATATGTCTTGTGGCTATACTGCTAAAACAGTAAGTATTTTAATGTTTACAGATTTGCCCCATTCACTTACATTGTAAGTGCCTCATTAACTAAGGAAAAGGAAAGTCAATAAATTTTTGTAGTAATTAACATTATGTCACAAATGCTGGCAACTGAACTTGTACTGAATCCAGAAAGTCTCATCACAAGTCTCATCCAGTCAAATCTTCTGAATAAGTTTTATTTTGGTATTATTTTTATACTATTATAGTATTTATTATTTATATTTTGAATTAGCTTTTATTTTATACATTCAGTTTTCATTTTTCCACCTATTATTTAATTTATGTAAGCTTTATTTCAATTAACAAATTATTTTGAATAGTTTAAGTAACAAGTAATGAAGTAACTGTCATAAAGTGACACTTTTTGTGAGAAAATGAATCAAAAAATGTAAGGGCACTATAAGCTTTCATTGCATTGAAAATAGCAGCATGAAAATTCTTTGAAGTATCTCCTTTTATGTTCCACAGAAGAAAGTCATACTTGTTTGGAATACATGAGGGTGAGTACATTTTCATTTTCCGCGATGGAAATGAGACGGAACATTTTAATTCTGAAACAGGGGTTTTACTCAATCATAATTTGTGTATCTCAGAACAATGAGCTCAGTGTGTGTTTTCCATTAGGCATCTGGTGACTTTGCAGCAACGCCAACTTGCTCTCTGAGCACTAAATATCAGTCGTATTTACTGTGTTTTTACCATTAGAGTGACGTTAAAACAAACACACTCGGCTTCTGTACAACAGTCTTGTAAAACATTCAGAGCAAGTTGTTTTGCAGTACAGCAAAAACATGACTTTGTGGTGAGTATGCAACAAACCAGTATAGTCCCTATTCATCTTTCCTGTGAAACGTTATGTAAAACAGAAATAGAACAATGCCTGAGAGTATGTGAAACTGATTTGTTGGAGGGTTTCGTTCCTTGTAATATCTCTAAGCAAAAGTCTTTGTCACAAATGAGCATCCGAAGCAGAGCTTAACTTAAGGCATTTCCCAGCGAAACGGCTCCAACAGAGGGCACACAATCTGCTGAAGGAGTGATATTAGCATTCATCAAGTCGCTCCGCAGCAGGGAAGGAGAGATAGAGACGGAAAGAGAGGTAGAACTAAAGAAAAAGAGGAGGAGGTGCCCGACACAAGAGTGGGGGAGAGAGAGTTTTTAAGAAGCCGACGCATTCTTTCGACATATGAGTGGGGCGCGTCTGTGCAGAAAGACTTTTATGTGCAAACGTACAAACATCGGGAATAAAGCATTAGATATGGATGTGAACCGTAAGGAATTAACCATCCTGGTTATGATTCTGATTGAATTCTGATACGATTCTGATTCCTTAACGATTCATTTAACGATTCTTTCAGTATTAGGAAGAACATTTTGGAAATTTGAAATTCAGTTCATATCGCTGTTGCTGCCCTAAGCGGTTCCCACAAGATGATAATATAATACTGTTCGTACAGTATAAAAGCCATTACGCCAATGGAGAGTCCCTGTAAACCACATGTTTGTGTGTGTGTGTGTTGTGTGTGTGTGTGTGTGTGTGTGTTCGCTTACCTCTGACACCCCACACACACCAAGACGATAAGGATGGTGACCACAAAGGCAGAGGCGGCGGCGATGGCCCCCAGTATCAGCACCTTGGGGAGATCTGAAATCATTCCACTGAGCTGTAGACACACACACACACACACACAGGTCCAGCCGTATGGCTCGTCTGGGGCACCTACACACACAGATAACACAAACAAGATCAGATCAGAAGCTATGACTAGGCCCACAACACACAGAACTGATTTAACAATAAACGAATGACAACACAGGAAAATTGATATAAATAAATGAACAAGTTACATTGAGGTACTGAATTATGCTAATAATTATTGACTTATAATATAATAATTATTAGATGCCTGCCGGAAGGACGATGCAGAGTGATTGAAATGATTAATTAAAGAGGGTTAAGGCATGTCAAGATGTTTCATATCAATATTTAGAGGAAACGTTTTGAGCAAGAAACTTATTTTTTGACATATTGGACTGGCAACCAAATGAATGAATATATAAAGGTGTCTCACATAATACGAAACTGTTAAATGAAAATTCACATTTACAAATAAATATTTAACACATAAACAAAGCTGGTTTTGTTGCTTTAGAAGTTTATGGTTTGGAGCAAGCATTAATTATTCATGTTTTATCTAATTTTGCTTTGCATTCTTTCATTTATTTTACCCCATGTGGCTCAAGTGATTTGACCAATATACCTACAGCAAGAAGAAAAGTGAGTTTTAAGAAAGAATTATGTTTTAAAACCAGTATTCTGACTCAAATTAAAAAGGTTTTAAAAAGTAGCCTACCTCTGCCAGTTGCTTTTAATGCAAGCTAAAGTGTCTCAAATCACCTGTCATATTGCTTGCACACATGAGTGACAGTCATGGCTGGCGTTTAATCTCTCTCTGTGTACAGTAATGCCTGGGATTAAATCTGAAGTTTAATATTTCTGCTGAGGCACGTCTGTGGGGAAAATATGAAGACTAGCTACAAGCAAAGCTAAGCTAATTGTGGCTAAGCTAAAGTCTCAGTCAACATTCAGTCATTAAGATAAATACATGTACAAATACAAGTCGCTGTGTTATCTATGACTCTCTCCTCGAGTTGTGCTAATACCATGTTTTTTGAACATCTACTATGGTGTGGTAAGTACCATGAAAATACCATGGTACATGAACGTTCAGTAGTAAGTACTGTGATATTATACTGTGTCCTAACCAGACACCACAGGTTTTCAGCAACAAGAAACTTGTCTGTCCACAACTGCTGGGTGATTTGATAAAATCACAGAGAATCATAATATATGAGGGTCAAAGGCAAGACATTCCATTTTGGTGTCCACATTAAAATAAATTTACAAAAGTAATTATTTTATATACATATAGCATATTCCCTTACAAAAATAAGCATGGTTTTATTATAGTAAAACTGTAGTAACCATGGTTTTTTGGCGTACTGATTACCATTTGTATAACCACAGTTTTACTACAAATACCACTATGGTTAATTTGTGGTTATCATGGTTTAACTACAATAACCATGTTTTTTCCATGTTTTGTTGTTGTTGTTTTTTTTTTTCAGTGAAACCATGGTTAATTTCTGGAAGGGTTAAATGCATGTAAAGTGTCTGCTTTAATGTTTCAAATAAATTTTGTCAACATTTTTCTTTCTCAAAATTTTTTTCCCCTGTAAATCTTGGTAAAAATGTATGATTTTATTGCACAAAATATTTATTAAACATATTGTTTTGCTTTAAACCCCCTTTTTGTCTTTGACTCATGACCCAGTAAGTTTTTTTTTCACAGAAATTAATACTTTTATAAAGCAAGAATGCATTAAATTGATGAAAAGTGACAAAAAAAATTATTTTGTCATTGAGATTTTCAAATAAATGCTGTTCTTTTGAACTTTCTATTCAACAAAGAATCCTGAAAAAAATTAATCACTGTTTTCAACAATATAATAAGAAGAAATGTTTCTTGAGCAGCTAATCAGCATATTAGAATAATTTCTGAAGGGTCATGTGATACTGAAGACTGGAGTAATTCAGCTTTAAATCACAGGAATAAATTACATTTTAAAATACATTCAAATAATAATAAAAAAAAAAAACAGTTATTGCTCTTTCTACTCTATTTTTAAACAAATAAATGCAGCCTAGGAGAGCATCTTATACATACATAAACATAAGGTACAAAATGTCCAATCAGATTTAAGTGAAATTTCAGGCGGGGCAGTCCAGCATGACAATGCAATCATTTTTGCAAAGTACAGCTCATTTCTCTCAAATAAACATCAAGATGATGAACTACTAAAATGACTAACTCCTGACATTTTTCATCATGTCATTAAAAATGCCAGCCTGGCATATGAAGAAATCCATCATACATCACAGACTAAAGAGAGCAGTGTTGATGTTTGGTGTGAAGCCAGCTGGACTCATTCCTCTCCTTTACACACGGGATCAAATATCAATTTTTCAAGATGGCCTGAGCTTTCCCCTCTAAACACACTCACACACACAAAACACAAAATGACACACATGCAGCCAGAGGAGAAATGTGGCCAAAGCTCAGGATTAGACTGAGAAACAGAGAGAGCGAGGGAGAGAGAGAGAGAGAGAGAGAGAGGGGGATATGACAAAAGACAGACTCGGGAAAGGAGGTCATGGAAACCCAAAAGCGTTCACCATTTTTGTGATTGTGGGTGTGAATCGCACGCGTGTGTGTGTGTGCGGATGGTTGATAAAACAAGAATCTGCGTGAGATAAACACTGTTTTTGCATTTTCGAAGATATTATTGCATCCTTCTACCACCCTAGAAAAATTCAAAACCATCCTCCCTCCCTCTCTCCTCCGTCTGATGCTGTTGTCAGCACATTTCCTAAACATTCAGTCGGAATGGACCGAGGAGAATCTAAACAACGAAAGAAAAGAAACGAGGAGAGTACTGATATAAATGGAGGTATAGAAACCAGACAGACAGTATCAAGCTTCGGACGAGTCTTTAAACAGGGCAAGTATTTGTTGAAGTGTGTTGCTCAGTGCTTCCCCATGGGAAGGTTTCTCTAGCAACAATTCGTACGTCTCTGTTGTTCCCACCTCTCACCATAGCAGCGCTGATGAACACACAAACGCAACATATATACACACGCGCACACACACACACTTTAATCTGAGTGTGTGTGATTAAGCTCGCATATCTTTGCACAGAGGAAATGGCAAGTTTGCAGTGTGTAGCAGGGCTATGTGCATTTTCTCTGAATTACCACAGAAGAAAAAGCTTTCTTTATAACAACGACCCTATTTAGATGGAAATCAACTACAATGTTTCTTGATGACAGAAGTCTCCATTACTGTAAATGTACATTGTTTCTGAGGCACACTTCACTACTATATAAAGTACGCACTGCCATTGCGTGCAGCCAGCCTAGTCCCTTAAGGTGAACGCGATCTAAATCCCATCATACGAATATATGCACACACTCACGCTGCATCATTGTAATCACATTTGGAAGTAGATGAGCTGTTCCCTCCCTGCCCAAACCTGACCTCCCATCATCCTCTAATGGCCCGTGGAACAACCCAAAGCTTCTTTCAGCTCTCGCAGCAGGATTACAGACCTGCTACAATTTCTCTAATTGCTGCCAGGAATTCACAAACTGAATGTGATGAGTTTGTCCCAATCCATATGTAATCACACAATACTGTAAACATTCGATTTTACACTTTTTTTTTTTTTTTTTTGGGGAACAACAGGTTTTATGCACAATATTTATGTCTGTCAGAGAAATAATCAGGACTGATGCAGGGGTCTGTTTGTGTTTATTCATGTAACCTGTGTTAAAGCCAGTATTAGAAAAAATAGCAGTGTTGTGATTTCACATACACATTTGGATCTGGCCGATACTATGTTTGAACCTGTTGCTATGTGTGTGATGCTAAAATTAAAATCTTGCAATTTTGATAACAGCATGTGTGATTCAGTACAGTTGCTTGCAAATGTGTAAAAATTAAGTAGACAAGAGGATGAATGAGATGTGTAACATTTTTCAAATATATATATATATATATATATATATAAATAATTTGCTAATTAAAATAAATGAATAGAAATAAACAAAACAAAATTGTATGTAATTTTTCCTTATTCTTAAATATATATATATATTAGTGCTGTCAAATGATGAATCGTGATTAATTGCATCCAAAATAAAAGTTTTTGTTTACATAAGATATGTGTGTGTACTGTGTATATTTATTGTTTACATATAAATACACACACATGCATGTATATACTTCAGAAAAATATGTTATGTTTGTATATTAAATATATTTATATATAATATAAATTATATGAATATAAATATATACGTGTAAATACATGTAAATATTTTCAAAATATATACTGGATGTATGTGTATTTATATATACATAATAAATATACACAGTACACACACATACAGGTGCATCTCAATAAATTAGAATGTCGTGGAAAAGTTAATTTATTTCAGTAATTCAACTCAAATTGTGAAACTCTATTAAATAAATTCACTGCACACAGACTGAAGTAGTTTAAGTCTTTTGTTATTTTAATTGTGATGATTTTGGCTCACATTTAACAAAAACCCACCAATTCACTATCTCATCAAATTAAAATACTTCATAAGACCAATAAAAAAAACATTTTTAGTGAATTGTTGGCCTTCTGGAAAGTATGTTCATTTACTGTATATGTACTGAATACTTGGTAGGGGCTCCTTTTGCTTTAATTACTGCCTCAATTCAGCGTGGCATGGAGGTGATCAGTTTGTGGCACTGCTGAGGTGGTATGGAAGCCCAGGTTTCTTTGACTGTGGCCTTCAGCTCATCTGCATTTTTTGGTCTCTTGTTTCTCATTTTCCTCTTGACAATACCCCATAGATTCTCTATGGGGTTCAGGTCTGGTGAGTTTGCTGGCCAGTCAAGCACACCAACACCATGGTCATTTAACCAACTTTTGGTGTTTTTGGCAGTGTGGGCAGGTGCCAAATCCTGCTGGAAAATGAAATTAGCATCTTTAAAAAGCTGGTCAGCAGAAGGAAGCATGAAGTGCTCCAAAATGTCTTGGTAAACAGGTGCAGTGACTTTGGTTTTCAAAAAACACAATGGACCAACACCAGCAGATGACATTGCACCCCAAATCATCACAGACTGTGGAAACTTAACACTGGACTTCAAGCAACTTGGGCTATGAGCTTCTCCACCCTTCCTCCAGACTCTAGGACCTTGGTTTCCAAATGAAATACAAAACTTGCTCTCATCTGAAAAGAGGACTTTGGACCACTGGGCAACAGTCCAGTTCTTCTTCTCCTTAGCCCAGGTACAACGCCTCTGACGTCTGTGGTTCAGGAGTAGCTTAACAAGAGGAAAACGACAACTGTATCCAAATTCCTTGACACGTCTGTGTGTGGTGGCTCTTGATGCCTTGACCCCAGCCTCAGTCCATTCCTTGTGAAGTTCACCCAAATTCTTGAATCGATTTTGCTTGACAATCCTCATAAGGCTGCAGTTCTCTCAGTTGGTTGTGCATCTTTTTCTTCTACACTTTTTCCTTCCACTCAAATTTCTGTTAACATGCTTGGATACAGCACTCTGTGAACAGCCAGCTTCTTTGGCAATGAATGTTTGTGGCTTACCCTTCTTGTGAAGGGTGTCAATGATTGTCTTCTGGACAACTGTCAGATCAGCAGTCTTCCCCATGATTGTGTAGCCTAGTGAACCAAACTGAGAGACCATTTTGAAGGCTCAGGAAACCTTTGCAGGTGCTTTGAGTTGATTAGCTGATTGGCATGTCACCATATTCTAATTTGTTGAGATAGTGAATTGGTGGGTTTTTGTTAAATGTGAGCCAAAATCATCACAATTAAAAGAACCAAAGACTTAAACTACTTCAGTCTGCGTGCATTAAATTTATTTAATACACGAGTTTCACAATTTGAGTTGAATTACTGAAATAAATGAACTTTTCCATGACATTCTAATTTATTGAGATGCACCTATATATTATGTAAATAAAAACTTTTATTTTGGATGCGATTAATTGTGATTAATTGCTTGACAGCACTAATATATATATATATATATATATATATATATATATATATATATATATATATATATATATATATATATATATATTTATAGAGTCACACTACCGGCCAAAAGAGTATAAGTGTATATACAGTGTAAAATTTATACTCACCAACGCTGCATTTTTTCATCAAAAATACAGTAATTACAGTGATGTTATGAAATATTATTAATTAATTATTATTAATCATTATTATGTTAAAAAATGTCTGTTTTCTATTTTAATATGTTTTCAAATGTAATTTATTTCTGTGAATTAAAGCTGAATTTTCAGCATCATTACTCCAGTCTTCGGTGTCACATGATCCTTCAGAAATCAATCTAATATGCTGATTTGCAGCTCAAGACGCATTTATCAAGATTATCAATGTTAAAAACATTTGTGCTGCTTAATGTTTTTTGTGGAAACCATGACACATTTTTTCTTGATTCTTTGACAAACAGAAAATCCAAAAAATCTGCATTTATTTGAAAAAAAAAAGAAGCATTTTAGTAACAAAATAAAATTCATTATTTTTTAAAATTCGTTATTTTTTAATAATGAAATCACGTTTGGTCTCATACTGTATGGCGTACCTTGTTAGTGTCTGCGCTTGCGTGGCCATTTATTGTGATTAACAAGAAAGTGCGTCCACCTGAATTCAATTAGTGTTTTGTTAGACGGGTATAAAAAAAGGTTATTATACCGCGGCAGCCCTCATCGTGTGAAGACCGAAGTGTGTAAAGACCATCGACTCTACCGAGCGACTCCACCGAACAGGGACACCGGCAAGGGATAAGTATAGCTTTTCATTTATTCTCTTTCCTATTACTTGTTTCGCTTCTCTTTCAGTTTTTATAACCATTTCTTACTTGTATCTTTGGCACAGTTATTTTTTTAGGATTACTGTTAAACTAATGTAGTTTGATTTGTATATGTTATCTATTTTAATTTTAGTTACAGTTGTAGTTATGTTTGTCATTTTATTAGTTTTTTTCTATTATGTCTGTATAAGTTATTTATTAAGATTTAGTTTTATTTAATTTGAGTTATTTTAGTACTTCAACAAACTACATGGAAATGAAATAATATTGAATTTATGGATATGTCTGTGTGTGTGTGTGTGTGTGTGTGTGTGCGTGTACATGTAGTTGTTTTTGGTGTTTGGCTTAGTTTTATGTTAGAATCATTATTACACTCATACCTTTTGTTCTCTTAATATTTTGAATTGTTTGTAGCTTTATTTTGTTTTCATTTAAATGTTAAGTTTAGAAATTTTGTCATGCATTTCTCATTTTTATTTAATTAATTTTTTTAATGTGTGTGTATATATACTATTTATAAAGTTTTAGCTTTTAGTTTTGGATCAGTTTTAGTTGTTTTAATACTACAACTGATTGTTTCTGTTGTCCTCATTTGTAAGTCGCTTTGGATAAAAGCGTCTGCTAAATGACTAAAAGTAAGTAAAGTAAGTAAAGTAGTAACATTATAAATGCCTTTACTGTCACTCTTCATCAATTTAATGCATTCTTTAAAACATTGATAAAAATATTAGTTTCTTTCAAAAGAAAAAGAATGAATGAATGGAGATGTGTATACAATTGTACAAACTGTATTCTAACAAAACAAGTGCTTAGTTACCGTAGTTAGTTGCAAAACTAGAGTGCATTTTAAGGCCTCATAGGAAATTACTTTTAATAACCCTCATTTTGGCCAAAGTCTAAGGCAGAATTTCATATATGCTTTACATTCAAGGCATTACAACAATTTCAAGACAAGAAATGTCCATTTTAATATATAATTCATTCAGCATTGAAAAGTAATTAATGTACTGTTTTGGCCCAATATACAGTATGATTGTGACTGATATTTTTGTTCTTGTTAGAGTAATGGTATTAGCTTAGAAACATGCTAACACAGGTTTAGAATCAGAACATTATTCATAACAAAAAACAAGCATGTGCTGCACTCTCAGCATTGCCACACTTCCCCTATAGCAAGCATTAGCATAAACTTCTGTTTTTTCTTGTGGTGCCATTAACCAATCAGCATTGTTATGACATAATTTTCCTGTGGCTCCATAGTAATTAGGTGGTAAGCTCAAAAACATTTCAACAATTAGCAACAAGATTAGTCACATCCTTCCATAGAAGTGATCACACACTACCCGAGCAACTGCCATTGAGATAAATGCCATTGATAACAGCTAGCTTACTTCATGTACCCCAGCTAACAGAACATTCTTAAAGTAATGTTTATGTAAAGTTCTTATAACTTGATTAATATTTAACATACGTTCTCACAGAACAACATTTTTGGAATGTCCTCATCATGTTATTTGTACTTGATGAACATTCTAAATAACGTTCTAATCATGACAAGAAGAAACAACGCTATCTCACGACCAATTCGTACGAATTCGTATGACCTCACTCGTACGATTTTGTACGATTTGTCTAAGACCCCAGTGATGGGTAGGTTTAGGGGCGGGGTTAGGTGTAAGTCATTCGTACAAATTCATACGAATTGTGCAACTCGTAAAATACGTACAATTTAGCAAAAATCTTATGAATTTGTATGAGTGAGGTCGTACGGATTCAATACAAATTAGCCACCTCGTAAAATATGTACGAATATTAAAAATAAACATCCAAATAACTATATACGTTTGGTAAAAATAAAGTTAGTAGAATGTTGTAAGAAACATTTTAAAACCTTTAAATAACGTTCTAATAATAAAAAAGGATGTTTTAACATTCTTAGAATATTAAAGTAAACGTTGAAATAACGTTATATTTGGGTAAAAATAACATTAGTAGAACCATTTTTGTATCCTTTAAATAACATTATAATCACAACAAGAAAACTGGACATTTCAAGGTTTTAAAACATTCAAAACAACGTTCCCACAATGTTTTAACCTAAACATGTTACCTGGGATTGTATTTGGCCTCTATAAACAGTGAAGCATCAAATTAGGCTCTGTAACAGAGCCGTAGTGTTTGCAATCTTTTAGCTGTGACATGAAACGTTCCACAGTGTCACAAAGCTCTTTCCATCTCTCTTTCTACTTCAAAGCCGCTGTTGTTTTGTGGGGATTCGGGGTGGAATCACGTGCAGCTCATCACATGCACTCGACACCCTGCTAATATGACAGCTAAACTCCATCTGCGGCCATCATAACAAGCTCTCGTGAGAATGAGGGAGTTCAGCCTACCGCTGCTCCTCATACTTCCCTCATCCCTCTCTCCATATTTCAGCTCATCATGCGGATAAATCCCATTATGAGAGCGGAAAACCCCTCAATCCATATCCTCAGAGAGACTGCAGAACAAGTCCCCAACTGACCCCGGCATTTCAGAACTGGGTGAGTCGTTGCTGTTGGCTATTTCGCAGACAGTAGAGCATTTAACACCTCCCCACCGTGGCCTGTGGGTTTACACTGTGGACTGTTTTACAAATAGGACCATCTGGACACTTCATAACACTGTGGTTGATGGGTGGACAGGATGACTTTTTTTTTTTCAGTATGACAGTTTTTATGGTTAGACCAAGACCATGTGTGTGTGTTTACACTTACTGTATCAACAGATTTCATCATGCTGGCAACAGTTATAGGTCATGGTTTCTCTAGCCAGCAAGCTTCATATCACTATTGCTTAGTGTTAGTGATGCAAACAAACCCCATATTATGCATTAACTAACCTTTCCTATATTTAAATAATTAATAATTATTATAAATTTACAACTTTCGCAATGCAGATGATAAAACAGGTGAAAAAATCCCAGACTTACACTGAAGGAGTGATCTGAGCTTTATTTAAAGGTCAGAATATCAGTATAGATTTGGTTGCTCTGTCGAATGCAATAGTGGTTGTTCATTCATTTTCCCATAGGAATTAAAAAAAAGTCTTCATTAAAGAGTTCATTAAAAAGTCATGAACCAAATCAATGAGCAACGAGGTGAATGAAAATATTACAAAGGTACTTAACGGCTTTAAAGAGGGAAAGAACTACAATCCCATGATTCATTGTGAATGACAATCAAAATAAAAAACAGATGAATATAAAACTATTGAGTTAAAGATGTATATATAAACTACATATTTTTGCAAAATATGCATATAAATAGTGTTTCATGGTAGCGGATGGGCACTAAAGTGTGTGTTTTGTTTTTGTTTTTTGTTTTTTTGGTGCGATTTGTTTGTTCTTCGCAGAATCATGGGTAATGTAGTTTATCACCATGAATTCCATTGTTGAACACTATTATTTTAAAAATAAGTTGATAAATACAGAATGACAACTTTAACAATAGCACAGCATCTATTAACAACCTCAAAACTCACAATAGGTCTGACTATGGTTTATAAGTTAAAAAACATTTCCACTATGAAGAAAATTAATAGGTTTTTACTTCCAGAACTTCCTGACTGAAATAGCAAGCAGACACCTAGAACCATAGATATATATACACAGATTCCTCAATAAAGGCTGTTGCTATTGGCCACTGTATGCAAGCTGTCGTCCATATTGAAACGCTCAAAGCTGGTCCATGAACTATCTGCAATAGACTTCAGCAGCTGATTCTCACAGCATTTAGTTTATTATTAATGTTAGACAATATTGCATATCTAGTTACATGAAACAAAAACCAACAAATTCTCACCTGTGAAAGTTTATCCCATTTTATCTGGAATTACTAACTCTGCAGTTATTACAAACATAGGCTGCGCAATGCTGTCGCATTTCATACATGAGCATTCATTGATTTATTTATTTTTTAGTATGAGTGATCATTCCAAGACAGTGGACGTGTTGATGCATCTGAAGCAGTCGAATGCGCTATCTATCTACATATACATATCTATGCCTAAAACCTAGACGCTTTTTTTTCACTGGGATGCCAGCAACTCTGCTGTTTTCATATGCATCATTTCTAGTAATAATCTACTTGTGTGACAAAATGCTACATTGTAGTTTGAACCGAAAGTCTGATTTGTTTTAGTTAAACACTGCTGTTTACACTATGTTTCTGATTCAGTTATATCTGTGTAAATTCAGTCCATCACAAAATTCATTCATTCAAAATCTCCATAGTTTTTGAGTCAGATAAACTCTGATTTAGTTATAGGCCTATAATATGATATAAAATTATAGCCTATTACTCCCATAATCAGCTTCAATGGTAGTTTTCGTTTGTAGCTTATAACTACTTTTTTTAAAAGTAGCTTAATAGTATAGTCTGGTTCTGTAATTAAAATCCCATTCATTTTATCCATACATGCAGGAATCTGTTTTTAACAATAACTTAAAAGCAATTAAAGACACACCTACTGGGCTGCTAATCAAGGCTATATGCTTTGTTGACCCCTTAAAACCACATTATTTCAGCTTATTATTAAATAATTGTGCTTAACAGTGGAATTCATGCAAAACTATGATTCTGCAAAAAATTCACCCGACAGAGAAATGTGACAAGATAATCACGCAATATATATACATATATCTCTCTTGCAATAAACTTATATTGTCAATTGTTTTATTTTTAATTTGATTATGTCATTCGCAATGCTTCATGGGACTGTGGTTCTTTTCTTCATTAAAGCTGTTAAGAACACAGTCTTGTACCTTTTTGTCTGATTTTCAAATGCTTTTTTGCCTCAAATCAGAGTTTGTAATGTTGTGATTTACCTCGTGGTAGAAAAAATAGGCTACTTCCAGAACACAGCTGGAAAAGCAGGCGCTGTTTCTCTCTATTATATGTACCTTGTATCTCGACACCAGCATCTCTGTGACCCTACACTGGATGGATGGATGTATCTTTGCAAACTGCAATGTTAAAGGAACGTCCCAAACACTGGCTGAACACCCATGATGACTGTTCTCTAGTCATTAAAAAGTTTAATACTATATACCTCTGTTGAAGTTTTCAGCTCTCCAGCTATTTGAAGTTTACAGTCACTGTAGACTTCATCAATAAACACTTAGGTCTTCTCATAACAGTTTGAAGACGGTCTAAACGCCTCAAGTACATTGTAAAAACACCCAAATGGGATTTTTATGACACAGACAGAATTAGTCTCCAAATGTCCTAAAGTATCAAACGTCTGCTCATAGCAGATTAAAATGATTTCAGTGTTTAACTTCTCATAAAGCGTCTTAACTCTAAACTAGTCAGACCTGCTTCTGCTGAGGGTTCGCCAAGGCTTCAGCACACTTCTCCATAACATTATTTGAGCATGGAAATGTTCTTTCTCTCTATTACAGCCATCGTCTGAAGCATGTTAAGCGTGAGAGTGACAAATCCCTTCCTTATGCTTCAGCGTGAGTGATGCAGAAGCGTGTGAGGGGTGGCAATCACTTTGATCCGTGAATAATCTCTGATTGTCCGTCCCAGCAGTCCTGTTTGGTATCATTACAGCAGCCCTCGGAGTAACAGCCACAGGGAGTGTGTGTGTTTGCACTTTATAAGACACCGATATGAGTAGATAAATAATAAATAAGTCATAAAAATGGCCATCAGTAGTTTAAATTCCATCCATCAACACATGCTATGTATGTGTTTTAGAGTAGAAAATAAATAGTTTTAGAGTCGAAAACTGTTTTAGAGTAGAAAAGTATCATTAGGAGATGTGGTGCGGTAGTTGAAACGATGAGCTGTAGTGCACAAAGGTTCAAATCCCAATCCTATTTGCCACTCTCACTTGCAATAATTTTCTGTTCACTCTTTAAAAGTATCTATTTATAAGAATAAGAATCAGGAGTAAATGGAAACTAAACTAAATGTTACAATTCAAAGTTTCAAAATTAAAAAGTAGAGAATAAATGACATTTTAAACATCAAATTTTAAAAGAACTAAAAAAAAGTACATTTTTAAAATGTATTTTTATTTAACATTTAAATGAATACATTTTAAAATAATTTTAAAATAATAAAATTATTTAAATATATAATAAATTAAATAATACAATAATACAATAATATAAAATAATAATAATAAAAATATTTAAATTATTACTTTTTTGAAAATGTGCAAAATATAAATTACAAATAAATGAGAGAATTTGAAAATGTAATAAAAATGAGAAAGCAAAACAGTTTTCTGTTCATTTTTTAAAGTATCTCTCTAATCAAAAGCAGTAAAAATTCTTTTTTTTAGATTTCAGAAATAAAAGCAAAAATTACATTTTAAGCTTAACATTTTAAAACAAGAAAGAATAAATGAATTTACATCATTCATTTTATAATTCATTCATAAAAATCCTTTAAATTCAGGCAAAAAATTCATATTGTATAAATAAAATGTACAAATTTTATTTTAAAATAAAAAAACATAATAAATATACTAAAACTTTCAATTTAAAAATGTACATATTTTATATACTTTTACATATATTTTATATTTTTTAAATAAAATAACTGTAAGTAAAAGTGTAACATTTAAATTTAAACTACATTTTGTTAAAAATCATAAGCTAAATAATATAAAATATATATGAGTAATATTTTATTTAAATTTAAGTTTTAAGATTTTTTAATTAAAAAAGAAACTAAAGAATTGTATTTTTTTTTATAAATGAATGAATGAATGAATGAATGAATGAATAAATAAATAAATAAATAAATAAATAAATAAAACATTGATGATATGCATATGTTAAACTTATTCAGATGTAATCACAATACTATGACTGGATGGATGGATTATTGTCAAGAACCTTTTTCACAAGCCCCTTTTGTAGATTAGCAGCACACAGAGTTTCTTTAATACAAAACAATGCATCCTTTTCCCTGTTGATGAGCAATATTTTCACACTTCTGAAGGCAGGTTTCTATTTCTGCTCAAAAACAGCACATTTAATAATTCATTGCTTCTCCTCTGTACTCACAATTGCTGTGAGACAAGAAATACCCAGCTCTCAGAAAATGGGTAAGAGAAGCAGGAAGCTCAACAGATTTTGGACTACATCATCCATCATGCTCAGATCTGTTGTAGCTTCCGGGTTGGGAAGTTACAAGATTGGGATTATCAGAAGCACATAAATCCAGAATGCAGTGTTTTAATCACCTATACCAAATGGCACAAAATGTTTGATAACATAAAAGCTGTCTAAACCAATTAAGATGTGGAAAATAAGGAATATGTAAACACTAAATGTGCATTTGGTCACATTAGACACATTATGCCATATCTGACGTAGTTTTGGCCTCAGATGGCACGTCCATAGGCCGCCCACAAACCGTTCGCTGACAGGCTTCAGATTGCACACATCAGAGGCAAGAGTGGGTTCTGATCTGACTGACTGCTTTATGCAATTTCCAGCAGTCAGGGAGCACAGGTTTTTATCAGTCCACCGGGAAATAAACTTCTGTTTACAAGGTGGCAGAGGCTACTACATTTAGCGCTTCAAAAGAAGATCTAGTCGCTGAATTTGGCAATGTTTGCAAGGTTCATGCCATCAGATTTTTGCAGGATAGTTGAGCGAGTATAAATAAACACATTGTTACACTCATATTTATTAATTTTTTTTTTTTTGAAAGAAGTATCTTATACTCAACAAGATACATTTATTTGATCAAAAATACAGTAATATTGTGAAATATTATTGTAATTTGAAATAAGTGTTTTCTATTTGAATATATTTTAACATGTAATTTATTCCTGTGATTCAAAGCTGAATTTTCAGCATCATTACTCCAGTCTTCAGAGTCACATGATCCTTCAGAAATCAATTTAATATGCTAATTAGCTGCTCAGGAAACATTTATTATTATCATCAATGTTAAAACAGTTGTTCTGCTTCATATTTTTGTGGAAACAGTGATTCTTCGATGAATATAAAGTTTAAAAGAATAGCATTTATTTGAAATAGAAATGTTTTGTAACATTTTAAATGTCTTTACTGTCACTTTAGATCAACTTAATGCATCTTTGCTGAATAAAACTATACACTTCTTTATAAATAAATAAAAAACTTACTGATCCAAGACTTTGATTTTAGAATTATACCAAATTTTATGTTTACCTGCCCATAAACTTGACATTAAAAATGTGAACTGCTGCAGTTTGTTAAATTGCAACAGTGGCAGTATTTAGCAAATACTTTTTCCAAGAGAAAGGCTCTTTTATCCGGAGAGACTTATGAGACCGATGTCCTAGAAAACCTATGATTGGGTTGCGTTACTCAAGAGAATAGAGGTGATAAAAACTGTTGCGATCATTTTCCTGCTACTGGATTGGTCCTTCTCGAGGTTAGACACGCAACCCAGATCCCAAACCACCGTCCTTCCCCACCCTCATCTGAACTTCTCTCTAACCCTCCATCCTATTTCACAATCCATAGTTTTTTGCTCCAAGGTGGTACATGGCAGTCTAAAGCAGGAGAGTCCTTTCACAAGGAGTATTTTAAAGAATTGTATCAGTCTTACTTTTTTATGCAGTTACATTAGGTGCATCCCAAATTGCATACTTATGTACTATTCTCTGACGTTTTGTAGTATAAATAGTGCGAGTAGTGCGTTCACACTGAACTTTCCAAAAAGAACAAGTGCACTTTAAATACCCGAATGATGCACTTAAATAACCGGAAAACGAAGTATGGAATGTTGGACACTTCATGCACTCAACTGTCGCAGATTTAATTACGTTGTGAAGGGGGAGGGGCTATCAGACTCCGATTATTAATGACAAAATAACCTTATAAAATTCATACACTACATGGGTGAGTACACAGTGGATAAGTACTGAGTGTTTAGTGCCCCTAACCAAAAAGTAGTATACTTCAAGTTTATTTTATTAAGTATACTTAAGTAAAGTTCAAGTATATTTTTAAGTATACTTTATGTAGTAAGTATAAAAATATCAGTGTATACAAAGAGGATTCAAAATCACCATAAAATGTCAAAAACCATTTGAGCACTATATTCCAGGTCATCTGAAATCACATGAACATTTTTGTGAGGAACCAACTAAAATTTCACTGAAATTAGAGAATCATTCATGTTATGAAAGAATCATTCTTTTGAGTCAGGTTTTGTCAAAGAATTATTTGATTCATTTAATTATTACCACAGTCTGAATCATTCAAGTGAATCAACTCAGTATGATAGCAATTAACGGATCACTCATTTTCAGGGAACGATGACTTAAATGGATAGTTCATTAAAAAACATTATAATTTACTCACCTTTATGTTGATCCAAACCCACAAACCTTTAAATCTCACATGTTTGAACTTCTGTAAAATCTCAGGAAAAAAGTACAAAATCTGTCACAGGGGCAGTACCTTTTCAAAAGGTACTTCTATATACCAATATAGTACTAATATAGGCCTACTTTTAAAGTGCTAATATGCACCTACAAGTTACTAATAAACACCTTCAGGGGTAAATAAGGTACAGAAGTGTATCTTTTGAAGAGTCAGCTTTTGTACCTTTTTTTTGTTACCCTTTCAAAAGGTACTAATGTGTACCGTTTAGGTACTAATATTTACTCTTTAGATATTAATATGTACCTTTAAGGTACTAATGAAGCATCTTTTAAGGGTAAATAAGGTACAAAAGTGTACCTTTTTAAAAAAGTACCGCCCCAGTGACAGCTTTTGTACCTTTTTCTGAGTGTGTTTACCATATTTGATGAGCTCTATGTGCGTGCACCGATCAATATTTATTTGTGAATAAAAGGCTAAATTAAATCTGTTCATCATATAAAGTAATCAGGTCTCTGCAGAAGACTTGTGATTAAACCTCTCGATTCATGTAGATTACATTTAAGATGTCTTTATAAAGTTTTAGAAGCATCAAAGATTTGGTGGAACAGACTTTCAATGAAGAGACAGAAACCTCTCATGTTTAATTAAAAATATCTTCATTTGTGTTTCAAACATGCATAGAAGTCATATGGGTTTGGAACAATGTAAACAGAAAATGTAAGTTATGTGTGAACCAATCCAGACACATTATACCGCTCACTAAGAATCTGCTAGTCTCACTACTGCGCTTGCAACTTAACGACATTTTTCACAGCCTGACAACACCTCTGGGGTTTCACAAACTCATATTGCTTTATAAACGTTAGTGGCCCGCCCCAGCTTCACACACATCCCCCTTCAAAAAAAAAAAAAGAGACAGTGAGACACATCTCACAAGCCAATCCATCAGGCCGCTCAGTGTCCGCTCTCCTTCATACGCTGATTCTGCGTCCCTATATTTCCCTGAGGACAGCTCAGACGTCGGAAAGCAATTTGAGTGCTAAAACAGCCATCCACGCAGGCAGAAAGAACCAATCCCATGCTACAAATGCTCTTTTACTCATTTCATCTCTCTTTCTGTCTCCATGCCCTGTATTTCAGACGGAGAAACACACCCTGCTCTTTTCCACTGGGCGACACTTCTCTTGATCAGTGCGCAGACAGACTCCAGCGGCCCCAGTGTGCAAACCAACAGCAGCCACTGACAGACACGTCTTCTGTTCTGTGACTTTGACGGGGTCACCTCAGAAGCTGACCGCCTTTACTCTGCTCTCAGCTCTGCGATATGACAGATGATAAGACGTCCTGTGAGGAACAAGAAATCTGACAATGGTAAACGATTCATACATTTTTCAAAGGGTTGATTAAACATCCTGCTAACTGACCTACACAGATCCTACACAGGAAAATTTTCAAATAATGAATCGTTAATGTTTTATATAATATAATAAAATATAATATAATATAATATAATATAATATAATATAATATAATATAATATAATATAATATTTTAAAATAATATTAAAAACACTATTTTATGATTTTTAAATATTAAAAATCATAAAAAGTAAATTTATATTAATTTTAATTTATATAAATTTTTTGTTTATATTAATCTATATATATTAAAATAATTTTATTTATATATTCACATATACAAATTAATATATACATATTATTTTAAATTATATATTTTTATTTCATTATAATTATACATTAAAATATTTTTGTGTATATATTTATACTAGTGCTGTCAAACAAATAATCACGATTAATCGCATCCAAAATAAAAGTTTTTGTTTACATAATATATGTATGTGTACTGTGTTTATTTATTATGTATATATAAATACACACACATACAGTATATATTTAGAAAATATTTACATGTATATACATTTATATATTTATATTATTATATTATATATAAATATATTTAATATATAAACATAACATTTTTCTTAAATATTTACACGCATGTGTTTGTATTTATATATACATAATTATACACAGTACACACTCTTATGTAAACAAAAACTTTTATTTTGGATGCGATTAATTCCAATTAATCGTTTGACAGCACTAATTTATACATTATTTTAACAATTTTTTATATATATATGATTTGTGTAATATTAAATATATAATCTTTTATAAAAAAAAATAATGATAAAAAATATAATAAATAATTGATATTGCTAAATATTTAATGTTATATGATGTTTTTGTTTTTAGAATTTTGAATGTTTATGTGTGTATGTATATATATGCATATATATATATATATATACAATAATAGCCTAATTATACATTTAAATATTTTTGTTTTCTGTTTCTATGTCTTACCTGTTTAAACACTTTTCTTTTTCTCACTTGAGAACATCATTTTTCAAAAAATTTACTGAATCAGTGTGCTGTACTTTAGTCTAAACTGAATTGCTCCGAATAAAATATTGCTTTTGAATCAAATCAAAATACGAATAAATAGTGAATCAATCGATTTTACACTATTTGTTTGAAAGATCAGGGTTTAGTTGGACAGTCGTCTGACCTGTTTTATGATTATGAATTTCTTAATTTAAGTAAACGATATTTCATTATTGCATAAAATGGCAGGTTAATCATTAATTAACCTGCATTATCAGGTGTGTGAGTGTGTGTGCAGCCCCAGAGCGCACAAATCTGCTCTTGCTTTTGTGGTTTAATTTTGGATGACTCACCCACTTTCCACCTTCTTCTGCAAAGGTGCAGGCAACCTCCACCCTGCCTCCACATCAGCACACGAACCCACACCCACACACCACTGCAACCGGGACACATCGTGATCAAACGCATAAAACACACCGCTCCACAACTCTTTCTCCAGCGGGAGAACAAAGCAGAATGACGCTTGATTGTCTATGGCAGTATAAAGTGTAAGTCTTTTCCATCCACGATCAGATCTGTGAACCTGATGCCTAACAAACTCCTCTGAATCTTCTATGACATTTCACAACGTAGGCTCCGTTACATAATTCTCACATGAATAATATATAACAGCCGTGTGAGACGTTTGAAGTGTACAGTATGCAGCAAAAAGACAAAGGGAGCTTCTTTAATAATCCCCCACTAAAAATCCATCAGACCTCAAGCCTCAAAAAGTTTTTGATTTTTAGAATAAAGCCTTGTTCTTAAAAACATATTCTGGTTGATTTTCAACCTCATGTTTATGCATATGTCTAACCAAAAGTTTCTCAGAGTAGGAAAAGATGATTTAGACAACTTTACAGCTCAAATAACACTTATTAACTGATTCATATAAGAGCTAGAGAGGATTCACATTTCTGCTTTGAAATCCCCAAACCCATTGTAAGTGCATTATTTCAAAGATCATTTGTCTTAAAGGAATACGTACGGTTCAATTACAAGTTAAGTTCAGCTGACAGCATTTGACACAATGGTTATCAAAAATATTATGAATAATATATAATATATGAATTTTGACTCGTCCATTGTTTTCAAGAACAATAAATGGTGAGGTTCTTACAATGGAAGTAAAAGAGGACAATTGTTGTAGATTATATGCATATATATTTTTTACATTTTGTTTAAAAAATTAAATAAATCAAATAAAAATCTATAATTTTATACACATTTTATACATTTAATTTACTTTAAAAGTATACATTTAAATGTTATATATATGTGTGTGTGTGTGTGTGTGTGATCATATAATGTTATATACATATTTATTCTTCAATTTTGTAAAATAAATTCGTAAATATTACTTTCTGATATATTTTGTAATATAAGAAAGCATAATATATTTTAGACATTAAATAACAATCTATAATTGTATACATTTATTAATTTAATAAAAAAAATATATACATTTAATGTTCGTGTGTGTAAATGTTTAAATTATATATTTCTCACCTAAAAATTTGTATTTTAAGAAATCCTATAAATATTTTTAGAAGTAAACCGAAGTTTTTTTAAGAAAACCTTTTTTTTTTTCTTTTTTTTTTTTTTTTAAAGTTTAAAACACCATATTAAAAATTGAATAGGGCTGCCACTAATGACTATTTTTATTTCGATTAATCTATTGACTAATTTATCGGTTAATCGATTAATCTAAACGATTAATTTCTCGCAAAAAAAAATCAACAGTTTTACTTAAGAATATTTTATCAAACTATATTTTATTAAACCAAATGAAATCCTAATGAATTTTTTTAAAGCAAAGGTAAAGTGCAACATAGAGTGCAAAAGCAAGTGTCCATCTCATAGTCCAAATCACTGAAATCAAAGTTCAGTATTATAGTGTAAGAATGACAACATATCCATGTGTTCTAGTCTAATAATAATAAAAGTATAATCAAAATACACTTTTTAAAGGAGTATTTACCAGAAAAAAAAAAAAAATTCTTCATTAAATAAAATCAATTAATTGGAGCTGTTTTTGAATATTAAAAATTAATGGAACCGTTAAAATGGAATCCAGAAAATAATGGAAAACAGAATTTGGTAAAGATAAAACTGTAAAAGTCAATTAATTAGACAGGCGTTTTGATGAATAAAAATGACTTTAACCATTAAAACAGAGTATAGAAAAATGAAAATGGAAAAAAAACTGAATTTGGAAATCAAACGGATTTCATAGGGCTTTATAATTATATTTATTTATTTATTTATTTGTGGTAATAAAAATAGATGTAAGTGAACAATAACCTTTAAAATTACTTAAAATACACATATAATAGCAATGATGCAATAATTAGTTCAAATAAAGTATCAAAAGCAAGAAATCATATGGTTTTATTGAACAAAACTGTTAAAATACATAATGTATGATAAACAATAGAGCTAATGTAGATTACACATTACAACACAGGCCTGCAGGGGGCATCAACGGCGTTATATTTAGGACAGAAATGCTATAACCACTGTAATTAAATTAATGTTGCGGACATCAAAACCTGTAAACTCAGAGTGAGGGTTTGAGCTTTTATTTTGAAACCGCGATGTATTCTCCTGTGTTTGCATAGATTTATAAATGATTTACCTTACAAATCTGATGAAATGGCACACTTTGCGTTCTCAGATGAACGTTATAATAAACCCAAACTCACAACAACATGCAGAGATGGAGTTTGAGACGCTCCACACATGTAAATGATAACAGTTTCTGAGGAACTACTGTGAACCTACACGCATGTAAATAATTAAAGCGCATATACTGTATTAGAACTGCATCGCATATAATTATTTAATTAAATCGTAGCGTTTGTGAATTCACAATTATGCTTAATTATGATTTTAAACGGGTTTGATATATCACGCAGCCTTAGAAAACAGTCTAATAATGTGTTTTATGGATTCTCATCCGTGAAATGCGCCACTTCCGGTATTTTGCCGGTTATTCGACGCGAACAAAAAAGTTGAGTTTTTTTTTTTTTTTTTAAATCGAATAGTCGAATAAAATCGACGAATCGTGACAGCCCTAAAATTGAATAAATCAATTTGCTGTAATGTGTTTCAAATCGGATCCTTCTGGATTAAAAAAAAAAAAAAAAAAAAAAAAAAAGTAAAGTTTGAGGCTCTTAAAATTGAATTAAATAAAGTAAACTTCTTATTTAAGCTGTAAAGTTGCTCTTTTTAATTTTTACCATTGTTTTAGGGCTTTATTTTGTTGTGTCAACAAAGTTTGGATACAACTTTACACAGAAAAGGTTAGTAAGCATTTTCTTCACACTCTTTATGTCTTTTGGCCACACTACACTAGTGCTAAAAGTGAAAAATTTTATCATTTACAGATTGCCACCATTTACATCCACTGTAAATACCTCCCTGTTTTTTAATTTTTAATTAAAAGATTTTTTCTTTTTTTAAAGTCGACTAAGCTCAACTTGAACTCAACCCGGAGTATTCCTTTAAGAAAGCGAGCAACCTGAAAAATGCTGTACATTGAAGTTTATATTTAAGACACTGAAGCTGTAAATAGCCCAGAATATTGCCCTAAGATCTATTTTCAGTGTAATGTGGGATTTCAAAACAGAAATTATTCAGTTTCATATCAGTTCAGCGCTAATCAGTAAACATGCAGAATATTTATAGTTATAAGATACTTCTAAAGCTATATGTGTGTTTCTCCGATTTTCCTTCTACATTTGTGACTATACACAAACTGCTCTGGATCTGTTTGTCTTTTTCGCATGCGGTCATGAACTATGGGGGGCAGCGGTGGAGTGAACCGGTGCAATCGTAGGTTAATGGTGCACTCATTGATTTTATGCAGCTTGAAAGCCGGAGCAGGTTTACGCCTGACAGAGTTATGAAAACCAACTGCTCATCTGTCCATCCATCTTTTCTCACTCTGAGCCAAATCCACTAAACAGTTGCACAACCTCATCTTATTCACTAACCAAATGATTTTATATATTAAAAGTCAGGTCTATTTTAAATAAAAGTGTCTATCAATTTGATATATCATTTCTCTCCTTACAAGTGATGTAAAGTCATTGATTGGTCAGACAGAATTTATTGTTTAGCTCAAAAAACGATGAAGGTCGAGCCACATTCGAAGTCATGAAACTAATAATGAAGACTGACATTCATTGACCTTGCTCACCACTAATCAGGTTGATAATAATGTGTTTAGTTTATTTTTGATATGGCAGCCAAGCATAACGGCTTGCATAATTCATAAGCTGTTTTTGCAGCTAATTGGGTTACTAACAATCTCATTAGAGTCCTCTGTAGTTCTCCAAACACTCTATTGATCAGAGGAATCGATACGACACGAATCTATTCGTCACGTTCAATAAAGCGCAATCGCACTGGGAATAAACACTTTAGTGACCTTTCCATTCATCTGCAAAGAAAGAGAGAAGGAAAAATGGGTAGAAAGAATAGAAGACGTGAGAGAAGTGAATCAGACAAAGAGAGTGAGTGAGAAAGAAAGAGCTAAAACTCTTCTCATTCCACAACTCATCAGTTCCACTAGGGACCGCGGGATGCTTTCATGTGGAGGTGCATGCATAAATAAGCAAAATTAATTCAACAAAGAAAACTCCCAAAATAGAGCTCTCTCATCCTCCAATCACTTTAGCACAAGCCTCACCTGCTATACTGAGGAATAAAAGAGCTTTCTTTGAGAGTCTAATTCCTATATTAGGCTCATTCCACGAGTAGGGTGTAAAATATGACTGCAAAAAAAAATAAAATAAAAATAAATACTTAAAAAAGGTGCTGAGATTGTCAACCGCAGGAGGTCATGCTAAATATTTTATGAACTTATTAGTTTTATTTTTTATTCATAATTAAAATTCATTATAAACTTGGGATACAATTTGAATCCCTGGTTTATTTTAAGATTTGTTGTGATTCTGTCATTTTCTAGCAATAAATATTAAATATACATTAAAATTACATGGACACTAGTAAAAAATAAAATAAAATGTCAGAATGAGTAACGGTTACCAATTTAGCCGATTAAGAAGGGACTAGCTAATTTTGGAATAAAGAAAATATTTGTTTGATCATTTTTTTATAATAACTATAATAGCAGGGTTGAATGGTTGAGCAGTGTTGAAGTCAACAATGCAATATTTGTAAAAAAAATAAAAATAAATAAATAAATAAAAACCTTACTTTTTAAACGTTACTTTTTTTTTTTTTTTGGTAATGGTAGGAAATTGTAAAGAACACTTGTAAAGAAAATGTTGGCCCCAGCTAAATATTACTGGTACCTAAAATGAGCTAATATTTATTATATATATATATATATATATATATATATATATATATATATAAATTTAGTTTTTTTTTTAGTTAGTTAGGTTTTGTTAGTTTTTACTATAGTGCATTGAATATCCGTGTTGTTATTGTTAAATTAAAACAGTAGTTTTCATTTTTCAGTAATTGAAATAAAGCTGGAATGAAATATAAATAAAAAATAATTTTAAAAAAACTAAAATTTTAAATATTGCCTTGGCAACTAACTGAAATAAATACATTTAAACTGAAGTAAAATTGCTACAATTAAAACTAAAATAATAAAAAAATTATATATACGTGTGTGTATATATATATATATATATATATTTATATATACGTGTATATATATATATATATATATATATATATATATATACACACATACACACACACACAGTGTATATTATTTATTAATAGATTATTTATTAATAGTTTATACACTTTTAAACTAATAAACATGACAAATGCAAAACTGAATTACTATTAACTGAAAATATAAAAATAAAAGCTAATATTGATAAATACTATAATACACAGTATAAAATATTTTTAAATAATTTAACACCTGTAAATAAAACAAAGATTATTGGGATATTTTATTTCAGTCTTTCTAAAAATGTCAAGTTTAAATTCAGTGTTACTTGCCTTTTTTATTGTTATTATTTGTAAAATTTACTAGCAATACCTGAGTGAAAATTGTTTCAAAGTAAGTCTAGTTTAATGTCTGATCAGACTGCTACAGCACTGACGCGGAAAACAGGAGAAGGCTTTCAAGTTAGAAGGCTTTCAAATATAGAAATCGCCAGCATTTACCATGGATTTACTGTAACACTAACTGTCTGTAACCACGTTATTGTGGCAGAAATGTAGGATGTTCATATTTAATTTTATTAAATTCTGAATGTGTAGGCATTAAATGTATTAAAGGAGTAATGGAACATAATTACAGTATTACAGTTATTAAGCTATATCAGTTTGTGTATTTCAATTTCCTGTTTTCCTCCGACAGCAGGACTAGCAGACAAGCAGTCAGGGTAAAATGAGTAAATTAACAACATATTTTCATTTTTGGGTGAAATATCTCTTTATTTTGCACCTTTTGAAATGTACGCGAGTTTGGTTGCATGTGAATTAATTTTAATTTGTTGATGTTTATTCATCTTTTCTAGATGTCCGATGATTGCAGCATGATCCTTCATGCGTTCAACCTGCAGCCTAAAATAGTCTTTGGCAAACCTATTTGGTTAAAAAGTAAAAAAACTTTTTTTTTTTGCACACTTTGAACAGCAACTACCATTCACAAATACTGTGTAAATTTCTGTGCTCCATACAGATTCACATTTTGTTGACTGTTAAAATGTTTCTGTTGAAAATGTGACTTAACAATATGAGTTTACTCTTATAAAAGCATTGTTTCTGTTAAATACATTAATGTAGGTGACAAACATGTCTGTTATTGTTCAGTGTTCTTTTAATTGCTCCATGTATTGTAATTGTATTTTTTTTTTATTAAATGTTATTATGCAGTTATGTCAGTATACAAAAATAAGTTAATTCAGTGAGAAGGCCACATTAGGTGAACTCATTTAAACTGAGTTGTCAATTTCCCATTACTCAATTAAACTGAGGGAATCACTTTCCTCAAATCATTTGAGTAGTCTCAACTTATTAGGGTTTACAGTGCAGTTCAAGATTTCTGGAAGCCAAAATCAGCATTTTACGGTAATACTGAAATTTAATGTGTTTAATATCCACAGTTCACGCTAGCTTAATTTTGTGTTAGACAGCATTTTGCCTACCATATCTAATAGCTATTACAACAACAACAAAAAAAAACATAATTTGTGCTTCTAATGCTTATTAGAAAAGTAACAGGACACAAATTTGTACAGTAGGCTATTCATGAAAAAGCATCACACACTAGCAGCATAGCTAAGTCAAACCCTCCAGTCTGCACATTCTGCAAGTGCATAAAAACAGACACATATATCATACAAAACATTCCAACTACTATTCAAAATATTGCCCTATATGTTACATTCATGTCTCGTTTATGATAATGCAACAAGATGCAAAGATAGCTAACATTGCTATTACGCTGAGCGGCATTTTAACATATCTGCTTGCGTCTTGCAGGCACTTGCTAAATATAGACTTGCACTGGTGTCTGCCGTTGCTTCACATGACACACTGGTAAAAGGGGACAGCACAGCAAGGGTGCACGTATGTGTGTGTGAGTGTGTTCCTGCGTTTCAGCGTGTGTTTCTTCATATGGAAGACCACAGATTCTTTGAACTACCACAACTGATTTCCTACCGCTCTCCGTCTCTCTCTTTCACCTCCTGGCAAACTACAGACTGTTGCGACTCGCAACAATATGTAGGTGTTGTTTTGATAAGGATGCTGTTGCCGTTTGCCAAGGCGATGGCACCGAGATTGTGATTGTAAATAAACTATAAATAAACATTGCAATGTCTTGATCTCGGTCTCCATGGTTCCATTCAACTGCATTTTCATTACAAAACAGAAACCAAACACTCGATTTATTCATAGCCTGTTTAAGTCATACATCCTGATGTTTTGGTGAGCGGAACATCTTATATTATAATACAGTGCTTAAATGTAAGGGGTCGACATAATCGACAGAATCTGCTAAAATTATCAAGCTGATCTAGTAAATGTGTCAATTTCTCAATTGGTGTCTATAGCAGTGGAGCAGTGCATTGTGGGACATATGTTTAGGGATAAACATTCAGTGAGAAAACATTGGACGCAATTAATGCAGCATCTCTGTTAACGGTAAATTAGTTCAAATGAGTGATTTTTTTTCTCAATTTATTAAAACCATATATAACGATTCAATTTACAGTACCTTCAAAACTAAATAAAGCCATTCAAAACAAAAAAAAAACTCACCCAATGCACATTCTTTATTCATCATTTTGTAGTTATTTTTTTTTAATTTGATGTAGAAACGGCACATCTTGCTTCGACCAAACTGACTTGAATGCTTCCCAACTCATATATTCGAACTCATATACACGACACTGTTTTCAACTAAAAACACACAACTTTTTATGCATTTTGCCTTTCATTTATATGACAACAGTGTTTTAGGGGCCTGAAAACACAAACTTTTGAAAACAGTTTTAAAAGTGCAAGTTTTTGAAAACGATACCGTTATCCATGTAAACTACAAAACTGCAAATTTGTGAAAACGCCATTCGCATTACGTGTTCAGTCTAGGGCTACGTGTGCAGGTGCGTAGTGTTTCTTTTCAAAGTGATATCGCCATCTACTGGACTGGCATGAATGATACAGCATTATCAGTCATTTTTGCGGATCCGTGTGAACGGGATTGTTTCGACGGCATTGTCATCTGTATGTGAAATTAGTGGATTAGGATTCTGGTGGTTTCACGGTTTATCACAGTTTTTCCCTGACTGGGCCTTTATATGAATCAAAATGCATTAAAAAGAACCACTGCGTTTTAATCAACGATCCAAACAAACTTGCAGTTTTGATGGAAATTAGATTAGTATCATTTCAAAATGTAAAGCAAAAACAGAATGCTCTGACCTTAGCTTTGTGAAATAATGCTACATAAAATATATCTACATGAAACAGAAACAGCAGACGGACTGAATGAGATGCAAATTCACTCTCTGCCAGCAGGTGGCGCTTATGGAACAGCAGTGATAGAAATTTTCCTTGGTTACCACTGTAAACAAAGCAGTTATATTAAAGCTACTACATTAATATGCATTAAATGGAGGTAAGATGAAAAGAAATACCATCTAAACTTTTGTGAAGACAGTCAGTTTCTTCCAATATTTCACACATCGTGAACAGTGATCTTGCTCTGCCTGCTATAGTATTTGCTCCTCTTTGCGTTCATCTTCAGCGTCTTTTGCGTCTGTTAACGGCCGTTTACAGTTGGTTTATTTGTGCAGTTAAAGAATTAGTTGTGTGTTATTAATAGTTCTCTAACCATTAGTCAGAAGTGTATGCAGTTAACAAGGATCTCCTCTTAATTCACGACGCTGTCTGTGGCAGTTAGCCATTTGTACTGGTTTGCCAGTTTTTTAAAAGTTCATACCATGTGTGTAATTCAAACCGGTTTACCATGTGAACCGTACAGCGTATATTGCCCAGCACTAAGTCAAACTTTTCAAAAGAAAGAAACTTTTCTATTTTTAGTACATTGTTGTTATGTACTAAGTTACTTAAAATGTCAATGTGCCCTCTAGCACCCCCTAGGGTACTGAGCTTTGTTGCTGCCATAGAAAAACAAAAACATGCTTTTGCGAAAAGCATTGGCAAAAACATTTGCATATGCATACTTAAATGTGTAAAGCAAGTGTATTATCATTTTTATTAATATTTAATTCTTATTTTTATTTAATATTTAATTTATTGTAATATTTAATTATTGTTTTTGTTTATATTATATATGAATACTATATTATTATTATCAACACATTGCAATGCAATTTCTGACATTTTGGTTTATATTTTGTGTGAAACCAGTTGAGAACAAGCTTTAGGCCTAGTCAACTATGTTCAACAACCACCAAAATCTCTTCCTCTCTTTCACTTTATCCTCTCTCTCAGATCTGTGGCTGAGTTCGCTGCGTTTTCTAGGCGGATGCTCTGCAGCTCACAGGCATGCTGCACTTTTCCTGTTGCGCACTACCATAGTGAGCTACAGAAACCAGGACTCAGCGTGGGCCAAAAGAGGACATGGAAAGCTGATCTCAGACCATCCTCAGAAAAAATAGGTCAATACGCATTAGCTACGACCACTTACAAAAGTTCCTTCAGTCGGACGGGGAAAACCCAGTGTCCTATCTGTCGCTATACAACTCCACCGTTTCCTCTTCTGGTTAATAGTCATCATATGAAGCATCACGACAACAGACGCCTGATTCAGAAGTAGGAACTATCAATTATAATCACAAACAGGTGACTTCAATGACCTCTTTCACAGAGTGAAATGTCACTAAATCCATGTCGCTGTTACATCAGTGACGTCAAATACACACCACAAGTGCTTTATCCCTATACTGACAGAGTTGTTCTACCCTTTGGAGATTATGGTGTTGGCATTTTAAGCACTTTAATGGCAGCAAACAGTCAAAGTGATTAGGCAACAAGGGTGATAAGGAGTGAGAATAGATAAAGGCTATTATGCCCTTCGCCCTGAGGAAATGAATCAATATTGTGTAGTGTTATGGATGAAGCCTGTTAGTCTAATGCGTATCACAACAGGCCCCGAAATACTCCTAAGTGCTTAAATGCCTATTGAGTTTGGTGCAGCCCACTCCTATTTCCTGACCATATGATAGCCAGTGATGAGAAATCGAGAGCGAGGGGGGTTCCTGTCTGCCTGGATGAGAGGAATAGCAACATGAATCTCACTTTCTGTCATCCTCAATGCAACGAGAGGTTGTTCCTCGGGTCACCGCCTCTCCACCCAGCAGACAGAAGATAATGTCAGTGAACCAAACACGTGCAGGTCGCTCTTGTTCAGCTGTGAATAACAACACTTACAATAAAGGTTCCTTTAGAACCAGAAGGGTTTTTCGGCCTGATACCACAAGAAAACTTTTTCAAAAGTTTCAAAAAGAAAGCCATCTGTGTACTGGTGCTCTACAAACCCAGAAACCAATAGACTCTTATGAAAAATGGATTCTAAATGGCACCATATAAGGCTTTCTTTTGCTTGTGGGATGATTTTTAGATCTGAATAGAAACCTGCTTTTTGAAAAACAAGAGTAAAGAAGCATTAAACACATTTTACTCCCAAATAACTTCAGGTCTATGTTTTATGAAGATATTTTTCTTTTTAAAATACTGTCTTGAATTATTATAATAAGAAAAGAGACGTGCATAAAGAAAGTAAATATGGTCAATTTTGATTTAATGTTGACTATAAACCCTAAAACAAGAACAATTTTAGCATCAAATGGTTTTATTATGGTTCTGGATTATTAATAGCAAGGCCATAACCGCCTTAGACAATAGAGGGGACATGCCGCTAAGGCTCTTTTCAATGCTTTATTCATAAACTATTACATTAGGACATCTAAAATCCTAAATATATGATTGCTGCCTTTTTAATAAACATGACTTAGTTCTCATTTAAAGGGATAGTTCTCATCATTTAAAGGGATAGTTCTCCCAAAAAAATGAACATTTTGTCATAATTTACCCCAGGGTTATTATAGTTAACTAAAACTAAAACCATAAAAAATTGTTACTTGAAATAAATTAAATGTTAACTGGGAAAATTTATATATATATATATATATATATATATATATATATACACACACACATATATAAAAATTACTGAAAATTATATATATTATATATAACTTTTCATCCTCAGCATTTCTCATTTTAATTTAGTTTAAGCTGACGTACTAAAATTAACACTAAAACTGAAAAAAGAAAAAAAAAATACAGATATATTTCTAAAAACAAATACCAATAACTAATAAATATGATAGAATTATGAAATATAATGGCAATGGCAAAATGAAAATATGAAATAAAAAATTTAACTAAATAAACAAAAGCAAAATTAATAAAACTTGAATTAAAAAGAAAAGGAAAAAAAACTAATTTAAACTATTACAAAAATATACATAATATCTCAGTGATACTCATCATGTCATTTTAAACCTGTATGAATTTATTCTATGAAACAAAAGAGGATATTTTTAAAAATGATTTCATTGTATATCCCAAAACAGCTGGCATAATCTTTAGAGTTTCAGAACATCTTTAAATTTTCTGCATATAAGTGAAATAAGAGCACATTTATTTTTTTAGAGTGTGCATCTGAAGAGCCTGTAAAATCAAGAATGTTTTTCCGCTACAAGGAGCCTTTTGTGCTTTGGATGCTGAAGGTCCTTCATGGTACAATGCACCACAAACTCAACAGTGTAGTCCACTCAAGAACTCAAAAAAATAAAAGAGTTCAAGAAGCAGTTTAGAAAAAAAAAAAAATGAAAACCTCATGTCATTCCAAACCTGTATGGCTTGCTTTCTTCTGAGTAACACAAAAAAATAAATAAATAAATAAATAAATCTTTTTAAGAATGTTAACCAAACTGTTTTGCTGACCATTTGACTTCAATGTTTTGAAAAAAAAACATTTCAAATCTCTCAAAATATCTTTTTTATGTTTCACAGAAGAATGTTAATCATACAGGTTTAGAACAACATGAAGTTTTCATTTTTGGTGTACCATCCCTTTAAGGTGACACACTGAAGAGCCTTTAAAAAGAGCTTCATGTTTCATTCATTTTGGGAGATCCCCCAACACTTCTCAGTAGAATTCATTCGTTCTAGTTAACATGTTGACCACTCTGCGTAATTGTCACGTACACAGTGGTTTTCCATCCGTTTGTACCCTTCCTCTATCCTCGTGCCCTGTGTAGTGTTAATTATTAAGGGATTTTCATACAGTCAGTGTGTCTGGTGCCCTAAACCCTCCCTCTACCCTCCATCACACATATTCCACTCTAATCCATAGGGACTATTCACCCCCCCCCCCCCCCCCCTTTTCTCTCTCTCAGCTCATGTCTGTCTTAAGATACAGAAGCGTATACGAGTGTTACTTGATCCTGAATCTACTTTGACATCAACGGTGGCAGGAGTGCACGGCGTGCATATTAAACCCTGTCTGTGCACTGCACATGTGGGAGAGCGTCTATACCAAATGCATATATTGTGTATAAACTGACCCATTCGTTCACCTTTCAAACATTTAACTGAACCCACAGAGAGCCAGTTTCTGCATCCTGCTGTGACAGCATGACGGTCTATCACGTCACACAACACAGGCTCTGGTCAAGTGGTTAAAAATGCAGCCACTGTAGGCTGTCTGTAAGGATGTGGCATGTTTAATATATTAGAATCAAGAAACAAAACAGAAGAAAGCTGCTGGTGGCCCTTAAAAGGTCATGCCATTTTTGCAGTTTACATGTGGGCTTGATTGCATATATGTGCAAAAGAGAGAAAGATGGTTCTAGTAATATCAGGGTCATTTATTTATTTATGTATTTATTTATCAATGCATATATATATATATATATATATATATATATATATATATATAAATTTTATTTTATTTTATTTATTTATTTTTTTTTTTTGAGGCAGTCCTAGTCTACGTGATGCCCTATGTGTGGCAAAAATATGTTCAAATAAAAAGAAAATATTTTAACAACTTACTAGTTTTTTAATACTAGTATCTAGTATTTGATTTGAGAGCACCTAACATGACCTAATGACCTAACATAATAATAATAATAATAATTTTGATTTATTAAACAAATTATGATTTTTTTAGTGAATATGTATATATATATATATGCATATCATTGATTTATTAAATAAATGATGATTTCTTGTGAAATACAAAAAACTATATTATAATTATTATTATTATTAACATATTGTTGGTATTTCACGAGACAACAATACAAACTACAATAATAATAATAATAATAATAATAATAATTTCCTTTATTAAAGAAATTACAATGTCTTGTGAAATACAAAAAATAATAGATTATTATTATTTTTAATAGTAGTAGTAGTATTAGTTGTAATTATTATTATTATTATTATATTGTTGTTTGTAATTCACAAGATAATGATACAAACTACAATTATTATTGTTGTTGTTTATATTTCAGAACAAATCATTATTTAATAAATCTAAAATATTGTGCAGCTGAACTTGAAAATCAGTGATGATCAGCAGCTTTGATATTTTTATAATTCTTTGTGTTCTACAGGAAAATAGTTGGGAGTTTTTGAGTTTTGAGTGACATATAAGGGTGGATGGATGATGACAAATTTAAAGTAAATTATCTGAACAAGCTGTGATTCGATTAAACTGACCAAAATTAGATGCGAATGGGTGATTTCTGTCCTAGCGCTTTAGACAAGCATGTTTTAATCTATAATCCTGCAACCTAATTATCAAATGTACATTTTTTTTTCTGCTGATGACATTAGACTCAACACAGTTGACACAATAAGGTGCAAAAGACAGTTCATCAGTCACTAAGCCCTCAGTAGAGAGCATATCTCTCTCATACACTCACACACAGTGAGTTTGAGCTGCAGTGTAAGAGGATTTCATTCATCCATATTCACTGTATCGGACAGACTCGTGCAGTTTCTCAGTCAGCGTGCACTGGGGGGGCATAAGCTCTCGGTGTTAAGTCACTTTCTTGCTTGAATAAAGTCTATACCGCTGGGCCAGGAGGAAAAACTTAACACTTAGAGATCACACCATTAACTGCGCTCCCAAACTGCAGACACTACGAAAGGTGCTGCTTGATCACAGGTGCAAAAAAATAAATGACACACACTGGAATAATATTAACCACTTTAAATAATATCCCTTACAAAAACAGTACTTTGGTGCAGTAATGCCATCAGATATTAATACTATTACATATTAGTACTATTAATACTGTACATACCAAGATACTAAATGACCATGCAATATGTCCAAAAATACATAACTTGCAAAAAATTAGTGCTGTCAAGCGATTAATCGCGATTAATCGCATCCAAAATAAAAGTTTTTGTTTACAAAATATGAGTGTGTACTATGTATATTATATATATATATATATATATATATAAATACAAACACATGCATGTATATATTTATGAAAAATATGTTATGTTTATGTATTAAATATATTTACATATAATATAAAATATAATAATATAAATATATAAATGTATATACATGGAAATATTTTCCAAATATATACTGAATGTGTGTGTATTTATATATACATAATAAATAAACACAGTAAACATACATATATTATGTAAACAAAAACTTTTATTTTGGATGCGATTAATCGCGATTAATCGCTTGACAGAACTAATTTTTTGCAAGTTATGTATTTTTGGACATATTGCATGGTCATTTAGTATCTTGGCATTCTTGGATGTACTGTGGATACCATTATATTTAATTAAATAAGTATAAATATTTCAAAGTACCATAGTACTTTTTGTAAGAGATGGTAGTAAATGGAACATATTCAAAATACCATGGTAAATGTACATAAAACCATGGTGTTATGTCCAAATAACATGGTCCCATCCCAAAAACAGGGAAGCACCATTTAGCATATCCAACAAATTATGGTATAGTGCCAAAAATGGCTTGATAGAACCATGGTATCCTGACAAATAGGTTGTACCATGGTACTTTTTTTTATTTTTTTTTATCAGTAGCAGAGGACAAGCAAAATTTCACTTCAAAACACTCATTCAGGACACACTTTAAAGCATCTTTACCTTATTAATTTACTCTCAGTACTGTATCTTCCTCTTCACCACCCCTCTCAAGAAAATACAGAATCAATAAGAACATCAATATGAGCTCAGAATACCCATTCAATGATCCAGTCTACTGAAAAAGATACAGCGCAGCCCTAATCGTGTTTTAGACTGAGTCAGGCTGCTATTGTCTGTGAAACGTCTAGAGTCTGAAACCAAACAGCATATTTAGGCTACACAGAACGATAGTTATATAAAGTGACAAAGCTAATAAGAGTCTCATAAAGTTCTGATCAACACCCCACCGAGCCGAACACGCAAAACGCCTCCAAATGCCAGAGAAAACAGCTCAAAGTTCAACATTTCGTGACATGGTCAGTGAGGGAAGATGAAGCGCTCTTACCGTGCGTTTCACAGAGCCAGAGAGAGTGATGCGGCGCGCAGCATCCCTGCCATCATCCTCAGTGAGAGACTTCTACTGTGCGCTCTGCTCCTGCATGACCGCGGCTCCTCAGCTCTCCTCCGGCGCGCACCGCTGCAGGCTGAGCATCATGACTGGTCTTGTGCTCTCAGTTCATCTGCTGTGGAGACTGCCGCCTACTCTGATTGAGTTTCGAGAGCGCAGAGGCTGCGATGATAGCTCACTTTCTCCGGGCATATGGACCATGTGATGAGACTCATCCCTCCATCTGCGCGAGCCCGATCAGCGCCACCCAATGGAAAAATGATGCTATTCTTCACTAACGCGATTGGGCCGCCCTTTGGAAAATAAAATCGGCCCAGTTCTGAAAGATTTAAGATTTACATTTATTGCGTTCAAATATTGGGTAGTGCGGGGTTAGTTGTCACAGGAGCGGTAGCTCAATATGGTTTGGCGTTGAAAGTCTAATTACACAAATGTGTTTTATCTGGCTCTGTAATGTTGGTTTCAAATACCCAGTTCAAAACGAACCTTAAACCTTTAACCTTCAAACGTAAATTGAAGTATTATATTTTTTCTAGTAGCTTACGTATTATAGCCTATACAAACAATATGCCTAAATAAGCAAACAAACAAACATTCAGGCAAAAGTTGACTAAATTTAACCTAAAGATTGAACTGCACACTTTGTTTCATAAATGTTAAGTTGTCACACGTTTCAAAGTTTATAATAGGCTATCATAAGATTCATTAGGCTATTTACAATATCTGTTGGCTAAAAAAAATAGGCTATCAATTGTTTGATATTTTGTACCAACCAAACCACATTCATTCATTCATAAACGGTTCCCATTGTGACCATATAGACTTTACATCAACATCATGGCCCGGTCTCCTTACTTACATTTTAGATTAAAAATGATTTTAGTTTAATAGGCTACCTATAACGTCATGTTCTAAGCATTGATGACTTGGGGCTTTTTCTAAGAAATTACTGGAGTCATAAGGAGGTGGTACTGATGGTACTGATTTTATACAACAGTTCAACAAACTAGAAGTTAATTTTGAGTAGCTTACATTTTAGGCTAAAATATTACCTGTTAAGTTTGTTTTTGCTAACGAACACAAAGTACATGTGTTTTGTTGAAGGATTCTGTGTTTTGAAGGAAGCGATTTAATGAATCATTCAATGAGTCACTCATAAATTGCTTCGAATAGCCTACTAAATGAATCAGCGTTTTAGAACGAATCGGTTGAATAAATGATTCAATGACTCACTCAAACGTCACTGTTTTGATCTTGAATGAGTAAGTATGTCTAAATAAATGAGAGTGTCCTCGCTGCAGACTGTAGCGCGGTGACGTCAGGTATATTGACGTCACGTATGTCTTAGCGCGCATGCGCAAAGTGACGTAACGTATGTCTTAGAACGCATGCGCCGTAACTCGCGTTATTACTAGCGTTTAATTACTTTTTTTTATTTATATAAAATATATTTTATTACTTTAGCTTACTTTAGCTACTTTAGATAGTTTTCGAATGTCTCATTAGAGGTAAAATTATATTGGCCTAATTATAAATAATTATAGAGAACATGCATACTATATAAATAAATTAGCAACACTTTACGGTAAGGTTTCATTTGTCAACATTGGTTAACAATGAAATACATAAGTATTATTAATCTTTGCTATTGTTAACTTCAACATTTACTAATACATTATTTAATTCAAACTATCTGTTAATATTATTTAATGGAACTGAGCAAATAATAACAATGAACAGTTGCATATTAACTAACGTCAATAAAGATTAATGTATACTAACAAAAATAGGCCTATTGCTCAGTTAATGTTAGTTAATGCATTAACTAACAGGACGTTACTGTAAAGTGAAGGCTGAGTTAAAGTAATTTTTCAGTCTCTGCCATGGAAAGACTTCTGTTTACAGTATCATATGACATACGCTCTCTCTCTCTCTCTCTCTCTCTCTCTCTCTCTCTCTCTCTCTCTCTCTGCGCGCGCGTGCACACACAAACACACACACACACACACACACACACACACACACACACACACACACACACACACACTTTGTGAACATTGTGGTTGCTATGTGAGATAAATTAGTATAATTAGGCCTATTTCATTAGCATGTACCAACATGATTAATGTATATATATATATATATATATATATATATATATATATATATATATATACTTTTTTTTTTTTTTTTTTTTAAATTGAGTTTCCGCCAAAATCAGTATTGTATCTGGTCAGTATTGAAAAGTCCATTTTTAATTTTACGCAAAATGCGATATCCGCCGAGTTATTAGGTCATGTTTTCTCCCTTTTTTCCAAACCGCGACCAGGGGCGGTTCTAGACCACAGAAACTGGAAGGTTTCTAAAACCTTTCTATCATTTTCTAAAACCATTAGAAAATGGTTTTCTGTAGTGTGTTTTGGGACATATTCCTTTAGGATTTATTGGTTTTAACAAGCCACCAATAGAAGGCAACCAATTACCAGTAGAGACCAACAGGGTCCATTACAGTTTCCAGTAAAACCAATACAAGCCCCATTATAACTAGTGAAACCATTACTAATTTTGCAATGGTGTCCATTGTTTTTTTCAGCAGGGGTTTTATTAAATAGTTTTTATTTTTATTCAATATATCAGGCTTGTTGACATGATGAAATTTTCTTTTATTGTTGTAATTAATTTATAGCAGACAAGATGACCCGTTGAATTCATTTTGGGAGCGATGACTGATGAATGTATTTTTAGTCTAGTGCCTGTATATAAGATTATGACCAAGTTCAGAGGCTGTCATATGTGGATCAACTTACTATGTTGTGTATTTTCAATATGAAAAATAACTTTCATATTGATTCAATGGATTTATTGGATTTTGAAGTAAAAAAAAAACAAAAAACAAAAAAACGTATCATGGATTTATTGCATTTTGGGGAAAAAAATAATACAAGTTTATAATAAATCTTTGAAAATCAAAATCTGGGTTTGAATTTTTTAATGTTATTATAACCTAAAGATGCTATGTGAAAGTTTGAAACAGAAAATAGTGGTTTTCATCTTGCCACTTTCTTGGTAAAGAAAACACATTTTTACTCAAATTAATCAAAATGGATTTATAGCGTTTTGAACCAAACTCTTCATATATATATATATACAAAATTAAGATAATAAAAAGCATAAAAACAAATTATGCTCATTGACTTACTGCTTTTGTTTCCACCGAATTCCTCTTTGTTTTCGAACAGTAAGGATGCCTATTACAAACATCAGGTATTAAAATCAGAGTCGTCTTCTTCTTATTCGTTTTATTGGGGGTTGCAATCTTAAATAGAGCATTACCGCCAAATAATTTATTTATTATCAATTATTTCTCTTACTCTTACCATGTGGCTTTTAGCTCTTCACTTGCCTGTCTCAGTGTCTGCTTGTGTTATGCCTGAAACTAAATCAACCCAGGTTCATTGGAAATACGTGCCTGTACATATATTTCTGCAACACTGTAATTATGTACCTTACTGCACGTTTCCCGGCAGTTTCAAAGTGAAATGTCTAGAGAGTGGCGCTAAAACACACGTTTAATACGTGACCGTGACACGTTTTTATTACGTTGGTATAAGCACGTATTGCAGCGTTTTTATTATGCTGCGACCATTTAGAATTCAAATATCCGGTGAGTGTAGCTAAAGAGTAATGCTCTATCATGTTGGAAATATCCCCAAACCCAAACCTACCCGATAGTGTTAACAAATGCAAAAGTAATATAAAAACACATTCGCTGATGCAGCCATACTATTTTAACTTCCTTATGCGGATTTGAGCTGTTTTGTTGCACCGTAGTATCGCGTGAGCTACCGAATAAACTTGCATATGATGCAGTAATATGTGACGACAACGGTCAAAAGTATCAATTTTCAAATCGTGCAGGATGTTAAAATTGTTTTTAAGTCATAAAATAACATTTTGCAAGTAATTATGTGAAAACTAGCCTTTATTAATTAAAACTCTGTACCTGTAAATCATACTTTGTGTGAAAAGGAAAAAAAGTTGTCGGAATTTTACTGCCTCTAGTGTTCATTTCAACTGGAAACTGCAGTGAATTGTACATATAGGTACGTTTTTTCAGTTTTGCAGAAATGTATGTAGAGGCACGTATTTCCAATGAGCCTAGGTTGAACTAAATTGCACCTCTGGGATTAATAAAGTTGTATTGTATTGTACTGCCTCCACTGGACTATATAACCCTTTCTTGTAATGTGCACTGTAGAAATCAATAGTTTTAATCAAATAATAGCTGCATGCCACACTCTACATAAGTGTTCATGCTCCAATGTAATTACAGCATTAATCAGTACAAGTAAGTGGGTAAGACTAATGAACAATGTGCTTATTTTCTGAAGCAGCTTGAAACTAAAATTGTTATTGCTATTGTGATGTATTGAATTTAGCGTAAATAAGATGGTAACTCTAATGTAAAGTGTTACCTAAATAGCTCTAAAATATCTATTATTTATTTTATTTTTATTTCTTTATGATCTTATTTTATTTCCTTTGGATTCTCTTCTTTAGATAAAATAATTTATTATAATAAATACATTTTAAACAAGCACATACAGTGGTGATTCATACAGTATTTGGGCAACATTCACTAAAATAGACATGGCTGTGTTTAAAGTTGGCCTAAATATACTTACTGTATCACAGCTCTTTTGTGTCTGTGGGTCTTCACCAAAACAATCAATGAGGAACTCACTTTCTCTGAGTGTTCTTGTGCTTGTGTGTGGGCAGGTTTTATTCTCCTCCGTCTTTGTTGGAGTCTGATTGTGGTCCTTATTTACGTCTGGCTCATAGCACAGGTCTCGTCTGCTAACTGGCCTGTCAGTCTGCATTAGGTCTTGCGGTTTGAAAAGTGTACAATAGAAAGGCCCGAGCCCCCTTTTAGAAGAGCATACATCAACACACTTTAACTGGAGGGAGGTGATGAGCAGTGGACCCCTAGGATCCCATCAGATACTCTTACTGATATAGCCCAGTGTGACCTTCTTTCTATTGCTGGTGTTTGCGTGGGTCATGTTTTGCCCACAATGTGGGGACCAGCAGAGCAAGCAAGTAAGAGACTTTGCAAAGACAACACTGAGGTGTTTGAAAGTTAGCCTAAGAAATCACTTCATAAAAGAATGAAAAAACATACTAAAACAAACCAAAAATGAATGAATAAAATGTAAATAAATAAAAATTAATGAATGAATGCCTTATCAAATTTGCAAGTCATTGTTAATATTTGTTTATTAAATCTTTGTACATTAAAATTTATATATAAATTTTATATATAATGCATTATAACGTTTTAATGCATTAATTATGCCTTGTAATGCACCTTATAATGCATTGTATGATCTCATGAATAATTGTAACTACAGTTATAATACAATGTAACACTGTAATATTAGTTGTTACGCCTTTAAAAAATATAATGCATTAAAACACATGAAAAACAAACCTACTAATATTATAATGCATTTTAATTTTGGTTACAATTATTTATGAAAAGATATAATGCATTACATTGTACATTATGAAAACATTTGTAATGCATTATGCATAAAAACTTTAAGTAAAGTGTTACCAAATGAATATTAAAAAGAGTAATGTTTTTTCAAAGAAAACAAACTAAAACAAATAAACTTAGAAATAAACAATACACAAAATTGCACAAAACAATTTACAAAGGAATTTGTAACAAACTAAAACAAAACAAAAATAATTATTGAAATAAATACAACATCATAACAAACAAAGAAACAGGCAATTAAAACAAACAAATAAAGTGTACAAATATCTCATCAAATTTTGCAAAACATTGTTAATTTTATTAACTAATAAACTAACTATTAACTATTAAATAATATATTTACCAAAGAATACTCTTCAATGAAAACATACTAAAACAAACCAAACCAAACAAACAAATAATAGTGTACAGATGTCTTATTAAATTTTGCAAGTCATTGTTAATATTCTTAAATAAACTTTAACATTAAAATTTAAAATTTACAACAGAAAAATGTTTTCAATATAAACAAAAACAAAATAAGCTAATAAAACTGAAATAAATAAAAGATGATAACAAACAAAGTGCACAAATGTCTCATAAAATTTTGCAAACCAAAATTATTACTTAATTATTTAAATTATTAGTTAATTACTACAAAATCTTCATACAAATTAACTATTTACAAAATGTTCTTCAAAGAACAGTATCTGCAGTTCTCTCATCTAAAAATATCAACAAAAACTATTTATAGCAGTTTGTGTTTGAGCGTGTGTGTGTGTGTGTGTGTGTGTGTGACAGGGAGGAGGGAAGCTTTTAAGAGAGGAAGCAGAGGCTACAGTGATGTAATGAGAAGTGTTCCGTGGCAATACAGGCTCAGCCTGTAAAAGATTCATCACTCTTCTTCATGTTCAGAGAGGAAAGAGCAGAGCAGCACGGGGGAGGAACCTCTTTTAACAGCTTTTCTATAATAGATCAGCACAGACAGAGCCACAGCTGTCATGGATTGAAAACAAGGGTTAGCAAAGAACAAGTGATATTATCAAGATTAACTCCATCATTAATGTGTGTTATTTACAGAGGTTTGGCAATGGAAGTCCTTGTTTATCATGTCAATAAATATGCATCTAAATATGAAGGGGGGAAAGAGCAATATAGCTTTAGGCAGTTGAATGTATCAGTACAGTCAGTGCAGTGTCTCTCTGAACAGACTGATCATTTACAATAGTTATATAAAAAAAGTTATGCTTGTTATTGTGTATATTGCTCCATAGTCTTCCATTGTATGTGTATAACTGCAACAGAAAATTAGACCAGTCAAATCAGCAAAGAATAAATCCTACATTATGCTCTGCACTGACTGCATTTCCTCATTTATTTGTTTAGTAACTCATTTACAGTAGATTTAATGTAAAAAAAAAAAACAGTTAAAAACAATAAAAAATAGTGAGGAAAATATTATGCTAACAAGTTACTGTGGTGAAAAATGATAACTGTGCTTGTGACAAATTGACAAATGTGACAAATTGACAAATTAAACCAATTTACACCAGCTTCCATCTTAAAGAAAACTAAGTAGGATGTAGTTGTGATACGCGACCAGCAGAGGGCACCTTGGATTTGATAATAGACTTCAATGAGGCGAACATTAGTTCCTTCAAACTCAAAAATCACAGAGTGCATACTTTAAAGCATAATAACTGTAGATACAGACTACATTTGCCGTCCAACATTTGTGATAATAAAATATCTCAGCCAATGCCATTTATCACTCCATACACGATAATAATCAAAGGTATATTTTAGTGTTCCTGTAGTTCAAGTCAAGTCAAGTCAAGTCAAGTTGAGCTTTATTGACATTCCGCTATATGCGGGGGCATACAGTGGAACGAGATGTCGTGCCTCACAGGACCACGGTGCTACATAAATACAGGCATACAGCAATGAAGTAAAACAATATAAACCTATACACAAACTATCCTACTGATAGATTTTGACTATAAATATACTATCTATATAAAGAAAAATTTACCTATACATAAACTAAAAAATACAAACTATACAAACTATACAGACTATACGAATGCTTCCGATAAATACTGTACATGTGCAAAGAGAGACAATGTGAGTTCAAGCAGCTGGCTGGGGAACAGTGCAGGATAATTTGTAGTGCATGAGCATGTAAACATACATATATTACTGATATTACTGAGTCTTTTTGTGGGATTTGTGTACTCACAGCAGTGTGTGTGAAAAGTGACTAGTGCGCATAGAGGAAGAGAGTGTGCTACTATAGGTGGTTTGTACAGGCCCACTCACCTGTAGCACTCTTCGATTGCACAAACAAAGTTCCATAAGTTCCAGATGGTCCATGTTTCAGGAGGTAGGGGGTTTGTATGAGGTTTCAGAGAGGGGCGGGGTGATTTGAGTTCAGGGCTCTCACAGCCTGGGGGAAAAAGCTGTTGAGCAGTCTGGCAGAGCGGGCTCTGATGCTCCGGTACCGTCTACCTCATGGTAGGAGCTGGAAGAGACTGTGGGAGGGGTGTGTGGAGTCCTTTACGATACTGTTGGCTTTGCTGGAGCATCGTGTGAGGAAAATGTCCAGGATGGAGGGGAGAGGGGCACCGATGATCCTTGCAGCTGTGTTCACTGTCCGCTGGAGGGTCTTGCGGTCTGCTGCAGTACAGTTCCCGTACCAGACAGTGATGCAGCTGGTCAGCACACTCTCAATGGTGCCCCTGTAGAAAGTGGTGAGGATGGGTGGAGGGAGACTTGCTCTTTTCAGCCGACGGAGAAAGTGTAGGCGCTGGTGTGCCTTCTTGGAGAGTGACATGGTGTTGGTGGTCCAGGTGAGGTCCTCTGTGATGTGCACCCCCAGGAATTTAGTGCTGCTGACTCTCTCCACAGGCGAGCTGTCGATGGTCAGTGGGGGGTGATCAGCGGAGTTTCTCCTGAAGTCCATCACAACCTCTTTTGTCTTACTCACATTGAGGGACAGGTTGTTAGCACCACACCATTCAGCCAGCTGTGCCACTTCCTCTCTGTAGTGCGTTTCATCATTGTTGCTGATGAGACCTACCACTGTTGTGTCATCAGCGAACTTGATGATGTGGTTGGAGCTGAACTTGGCAGTGCAGTCGTGGGTCAGCAGCGTGAAGAGCAGCGGGCTGAGCACACAGCCTTGTGGGGCACCTGTGCTCAGTGTGGTAGTGCTCGAGGTGTTGTGGCCGACACGGACTGACTGAGGTCTTCCGGTTAGAAAGTCCAGAATCCAATTACAGAGGGAATTGTTAAGGCCCAGTAGGTTTAGTTTATTTGTGAGCTGTTGTGGGATTATTGTGTTGAATGCTGAGCTGAAGTCAATGAACAGCATTCTAACATAAGAGTCTTTATTTTCTAGGTGGGTAAGAGCCAGGTGGAGGGTGGAGGAAATTGCATCGTCTGTGGAGCGGTTTGGACGGTATGCAAACTGGAGCGGATCGAGTGTGTTGGGGAGGCTGGTTTTGATGTTGTGCATGACTAACCTCTCAAAGCACTTCATTATGATTGGAGTCAGTGCTATGGGACGGTAGTCATTTAGACAGGACACAGGTGATTTCTTTGGTACCGGTATGATTGTTGTGGATTTGAGACATGTGGGGACGACTGCCTGGCTCAGCGAGGTGTTGAAGATATCTGTTAGGACATCTGTCAGCTGTACAGCACAGTCTTTCAGTACACGGCCAGGTATGTTGTCGGGACCCGCAGCCTTGCGTGGGTTAATCCTAGATAGGGTCTTCCTTACGTCGGCTGGAGACAGACAGAGCGCCTGGTCGTTGGGAGGTGTGGGCAGTTTTTGTGCAGGTGTGTCATTCTGCATTTCAAACCGTGAATAAAAGTGGTTGAGTGTATCTGGGAGGGATGTATCATCATCACAGGCCTGTGGCGGGGGCTTGTAGTCTGTGATGGTCTGAATGGCTTGCCACAGACTCCGTGTGTCTCTGCTGTCTGTGAAGTGATTGTTGATTTTTTGAGCATATGACCGTTTTGCATTTTTGATGCTGCGGGACAGATTGGCTCTTGCTGTTTTGAGGGCTGCTTTATCTCCTGATCTGAAAGCTTCATCTCTGGTCTTTAGCAGCCCACGAACCTCTGCTGTCATCCATGGCTTCTGGTTGGCGCGTGTGGTGATGGTCTTTGTGACTGTCACATCATCTGTGCACTTTTTGATGTAAGCAGTCACAGTTTCAGTGTACTCCTGCAGGTCTATGTGGTTGTTGTAGGTGGCTGCCTCTTTAAACATGTTCCAGTCTGTGTCCTGGAAGCAGTCCTGCAGTGCAGAGGTAGCATTGTCTGGCCATGCTGTGATCTGCTTTTGAACCGGTTTGGTGAGTTTGAGAAGTGGGCTATATGCTGGGATTAGCATAACAGAGATGTGGTCTGAGTACCCGAGGTGGGGGCGGGGTTCGGCTTTGTATGCGTTCTTAACTGTTGTGTAAACAAAGTCCAGTGTGTTGTTTCCCCTTGTTGCAAAGTTCACATGTTGGTAGAACTTTGGCAAAACTGTCTTTAAGTTTGCGTGGTTGAAGTCACCAGCTATGATGAAAAAGCCGTCGGGGTTATTTGTTTGTTGTTCGCTGATGGCGCTGTACAGTTCACGAAGCGCGTCCTTAGCGTTTGCACACGGAGGAATGTAAACGGTTACTGCAGTCCTTGTAGTTACTGCAGTCCTTGTAGTTACTGCAGTCCTTGTTGCTGCAAACTGTGGGAACCTGGAGTTCACCATCACTGTCAAATAAATGAACAAACAAATAAATAATGATAAAGATCACATCAAATATATCTCATAATAAGAATCTGAATCTGTTCTGTAACCCCCTGCCTAAGCCTAATGCTGTTTTTTTTTTTTTTTTTTTTTTTTGTTAGATTGTAAAACTGACAACCATTATGTGTTGACTTGATTAAAAAATGTGCACTATCTAAACTAGTTTACTAGTCTTTGCTGGTCTCAAGGGGGACCAGTTGGTTTTACTCATCATTTTTTAGCTGGATAGCCTGGGAAACCATCTTAAACCATCTAAGACCAGCATACCGTCTTAGGCTGGTTTACATTTTTGTTTGTTTTAATAGCAGGGATTTGGGCTCTAGATATGGTTTCTAAGCTTGTTTCCTGGTCTTAAGTGGTCTCCCAGTCTGGTTATATAGGCTAGACTGAGAGGGGTTTAGGCACTTTCAGCTTCTTAACCTGGGAGACCATCTTAAACCATTTAAGACCAGCACACTATCTTAGGCTGGTTTACATTTTTGTTTGTTTTTTATCGCAGGGATGTGTTCTCTAAATATGGCTTCTATGCTTGTTTGCTGGTCTTATGTGGTTTCCAGGGCTGATCGTGAAGGCTGGTTTTAGAGGGGTTTTTTGGGCACTTTCAGCTTCTTAGCGGAGACCATCTCAAACCAAATAAAACCAGCACACCACTGTAGGCTGGCTTATGTTTTTTATTCCCCCTCAGCAAGGATGTGTTCTCTAGATATGGTTTGTTTGCTGGTCTCCCAGCTTGCTGGTTTTAGAGGGGTTTGGGCACTTTCCCAGTTGGTCAGGCAATGATATCAGTTGGCCAGAAAACTAAACCAGCTGACTGGCCAGTCTGTGAGACCAGAATAAACCAGACAGACAGCCCTTACTTGGTTTAAGTTGCTATTTTTATGAATGCTGTGGTTCTTGGGTATTTTGTCTGCTTTTTTCTTGGGTTCGATTCCACACACACACACACACACACACACACACACACACACACACACACACACACACAGAGAGTGGTGTATTCACACAGCCTGTGTCCGTGTATGTGAAACCAAGCCATTGTGATTTACATACACCCCCTCTGCCTACTACCCCCGCCCCTTACCCCGTCTACCCCCTTGTTCTTCTTCCTCTCCCTCTTTCTTCGCACTTCACGCACTGTCTCACACCCGAGTCTCACACCCTCCACACTACAGTAGTGATCAGCTCCACGCTTCCACGCGTGTTTCACTGAGCGCCGCTGGAAACAATGGCAACGGAGCCGCTTTGTGTCGGACAGAGACTGACGCGCTCCTCTGTGATTGTTTAGGACTTTCTGCTGATACACTCATATATTCAGGATCTCATTACCTCGTTTAACACAATGGGCTGCTGCAGCGGACGGTGCACCCTTATATTTCTGTGCACGTTTCAGTTGGTGAGTTTGTTTTCTGATAAATGTGCATTTCACGCCGATAATTATGACTGCTCAGCGTGTATGTGAGCTGGTTGGTTTATAGTCTAATACGTTGCCTTTTGGTTTGTTGCCTTTTGTTTATGTTGCTGGATACACAATGAGTACATTGTTTAAACATTGTGTGTGCTTGAACTCTTTTGTCTTGATCTGAGTTAAGGTTGAACATGTGTTTAAGTAGTTGGCAACCTCCATAAAATAACCCAGAGTTGTAAAAGACTTTTATGGGCAGTTTAATGCTTTTGCTTTTACTCTGCTTAAGTCAACCCAGATGAACTTTTCTCATACTGTTACACTGATTTTTCACTGGGACAGAACAGAATACAGGGCTAAAAACAACTTCATATGTCAAGGATTTGTTTTTGTTTAATCTGTTAAACAGGTTTTCTTTTTCTCACAAAAGTGTCAACACAGTCAGATTTTGACATGTAATGTCAAAAGTGTAGTAAATAAATATTATAGCATACTATTAAATATTATATTAAAATAGAAAATTTACTCATTTTAAAATATTGTTAAATTATACATTATTATTATAAAAAAATGGTATTTAAAATTAAAAATGATTTTCAACTCCATCTGTTGACTTGTCACCACCATTAGACAAGAAAATCATAAAATCAGCTGACAGTATTGACAATAAAACCATATTTTCCACATCAAACATGAATTAAATGTAGAAGCCGTTTTGTTTTTCTGGTGTGTTGCTTGTTAAATGATCTAAAACCATTTGTTTACAGTTTGTCATGTTTGTGACATCAAAATATGTGCACCACTACTTAAGTCGGCATGAAATGAAAATTCACCCAGTTTATTTTCTATACTCATGTTATAGGTCTAATGAATGCTTACATTTTTTTCTGACCTCATGCTTTTTAATCAAAATGTCAAAACTCAATCTTCAAGTGAAACGACAGACATGTCTCTGACGTATGTTGGATTTCTCCATTCATTTATTCCACTTAAACTTTCTTACAATCAACTGCAGGCTGGCATTCAGATCTGCTTCCATCCAATCAACAATCGATGGATTAAAACAAGTCCTGGTCTACAATTTTTGATAGACTGTTTCACTCAAATGTACATCATAATACTGAAGAAAAGATCTGCCACTACTACAGTTTCATAGATAATTAGTACACTATTAAAAAACCTACAGACCTTTATGGCCTTCAACTCAAAACAGGTGAAAAACATAAAGAGGACCTTCACAATGAAGTTTCCATAAATATCTTACTGTGCTGACACAGCGTGTTTACATGCTTTTGAACAATAGTTTAGTATGTAAAAGTGCATAGCGAGGACTCCACGGCATGCCCCTCTGCATTAAATTGATCTGTTTACACTCTGGAAAGAGTTGGCAGGAGCTTTCAGTGGTTAGTCATTAGTTAGATCTACCCATGTTCCTGTCAAAGAGAGAGATGTTCGTCTCTCCAAGAAGCTATTATACTGTAATTGTCGCTTAATCTTTATTGCAGCTCACTTTGGTTCATCGGATACTCCATCCTAGCTTAAGTGTTCATAGAAGTTGTTTGTCAGTGAAATGTTATATTGGCTTCGAAATCTGCAATCATCATTCTGCAGTAAGTTGCTGGTGTCCTCATTTCCATGTGGAAAGTCTTGCAGCTGCTTTTTGCATTGTTTTAGTCAGCCTCCCCCATCCGCAATCCCAGTCTCAACAACTAAACTGATCCCACAGCAATATAAACAGGCGTTGTACGCCTACACCGCTAAACAGCTGCTGGAGACTGATTGCACCTTATTCAAATTTGACAGCGTAGCCACCTCTTTTATTTCTGGTACCTGTGGCAGTGCTTGTGTAATGCCGTACATTCTTCCCACAGTCCTCTCTGACAGGGGCATTAAAAAAATGCTGACACCTGCTGCCTCCTAAAGACAGAAGTGTAATACACCTCGGCCCACATGCATGTTTGCACGTCGGCTACTGTCAGACCTCCGGCCCTTCCTGAGCTTGACAGGGTCCATCGTCCTTTCATTTTAGGCACCTCAGGCAAACATTCCTGCGCTTTGATGTAGTTCTGCTCTCTGTCTTGCTATGAGTTCTTATTATCTTGATGTCACCGAGTTTCCCTAACAAGTCTGCAGTTACTACTGTTCCCATGCATGCAGTTCTCAGTGGAAAGATGTCACAAAACTCTCTTAGGCTTACAGGGAATATTAATAATTTATTGAATGGCTGGTGGATTGATGCTATTATTTATTAGTGCTGCTTGAGACAAACTTCTGTATTACTCTTGCTCATATTTAAGGTTAAAGATTTGAAGAAATCCTTAACGCTAAGTAATAAACTCCGACTCGTAATTCGTTCCTCACCGTGGCTTGTTGAGGAGATTTGTGGTATTACTTTCAAGTGATCAGATGAATTTTGCCTGGCAGATTATAAAACAGATGAAAAATTTAATAGATTTTCACTGAAGGAAGCACATGAGTTTTATCTGGAGACCAAAATTAGGGATATGCAATATGTTGGTGCTATATTGGCTATTGGACAATGTTAGAACTTTTTAAAGGGGTCATTGGATGCCCATTTTCCACAAGTTGATGTGATAGTATGATTCTTTAGGGTCTTAATGAAAAGTCTATAAGATACTTTGGTTAAAATTTCTCAATGGTAGTGTAAAAAACACCTTTTTCCCCCTGTCAAAATCAGCTGTGTTTTCAGCAAGCCTTTTTTTTAGTCCATGTTGCTTTAAATGGTAATGAGCTCCGCTTGCCCCGCCCCTCTCTTCTGTGGAGTGACGAGCAGTGTTGCCAACTTAGCGATTTTTTTTTTTTTTTTTTTTTTTTTTTTAGACCCCCTTAGCGACTTTTTTTTTTACAAAAAAGCGACTAGCGACAAATCTAGCGACTTCTTGGACAAACCTTAGCGAGTCTCTGAGACCCGCCGGTACTGCCGCGCGAGCGCGAAGTCTTGTTTTCCCAGCGTGCACACACCTCTCTCTGCGTCTGATCGGTTATTAGGAGCAGAGCTTTCAGTTTTAAAATAGATATTCTGTTGCTTCTAACTCTATTTTACATGCAAATATAGCCAAAATCACAGCACAGCCATTGTCTATATCTTATGTGTATTTGATTTCTTTAGACGACGGCTCGATTATAAATCAGGATTTTTATGCAGATTAACATCTTGTAAGGGAGAGCTGGTTAGTGGGCCGAGTTTCAGTCACTATTCATATTCATCTCTTTTTCTGACAACAGAAACAGTAAACTATATCAATGAAAACAGTTATATTGATAATTTGGCTGCATTAAAATACAGTATGTGACCACAGAAAGGCAAGATAATACAACGCACTGCTGTCATGAATATGCTAATTAGCATATGATGTCATCTAGCGACATTTAGCAACTTTTCAAGCTGGCTTTAGCTACTTTCCATTGAAAGAAGTTGGCAACACTGGTGACGAGCAGTACTGTTTACTTTAGCCGCGAGACTGGCTAACTAGCACATTATTAGGAAAGGCAATTAGCAAAGATTCATAAAGAACCCTTATACTCACTTCTTCTGTAGATGAAGCTGGATCACGAATGATTCGCGCAAACATAGATGCATTTATGCAGATCGGGCATCGGCGCATTCCCTTCAAAAACGAAAGTAATGTTAATCCTCTGCGTCTTCAGCAGCTCAGATGTCGGGAGTAAATAACGACTGCTATGTTCATTATTACATCCAACAACAGAACACCTCAGTCGCTTAATCGGAGGCATTTTGTCTTCCCCTGCACTGGAGTCGACACAATGGCGGACAGCTCTCAGCTCACTCAGGGCGGGTCTAAGGTAAGACAGCCTTGTCAATCAATCGTGGGTGGGGTCTGTGCAGAACTATGTCATTCTGACAGGAATCTAAGAACAGTCTGATTTGAGAGGGGATTTAAAAAAAAAACACGGGGTGGATTTTTATCATTATAGGATGGATGTGTACACACACTTCCAACACACATTTATGTTCAGACAACTTGTAAAGTGAATATTCCATCCAATGACCCCTTTAATAAAATCGATATTATTATAATTAATTACTGGCAATTAGCTTTCCAGCTTAAAGGGTTACTCCACCCCAAAATGAAAATTTTGTCATAAATCACTTACCCCCATGTCATTCCAAACCCATAAAAGCTTCGTTCGTCTTCAGAACACAATTTAAGATATTTTGGATGAAAACCGGGAGGCTTGTGACTGTCCCATTGACTGCCAAGCAATTAACACTGTCAAGGCCCAGAAAAGTATAAAAAACATTGTCAGAATACTCCATCTGCCATCAGTGGTTCAACCGTAATGTTATGAAGCTACGAGAATACTTTTTGTACGCAAAGAAAAAAAAAACAACGACTTTATTCAACAATTCATCTCCTCTGTGTCACCGTAGCTTTGGAGAATATCCGCTGGACGCAAACTGCGTATGCTGTTCCGTGTCAGCCAACACCACACGGATATGCTGTTTTCGTTCAAATCAAAGCGTAAACAAACGTAGAAGACGTATCCATGTGGTGCGGCTGGCACAGAACAGCGTATGCTGCTTGTGTCGAGTGGATATTCTCCAAAATGATGCTACGCTGACACAGAGGAGACAAATTGTTGAATAAAGTCGTTATTTTTTTTCTTTGCGTACAAAAAAGTATTCTCATAGCTTCATAACGTTACAGTTGAACCACTGATGGCAGATGGAGTATTCTGACGATGTATTTCATACTTTTCTGGACCTTGACAGTGTTAATTGTTTGGCAGTCAATGGGACAGTCACAAGACTCCCGGTTTTCATCTAAAATATCTTAAATTGTGTTCCGAAGACGAACAAAGCTTTTACAGGTTTGGAACAACATGGGAGTAAGTGATTAATGACAATTTTCATTTTGGGGTGGAGTAACCCTTTAAAGTTAACCTATTAAAACACACTAATTTAAATGCAATATTTATCAAATCTCAAAATGAACATCATTTTTTAATACTGTGTGTTTATAATGTGATGCCTTAATTAAATTATTTTGTGGCATTTAAAGTGATTGACTTTTTAGTTTTTAGTGTGCTATTTTCAATTTAATTAAGGAAAATAGTTTCAAATTTTTAAATATTTTTTTAAATATTTTGTAAATGAATGATATTAATCTTATTGTGGACAATTTATCCATGTGTATTTATATACATTTTTTTTTAATTATTATAATTTATTTGTTTATTTATTCAAAAATTTTTGACCTTGTAGTTTTTAATAAAAATGAAAGCTCAATCTTCTTTTGAAACAACATTCTTGTCTTTGGTGATGTATGCTAGACTTTCAATCATTTACCTTAAACCTTGACTATCCACAATAAACTGTGAGAGTGCATTTCCACATCTCAAAATCCAATTAACAAGTTTTGCAATAGTCTCAATATGGATAATCACAATACGGAAGGAAAGATCTGTCGCTAATTCCTTTTCTTTTTTATTTTTGTCCTTTAATATTGGTACATCCCCAACCAAAATATCATATAGACTTGAGAGGCCAATAAGCAAACTACCCAAAAAACCATAGTTAGCAACCACCTAGCAATGCCCTAGCATCACGAAAAAGAAAAGTTTGCATGTACAAATTTACTTTTTGTTGAATGGCTCCTTATTTCTCAATTCCACATACTGAAGATGATTCCATTGATCTGATGTCATTCGTGAGAGTTGTACACACCTGTTTGTGGCGGATAAGGGAAGGAGAGGAGCATGGGAAACACAGGTAGACACACATGGAAACCATTTTGAACTTTACCCTTTGTAGCTGTTGAGGTACATCTGGTTTGGTTCCTCCTCCTCCATATCTCTGCTCTAGCAGTAATAGACGAGGAGTTTGTTTAAAAGCACATGAAACTGTCAGCAGCTGGTTTAAAGACTCCCTGGTGGTGAGTTAATCTGTCTTTTTCATATAGACATTCTTCACATAGACTTGGAAATCACTATGTTTGGAATGAATTGGACAGTTATCAAGTTTCTTGTAATTCTGAGACGTTCTCCTCCAGGAACCATCTCTCATTACCACTTCTCTCGCATGATCAGGCCATGCAGGGATTCATGGTTAACCTGGAAGGAATTTAATCTGTATCCAGGCAAAGCCTAATAATGAGGTTTTCTTGATTAAAAATTCTTTCTTTGGTTAACAAGCAGCTTGAATTTTTATCTTTGACTTAGAGTAATTCACCAAAGAATGAAACTCTTGTTCTAAACCAGTACGACTCACTTTCTTCTGTTGAACACAAAAGGAGGAATTTTAAAGAATGGCCAAGCATTTTACCATCTTATTTATCGTATGGACTACTATTATGCTGGTTTTTGGTCCCTGTGCTTTATTTCTTTTGAGAAAAAAAAACAGCATAAACATTTTTTTTTTTTACATTGAAGAAAGCAAGTCATGGATTTGCAATGACATGAGTGTGAGCAAATTTCATTTTTGTGTGAAGTAATCCTTTAAGTATGTTAGAGGTGGAGATTACAAAACACTGCCTCATGCAATACATTTCCTCTACAGTATCTCTTTCCTTAAGAGGAGAGTCAAACTAGGACAGAAATCGAGCTTTGAAGTGAACCAGAAAAGGAGGACTAATCAGTCGGAGAAAGAGAGTTGTACTTGCGGTGTTGTACATACTGTTGACTAGAGAAAAAATACACACTTAATGGTGTGTGTTTGACAACCCCTGAATAGAGAAAGTGACTGATGGACTGTGGGTAATAAATGGCAGTGGCTTTGACCTCTTTATGGCAGAGAGGCTTGTGGAGAGCTACGGTAATGAGGTCAGGAGGAGGATACTCTTTGACTTCTGACCCATAAACACACACACACGTCAAATCCAGGCCTGAATGTTGAATAGATACCATGCATACACTCTTAAAAAAAAATTTTTCTTAAATGGTTCTTTGGCAGGGTGTATGGTTCCATGAAGAACCTTTAATATCCAAAGAACCTTTCCATTGTACAAAAGGTTCTTTGTAGCACAGAAAGGTTCTTTATAGCACAGAAAGGTTCTTTAGACTATTTAATGGTTCTTCACAGTCAACATGTTGTAAATATTTTTTCTGGAAAGTGAGATCAAGTGAGCTAAATTGTCCTGTCTGGTCCAGAACTCATTCCAGACTCATTTTCTATTAGTTGTGTTCAATTATAATGCAATATAAAGTATTCATTTTGAGTTGTATAAATAGTTTTGTGGTGTTTATTAGGCTAATTAAAAAAAGACCAGTAGATCAGTCCTTAATATCTATTACATCTATTTTAATGCTGTTTTGACCTTAAAAAAATTATTTCGGCTAGTTATTTAACAAAAGCAAAGTTTAGTATAAAAAATACTGCAATCATGTTTAAAATGAAATAAAAAGGCTGAGTGATACAAACATTTTCCCACTATCATACATTTTGCACCTATGAATTGGTCGTAGAACTACAAAATGAGACTCAAATTCGCCATTTAATAAAGATTTAATGTGATTCTGATAAGAGATTTATGTAAATGCTGCGTGACGTGTTTTAATGGGCGAGCGCGCTGAATACTCAAGTCCATTCAAACGCTGCAGCGGAGGGAGTTGCCATGGAAACGGGGCGACAACACCAACTGACAAACTAATTCTCCGTCTCTCGCTGCTGTTTTCACTGCTTTCAGGTGAGTTTAGACCCTAAAATCACACAAATATCACATACAACTGTTCCACTTTCTTACATGTAACTGACATGTTTCTGTTGAATATTTACTTAACAGAAATGGTTTACAGTCTTCGAAAAAGTCCGCTAGCATCTCAACTGTTTTCAGACCAGGTAAGTTATGTTAGGCTAACTCTGAAGCTTGAGCTCTTGTTTATGAAAGTTTGGCCTTTTAATCACATCTTTATGTATAGATGAGAGGTTTTGATAGCTTTATAAAGGGTTTGCTGTCAGTTTGTCAGTGGTTTATTGGAAGTTGTCTAACTTATTTAGCCTAAAATATGTGCTGTACTTTTAATCGGTGATGTCACTTAATGTTACACGGAGCGCGAATTAACTGAATCTAACATTAGTTCAAACGTGCTTTGATCTTTCATGGCAAACAAATATTGATTAAAATTGTTCTGTGGTTTCAGGAGTGATAATATAATCTTTCTACAAAAGAAGAGAAGCTCCAAGATTTCAAAATTTTTGAAGGGAGCTGCTGACAGAAAAGCAGGAAACACAGGTGGGAAGAAATTAAATACATTCACATGCATTTTTTCACAACACATTTTCTTATATCACCATGCATCTGTTATATTACAGTTCATTATAGGAAGATTTTGACATCCAAACCTGAGAGACACAAACCTAAAAACATGAACGTTAATTCTTTTATTTTATAAAATTGTTTTTGGGTGTGTGTGTGTGTGTGTGTATTAAATAAGTATATATATATTTTTTTTGTTGTTATGTGTGCGTCTCAAGATTTCCTGTGTATCTCACAACTATGTCGTGTATGAAGTAATGTCTGTGTGCATGTGTGTAAAACAACAAACTGACGATGTTTAATCATTTGTAATTGTACATGTTGTGATTAAAAAGTGTGGCCTGCTGAAATTAGCATGTATATACATCTTCATGACTAGATAGACACGGTGAGTTTGTCTTTACTATACACGTTAGATGTGAGTCACTCAACTGGAGGGAATCCTGTCAAATCTTCCAAGCCTTGAGTGAGTGTGTACGGGTCGGCCGATCTGGTTTCGTTCGTTAAAGTTAACCTTTTCAAATAACAATCGCGGTTCCGGAAAGTTACATATGCAGGTAAAATCGAATTTTCTCCAGTCATTGTTTAAAAAAACAAGCTAACAAACTTCATAGCTAGCGTTAGTGAAGCGGTCAGGGGAATCTTTCTACCTCCACCTAAGCTCCGCCCACAGAAAAACGTCACAATGTTTACTAACAGAAAAAGGGTCTATACTAATTATTGTTGGCTCTGTGATAAATTGCATGTTATGTTTCTAGATTGCTCTATGCTGATGGCCATGCAGCAGAGTTGGAGTGGACCTCCTGCCGGACAACATCTCTAAGGCGCTATGAACCATCTGACTAGTAAGTAAAACCTCAAACATACACTACTTTTCAAAAGTTAGAGGTTGGTATGATTTTTTTTTTTAATGTTTTTTGAACATGTTTTTTTTTTATGTAAGTCTTCTGCTCGCCACTACTGCATTTATTTGATTAAAAATTCAGTAAAAATAGAAATATTGCAAAATATTATTATAATTTAAAATACCTCTTTTCTATGTGAATATATTTTAAAATGTAATTTATTGCTGTGATCAAAGCTGAATTTTCAGCATCATTACTCCAGTCTTCAGTGCCACATGATCCTTCAGAAATCATTCCAATATGCTGATTTGCTGCTCAAGAAACATTTCTGATTACTACCTTTGTTGAAAACAGTTTTTGCTGCTTAAAATTTTTATGGAAACAATACCATTCAAACATTTATGGTAAGAAAAGAAAGAAATTAATACATTTATGGTTAAAAAAAAGAGAGAGAGAGAGAGAAATACTTTTATTAATCAAGGGTGCATTTAATTTATCAGAAGTAACAATGAAGACATTTATAATGTTGGAAAAGATTTCTGTTTACTAAATTAATAAATTTAATAAATTTTGTTAATTGTACTTTCTATTAATCAAAGAATCCTGAAAAAGTATCAGCATTTCCACAAAAATGTTAAGAAGCAAAAACTGTTTTCAACTGTTTTAATAATAAGAAATGTTCTTGAGCAGCAAATCAGCATATTAAAATGATTTCTGAAGGATCATGTGACACTGAAGACTGGTGTAATGATGCTGAAAATTCAGCTTTGATCAAATGAATAAATGACAGTTTACAATATATTAAAATAGACAACAGTTCTTTTAATGTGTAATGATATTTTGCAATATTACTATTTTCTCTGTATTCTTGATAAAATAAATGCAGACTTCAGATTTTTTCCCCCAAAACATTGTAATGTTTCCAAAATGTTGTCAGGTACTGTATAACATTGTTACCTAGTGCTTATATTGCTTAAATACCATTAATTGGATGGATTTGTGACCCAAGATGCTGGGATAGGCTTCAGCCCCCACGACCCTACAGAGGATAAGTGGTTTGGAGTGAAACAGATGGATGGATGAGCTTCCAAAATACTTTGACTTACTTTGATTTTGTTTCTATTCTGACTGCTGTTCAGCTTAAAAATAGCTTTCCATTATCTTTGTTTGTCATTTTGCATCATTATACCGGTGCTAAACCTATTAAAATTAAGAAACTAATGAAAGTGTCTTTTTTTTTGTTACAGGAGCCTATGTACCCAACCATTCATCAGAAGGACTTTGAAAACGGGAACTCTTTGAATCACCAGTGGCAGTTTCCACTGGATGAAAAAGGGCATACTAGTGGATGATGGGGGTACCGACATTAACTTGCCGTATTCACTGTATTACACACTAGGGATGGGCATTTTTGTAAATTTTTCATTTCAAGTACTGATAGGTCTTTATTCTGATGGTCTGAATGGCATGCGAGAGAAATATATAAAGTCATGGTGATCATCGAATACTTGACAGCGACGATTGATCATGAAAACAATGATTGCAGTGAATTAAAAAAATTATCAATCACACATACACAGTATTGAGGTATGATGTATACTGCACTGATGTATACTGTAAATGCAATAAACATTTTAATCATACATCTTGTCAAGTCTTTTTACTTCTGGTTTTTCTTTTTTTTTTCAAAATTAAAGAAAATTTATAGTATGATAAATGTGAGGATATTGATCTGGAGGAAATGGGGCCATAAAGAACCTATTCATCAGTGGTTCTTTGAAGAACCTTTAAAAAGGGTTCTTTGTAGTACCAGAAAAGGTTCTTTATGGCACCAAGAAAAACACCGGTTCTTTAAAGAACCTTTCACAAAATGGTTCTTCAGGGAACCAAAAAAGGTTCCTTTATGGCATCGCCGCGAAACCCCCTTTTTGGTTCTTCCTGTCACCTTTTTTTTTTAAGAGTCTATGATCTTTTGTGACCTCTTTACATACATATTAAAGGAAAGTTCTCCATTCAAAAACTTATATTGATGGCATGATTTGTCCAAACACTGTTTACATTGATAAACTAACATTTGTAGTCTATGGGGTATGGCATTATGGAGAGGTTTAAACCACAAATAATGACTTTTGTTGTTAAAAGACTTATGTTCTTCTAAATTATCTTTAGTGGTGGCACTACTGTTCTTGGTAGATAACATCTGGTTACTGTATTGTATTTTCATAGTAATTCTTTTTAGAAGTATCTTTCCTGTGTGAGTTTCTTTCTGATAAGCATGCTTCAGTGTTAGGGGTAATGCCTTACAAGTAACGCAAGATATGTAATCAGATTACTTTTTTCAAGTAAAGTAACACATTACTTATAAAATTTACAAAACGAGTTACTTTTTCAAATATGTAACGCAAGTTACTTCAGCCCAAGGCTTATTAATTTCACTTTTAGTGTGAAAGTATAAAATATAAAAATAAAACTTACTTTATTGTTATTAAAAAATAAATAAATAAAAAATAAGCAAGCCCAGCCCACATTACATAAAGTAACAAAAAAATTAACAATGCATTACTTTCCATAAAAAGTAACTAAGTAATGCAATTAGTCACTTTCTTTTTATGGAGTAACGCAATATTGTAATGTATTACTTTTAAAAGTAACTTTTCCCAACACTAGCTTGCATTTATCATGTAAAAGTTGTAGATTTTACTTGCTTACATGGTCATGATAGGAGTTGAAAGACTGAGTATAACTTTGCACAGATCAGCACAAATAATGTTTAAGTCGTGTGGCTAGGCATGGAAATAATTTAAAAATAGAATGCTTCCAGATCATCCATGGTCTATTTATGTACATAATAAAAAGTCAAAATTTTTTAATGTGTTTTTAAACATTTGTTTTGTTAGATATTTGAGTATGTTGAAAGCCAGTAACCCATTTGATACTGTAATCTTGCCTTTTATTCTAAAAAAAAATCCTGTTGTAACCAGTGCACAATGAATCTTGGGATTGTCTGGGCTGCAAAAGATCCATTAGTTGTATCCTGAGTCCTGCATGGCCTGGGAATCAAAGGACGCATTTCGAGGCCATGTTTGAAGGAGCCTTTGAAATGGGACAGTCTTCGATGCGCGTTTGTGACACATTTGCTTTTCAGATGCAGCCTTTGAAGGATGCAGCCTCTGAATTGGGACACATATAAAAACGAGCCGACATTGAGCATATGTTGCCTTGATGTGTCGTGAACTTAATAGTCATGTGGGTTTCACCATCGGTGTTGTGTCTCCCTTGAAAATAGTGCAGGAAATATTTAGTAGTGTTTCATATTTTTTTTTTTTTTTTTTTTAAATAATATTTCAGTACGGTGTTCCATTGGAACATCATTCAGTTCCATTTTTATTGTTTACAAAATGGAGCAATTTCTTAGTTCTTAACCCTGCTTATGGTTATACTGTTAAAACAATGTGTATCTAGCCAGGAGCCTTGCCTTATAGTCTTACTATATAAGTGCATTGCTGTAAATGCAATTTGCTTGGTTTTACAAACTGACAGAGATTAAATGATTTTCTGAGGTAATCGACAGCATGTCACTGATTCTGTCACAAGAGCTTAACTCATATTGAACCCACACTGAAATCTACACACATGCTTAATATAGGTCCAGTCAGCACCCCTTTCCTCTTGGTCCATCTGTAAGAAGTAAAGTTGACATGTCATGTGTTTTTACTCTTAACTCCCCTCTGAGAGCCAGATTATCTAAACAAACAGCGCTCCCTTTGGAAACAAGAAGCCACAGAAACATGCACCAGCTGACTCCAAAAAGTCAAAGACCCTCACGGGAGGGCAGAAAAAATGTTAGGACGGGGTAATTTGTGGTTTAATTTGCTTGCGAGGTGTCATTACGGGGCTACAGGGGTTCACTGATTATGTTGATGGAACCTTTTGCCCTCCTGTAAAGGTTAATTTGCCCCTGTTGGCTATTTCACGACAGCTAGGGGAGACAGAAACATCCAACGGTTGTACGAGACCTGGCGGCAGCCTCTATCTCCCAGACAAATGAAGGCAGGGATAAGCAGCACTGTTTATCAGCTGATTTGCATATGATTCAGCCCAACATCCAATGTGCATCCCCCAGCCAGACAAGCAGATGAATATTTATAAAACAAAGGACGCCACCACCTCTTTTCTCTCTCACTCGCACACAGTCTATGTACTCTGAATTAACAATTTTTCATTAATGCACTCAGGCTGCTATTAAGTGTAATTAGTGGAATGAATCAGAAAAAGACAGAAACACACACACACAAGCACATTCCCACCTAATGCTTCTGCTTCACTCAGGAAGGCCTGGTGTGGGTTGATGGAGAACATGCCTGATGAGGGATCCAGCAGAGAGAAGGACTGCAGCAGATCTAGAGCAAAAGAATGTCATCATAGTACCAGGGGTATTATACTTAACTAAAACTCAAACTATTAACTAAAAAAGTAACTTGAAATACAATAAACGTTTGCTGAAATAAAATACATATTTGCAATACCAAAAATGACTGAAACATTAAAATGAAAATGAAAAACACAAAAAATAAAAACTAATTCTAAATTTTTAAAAGAAACTAATAATTTGTAATAGTATCTCAAGTTAGTAGATTGGGTAACACTTTAGTATAGGGACCAATTCTCACTAATAACAGCATGCAGTATTATATTAGCATGCATATTATTAACATATTGGGTGTTTATTAGTGCTAATAAAGCATGTGTTCTGCATGACCATATTCTACATTCCTAATCCTACCCAATACCTAAACTTAACAACTGCCTTATTAACTATTCATAAGCAGTAATTAGTAATTAATTAGTGAGAACTGGACCTTAAAATAAAGTGTGACCTTAGACTGGTTATGAGAACTGTGCAACAATTGAAATGAACAATATTTATACATAAATCCAGTGATGGTCAGCAATTGAATTGAATTGAACCTATTGAATTGCCTACATGCTTACAGTGCATATGACATAAATTGCGTCATTAACATAGTACACACATGTAGTATTTACGCAACCTGATTTTTAAAAATACACAGGTCTGAATTGTTTCACAGTTGGAAAATAAACTGAAGAAAATAAACCGAAGAGACGGAACGACAACAACAACAAACTACTGGAGACGCTATTCTAAACAAATACGAAAGCATTTTATGATGATAAATTCTCAACAGATAAAGTGAAAGTTTCTAGTGTGGGGCTATCCATTCGGCTTTACGCGTACGTTAAGCATTCGTGTCAAACATCGTGATTCTTTTCTCTTTAATACAGATGATGCTGAGTCATTAAATTAGTCCTCACAAAAAAAAAAAAAAAAAAATTATAACCGATAACCGATGTTTTTTTTCCCAAGAGTCCGCAATGTTAGCGATTATAGTGTATCATGGCTTGTTTGGTAGCTTGCTTTAGTCACCCACTACAACTAATGTGGCAAGATACGAACTGATATTAGGCTAATATTGTAGATGTAATGTATTGGGTTTTGCTTAATATAATGTTAAGTGGTAGATCAGTGGGCTTGCTGAAGATGAATATCTACGCTTTCCTCTATGTGCACAAGTACAATTTTGGCTGTAAAAATTGCTCCCCCCCCCCCCCCGGTTAGATAAAATTTATGCCCATGCCATGACTGTAAGTTGCTTTGGATAAAAACATCTGCATCAAAATGAATAAATGGAAATGAAGTTAGATGTGATGTTTTACTCATATCCCAGAAATTCTGAATGATGATGGATTTGAATTTCCATATCTGTGCTTATTCACGCACAGTCAACACTGTGTCAGTGCATATGAATCACTGCTTTATCAGCATCCCACCAGCAAGCAAACAACCAACTGATCTCCTCGACCTCTGACCTCCTTCTACACTTACTGACATCCTGATCTCCCATTGTGAGCTTCAGTGTTGAGTTACAGATGAATTGTTTTGTGCAGCACCTTAAGCTGGAGAAGAAGTGCTCTGTTTCTCTCTCTCAATCTTGACGTCCTATCAGACTGTGTCAGGCCTCCGACTGTGAAGATTGGCCAGTTGACAAACAAGAGTGTCGTCTTGGAGAACATTGACATTGATTGTAATGCCAACAAACAGCATCTTCAGGACAAGAACGGGCTAAATGGAAGTGCGAGTGAATCTTATGGCACCTAGAATAAAACACTGAAGTACAAACGAAAGGCCAGTCACATGCACAGCTGCTGATATCAGCAATATAAAGCATCTATTTAGAACAGATGAATCAGGTTAACTTTGTCTGCTTTGTGAATAATGCATTGTGGCTAAGCTAGCAGGTTTAGCTAAGTGGTGCATTTGGTCGTTTTGGATCATTACTCAGCCATGACAACTGATTTAGACCACCTGTGTGCTGAGTCCACAACAAGATGTTCCTGAATAGGGTCGATTGATGCCTTGAGTATGAATATTGACCGCGCTCTGAAAAACTGAAGCCCCTGGATTGAGTGCAACAGCAGGCCAGTCATTCACCCAGATGCTGATCAATAGCTCTGAGGGGAAAGGTGACTGATCATATGATACTCTACAGAAGTGAAGGAGACGGAGAAAATGAGCACACAAGGGAAAGTTACATATATTTCGCAATTTCACACAATACATTGTGTTAGATGTATTTGTGTCTAGTAAAAGTCAAGCAGTTAGCTTAGCAACGTTAGCCACAAAGCTAAGTGTAATCTGTCAATCATGACTATCAGTGACTACGTTTACATGGACATCAGTAATCTAATTATTTATCTTATTCTAAATAAGCCAATATTATGATTTGATATTTTTAATTTTATGAAAGCTTCAAGTGAAGTTAAATATTTGTCATGCTATACGTGCAAACAGATGACGGTGTTGTTGAAGCCATGCTCTTTTGTTTGCGTCAAATGTTTGACCGCTGCCGTGTGTGTATCCTGTCGCAAAATGTGGCGAAAAGTTCTACACGACGGTAATAGTTTGATTAAGGTGTGTACATGTCTATACTGCACTTCAATAATGCGACTAAAATAGGAATACTCCACATGTCTTAATTCGATTTGTGTTTACTTCGAGTATGACTTTAGAAAGATTAAGATAATCAAAAATCTCTGGTAGATTCTTAATCAGAGTATTGTCGTAATCATGTTAAAATCGGAAAATTGTTGTCCATGTAAACATACTCAGTGATAAGTACCCAGTTGACAAACTACTTCACTTAGATTCTGAAGTGCGCATCCAATAGACACTTTACCAATGAAGTGCCATAACTGACATTACAGGTCACATGACAAAGCCAACATGGCGGATACTGATTTCATTCATACTGCTAGGGTCCTGTGAAATCAATTTTATTATTCCCCAAACTCAGGTCCATTTTTTTTTTTTTTCCAAATTCAGTTCTCTTTTTTTCTTTCTTTTTTTTTTTTTTTCAAATTCTGTTTTCCATTTAAAATATTTTTTTTGATTACCTTTTAATGGTTTGATTAAAGGACACCTATTAAGGGCACATTTTTACTAGATATAATATAAGTCTCAGGTGTCCCCAGAATGTGTCTGTGAGGTTTCAGCTCAAAATACCCCAAAGATCATTTATTATATCATTTTGAAAATGCCTATTTTGAGTGAAAGTGGAAACAGCTGCTGATCCCCGCTCCCTTTTCCAGAATAGGGCTGCCTTTACAGCTAAAAAACATCTGTTTGGTTTTGATTATCATGTCTATCGTGCTGAAATCATGCGTTTTAAAGCCATATCAGTTTCAACTTCTGATATACGGTTTTCTGAACGCACACGTATAGAAAGTGGCTGCACACGACATGTGAGTACAAGTTCTCTTTCACACACAAGTTTGTCAAAAACACACATAAGTTACAAAAACACAGTCGGTTATGTCTGTGAAGGTAAACAGCTGGGAAAGAAATTGCATGTTTATATTAAATCTGTGTATTAAATGACAGCAGCTTAATATACAGTACCTACTGCTGTCTACGCTGTTAATATGAAGAAAATCACTCACGGCTCTGGACCGAATAACTTCTATAGCTGTAATAAGACGACATTTCTTGAATGCTGCTTTTAAACACTCTAGCGTGAAGATAAACATGGCATGTGAAATGTGTGGCTCACTCAGGGCGGGGTCTCGGCTAATACATCAGTGTCAGTCAATAGTTGTGGGCGGGGCTGGTAAAGTGTGATGTCACATTTTACAGATTCTGTAATCGGTAAGCTCTGAGACACTGCTTATGATTTATGGCGATTAAAAAACGAGGAGCGAGTGGATTTGTATCATTATAGGGGGGTTGTGTACACACACTGCCAACACACATTTATGTCCAAACAACATGTAAAAGTGAATTTTGCATAATAGGTGCCCTTTAAGTTTTATTAGTCAAACAACTATTTATTGAATTTATACAACTTGGCATTCATAACAATTTTAACATAATAGTACCCTGTTAAATGTTTCATCTTTTCAGAATTTGTCTGATATACTGTAATTTTAACTGGATTCTGTGTTTTATTTAATATCAAAAATGGTGGTGATCAAATGGATGAACAATGCATGAAAAATTATTTAATCTTTAAAAATGTGATCCAGTGGAAATGCAACAGTTTCTTTTATTTTTGCCAAACAAAATGTTTCACAGTTCAGGTTTACTGTTTAAAAATGCAGATGTTGATATGTGCAATTCCTTAAATAATGTTTTAATAATACACTTTATTATTATATAGAGTTACTTTCTACTGTATAAAAGGAAATATTTCAAGTAAATCTCAAATTTTTATTTTGGCGCATTATAGTGAAGACCTTTCAGTTTCTATGTGTTTTCATCAATTGGTGAAATGCTGGTGAAGTGACTCTCAGAGCAGCTCTGGAGATGAGGTTTGTGTGTTCATGTCCTCATACAGTGATACAGCAGACACTGAAAACACCTTGAAAATCATGTGTGCTTGAGTATGTGTAGCAGATGAAACTGTTCTGCTCATTCGCACAGAGACACAGAACATGCAGACTTCATATTTTGTAGCAAAGTTTGAAATGTAGTAACTGCTCAGACACCAGTTTACGATTTCAATGCACCTATGTTTAATGGCTGTAATGAACTAAACCCTACTGGCTACTTTAAATAAGATCTGCCCTTTGATATGCCCCACCCAAACGTCCTGTTTGAAGAGCAAATGCCACAGATGGTTTTTAAATTGTAGAAAGTTCTTCAGAATAGAGATATCAAGCGACAGAGTTTTGAGTGGTTATGCTAAATACTAAATACCAAAAAAAAAAAACACTTTTACCGTTCAAATGTAAGGGAGATCCCCTAGTCACCATTGTCTCTCCACATGCTCCTCTCTTTATCTGAGTCTGTCTCTAATTGTCTCTTTGACACCCCCCCCTTGAGCATGTGTGAATTATTGATTGTTGAGTGTGATTTATCGTATGTGCCGGGGGGCTTAGAGAGGAACAGGGGGTGGAGTGAGCTGACTTTCCGCTCCTCCTCGTCTCACCTTCACTGTTAATGGACCAATTATAAATATGAATGCAGAGATCAGAGTACATTCTCTCTCCATATAAGCACCTTTATGAGCTGTCCTGTGGAGTGATTCCCATAGCAACCCCCCAAAATTATGCAGCAGAAATCAAGTAATTGTGAAGGATATGGTTTTAAAATGCAAAACTAGGAGGAGGGGCATGCAGTTAAGTGAAGTGATGAAGTGAAAAAAGTAATAAAGTGAAATGAAGTGAAAAAAGTAAAAAAAAAAAAAATATATATATATATATATATATATATATTTCTGCTGCTTGTTAAATGTGCTTATTTAAAATTAGCTAATTCTAGAATTTTAATTTCATTGTGAGCAGTTAGAGAGAGGACTTTATAACTTTAGGTAAACAGTTTGTGTTTGGACTGCCGCTTTACAATATTTTTGTTAACGTAGCATTGTTGAAACTGCAAAGGCAGCATGCCTTGCATGAAACTGGATGAGGAGAGTAAAAAATAAATTAATGGGGCATTTACACGACACAATTTTAAACTGAAAAACTTTGTTTTGTCCGTTCATTTACACAACGTTTTGGTGGCCTGAAGACACCAACTTTTGAAAACTGGTTTCATCATGCAAGTTTTTGAAAATGATACATTATCGTCTCCGTGTGAACTACGAAAAATCATATTTGTGAAATCAGTGATGACATATGAATTATGTGTTCAGTCTATAGTTATGTGCGCAGATGCGTAATTTATTTTACATAGTGACGTCGCCAACTACTGGCCTGGCATGCATAATACAGGGTTTTTAGTTGTTTTCGTGGATCTATGTGAACGGGGATCATTTTGATAATTTTGTTGTCTGTACATGAAAATTTTCAAAAATGCAACGGAAAAAAATTGTTTTTACTACATAATTGTTGTGGAAACATGCCCTAAGTGTTATTTAATGTGATACTCTGAGCTTTGTCTGAGGCACTTAGTATTAAATAAACTAGATATTTGTGAGCAGAAATGTTTTGTTTTCTGTTGGTGCATAATTTGAACAGCCAGAAATTCTAATCACAGAATCTACATGTCTAGTATTTTTCAGGCCTTTTCTGTACAATTGTGTGTGGAAAGTGAAAATGAAAATTCACCCCATCAATTTTCTAAACGTGTTATTGATCTTATTGTGAACCATGCATGCATCCATGCATGTAGTAGCTGTCATTTTTACTCAATTTCCCACTGAAAATGGCCATCTTCTTTTTATGCTGGACTTGTCCAATCATATTGTTTGTCTAAACTGCCCTTTTTTTTTTTTTTTTTTTTTTTTTTTTTAAACTATCGACTTCAAGCTCACATTCAGATTTATAAAAACCATGCCAGCCAATCAGAATCCACATGACTTTTATGAGATCAGGCATTAAAGACTGCAGTGCGCTTATAATAACCAGAATATTATTGTCGCTTGGTGTAGACGCCAATATAGCTATGGTTTTTGGTGTGAATAAACCTTTGCATGTCAGATTGTCTGTTTCTGTATAAATGCACAGGTCTTGTCTGCAATGTGGACCAGACCTTGATAGTCAAAGGACTGGTTATGTGAAACTAAACAGCCTGTAGACATCTCCAGACCTCCAGATGCACGTCCATTATCATTTCAGCTCGTTCAGTTCTTCATTGATTTCCTGCTGACCCTGAGATCACTGAACTGTGTAAATCCTCCATGTGCTGGGGCTTGAAAGGGAGAGAGCGTGTTTGTATATGCAATGCACATCGTGAATAGATGGCTTTACTAACAGCAATAAACAAGCCCCCACTATGTTTCTGTTACTGGACGTATGTGTTAGTCTTTTATATGCAAAACTCATCAGTGCAGAGATGTTTGTCAGTATGTCATTAATGTTCATTGGCTCAGAGTTCACAGGTCTGAACACAGTTCACTGGCTGAAAGCTGCTGACTGTGTTGTACAAGCTGTAATCGCACATTGTGATGTTCTAATTAACGGCTTTATCAACCGGACAGCTGACTGTGATTTGAGCAGTTAATTACTGCAAATAAAGATGAATTATGATGGATTTTAGAATGATGAATGCCACAGGGACTTAATTACAACACGCTTTTATGAAAAACATCCTGGCAGCTGTTGTAGTTTTATTGTGGCTTGGAGAAAAAATGCAATTGTAGCATTTAGCTACAAAGGGAATGTATTACAATAGTTTTTTTTCCAGTGTTATTATAGTCAGTGAAATATAAAATAATTTTGTCGTTTTTCTTTGCGTTTGAAGTAATTCCCACAGATCTTGTTCAGAACAGCATTATTAGTGTATAAAATGAAAGTACTCACTGTTTAGATGCTTTCTGGCTTTTTGCAGGCATCTAATTGTCATTTGTGTCAATTGTCGTTTGTTAAAGGGATAGTTCATCCAAAAATGAAAATTCTGTCATTTAATCACATTCAAGTTGTTTCAAACCTCCTTGAGTTTCTTTCATCTGTCAAACACAAAAGAATATGGGTAACCAAACATGGAAGTCAGTTGACCGTTCACAGGGAGCTTGATGAACAGGCGATCTGACCAATCAGAACGCAGATATTAGGTTTGTTCGAGATGAACTACATTAGCCTGCCACTGGCTGGAGAGAGTAGCCGCTTGTAGTCAGGCCGGAATTCATCAAGTCGGACACTTTCTGCTCCCGGTAGTGACGCTCGCACGGTGTTTGCATACTCTATCACAGAGGAAGTGAAATAAATGCAATATTTGTCAAAAACACAGACATTTCAGAAAAGTTTTCATGAGCAACTTTTTATATACTGCTTGATACAGCGCCATCTGTTTATGACTAAAGTTCGACAAACTATTTAAATACCAATAAAGTGGGGGTATATATGCTTTTATCAGTGTTTTTTGATAAACGTGACTCAATATAACACTGTGACTACACTAAAAAAGCTTTACTGTTATAAAAACACAGATTTGTGAGGATTATTGGAATTGAATTGTTAGCATAAACAGGCAACACACGTCGTGCTTGTCATCACAGAATCTGACCAATGAGAATAAATTGTGTCGTCATCAAGGCACTCGCAGTCAATTTTGAGCAACTGCAGCGCCTGACCAGATATTGTCTTAATATAGGGAGATGAGAGGGTCTGTATTACTTACTATTGGAGAAAGCGTAACGGCTAACTTGGATCACGTGTCCCTTAATAACCAATCACATTACAGCCTTGACATCACTGAATTTCGGTCAGAGTTGTGCGACACTCAATGTCCGTTTACGGATCCCATAGGAATGAATGAGAAGTGCCGTAAGCTGAATCCCACCTGTCGCAAAAGTCAGTGACTTCTCTTATAAAACAGCACTTTTTTCGAGGTAAACTCTAAAAATAGTTAAATCCAAAAGTATTGTTTAGTGTAAAACATGTTGAAGATTAGCAGATAGGCTGTCGATTCATTAAATGATAAGCTGTTTCCTCTAAAAAGCTGTTTATTCAGCATAGTGAAGCTTCTCCTCCATTGACATCCATTCAAAAAATACGGCCTCTGGTCTCCTTTTCCATGTACTGCCAGACCGGAAGCGTTAGCTTTAGCCATTACGCTTTTTTTGGCTAATGGTTGCAGGCTTGCCTTCTAGTGGCTTTGGCCTGACCTAGGCGGCTGGTCTCGTTTTGCTCTCATGGTACTTTGATGGCACATGTGATCGGAACGGTGCATTTCCACTGGCACGTAGCGAGCGTTTTCAATTCATTCCTATGGTAGTTGAGCGTCAAAAATGTTGGGCATTCCTCGACTTTATGCAAATATCGAGCAAAAAACGCCGGGGGCGACAATTGCTTTGAAAAGATGAAATGCAAACAGGGTGTAAACATTGTTTTCAGAGGCCTGCTCTGCCCTAAATTTGACACGCCCCAAAGCAGTGGCGTTGTAGCCTTGCCAGCGCCACTGAGCACAGATTTGACGCTGTAGTGGAAACGCACCGTAAGGCGGCTGCAGCACCGATCAAAGTCAGACAAATTATCTAACCAGAATGCATTGCTTTTGTCAGGCCGGCAGCCGATCTTTGCGGTGCTGCATGAAGTTGAATAAGCCTATTATGTGCCACCGTATCGGAGATAGCAACAGTAACTTAGGGTGGGTGGGTGTTTGCGAACGGTCAGTTGGGACCAGCAACTGTTTGGTTACCAACATTCTTCAAAATATCTTCTTTTGTGTTCAACAGAAGAAAGAACCTCATACAGGTTTGGAAAATCTTAATTGTAAGTAAGCAATGACAGAATTTTAATTTTTGGGTGAACTATCCCTTTAAACTGTAGTTTATTTTGATCCATCTATATTTGACTGGCTGAACAACATGTTAAAGCGACCAGCTGCAGTTCATTAACTTTAAACATTTTGTTTTAAAACGTTCTGTTTATGGGTTGGCAGATGTTGCAAATTCAATACAGCAATATATTTTTCCTACACATTTCAGGGGCCCTTTCTGTTATTTTATTTATTTAAAAAAAAAAAAAAATCTAATTTTTATTTATTTATTTATTTTTTTCCCCGTAAGCTTCTTTTGTTTTCTGACTCTGGTGCTCTTAATTCCACAAGTTGTGTAAAGCCAGCCAGTCAGATTGGAGCTGGTGATTTCAGCCAGCTCTTGCTATTTTTATGTGCATTATGCATCAATATGTGGTCTGAGGCAGCCTGAGACTAAGGTAGCAATGACTTAATGGGGTATTTCCAGCTAGGGGAAAGTTTAAAAAATGGAGGGTCATGGAATGACTGAATTGTTCAGATGTTCTGCTTTTATCTCTGTCTGAGTGATGTTTGTACAGCAGGCTTGTTATCAAGGATGGAAAACAGACACCTCTTTATCAGTAGGAAGAATGGGGCAGAAAAAGAGGTGACCTCCCCAAGGGTTTGGCTGATCTCTCTGATGTGGGTCAGGAAGGAGGGAGAGGGGAAAGGATGGATAGATGGATGCAGTCACGGGTCACGGGCTGGAAATCACACCCTCGCTATCATTCAGAAACACAGAGGGTGGTGTGTGTGCATGAATAGCTTTGATTTGGAATAGTATACAACTATACTTCTCATGCTATTTTCTGAATGAAATACGTTCAGTATCCATTTAGGCTGGGTCAAATGAAATGAAAGCAATATGTTGTTTGTAAAAAAGTTGTTTTGACACACAGCTTGATTTAAGAATAATGGAATATTCATTATTGTTAAAAAATATAGTTTTTTAAATGATTTCGAAAGAAGTCTATTATGCTTACTAAGGCTGCATTTATTTGATTAAAAATACAGAAAAAAATATTGTTAAACATTATTACAACTTAAAGCAAATGTTTTCTGTTTGAATATATTTTAAAATGTAATTTATTCCTGTGATGCAAAGCTGGATTTTCAGCATCATTACTCCAGTCTTCAGTGTCACATGATCCTTCAGTAATCATTCTAACATGCTGATTTGCTGCTCAAGAAACATTTATTATTATAATCAATGCTAAAAACAGTTGTGCTGATTAATAATTTTGTGGAAACTGTGGTACATTTTTTTCAGGATTCTTTGAATAGAAAGTTAAAAAACTAGCATTTAATATAAATCTTTTGTATCATTATAAATGTCTTTACTGTCACTTTTGATCAATTTAATTCATCCTTCCTGTATAAAATAAGGTTATATAATAAGATTTTTCTCCCCAATGTTTACTAAGTAGCTATGTGGATTTATTAGCGGTGAACAAATGCTCTTTTGATTGTTACTTAGGCTTTAGAGAAATGGAAAACTTCTTTCCTTCTCTTATTGGACTTTATTCCCAACTTCACCCCCGCTAACACACCCGTAACATCTTCTCCAAATGATTTGAAGGATTACACACACTCTTTATAGGATTAACTCCAATTTAAACAGATGATTACCGCAGCGGATCCTGGCCTCATGGTAATCGATCAGGGACAAAAAAGGTGCATTACACAAGTTGATTTGTGGGCAAGTTGAAGCTAATCTAGGGGAAATGGCTGGTTTAAGGAGCGGGAGTGAATCTGATACGATGGAGATCGGAATACTTTGCCAGGAACCTCTGCTTCATCTTTCAGCCTCTAAAAGCATTCAGCCATTCCTGCACGTGCTAATGAGTCCCACAAGTCAAGGAGAGAGAGTGTGTTCTCCTTCATCATTAGCTGTTTGCATGCGTGAAACACTAAACATGCCATCTCTCCACTTCTATTGTTTTCACACTTTCTAGAGGTTTCTGTTCAGCCATTAAAGTTGGTTAGTGAGAACAAAGTATGTTCAGTTACGACTGTCATGTGTTATTGTTACAGCCCTTTGTATTATGTAATCTACTGTACAATTGTTAACATTTGCACACATCTGTGGAAGGCCATTTGTTAACTAAAAAAATTTAAATAAATCTGAAATACAATACAAATTTTAGATGAAAAATTTAAAAGGGACATCAGATGCCCATTTTCCACAAGTTGGTAAACTCTTAAAAATAAAGGTGCTTAAAAGGTTCTTCACAGTGATCCCATAGAAGAACCATTTTTGGTTCCACAAAGAACCATTCAGTCAAAGGTTCTTTAAAGAACCATCTCTTTCTTACCTTTTTATAATCTGAAGAACCTTCTTTCGCCAAAAAGAACCTTTTGTGAAACAGAAAGGTTCTTCAGATCTTAAAGGTTCTTTATGGAACCATTTAAACAAAAAAGGTTCTTCTATGGCATTATCAAACACCTTTATTTTTAAGAGTGTATGATTCTTTAGGGTCTTCATGACATGTCTGTAACATACTTTGGTTAAAATTCCTCAGTGCTTGTGTCAAACAACACCCTTTTTACCTTGTCAAAAATAGTTTAGGAAATGCTTTTTCTAGGTGTTAAATAATATTGCAGTTGACTAAACTGCAAACCTTATAAATCACCTTGTGTGATTAAATACTGTCATTCTATAAATTTAGTTTCTGAAAGGGAAACTCCTTCAAATGCATATGCAATAAGATGAGCTGCAAAAATAACTGCTCTAAAAAGTTATTCAGGAGACCTTTTACCACAACTTAAATAAATGCATTGGTTGCAAGTTAGAAATTTTGAGTTCAGTTGACATAATAATGTTTTTCATTACATTAACTTAATATTGTGTGTAATTTAAACTCAAATTTCAGTGTTAATTGAATTTCTTTAAGAATTAAGGTGTAGTAACTCTTGTCTTGTTAACTTTGGAATTTAGGTAGTGGATTTCTAGTTCCCAGCATGCTTTGCATAGGACTGGATAAGGAGAATACATATTTTTGAAATGAAATTATGTGTTATTCTGGGGCAGTTGTGGCCTAATGTTTACAGAGTCGAACTTATAACCCAAAGGTCACAGGTTCAAGTCTCGGTACCGGCAGGTTCCCAATGTATGTAATTTTATGCTTATTAACATTTTAGTACAAAAAATATTTTGAAAACATTTTGCACCTCCATGTTTCATTTAGTAGCATCAGACTTTGTGTGAACAGGCCTTAAAATGGGTAATTCACCACTGGGCAAATACTGTAACTTGGCTGTCTATGCAGTAGAAATTGATTTTTTTTCTTTCTTGAAATTGGTGCTACATGACTAGAGAAAACAGAGAAAAGGGCTGTGGCTTCCCTTTTGCCAAAAACTTCAACACCAATTATGCGTTTCTGATTTTGGCTCTGATCAGAATGTCTGTGGGCGGAATGAAAAATGCAGAAGTTTTAAAAAAACAGTCCAAACTGAGTGATAACACACAAAAAAAATTGTTTTGTGTCATCCAGCAGACTTTTTTCTGACAAATAAGCCAGTAGATCTGAGTGCAGGAAACAGAGTATACATTGTTTATTTGCATATACTACCAACATTGTAACAATACATAGCTAAAAAAAAAAAATTACTTATCCTTTAAGCATGTAGACTCACTATCAGCTGCATTAAGGTCTTCATATCTGGATTTTGTCCTGCAGTGAAGTCTAAACCCCTGCCTGAAGCTCTCCAGTCTGACATCTCAATTAGTTTGAGATCTGTACCCCCAGCCCCAGCTGACCTGACCACATTTTCTTCCATTAATCTGTTCATACTCCGGGATGACCCCAAAACCCAACCCAACACACTTCTCAACAGCCTGGACAGAAATCACACTCTAGCACTGAAACCATTCCAAAATGCCACAAGCACAATCACACCACCTGCCAAAGTCTGATTAGCCTAATTCCAGCACTCACCAATAACAGACTTTCCCAATTTTGGCTTCTCAAACGGTTACTAAAGCTATCAGTCGTCTGGTTGTGTTATCCTCCTGTGTCGTTAGAGTTGATTTGATTTCTCTCTCTCTGGTGGGAAACTTGGACGCCATTAGGTTGTGAATGTTACATTTGGAAAGTGGTCAGTATTCAGTGTTTCTCACTGGCGAGTGAGAGTCTGCTCACTAAAAATCTGTGTTAAATGTGCAATAGTGGAACCTAGTCAACATGAAATGAAAATTGGATTGGGAAGATAGGGTTTTTAATTGCTTTCTTTATACAAGTTCCTGGTCTTGTTCTGCAAAATGTAACAACTTGCTCCATATCTTAATTTTTCTTTTTGGCTGAAGTCACTAAGGCTTTCAGCGGTCCAGTGGTGCTTGGTCGTTTGTAACTTTGTGTACTTAAAGGGCTTAAAATTACACTGTTAGACTTCTCAGGGTTTTTTCTCAAATACATTAAGTATGTGCTAAAACATGGAGTTGACCCAGAAGCATCTTGGTAATGTTGTAATGATGGAAATATGAGGTGACTGCTGAAATTTCCATACTGTGTGACTGAACTTATGCTTTTAATGGAGTAAGACAAAGCTTTCTAATGAATCAAATGAGGCAAATCAGTGAATACATGTTTTTGTGTTATGCTGGGTATACTGGCTTATTTCAGACGGATAAATTCACCCCAAAAAGAAATGGAATAAAAAATAATTGTTTGGCATACAGAAAATGAAGACTGTTTTTTGGACTTAAAGATGCTTTGTTGCTTTTTGTGCAATTACTTATTTCCATTTAAATTTTTTTTTTTTTTTTTTTGTTACTGTACTAAAATACTGAAAATAATCCTCCCAAGACAGTTTTTTTTTTTTAATTAAAATCAACAACTTTTTAAATGGCTTTTTGAATATAATATAATATAATATAATATAATATAATATAATATAATATTTTATGTATTATTTTATATTATGACCGCATGTTTTATGGCCATATTAATTGAGAAAATAAATGGCATATTTGTACTTAAATAATTTTACAACAGCAGTTGACTATTAAAATGCAAAAAGAGAAAATCTCAGTGGCCATAAAAACAGGCCTAATGTTTCATATACACTAAAAAATGGTGTGATTGCTTACTTTAAATTGCTTACTTTATTTTCACTCAAGAAGTGCTAGTAAATTTCACAAAAATAATTACCAAAACAAATAAATAAATAAACATAATGAATTAAATAATAAATGTCAAGTAACATTTTGAATGTGAAATTTTGAAGCAGAAAAACTGAAATAGTATTTTCTTGTAAAACACTCCAATAAACTTTATTTATTTAATTATTTATTTATTTTATGCAAGTGTTATTTCTATATTTTCCCCTAGACATACTGCATCTCATGGATCCAAATTATTAATTTGGAAGTCATCACTTTCCCATTCGCTGATTCAAATGGGACAGAGTTCAGTTTTATCTGTCAGTTTCACTATACTCTTCTCCTTTATTCTCTCTCTCCCTCTCTCTGTCATTTGTCACTTGTTTTCAATGACGTCCCACCCGTCTGTTTCCCCATCACTTCATCTTCCTCATTGTATCCTTTCTTCCACTCTCATCTGTACACATTCTCTCCTCATCCATCACCCTCTCCCTTTTTTTTTTGTGTCACAACCCGCCCCCATCACACTTCTCTCTCTGTGTGTGTGTGTGTGTGTGTGTGTGTGATCACTCCTGCTGTCTGCTCCACACATTGTCCAAGATGTTCGGCTCTGATCAAGCCGTCATGGCAGATGCTTAATTGTGTCTGCCAGGCCTGTGATGTGCCCACAGACCCACAATCCCCTGGCACTCGTGTTCATATAGGGCGCTGGTCTTTGTCAGGCGGGATGCTGTGTTTCCTGGCATTTAGCTCTGAAATGTCATCAGGACAGACAGGATGTAAATAGAAGGGGACTTGTTTCTAAGTGTAGAATCCAAGCTTTCAGGCTTATTTATTAAATAACTGACTTTGGATGGTGTCTCAGGACACAATGTCTGTTTTGATAATTCTTTGCCACTTTACCTGAGGTTTCAATGCAGTGGTTTCCTACAGTGGTAATTCATAACAATGAGCATTCTGTCATTATTTGCTCACTCTCATGTCATTCCAAATCTGTGTGACTGACTTTCTTCTGTACACTCTTACAAATAAAGTTTCCAAAAGGGGGTTTTAGCAGTGATGCCATAGAAGAACCATTTTTGGTTCCCCAGCAAACATTTCTTAAAAGAACCCATCTTTCTTAGTGTGAAGAGTTTTATTAATCTAAAGAACCTTTTCCCATTATAAAGAACCTTTAGTTGAAACCATTGATGCCAATAAGGAATCTTTATTTTTATAAGACCTTTATAAGAGTGTAGAACACAAAATATTTTGAAGAATGTTCATGCTTCTTTTTTCCATACATTAAAAGCAGACAGTGACCAAAAGTTTCAAAATGTATCTTACAGCTTGTACACTGTATATCCCATGTCTTGTGATATCAGACAATAGTTTTGTTTGAGGAACAGACTGAAATATAAGTCTTACTGTTAGCTGGTAGTTCTTAAAGGGATAGTTCACCCAAAATTGAAAATTCTGTCATTAATTACTCACCCTCATTTCATTCCAAACCCATAAGACCTTTGCTCATCTAAACAAATTTTATGATGAAATCCAAGAGCTTTCTGACTCTGCATAGACAGCAACACAACTGACACATTCAAGGCCCAGAAAGGTACTAAGGACATCGTTAAAATAGTCCATGTGACATGAGTGGTTCAACCCTAATGTTATGAAGCTATGAGAATACTTTTTGTGCGCAAAGAAAACAAAAATAATATGCGTCACATTACTGTCGTGAATGCACATAGAAGACTGACACAGAAAAGAAGAAATTGTTGAATATAGTTGTTATTTTTGTCTTCTTTTGCACACCAAGGGCCAGTTTTACCAAACAGTGCAAATTAGCGCAAGAGCGCAATTCCAAAACAGCACTGATGGCAATGGAAATTTCTGCGGGTGATTTACTAACAATGCACAAATTAAAGAACACAGACACAACATCTCATTTACATATCGATCAACACAATATACCAAGCGCAGCACAAATTAGCATAGTCGCAAATAAAGAATAAAGAAATAAAGAAGCCACAGTACGTTGAAAAGAACCGGAGGCCAAACAATGAAGGTTTGCTAGAAGTTTTGATAGACCTGGTATTGCGTGACTGCTAGTTGAGGGTTCCAAATCGTCTTTTACTTCCTGAAGCAAATTAAAAATAACATGGCTTGGCAAACAATATGTTCGGAAAATGTGTTCTTCTGGAATTCAAAATAAATTAATACATGAGGAAAAAATCCTCTCACTTCTACCACGTGCTCTCTGTTCTCTACTGTGCCTCTCCTAGCAACAATAATTGCAGCCATTTCAAGTGAAAAATAGTTTAACACGTGATTTTTTTTGGGAGATAAATAATGGTGCAAATGGCAATAATTTGACGAGCGCAAACGTTAGTAAAATGCGTTGCGTGATTCATTTGAATACTCTCCTCCCATAACTTTTGCATCTGAAAGGGAACCTCCTAGAAATGCATATTCAATAAGGTCAGGTGCAAAAATAACTGTTTTCAGTGCTAATTCATCACTGCGCGTCTTTAGTAAAACCTGACAGTGCAATTTTAAAGCCAAAAGATGGTTTGCGCAGGGTCAGAAAGCTCTCGGATTTCATCAAAAATATCTTAATTTGGGTTCCAAAGATGAACGAACGTCTTACAGGTTTGGAATGACATTAAAGTGACAATTTTCATTTTTGGGTGAACTAGCGCTTTAAATTTCATTTACATTTTCACATATTCATACTTGCCACATCATGATTGGTTGTAAGACAGCTTTATGTTATTCTCACACACTATGTTTCAGTGTGCAAAGGCACAAATGAGAGTCAAGAGTAAAAACAGGCCAACTTTTCACTCCACTATGACTTCAATTTTTGTGTCCCTTCTTCAAAACATCTCTTTTTGTTTTCCACAAAAGAAAGTCAGGTTTAGAATGACATGAGGGTGAGTAAATGATGACAGAATTTTCATCTATGTGCGAACTATTCACTTAAACCCAAGATTATAGCCTTTTAGTAGTAAGCAAACTCACTGAAGTTACTGTAGTCATCTCTATTTCTCCAACACTCTTAAAAGCCAAGATTACAAAAAGTGTTTTTCACAGCAAAAGCCATAGAAGAACCATTTTTGGTTCCCCTAATAACTTTTCAGTAAACAGTTCTTAAATATCAGTTTGTTTCTTATTGTTAAGAACATTTGAATAATCTTTTTTTAGACTATAAATAACCTTTTTGTGGAATGGAAACAAACCTTTTTGTGCATAAATGCCAAAAAAACAACAACTTTATTTTCAAAAGTGTACATGATGAATTAGACAATATTTTAATCTCCGTCATTCTATTTGACATTTAATTGGCATTCATGAGTGCAGAGAGAGTGGAATTCAATCAAATTTTGAAACAGGCTTGTTTAATTAGACCGACATTAACGTTTCCATTTCATTACCATCTATCACAGTGGTTCCCAACCACGTTCCTGGAGGCCCCCCAACACTGCATGTTTTTCTTGTCTCCTTAATCAAACACACCTGATTCAGATCATCAGCTCATTAATAGAGAGTCCAAGACCTGAAATGGGTGTGTCAGATAAAGGAGAGATGCAAAATGTGCCGTTGTGGGGGGCCTCCAGGAACGTGGTTGGGAACCACTGATCTATCACACAACATTATTTCCTTTTGCAAGCGGTGCAGGTTTCCATGTCTTTTCGTCTTTCATCATCTCACAGTATGCATTCACCGGCCCGCCAGCTCACAACAACACGCGCCACACTCTCACTGAATTCTCATTAATCGTCCCTTTACAGCGAGTCTCACAGGAGGAGGTGGCGGGACAAGGGGACCTGTCGGTGAATCGCCACCATTCTGTTCCACACATTAGTGGACTATGTCGATACACTCTTGAGTAATTGCATGCTAGAATGATAAAAACAAGTTGTTTGATGTGTGAGGAGTTTTAAGAGCCACTTGAAGATGCTTGATGATAAAACAAGTGTTTTTTCTTATTCAGAGGACATCCTTTAGAACGTTTGGAGAGAGTAAAAATCAAAATATCTTTTCTGAACCACTTGATTACACTCTGTGTATTTGTTATCTTTGCATTAAAATGCTTATTTAAAAAAAAAATCCTCTGGCACCACAGCTACTGTAGATGTAAGTGTAATTACAGTAAAATCCTGTAAGATACAGATATAATTGTACATATGTCATTTTTAATAGATCAGACTTCTTTTTCCACTGGCTCCAAATGTGTGGAAATAATTGAAGTTTTGAAAGGTGTTTGATGTTGCGTTTGAACAGCTCCAGATGTTTCTACTACAGTATCATTATTTCACAGATCTTCTGAATTTGAAAGAATCATTACTGAGATGTTCTGTTGTTCTGGTTCTTGCAAAAAGTGTTTTGCAGTTTAAGAGTATGACACATAAAAATCTCTTGTGTCAAAAATGCTTTGATTGTTCTCCAACTGAAATAATCAAAGAATAAAAGGAAAAATGATCATGCAAATTAGTTTTCACAACATGCTTTAAACTTTTATTCCAAATCGTTCCTCATCTGAATCATTCATCTAAATATATGTCCTCTCATCTCTTTCTGTCTCTCAGATGGTGGCATTAGAGAGGCAGGTGTTTGATTTCTTGGGCTACCAGTGGGCTCCTATCCTTGCAAATTTCTTCCACATCTTGGTTGTCATCCTGGGCTTGTTTGGCACCATTCAATATAGACCTCGCTACATTGTGGTGGTAAGTGCTGCTTTTAATTCATCTTTAAAATGATGATCTTGTAAATCTCTCAAAGTGTTCGGGTAACATTTTAATCACCAAAATTAAAGGGGTGGTTGATTGCGATTTCACTTTTTTAAAGTTAATTAGTGTGTAATGTTGCTGTTTGAGCATAAACAATATCTGCAAAGTTATGACGCTGAAAGTTCAGTGCAAACGGAGATATCGTCTTTTAAATTTCTGGCAGTTTAATGCCTACAAAAATGGCTCATAGGGACTACAACGAGTTACTTCCCAGGTCTGTTACGTCATGAACCCAGGTAAACCCCGCCTCTGGGAACACGCAACAAAGAGGCCATGCTGCACTGCTTTAGAGAAGAGGAAGAAAACTAGGGGTGCACGTTAAAATCTATTCATATATGAATCGCGATTCTGTCTTCTAATGATTCTAATGGATTCACAAGTTTCAAAACCAATGTTCTAAAGCAGCAGTTCTTAATACTGTTCCTTGCGTCTCCTGCTCTGCACACGCTCTGCATCTCTCTCTCTCTCTCTCTCTCATTCAAATCATCAGCTCAGTGAATACACTTTTCACATAGCTGTAAGAAGCGTTATACATGGTTATACGTGCGGTTGCCGTACTGTATTAAAGCTTTAATCAGAATAAAACCATATATTAAAAGCTAACATAATAGCATTTACAAATAACAGCGTATCTTAGGCCTACCATCAAGAGCCATGCTTGCACAGGTTCTGCGCGATCCTCTTCACTAATATCCTCTGCGTCTCAATCAGGCTCAAATTGATAAGCAATATAGACGACGCCATTGTTTACAATACAACCGGACCACATTCTTAGGTGAGGGGCGGGATCTTCAGTCGCGCACTAGAGGCGGTTTAGCCAATCACAACACACTGGGCCAGCTAACCAATCAGAGCCCATCATGTATTTCTGAGGGAGGGGCTTCACAGAAACAGGAAATGATTGACATGTTTATCAGAGAAGGGACAGAGCGGTGTGGATTAAAGGTAAATTGTGTGAAATTTTTTTTTTTTTTTTTTAACGAAGCATTAACACATGTTAGACTGCACCCCATAAACACAATCAAGCTTAGAAAAAAAAAACAGTCAACCACCCCTTTAAAATGGAAAAAATGAAGTTTGGATGTTTTACTTTTGAATTTGTCTTCAGTTTTGATTATTCTCAGTTGTCATTCTCATCTCATGAATGTGGAAGCTTGTTTCTGCCATGGAATAAAAAAGTAATTTTTTCCCCTCACAATCAAGACCTTTTCTTACAAGGTTATATCTCTAAATTCAGATGTGTTTCCTCAGAATTGAGAGTATATAACTCATAACTGTGAGATATAAACTCGCAACTGAGAGGAAAAAACAGAATTGTGAAATTAAAATGTCATAATTACCTTTTATTTTTTATTCTGTGGCAGGAAAAAAGAAATTTGAAAATAAAGTCACAGTTGTGAGATAAAAAGTTGCAGTTAGGATACCTTTTTTGTTGTTATGTGGCAGAAATGGCCTTCCATACAATACAATGAATCTTGTAATGTAAATAAAATAAATAAACATAAATTACAAAAAATGTAAAAATATAGAGTTGGTGTTTTTTGCGTTAAGATAATAGGAAGTGTCACAAAATAATCACAAAATGCAATCTGCACAAAAAAAGTGCCCCAAAAGATAGGTTTCATTTTCATCAAAATATTATTTTTCATTTTGTTCATTCTGAAATATGACCCGGACATGTTCTCCAACCATGCTAGCTAAAAATCTGTTTAATAACAGCGTAAGTTTGGATCTGTTTCTTTATCTCAGAGTGTTTTAGAAATGTTTATATGCAAATAGTGTTTGCAGCACATGCAAATCTGCTTACTGTTGATCAAAGACAGCAGGCCTCTGAAGCAGAATTGAACGCAGCCCTTTGCTGATAATGGACTCTGGCATGCGGCCCTGCAGACACTGGACTAGCCTTATATTTTGACACATTGTATGGCATTTTAATCCCCTAAATCTTCAACTAATTACCATGAATTAAATGATTAGAGTCCAGCTCCCTTCAGTTCCTCACTGGGTCAATCCATGATGCAGCTTCACTTCAACTTCAACAGGATTATCAAGCCTTTAGTTCAGTTGATGAGACGGGAAGCAAGCTATTTTTAGAATTTTAATTTTCATACAGAATTTTTTTTATAACCAGAATTTTTTTTATAACCGATAGTCTTCAGTTTACATCATAGCTATGTTTGAAATAGCATAACAGACTATTCTTATTATTGCTAAATTATAATTTATAATTCATATCTGAATGTAGCATACTGTTCACAGTTTGCAAATTTTCTGCATGCTTCAAAAAACAAGATGGCCTACTAAATTTGCCAAAATGTGTATATTGTGTAGCAGAATGTAAATGAGCTAGAAGTAACATCGGCCACAGTAAAATATCTATTTTGTTTTATTATTTAATCAGACTGTCAGAAGTCACATCATTTTTAAACAAAATGGAATTAAATATGGTTATTCTTATTTATTTATTGAAAGATAGTAACTAGACTCTGTGAGAAACAAAGTCTTGCAATATCAATGCAGAATACTGTTGTTTGAAACTTTCATCATTGCAAAATGCACAGTTTTTCCACTTACTATTAAAATATACATTGTAAACTGCTCATTATGCTCTAAAAACTAAATTAGTATTCCATTCTAATTATTATTTGCATTATTTCCTATGCATTTTGCTATAGTGTTTTGCTGATATTAGGGGCATTTTCATTCTTGATAGCATTGAAACTGATATAAAGATAATAAGACATAAAACTGAGAAGATGAGTTATTGATATTTTGGTTATTCCCAGAAACTGTAAATATTAAATTGGGAATATCTGCTAAATATGTATTTAGTAAACTTTTAGAAGTACATGAGCATATATGTAAATAAACTCTTTATCCAAAGTCACTTACATTTGCATTCAATGTAGACATTTTATCTACAAGCATAGCCTCAAAATATAACAAACATGGGTTACAAGCCACATAATGAAGTCTTTAAGACATATGTCTTCACAAAACTTTTAATAATTTTACCACCAATGTGTATAAAACTCTGAAGCCATTGAATGGGAGTACACAGTAACATCTTAATTATAAAATTATTTTGCACTAAACTTTATCATTAATACTCTTAACAACACTGAGTTGCTCATTACACATTAGATTTACACTTTTGATTACACCAAAATGTGATGATAATTAAATTCCAAATACAAAATTCTCACATGGTGAGAAGAAATATCAAGTTAATCAAAGTGACAAAAAGTTGAGAAGCCAAGAAAAGACAAAGGCGTGAGAAAGTGTTGAAAACCGATAGATGAGCCTGGAAACAAGACTTGCGGTGCTGAGACTCCTGGGAATGCTGATGAGTATTGCTCAGGCTTGTGTCCCTGTCATGTGTTATAAAGACTCATTCTGCTTCACAACAGCTTAAAATTACACCAGTCACCATATAATGGTGATCTGACATGTGAATCATGCTGTCTGAGGTGCATCATTTCCCTTCAAGATATTCATCTTCTGAGAGATAGACGTATTAAAGCCTTAGTCTTGCTGACCTGCTTGTATTTCTTATTTATTTTTGAGTCATAAATGGATACGGTGTCCCATCAAACAAACAGCCAGTTTTAACTTTAAAGGAGTATTCTGAGTGAAACACAACTTGACTTGTCCCTTAAATTTGAGAAAAAAGTGCCTTTTACAGTAATGTACTTACAATGGAAGTCAATGGGTTAATTTGAGTTTATGAACAGAAATATGAAGCTCATATTGTTGTTAAACATAAATTATATAGTTTAAAAGTTAATTATTTGATCTATAAAGTTTTCAGTTCATCTTTGTTTTCATCTTTGTGAGTGGATCTTAATTTCTGTGGATGGAGTTTGCTTCATTTTCAACTTTGTGAGAAACTCAGTTAACCTATCCAAAATAGAAAAATCCTCAGACAAAGTAGTCTTCTGGTCTTTGTATATCTGTGGAGGAAATCCCAGTGGAGGGCGTTTTGAAAACACTCTTTTGCAGTTTGGAGAAAATTGCTCTATAAAGTTGTCTCAAGCTGGTCTTCCTTAAGGGACTGACAGAAAACCTGAGAATCCATTTTTACTACTGTGCAGTATAAACTTCTGTATTCTCTTTAAACTCCCCATGAGCATTATCTGCTTCGTGCTATTGACAAAAAAGAAAGCTCATTTCTTTTTCCCTTTCTGGGAGTTTATATACCAGCAGGCTCAGGTTGGAGTGCTAATTCAGATTAGCATTTCAATGAGATTTATAGGCTCTTAAAATCTTAATTGATTGTGTTTGTTTGTGGTAAACAACAGTACAAACGACTAGGAAGACAAAAGGCTTGATGTTCAAATGAGATGTTCTGCTATAAAAAGAAGATAAAATCAGAACAAAGAAAGACACAAATCTGGAGATGAAAGATAAGAGCCTGTGTAAAAGAAAGATGCTTTTCTCAAGACTGAGCCTTAAATCCAAAAATGTTCACTGCAGATGTTTTCCCATATACAACAGCTCTAATGCTACTTCTACTGGAACGGGTTGAGTTTTAACTTCTTCTTGATGGGTAGTTGCCAGCTGTCCCTTGAATAAAAGTTGTCCAATGTGGTGGTACAGTGATAGTATCAGGTGATAATACCATGGTAATTTAATATATACTATGGTACTGAATGGTTTTACTGAGATAATGTGATGTGATATGAATATTTTGTCATTTATTCCTCTGTGGAGCACAAAAAAAAGAGATGAAAATGTTTTGACTGTACTATGAAAGTCAATGGGGTCCAAAAGTTGTTTTAGATCTCTTTCATTGTATGAACAAAAGCAGAAACAAAGAAAGTCATAAAGGTTTGTAATGACATGATGGTGAGTAAATGATAACAAAATTTATATTTTTCAGTCAACAATCTCTTTAAGGCTGTATGTTATGTATCGTAACATACAGTATAAAAAAAAAACAGAGAAAAATGGGTAATGTCCTGACAAAATTACTTTTTCTGTCAAGTTTATAGACATTTCCTTCAACTCTAAAACAAAGCAAATTCAAAATACAGGTAAAATACCTGAGAAAAATATTTTTTTTTTATTATTATTTTTTTTTTACAGAAGTTTCTTATAGTGTGGCCTCATTAGCGATATTTCATTGAAATTTAGCGGCCAAACAAAATACATTGTTAATTGTCAATAGTGTAAAGATGTAAAACAAATGTACAGCTCACAGTCGCTTTCAAACAAATCAGCTTTCAGGTTGGTCAGTGCTGCAAATTCATGTGCTCAACTTGAACATGAGTGAAATCTGCTTTGGGACGTTTTCACCCTCACACAAATTGCCAAATGTGCAGATTCCTCTTGAAATGGGTGGATTTTGCCTGTGAAGTTTCATCAAGCAACAGTAAATGTGTCCATACCAGTGCAGCCTATGTTTGAATGTTGGAATGAATTGTTGGAGTAATGATTTGTTCATCTTTTTGACAGTATACTGTGTGGACAGCGCTGTGGGTGGCCTGGAATGTCTTTATCATCTGCTTCTACCTGGAGGTTGGAGGTCTATCAAAGGTAAGAGAGATTCCCACCTAAAGTTACACATGGGTCAGCTGTCAGTGTTTAAGAGTACGAGACATTTTAATGACCCTGTTTTACAGCTAAATAGGACCATTTATGATGTTTTAACATACTGTCATACTGTTATTTAAAAGTGCCAGAGCTTTGTGTCTTACACTTAGGTTTGCATTGAACACACCAGAAACTGGCAGATAAAACAACAGGGCTTCTTTGTAGAGGAAATGAATTCAGATGAAAGCCTTTTGGAAAGCAGAAGTTATAGCAGTAGTTGTGTTATCCCCAACCCATCCCATGATACACTTCTGTCTACATGTGCTGACAGGTCATGGACTGAAACACTCAGCCCCTAGTGTGTTAGCACAGTGAGAAACAAGCTCGCTGTATAATTTACACATTCTCCTCTCTCTGTGTGTGCTTGTTTATGACTCCTGCTTGGCCAGTTTCCTGGACTCAGATTTCTTGTTCCCACAATGAAAAGCTCTTATCCGTTTTCAGAAGGTGGAGTGAAATTGCTCCACCAAGAACATCTTAAAGTCTGCATGCAAATGCAAATCTGGTACATGTGTAATGAGCTGCTGTTCTTTCAAAATTAACCTTTTACACAATTGTCGCAGCTGCATGGGACAAATGACTCATTTTATCCCAGGACAAAATAAATATTTGACCAAAAAACATCCAAACTCATACAGAATTCATACTTAGGAAATATTGGGTTTGGGTGACCATGATTTTTGGTGAGCGTGATTTCACCAAGTACAACATGTTCCTGGATCAACATTCTTGTTGATCCTGGAACAACATTACAATCAACTAATCAGAATTGAGATATAACTTTTCAGGAAATATCTGTTTTAGGCTTACAATCAGGGTTAGGTGCTTCTACACCCTTGTTAATCAGCTATCATTTCCCACTGATTTTAGGAATAAATTATGGGTAGGGTTAGGTTTAGGGGTAGGGATTGGATTAAGTCTATATTTTTGGACAGTAATGTTGATCCAGGATCAACAAAGGATGCTGATCTAGGAACATGTCTTGGCAAAACTTGGCTTACTTTTTTTCCTTGAACTAATCAATCAGATTTCAGGGGTTAGAGCTAAGTTAGGACTAAGTTTGGGGTCTGAACATAATTTAATTTCTCTCTAATTTTAAGAAATGCTAATAGTTGTGGTTGGGAATAGGGTTAGGATGATGTTTTGTTTGACAGGAATGTTGTTACAGGTCCAACAATAGAGGTTAATTACATCCTCCTCTGTAAAATGACAGTCACTGTTGGAGTGTGTAAGAATGTTCTGCATACTGGCTTAGAGGATTTAGCAGTTTTGATTCAAAATCCAGTGGAGAAGCAACAGTATCAAAATTGTTTACAATACAAAATTCTTAATCCAGCAAGGAAGCGTTAAATTGATCAAAAGTGATCATAAAGACATTTGCAATGTTACAGAAGATTTCTGTTTCAAATAAATGCTCTTATTTTAATTTATTTTAAATTGAATTGATTATAAGAAATGTTAAAATGTTTTCTGAAGGATCATGCGGCACCAAAGACTGGAGTAATGATGCTGAAAATTCAGCTTTGCATCACAGAAATAAATTACGTATTAAAATATATTCACATAGAAAAGAGTTGTTTTGAATTGCAGTAATATTTCACAATATTGCTGTTTTCACTGTATTTATGATCAAATAACTGCAACCTTGATGAACAGAAGAGACTTCTTTCAAAAACATTAAAAAAAAAATCTTACCAAATGAACAGTAAAAAACAGAAGTTGATTTATTTTGTTTCTTATATATCTTACTTTGAAAAATCTCAACAGGCTTTTTCTTATAGTTTGAGTGCTTGGTTTCTTAGTGTCTCTTGAATTTCAATGGCTTCAATGGCTTAGCAGCCAATAATTTATCCCACAAAACATAATGTGTTCAGCACAATCCACGCTTATATTTGTATCGGCTGTATTTAATGTTGTTTGATTCATGTATTTATTTGAATCTTTTTATTTTTGTTCTTTGCTCATGGCCTTGGACTTTAAAAACAAAAGATATGGGAAGCATTTTCTGCACTTATTTATTAATTTATTGTATGTTTATGTGTTCAGTCACATTTTATCCTACCTTGATTTTTGTGGGGTTTTTTGCGTCTTTCATCCTCTTCTTCCTCTGTCTCACAGTCACGCTCTGTCACTCCCTCTCTTTTCTTTACTGTGCTGTCACAGGTGGGACGCCCTTCCCCCAAAACCCCCCTCACCTCTATAAAGTCAATACATGAATATTCATGAGCTGATTCAGACAGATCTGCTGTGCAGAAGCAGCGAGTTTGCGCATCGATCCTTTCTTTTCTGTCTCTGTGTGTTTATATGTGTGTGTGTTTTCTCCGTTAGCCGCTTGTCCTCCTGCTGTCCATATGTAGTGGTGAGGGAGCGATGTGTGTCCATCTGTTGGGTTAATGCCTGAGTCCAACCCTCTGCCACCTGCTCCCCATTATTCAGCCTTTTACATGCAACCCCTGCATTAACACGGCCCACAACACCCCTCAGTGAAACACCTCAAAATATGACTATCTCACTGCTGTCTCTACTGTCATACAGCAAATGACACACCATATGATAATATCATGCTGCACTGAGGACCCCCTACTGTAAGACTGATTATGATTAGACTGTGATGAGAAGAATGAGTTTGAATGAAACAGTCTGACATTAGATTCTATGTATCTGTCTGTCTGTCTGTCTGTCTGTCTGTCTCTCTCTGTCTGCCGTCTCGCAGTGTTTATCAAATCTGTCTGTCTGTTTGTCTTGTAATGTTGATCATATCTGTCTGTCCATCAATGTGTTTGTCATGTCTTGTAATGTGTTTTATATCTGTCTATCTGTCCGTCAGTCCGTCAGTGTGTTTATAGTGTCTGTTTGTCTGTCTCTCTCTCACACAGTGTTTATCATGTATTTTTGTCTGTCTCAGTGTGTTTATCATGTCTGTCTATCTGTCTGTCTTGCATTGTTTATCATGTGGTTCTCATGATGATAATGATAAATGGTCTCTGTCAGTGTCTCACAATGTTTATCATGTCTGTCTGTCTCACAGTGTTTATCGTGTCTGTCTGTCTGTCTGTCTGTCTGTCTTACAGTGTTTATCATGTCCGCCTGTCTCCCAGTTTATCATGTCTGTCTGTCTGTCTGTCTGTCTCCCAGTGTTTATCATACCTGTCTGTCTTACAATGTTTATCATGTCTGTCTATTTCAGTATTTAAAATGTCTGTCTGTCCGTCTGTCTGTCTTAGTCTTACAGTGTTTATCATGTCTGTCTGTCTCCTAGTTTATCATGTCTGTCTGTTTCACAGTGTTTATCATGTCTTTCTGTCTGTCTTACAGTGTTTATCATGTCCGTCTGTCTCCCAGTTTATCATGTCTGTTTGTCTCACAGTGTTTATCATGTCTGTCTGTCTGTCTGTCTTACAGTCTTACAGTGTTTATCATGTCTGTCTGTCTCCTAGTTTATCATGTCTGTCTGTCTCACAGTGTTTATCATGTCTTTCTGTCTGTCTGTCTTACAGTGTTTATCATGTCCGTCTGTCTCCCAGTTTATCATGTCTGTCTGTCTCACAGTGTTTATCATGTCTGTGTGTCTGTCTGTCTTACAGTGTTTATCATGTCTGTCTGTCTGTCTTACAGTGTTTATCATATCCGTCTGTCTCCCAGTTTATCATGTCTGTCTGTCTCCCAGTGTTTATCATGTCTGTCTGTCTGTCTTACAGTGTTTATCATGTCCGTCTGTCTCCCAGTTTATCATGTCTGTCTGTCTCACAGTGTTTATCATGTCTGTCTGTCTGTCTTACAGTGTTTATCATGTCTGTCTATTTCAGTATTTAAAATGTCTGTCTGTCTGTCTGTCTTACAGTCTTACAGTGTTTATCATGTCTGTCTGTCTCCTTGTTTATCATGTCTGTCTGTCTCACAGTGTTTATCATGTCTGTCTGTCTCACAGTGTTTATCATGTCTGTCTGTCTGTCTTACAGTGTTTATCATGTCTGTCTGTTTCCCAGTTTATCATGTCTGTCTGTCTGTATGTCTGACAGTGTTTATCATGTCCGTCTGTCTCCCAGTTTATCATGTCTGTCTGTCTCACAGTGTTTATCATGTCTGTCTGTCTGTCTTACAGTGTTTATCATGTCTGTCTATTTCAGTATTTAAAATGTCTGTCTGTCCGTCTGTCTGTCTTAGTCTTACAGTGTTTATCATGTCTGTCTGTCTCCTAGTTTATCATGTCTGTCTGTCTCACAGTGTTTATCATGTCTTTCTGTCTGTCTTACAGTGTTTATCATGTCCGTCTGTCTGTCTTACAGTGTTTATCATATCCGTCTGTCTCCCAGTTTATCATGTCTGTCTGTCTCCCAGTGTTTATCATGTCTGTCTGTCTGTCTTAGTGTTTATCATGTCCGTCTGTCTCCCAGTTTATCATGTCTGTCTGTCTCACAGTGTTTATCATGTCTGTCTGTCTGTCTTACAGTGTTTATCATGTCTGTCTATTTCAGTATTTAAAATGTCTGTCTGTCTGTCTGTCTTACAGTCTTACAGTGTTTATCATGTCTGTCTGTCTCCTTGTTTATCATGTCTGTCTGTCTCACAGTGTTTATCATGTCTGTCTGTCTCACAGTGTTTATCATGTCTGTCTGTCTGTCTTACAGTGTTTATCATGTCTGTCTGTTTCCCAGTTTATCATGTCTGTCTGTCTGTATGTCTGACAGTGTTTATCATGTCCGTCTGTCTCCCAGTTTATCATGTCTGTCTGTCTCACAGTGTTTATCATGTCTGTCTGTCTGTCTTACAGTGTTTATCATGTCTGTCTATTTCAGTATTTAAAATGTCTGTCTGTCTGTCTGTCTTACAGTCTTACAGTGTTTATCATGTCTGTCTGTCTCCTTGTTTATCATGTCTGTCTGTCTCACAGTGTTTATCATGTCTGTCTGTCTCACAGTGTTTATCATGTCTGTCTGTCTGTCTGTCTTACAGTGTTTATCATGTCTGTCTGTTTCCCAGTTTATCATGTCTGTCTGTCTGTATGTCTGACAGTGTTTATCATGTCCGTCTGTCTCCCAGTTTATCATGTCTGTCTGTTTCACAGTGTTTATCATGTCTGTCTGTCTGTCTGTCTTATAGTGTTTATCATGTCTGTCTGTCTGTCTGTCTTACAGTGTTTATCATGTCTGTCTGTTTCCCAGTTTATCATGTCTGTCTGTCTCACAGTGTTTATCATGTCTTTCTGTTTCACATTGTCACATTGTTTATCATGTCTGACTGTCTTGCAGTGTTTATCATGTGGTTCACATGATAACTGTCTGTCAGTGTCTCACAATATTTATCATGTCTGTCTCTCTTGCCATGTTTGGCTGTCTGTCTTTTTGTCTGTCTCTCTTTGTTTATCTGTCTGTCTGGAAGTGTTTATCATGTCTGTATGTCTCTCATTGTCTATCTGTCTGGTAGTGTTTATTATGTCTGTCTGTCTCTCATTGTCTATCTCTCTGGTAGTGTTTATTATGTCTGTCTGTCTCTAATTATATTTATCATGTCTGTCTGTCTCACAATGTGTTTATTAGGTCTGTTTGTCTCACAACGTTTATCACGTCTGTCTCTCTCAGTCTTACAATATGTTTATTATATCTGTCTGCCTGTCTGTCTGCCTCGCAATATTTGTCATATCTGTCTATCTGTCTGTCTCTCAATGGGTAGGGGTATTTAACAATTTACTTGTTTGCTATATAAATTCAAATTTATTTTAGGAATTGAGGTGTAATTTAAACATTCTCAATTCAATTCGGAATGCTGCAGTGTGTTGGTATCCATGAAATGCAGGCAAAATATGTGAAATTAGGCAGTGCATCCATGTTGCTGTTTAACTGATCACACCGTCAATATGATAGTGTCCACCTATGATATTCAAACACATGCGTAAATCAGTATGAGTGAGTCAAACCAGTGCAAATGGACAAATTAAATAAGCAACTCATCTACTTGGATATCTCTTTTGGAAACATTTGGATCAAACAGTTTTTAGCAGATAAATTATAAAATGCACCTCCATTCCTGTCAGCATAAATACATTGCAGTGTTTACAGATTTTAATTCTAATGATCCAGGGAAAAAAGTGATGATTTTAATAATAATAATAATAATATTAATTTTAGAAGTATACTGTGCTCATTCTTTGATCTTTAATCTTCTTGTCTTAAAGTATTTTGCTGTCATCAACAACAAAATTGTACATGAATCTGTTGGCTGTGAGCGCTGCCATGGAAACTAATAATTCAGAAGACTCAAACCGCTCAGAGTTGTCATCTCATAATTACAATAATTCTGACACAAAATGAACATGGAATTAATCTCTCACATTCAGATAATGGAGAACCATATTAACTCTCTGAACATGAGACGTAGTTTTACTGAAGAGGAAAGGCATATTAAGTGCTTGGGCACTTTATGAAACGCTCTCTCTCTCTCTCTCTGTCTGTGTGATTGAGGTGTTTTGGTGGGGTTGTCCTCTCATGCATGGCCGCAGGCTGTGGCTGTCAGTCTCGCACTGTCGCTGTGATTAAATACGGGACAGGACGGTCTGTATCGACCCCCTCTCTGAAAACGCAAACACACTCTTCTCAGTGACATATAGTGACACATATAATGATAATGCCTGCCGATGATGAAGGGGACAAACGCCTCTGTGTCTCCATTAGCCAGAAAGAGGTCAAGGACGACTTCCTCTCTAATAAGCATTGGAAAGTCCATACGTTTTCATTTTGACAAGTGTCATTCATCTCATACAGCCTGAGAACTGTGTGGATTGACAGAATCCATTACATCTGATGTACACGTATCCGTGAGCGTATGAGGAACATTTGCAACACAGATGCATAACTCTTGAGGTGACACTTGTATTTCACTGCACATGCAGTGTTCAGGTTAAGGACTGTGTGAACAGACGCAAACATAATTATTCCCTTTATTTGGAGTAATATGTGAATTGGGAGTCAGAAATTTTTATTTTAAATGGAAAGAAATGTTGTAAGATAGCATTGCTGTGAACAAGCTGTGGGACAAAATGATAATAGGGCTGGCCCATTTAGCTAGAAATAATGTCAACACTTTTATAATGTTTGATATATTTCCTGATATTATGTACTTGCTCTGAAATTTTTTCTTTCCAAAATTTTATTTTCTATTTTGTCCATACATGCATTGCAGCCTATTAGATACTATATATATATATATATATATATATATATATATATATATATATATATATATATGTGTGTGTGTGTGTGTGTGTGTATATATATATATATATATATATATATAATGTGTATATATATATGTATATTTGTATATATGTGTATATATATATATGTATGTATATATACATACACACACTATTGATTAATATTTATTTAAAAATTTATTTAACACTATTAGTCACAAATATTAATGTTTTTCTTGTGCATAACAGAAAAAAAAACTACATTTTAAAATATATTACAATAGAAAACAATAATTGTTGAGAAGAAATTGTAAAAAAAAAAACAAAAAAAAAACAATTAATATTAAAAACCAGAATATTGTAAAATATATCAATTTAGTAATGTCACAATATTACTGTTATTTATTACTGTACTTTTCATTAGATAATTGCAGGCTTGATGAGTATAAGAAACTTCTCTCAAAAAACTTAATTATTCCAAACTTTTTTTTATTCAATAATATATTGTTTGTTAAATTATTTATATGATTTATTGGATAGAATTAATTTTATTTATGTAGACCAGTAAGAAAAAAAGCATATAATAATAAATACATGTAAATGTGACCTACTGACATGGTTTTAATGAATCTTAAGTGCTAAATAAAAAGGTTTGTGTTTATTGTCATAAAATGTTTAAATCCCCACAAAATTCACAATGTTGGTTAATTTTACATTGCCAAAAATACACTGTCATAAATTGCCTGGCCTTAACTGCAAGCAGACGATATAAGAGATTATAATGTGAGAGATTTAACAACATAATGGAGATTGTGTGAATAACTAACGCATAACACCACAATTTTACCTGGTTTTATCAGTTTTAATGTGTAAAATCAGTCATAAATATTACCACAAGAAATAAACAGTGAGCGCATATTGAAAGCGATAGTGTGCTTCCTCCATTTTTTGTATGTGAAAGCGTCTTTCCTCCCTCTCTCATGTCTATGGAACAGATTCTTTGTCAGCTCCGTGTTAAATTATGCATGCATGCTTTACAGCACGCAGCCTCTCTGTCACTCACTCCCTCATCCTTTATATTGACATGTGGCTGAGGCTGATGACGGCTCCTCCTCTCTGTCGTTTTAGGACAGCGACCTCTTGACATTTAACATCTCGGCACACCACTCCTGGTGGAGCGAGCACGGGCCGGGCTGTGTCCGAAGAGAGATCCCCGCCAGTGGAAACCGCAGTGCAGATGCACAGTCCTATATATCCATCATGGGGTGCCTGCTGGAGTACCAGTACATTGAAGTCCTGCACAGCGGCTTCCAAATCCTTATCTCTGTAAGTCGCTCCAAACACATACACACACACACAAACAAATTATATGCGATGTCATGCAGAAAAGCTAAAACACTCAATAAGCGTTCCTTCAATAGTCCTAGTTTATGGTCTCCACGCACTATATTTAGACTTACTATATGTGTATGTCTGCTACATAGCATAACTAAAAGCGTCCCATAATGCACATTTTTTCCAGATACTCTTCCATCCTAATGGTGCTTTAACCAGTCCTTTAAAGCCACAGCAGACTAAAGTGTAGCCTGCACACACCGTACATGTGTAAAACGCCCCTGCCTGAGTCCTGAAGCCCTGCTCTTGTGCTGAAGTGGCCCCTTTATTTGAGGTCTGATGCAGCTCCAGGGTTAGTTGGGTAAACTCAGTGGATTATAATCAGCAGGCAGCAAGCAGAAACACTGTGAGCTAATTTTCTGAAAATGGATTTGTTTTATTGACTTAAATGCGCTGTGGACAATGGCCTCCAAAAGGATTTGGACTTAAGCCACACTTATAATGTCTGAATGTTATTGCATTAGATACAGAAAACTAAATATTAAATCAAGTGGCATCTGCAAACACCAGTGCAATATATAATATAATATAATATGTCGTGACGTATACTCGAAATTGGTGCTCTGCGCACACACACACCGTGAACACACACCAGAGCAGTGGGCAGCCATTGCTCCAGCACCCGGGGAGCAATTGGGGGTTTGGTGCCTTGCTCAAGGGCACCTCAGTCGTGGTATCGAAGGCAGAGAGAGTGCTGTTCATTCACAATCCCCACCGAGAATCGAACCGGCAACCTTCAGGTTACAAGCCCAACTCCCTAACCATTAGGCCACGACTTCCCCTGTATAATACAATACAATACAATACAATACAATACAATACAATACAATACAATATAATATAAGGGCCAAATCGAATAATCGTGATTAATCGCATCCAAAATAAAAGTTTGTGTTTACGAAATATGTGTGTGTGTGTACTGTGTATGTATGTATATATAAACACACACATACATATTTATGAATATATTTAAGAAATATTCACGTATGTATTTTCATATTTATATATAATTAATATGTTTTATTAATATAAATATATATTACATATTTCTTAAATATATACATGTGTATGTATTTATATATACATATTAGTATACACAGTACACACACATTATGTAAACACAAACATTTATTTTGGATGTGATTAATCGCGATTAATCGCAATTAATTGATTTGACAGCAACATAACACATAACATAACATATAACATAACATAACAACAACATAACACCATTTAAAAGGTTGGGGGTCAAAAATTTTAAGAAATTAATACTTTTATTCAGCAAAGATGCATTAAATTGATCGAAAGTGACAGTAAAGACTTTTATATTTTTACAAAAGTTTTGTATTTCAAATAAATGTGAGCCAAACTAAAAACTGGTTCAGTGTAGGTTAGGAATGCTGGAAGCTTATTCAGAGTGATGATTATCTGCTCATGCTCAAACAATGAACTGATAACTTCATGGTGAGAGTTGAACAAAGTGGCCTGCAGGAAGTGGGAGCTTAAACACACACTCCAGTCAAGTTCTTACAGACTTCTTCAATGGGAATGCAGAGATTAGTGAGAGGGATACAGATCTTTATCTCCAGTGCCCAAAGTACTCAGCTTGTGATCTTGAAAAATAAAGCCCTTTTTTGCATTATCATTGCAGAAGGAAAAATACTGTATTGAAGAAAAAATACTGTAATGGAATCTTGCATCTTAAATGAGAGCTCTAAATAATTTTTAGTTATTCAGTATATAAGTATTATAATTTATATTATAATTATTATTATGAATTTAGACTTCTTGACTAAATTTTATGATCCACTGAAATTTAAAAACAAAAAAATACATATATTTACTAGTGCTGTCAAACGATTAATCGCGATTAATCGCATCCAAAATAAAAGTTTTGTTTACATAATAAATGTGTGTGTACTGTGTTTATTTATTATGTACACTGCGTTCCAAATTATTATGCAAGTGACATATCAATAGGATTTTGGTACAATAAAGAGTCAGATTTTTGTTTGTGTGGTTTTTCACACCTTTTTAGTTAACTGGTATCAATCTCAGACAGGTTTGTTCAATAGTTTGCCAGGTCTTCTTAGGTAAATGGAAACCCTACTTAAAGAGGTTGTTCCACATTATTAAGCAAGTCATAGTTCTCATGAAATATGGTGAGAAAGAAAGATCTTTCTGAAGATGAAAAGTATAAAACAATGCAATGTCTTGCAAAAGGCATCAAAACAAACAATATTTCGTGAAAAGCAAAAATTTTATAAATATATTTTATTTAAATATACACACAGCACACACACATACAGGTGCATCTCAATGAATTAGAATGTCGTGGAAAAGTTCATTTATTTCACTAACTCAACTCAAAATGTGAAACTTGTGTATTAAATAAATTCAATGCACACAGACTGAAATAGTTTAAGTCTTTGGTTCTTTTAATTGTGATGATTTTGGCTCACATTTAACAAAACCCACCAATTCACTATCTCAACAAATTAGAATATGGTGACATGCCAATCAGCTAATCAACTCAAAACACCTGCAAAGGTTTCCTGAACCTTCAAAATGGTTACACAATAGCCTATACACTCATGGGGAAGACTGCTGATCTGACAGTTGTCCAGAAGACAATCATTGACACCCTCCACAAAGAGGGTATGTCACAGAAGGTCATTACTGAATGGTTGGCTGTTCACAGAGTGCTGTATCAAAGCATATTAAGTGAAAAGTTGACTGGAAGGAAGAAATGGGGTAGGAAAAGATGCACGAGCAACAGGGATGACCACAAGCTTGAGAATACTGTCAAACAAAGCTGATTCAAACACTTGGGAGAGCTTCACATGGAGTGGACTGAAGCTGGAGTCAGTGATCAAGAGTCACCATGCTCAGATGTCTTCAGGAAAAGGGCTACCAAGCCACTTCTGAAACAGAAACAGTGTCAGAAGCATCTTACCTGGGCTAAGGAGAAAAAAACTGGACTGGTCCAAAGTCCTCTTTTCAGATAAAAATAAATTTTGCATTTCATTTGGAAATCAAGGTCCCAGAGTCTGGAGGAAGACTGGAGAGGCACAGAATCCAAGCTGCTTGAAGCCCAGTGTGAAGTTTCCACAGTCAGTGATGAATTGGGCTGTCATTTCATCTGCTGGTGTTGGTCCATTGTGTTTTCTGAAGTCCACAGTCAACGCAGCCATCTACCAGGACATTTTAGAGCACTTCATGCTTCCTTCTGCTGACAAGCTTTATGGAGATGCTGATTTCATTTTCCAGCAGGACTTGGCACCTCCCCACACTGCCAAAAACACCAAAAGTTGGTTAAATGACCATGGTGTTGGTGTGCTTGACTGGCCAGCAAACACACTAAACCTGAACCTCATAGAGAATCTACGGGGTATTGTCAAGAGGAAGATGAGAGACACCAGACCCAACAATGCAGATGAGCTAAAGGCCACTGTCAAAGAAACCTGGGCTTCCATACCACCTCAGCAGTGCCACAAACTGATCACCTCCATGCCACGCCGAATTGAGGCAGTAATTAAAGCAAAAGGAGCCCCTATCAAGTATTGAGTACATATACAGTAAATGAACATACTTTCCAGAAGGCCAACAATTCACTAAAAATGTTTTTTTTATTGGTCTTATGAAGTATTCTAATTTGTTGAGATAGTGAATTGGTGGGTTTTTGTTAAATGTGAGACAAAATCATCACAATTAAAAAAACCAAAGACTTAAATTACTTCAGTCTGTGTGCATTGAATTTAATACATGAGTTTCACAATTTGAGTTGAATTACTGAAATAAATGAACTTTTCCACGACATTCTAATTCATTGAGATGCACCTGTATATTACGTAAACAAAAACATTTTAGATGCGATTAGTCGCAATTTAATCGTTTGACAGCACTAATATTTACACTAACTAACTAACTAAAATATATTTGGGAGAAATATGGCTTGTGTTAGTGGGCAACATTGGGAGAGAGAGGTTTCTCACCTGTGACAAATTGTTTTGTTGCTCAGGATTGAGAGGGCAAATATTAGAGCAAGCGAGTCGGGCCAGATGCTTCATAAACATTTCTGAGACGTATGTGTGTGTGTAACTTCACACTTTAAACTAGGTCACAATCAAAAAGACTTCTGCTGTAGTGAATAGTCACGTTCTCATTCTTCTGAGAATTTCATCACAGGAGTCACAGGAGGACAGTCAGAGAGTAGAGCAGGACACACACACCTGAGATGACAAGTGAACAACTGAAAGAGTCATTAGCAGAGCTTCATGTAAATCCCTCCCTCTATGACAACTGAGAGGTGCGTATGTGAGAGCACCATCTGCTTTCCTCATTAGTGTAACTCATGAGGGAGCTACCTGTGCGGCCGGAGAACTCAAACATCACCCTTCAGATGTGACCCATTCTTCTGTTTTTCATTCTTCATCATCCTTCTTTCTGGGATTACACTTTTAGCTCTCAATGACTGATTTAGCTTTTTTTTTTTTTTTTTTTTTTACCACTTTGGTCTGCCATGATTACTTTTCTTTAAATATCTGTGCACAAATGCAGTTACTTATGAGGACTAGTTTGGCATGATTATTATTATATTATATTATATTATATTATATTATATTATATTATATTATATTATATTATATTATATTATATTATATTATATTATATATTTTTTTCTATTTAATTTTAATTTAAAAATTAACAAATGAATGTTCCAAAGTTTAGTAATGGGATTGCAAAATTAAATAAAATTAAAATAAATGAATGTAATATTTGACCTATAATATTTACTTTGACCTCCTGAGGTTGACAGTCAACATATTTTGAAGGTTAAGCACCTTCTTTCACTCACCATTTTTCAAAGAAGAAAAACAGTACTGCTGTCATAACTATGTGTCTCAGTTTTCACTTTTTTGTACTTTTTTCGTTTATGTTTTATCAGCATAAGTGGGTGGATGATTTCATTCCTCTTCCATCTTTGTCTCTTGCTGTTTTCCCTCTTTTTTTCTCATCTGACATCTCTTCCTCTCATATCTCAGTTGCTTCTCTCTTCAGTAAAACACTGAAGTCAAGATAAGGCAGTTGCTTCAGACAGAGAAGAATATCTTGTCAGGATGGTATGGGAATTCATCACTTCCTTTCCCATCATGCTCTCTGCCCCAGGGAGCAACAATAGATGGCTGTAAATTCAAGGAACTTTTCACCCGAAATTCAATCCACACTGAAAATCTACTAGATATCCAAAAACTTTTTTGTTGCTGTTGCAAAGTTTAGTATTGCATTGAGGCCACAAAGCAAAACAGGTGTGGCATCATTTCAAAAGAAAACTGCCCAAAACTAAGTTTTTTTCCCCCAGACTATTTCTTTGAATTGACATTTATGAATTTTAATCACTAATACTATTACTAATTACTGCTGCTACTACTACTACTGCTAATAATAATAAATAATAAATTATTCTCTAGGTATTGGCATGAGATAGGGCTTCAAAATGCAACATTTTTAAATGTTTTAAATATAAAGAAATAAGCAGTTTAAAAATGTATGATTCCTGGGTGAATTTCTGCTCATTTTCCTTCAGCACCCAAACACACTTTTAAAAACACGGTCACGTTCAAACTCTGCAGCGTTATCACAAATTCAGCTTGTTTTCCGCCCATCCAGACTGTTGCTGAGTTCACGTCTGAGAACATGATTAAGAAAAGGTTCACTTCAAAGTGTCTCCCTTCGCTCCCTGCGGCGGTTTAATCACTTTTCATGTACACACAAATGTAAGTGGATTTTTGATTAGACGTGGCCAGTTGCAAACATCTGAGAGTAGTTTGTTTAGCCACTCGGCAGCCATGACAGGTGGAATATTTTTGCCTGGTTTTTAATCTCAGATCTGGTGGGTGTGAAGTGCTGTAAGTGTGTGTTGCAGCGAGAGCACTTTTGTGAAGTGTTGTTGAGAGTGCTCTGATTCAGATGTGATACGGCTGTGAATTCTGCCTCCGGCGACTGAAGGAGAGAGAGAGAAACATCAGAAGTGCTGTTTACGGAGTGAGTGTGTGTGTGTGTGTGTGTGTGTGATTATGTGTGTGTGTGTGTATGTGTTGGACTAATTTCTGTCACAGCAGGGTGACTTTGGCACATAATTACCCTGTTAGACATCATGTTCATGTGGTGGGTCAAAGCATTAGGTTTTTGTGATGTGTGTCCGTCTTTCAGACATGTATTCACAGATTCTGGGTCTGTATTACTGCAGTCTCTCTTATTTTTTTTCTCTCCCTCTGCTTCAGTCAGGGGTGCAACTGCACATTTGTCGAGGGGTATGCAAGATCAGTGCCGACGCGCCCCTGTATTCTAGTAGCCTCTAACACTAACTTGTGCAGAAAACTTTCTGCAAGTCAATGACCAAAAGCCCATTACTAGCTTGTGCATGGAAGGATACAGACTCATCAGGAGTGAAAAAAGTGATAAAGGTTTGAACCCCCTTCCCTCTTTTTTAATACCATAGGGAAAAAGTAAAAAGTAAAAACAAGAAAAAAAAAGAAAAGAAAAGTGTGTCACATAACATCCCCTTTAACTCCTGATGGTAGACCCCAGACAGTAGAACACATTATTTTTATTCTTTTTTTTTTTTTTTTTCAAACAGGTCATATTGCTCACTTGTTATATAATATAATATTATTTATTTGCCTAAAAGTTATTCATATTCTTGCACATTTTTATATAGTAAAATTTATTTTAAAGAACATCTGCATTTTTTTTCTTTCATTTTTACTTAGAGATAATTCATGGAAAATTTGCCACGCTAAGTGGAAGATTTCTGCCAAGATTTCACCTGGTAGAAAAACAAATACTATTAAAATGAATGTTATGATTCCGCTATGGCCACTAAATGGCAGCAGAGGATCATTTATTGTCTTTTCACATGTTTTGCTAATGGATTTATATTTAGACATTATAAAATCACTATTATAACATTTAAAAATCTCTTTTTTGTCAAAGTTCAGCATTGTTTTGTATTGAAATATGAAGTAGCAAGAGTTTTCAACTCATTGAATCTACTTGAATTACACAGATGGCCTATTTTTAAATTTACAACAGCAATTTTCAGTAAAAAGTGGCTAGTTTGTATCCTTGTTTACAATCTTCTCAGTTTCTCTCAAATGTAAATCAAATGCCCCTTCACAAACATGTGAATGGGCATTTGATTGGCACTTCATGTTCATATCAATGAAGCGATAGAGATATTCAGAAATAAACTGATATTAATCACTGGACTGAATACAATTAATTTGTACTTAATTGTAACTGAGACAGTTGTGAATTACATTAAGTAATACTGAGTGAATGACAATTTTTGCATTATTTTTGTATTACCTAGGCTTCAGGTATTTTAATAAAAGGGCTCACTATAGCTTAATTGCTCAGTAAGCTTGCTTCTGGCTCTTAACACCCCCAAAATCTTGTTCTCCATCACTGCATAGACCCACTCATGGATGAGACATGCAGATAACCATAGTCAACCTTCACTGAATTTTATATCATCAATGAACTCTGAAAAAGTTATCAGTCATTCTATTCTAACATTCTATTAGTTGTCAAAATTAATTCATTGCAGCACTTTTGTCATATCAAAATCAAGCTCTGTACAAAGGAAAATAATGTAAGAATGTAAAGAGTTATTTCATGCATTTTATGGTTTCATTTTCTTTTCATTTTTGTACTTTACAAGTTAATGAAAAAATTTGTGCATATTTTCTAGTACATTTAACTGCACTATGCTCACATTTGGCCTACTTGTGCATTAAATTTAACAACAACAACAAAAAAATACATAGCCTATCATCTTGCGCCCTATTGTGATTTCGAATGGCAGAATATTTCAGTAGGCTGCATGCATTTGAGAGACGTTCTTAAATGTAATGCACATACATGCATCCATGCACAGCTTTGCAGCTTTAATCGCCATTTTGGTAATTTTGTGACTTAACTGACGATGTATGCTCGCAGTTTCTAGTGAGGTTTTTTATGATGAAGTGACAGAGCGTGCGCCTCATATTCACATACAGTTGAAGAGTGTGAGTCATGAGCACAGTAAAACAGCTGACAGGACAGGAAAGTTTGTTTTACTGACATATAACAATATCCCATCAGACCGCAGTTCCCTGTTGTTCTACTGAAGCTCATTTGGCACCTGTAGCCTACCTTTTCCGTGCTTGTTTGACTCGCTCGCCGAGGGCAAGCTGAAGTGCGCGTCTGAAAACTCTCCCGTTTGTTGTGGTCGCAAAGAGATACGGCCGTTCCGCGTCTTAATAAGTTTAATAAATACATGTTTGAACTCATTAAAATGCTAAAAACTGTGAAATAAAAATGTTGCATTAATTGTTTTTAATAACTAAGCTTTTGATTATTTATTACGCATATACTGCATATACTGCATACCCCTTATTTGCGCCACTGGCTTCAGCCAGCTGAAACTAAGGTAGATAACACTACTTGAGAGCAGATAAGAAATGGAAGTTTTGGACTGATGCTCCAGCTGGTGGTGTCACTTGTAAAGTAGTAGTATACTGTACTTTACTTCTAAAGGAGTACTTATAATGGAAATAATATACATACTAAAGTGTGAACTGAAGGCAATAGTTTTGGACATTTTAAAATATACACATGAAAAAATATATGTGTGTGTGTGTATATTATAGTTTAAATTTAAATTAAATGCAATTAGCTGAACTTTATTTATTTTATTGTTTTTTGTAACAATGCAAGTCTTTACTATCACTTTTTATCAATTTAACTTATCTTTGCTACTAATTTCTTTCAAGTGCTGACCCCAAACTTTTGAACGGTAGTTTATATTGTTACAAAAGACATCTATCTTGAATAAATGTTGTTCTTTTTAACATTTTATTCATTAAAGAGTCCTGAAAAAAAATATCATATGTTCAAAAAACAAACAAACAAATAAATAAATACATAAATTACACAGCTCAACTCTTTCCAACATTGATAATAAATCAACATATTCAAATGATTTCTGAAGGATCATGTGACACTGAAGACTGGAGCAATGATGCTGGAAATTTTGCTTTGCATCACAGGAATAAATTATATTTTAAAGTATATTAAAATTAAAAACTGTTATTTTAAATTATAATAATATTTCACAATATTGCAATTTTTACTGTATTTTTCATCAAATAAATGCAGCCTTGATTAGCACAAGAGACTTCTTTAAAGAACACACATTCACAAGGTACATCAAGGCTTAATGTATATTTCTGATTAGTACTACTAAATATTAAACTTTTGTTTGTTCTACAGACATATTAAGTCGTAAAGCCTATTGATGACAGATGTGCTGTTATTAGCACACTTTGATGCGTTTCATTATGATAGTTCTGTGTTAGGATTCACTTTTGTCTTTATATGGCATAGATGTTCTTGCAAGCGCTCTCTCTCTGTTATCTGTGAAACTGAAATTCAGGCCTGTGATGTGATTTCTTCCTAATATAGATTTTGTTTCCAGGGGAACTCAAACTCGAGCATTATTTAGGTGTGTAGTACCGAATCCCAGATCAGACAGAAGTGCTATATAAGTGTTGGGATGACAGAACCAGGTCGTGTGCATAGAGCCGGCGTTTGATCTGTCAGTCATACAGACAGAACATCTCTCACTCTCTGAGTCTTTCTGAATCATATAATTGGTCATAAACTTGTAAATAATTCACATTCAATCCAGTATATACAGCTAAGATTCATAACAAGCAACTTTTTTTTTTTTTAATTAGAGACAATTAATAGTCAGTTTCCAGATTTATATTGTGGTTATTCTTTGAAAGAATTCAAGATGATATAACCATCCTGAGAAAAAACTGAAGAGTGAAAGTCTAAGATTCTTGAAAATAAGGATTTCAGTATATAAAAACACTAAGTATTGAAGCAGTTTTGTGTAAACAGTCTTTAATTGCAAAATTATATCACTTTTTTCTGAAGTTTGACACTATTTTAAATGGCAGCTATGCTTTGCCTTTGATATTGGCTGAATTACCAGGCTAAAAAATCTGCAGCCACAGACATTTTACCAAGTTTATTTTCTTTTATATTACATTTTAAATGAGTTTTAGGTATTATTTCTTAAGGCAGATTCCACAATGATTACAAAAACAATTTTGAGATAATTCTATTCATATTAAAGGCATTATAAAGACTAGACTGAGAGATTGAAATCTGAATCAGCTGGCATGAGAAACACCCTGAGGAAGTTGGAGGCCACTGACCCAGAAACCTTGTCTCTCTACAGAAGCTTTACCCTTTGACCTGAATGATCAGTCCATGAAACACAGCCGAAATACCGTTAACCCAACCTGTCAGCTCTGTCGCTTTATATATCAGAGGAGAGAGAACAGGTTAAACCTGCATCACTTTGTACCACTTCACCAGAAAGTAGAAAGAAACTATGAAAATCAGCAGAGGAAGGCCTGAAACAGAGGGTCCTGGCTTTAAGACCTTGACTTTTAAATAGCTTATGTTTTTTAATGACCATAATTAACGTGATATCAAGTGTTGCACTGGATCTGAGCTGAGAGTGGTCAGATCTCAGGTGCAGAGCCGCTCCATCTGTCTTTTCACTCTTCGCCTGAGATGCCCTGAGCAAGAATTAGTTTTGAATTTATTACATTTGGCTTACATTTGTCTCATGATCTCAGAGTAAGAGAGCTCTTCAACAAAAGATTTAATATTTATAGCTGAATAATAAATAGCCTGCTCTGCTGTGTGATTCAGTCTGCACTGTTCTTGTATGGAACAAGTGATAATGTATGTACAGTAAGCCAGTTATTATTACAATAGAAAATGATCAGAGCCCTAAGCAATACATATTTATAAAATGAATAAAAATGCAGCACCCTTTAAATGTTTGGGATTTTTTTTTTTTTTAAAGAAATTACTTTTATTGAGCAAGCATGCATTAAATTGATCAAAGTTATATTATTTTTAATGTTACAAAAAAAATTTTTTTCAAATAAATGCCGTTCTTTTAAACTTTATATCAAAGAATCCTGAAAAAATGTATCACTTTTTCCACAAAAATAATAAGTAGCAAAACTGTTTTTAACAATAATAATAATCAGACATGTTTTCTCTGCATCAAATCAGCTTATTAGTATGATTTCTGAAGGATCATGTGACACTAAAGACTGGAGTAATGATGCTGAAAATTTAGCTTTGCATCACAGGAATAAGGTTACATTTTAAAAACATATTCAAATAGAAAACACTTATTTTAAATTTAACAATATTTCTGTTTTATTACTGGCTTAAAATGACTTCCACAGCCTTCAGCATACACATGGCAACCTGGAGCAACAGATTCAAGGTTAATACAACATACTAATCAAGTCAACTGTGCTCTGTAGTTGGCAGTCTGGTTGTTGACATTTCCTCTGATGCAGTTGGTATTTCACAACTCCTTCAGTGTAATAGAAGCTGATTGGAGGTCTGAACCGCTTTGCACTGCACAGCAGTTGTGTGTCTCACCTGCGCTGTGGCGTTCAGCCACTCTACCACAGCCTCTCACGGGCCTCTTAGACTGTCATTTAGGCATTTAAGTTTTTTTTTTTTTCAGTATCCATTTCTCTCTCTCTCTCTCTCTCTCTCATTCATATACAAACACACAGCATTCTTTTTTTTTCGGGGTAGGTGTACGCAGGCAGTCTGCCCAATAACAGATTAATTAGTTTGGATTAGTTCCACTCTCTGGGACTTGAGTTTGCCCTGTGTGTGTTTTCATGCAGAGCTGTGCCATCTGCCTCTGTGGCACTGCCATACCCATCAATATGCCCGTCATCCACACACACACACACACACACACACACACCCGTCCCCTGTTCACTTGGCACAGGACTTTGTTAAACTCTCTCTAACGTCTCTTTGAGTAATGTATTATCGGCCATGTGTTTCTCATAATGAATGGTTTATTAGATGTGCCTGCCATTCTTGCTGAACACAATTATGGTTAGGGATTTCAAACAACCCCTAAAGCTGAGTATTAAACTTTGGTGAGTAACTAATCCCACAAATGAATGATGCATCAAATCATTTTCATTTGCATATACATCTACATTTATTCATTTAGTGGATGCTTTTATTGAAAATAACAAATAAAGAACATCACAAGCAATTCTTAACTTGTTGGACAATATACAGTAAACCTGTGGAAACATGATCTCCTTCATAGGGTTTGGGTCTTTGGCAACGCTCTAATAATTACCTAGAATACCCTAGCAACCATAAAGCAGACACCCAGAACACATAACAACACCCTAGTGACCACTCACTGCACCCTAGCATCCACCTAAGAGTGCCTTAGCAACCATATAACAGCATTTTAAAAACACTCAGAACACCTAGCAACTCCATAGCAACACCCTAGAAATCACTCAGAACACCTAGCAACTCCATAGCAATCCCCTAGGAATCACTGACAACACCTAGCAACTCCATAAAGCAGCTCACTAAAACACCCAGAACACTTAGCAACTCCATATCAACACCCTAGCAATCACTCAGAACACCTAGCAACTCCATAGCAACGCCCTAGTAATCTCTCAGAACACCTAAGAACTCCATAGCAACACCCTAACACACCTAGAAAAACTCCGTAGCTGCGCCCTAGCAATCACTGACAACACCTAGCAGCTCCATAAATTAGCACAATAAAAACACCCAGAGCACCTAGCAACTACATAGCAACACCCTAACAATCACTCAGAAAGCCTAGCAAGTCCATAGCAGCACCTTAGTAATCACTCAAAAGACCTAGCAACTCCATAAAGCAGCACACTAAAAACACCCAGAGCACCTAGCAACTCCATAGTAATGCCCTAGCAGTCACTCAGAACACCTAGCAACTCCATAGCAACGCCCTAGTAATCACTCAGAACACCTAACAACTCCATAGCAATGCCCTAGCAACCACTGACAACACCTAGCAACTCCATAATGCAGCAAACTAAAAACACCCAGAACACCAAGCATCTCCATTGCAATGCCCTACCAATCTCTCAGAACACCTAACAACTCCATAGCAACGCCCTAGCACACCTAGCAACTCCATAGCAAAACCCTAGTAATCGCTCAAAACACCAAACCAACTCCATAGCAACGTCATAACAATCACTCAGAACACCTAGCAACTCTATATCAACCCCCTAGCAATCACCCAGACTACCTTAGCAACCATACAAAAACATGTTAAAAACACTCATGACACCTAGCAACCACATAGCAATGCTTTAACAATCACTTAGATTACCTTCACAACCATATTAAAGAATGCTGAAATCGACTCAGGACACTAAGCATTAGCAACGACAGAGCAACGGCTTGGCAATTACTCAAAATACCCTAGTGACCACTTAGATAACTCGGAATGCCTACCAACTGCATAGCGACATCCTAGCAACCTAATAATGTCCAAGCAACCACCCAAAACATGAAGTAAATGAAATACCATCGTGATAAGCGCTCAGAACACCATAGCAACTGCATGGCAACACCCTGGCGACCACCCACATCACCCTAGAATCACAGGATATTTTTGTCCAGGCAATCACAGAAATATAAAAATCTAGCTACAAAATAATGATGTACTGACGTAAGGTGAAGACATGAGTTGAAAGTGAAAGGTGAAAAGACGGTTCAGAAGATCTGACCGAGTCTGATGTCGGCCTGTCTGTCTTTTGCGGTCTTTGTGCTGTCAGTCTCTGTCGATACACTGATGTGTTTGTGTTTGTCTCCTCAGCTGCTGGGTTTCATCTACGCCTGCTACGTCATCAGTGTCATCACAGAGGAGGAGGACAGCTGTGAGTATCTTCTCTTATCTCCTATCGTGCCCGTCTGTCTGGTTGGCAGTAGTTCTGCTGGTGTGGAGGGCTGATGTCTGTCTGCTCAGGTCAAAAAGTGTGTGTGTGTGAGAGATAAGAGAAAAATGCAAGTCTGTCCAAACAACACATTCTTCCCCGTTTGTGTCCAAAACAGACACTATCAATTTTATTAAAGAAATATGTCTGTCTGATTGTAGTCTTACATAAACATTCACGAGATGATGGCTCTGTGTCCTTCTAGCTTTGTTTTGTGAGAATATATCTAAACCGAATGAATTATCAATGTTGAAGAATATGAAATATGGATGTAAAACCCATTTTTTGATCCATGTGAGGGGTATACACTACTCTCATACATTTTGTGAGAAATGCTGTATTACTCAACTCAGTTTATAAAATGGTGTTTTTGTAAGTGTGCCTAAAAGTTTAAGTGGATTTCGAGTTGTAAGCACTTTTTGCTGCAAATACACATTGGGAAATGTGCCTTTACTTCCATTTTGTTAAAACTCAAAAAACATACCTATACATCTAATTTATTATTGTTTTAATCTGAAATGAACACTAGTTTATTACTAATAAAGACTTATTTTCACATGGTTCCTTGCATAGTACTATGCCATAGACTGTAAAAAAGATGGACAACGCATCTCCACTTCCTTCCACTATAGAAAAGTGAAGCCAAAACATTCTCAGTATGGCCACTGTCATCTTGCGAAAATGACGTCATTTGGAGCCAGAGTCTGCGCAGTAGAGATTCGTTTGGAGCCAGAGTCTGCGCAGTAGAGATTCGTTTGGAGCCAGAGTCTGCGCAGTAGAGATTCGTTTGGAGCCAGAGTCTGCGCAGTAGAGATTCATTTGGAGCCAGAGTCTGCGCAGTAGAGATTCGTTTGGAGCCAGAGTCTGCGCAGTAGAGATTGTACTTGTACTATGCTATGTCCAGTAGAGATTTGTTTGGAGCCAGAGTCTGCGCAGAAGAGATTCGTTTGGAGCCAGAGTCTGCGCAGTAGAGATTCGTTTGGAGCCAGAGTCTGCGCAGTAGAGATTCGTTTGGAGCCAGAGTCTGCGCAGTAGAGATTGTCAGGTGGAGCTGCGCCCAAATTCCTGCAGACCCAATCTCTAATTCACAATCATGACACCACTCCCCATTTTTATAGTATCAAGTAACTAATTAAAAGCAAACTTATTAGAAAAATGAACACTTGAACATACATCAGCATGCTAAGAACTACCTAAAATGACAGAAAATATCTTTGGAAAAAATTTATTTGAAGTGTAATTTGATTATTTAGTTTGTCTCACGTCCCATTAGATTACATGGAGAGGGCGGGGTTTTTGACCTATACTGCATCCAGTCACCTGGGGGCGATCAAAATGTTCTGTCTTCACTTTTCAAGACTGCGGCACACTTGTACTATGCTATGTCCTCAAAACACTTTTACCATAGTGCATGATTGGCAAACTAATATATTTTCATGTTTGCATCGTATAACCAGCTCCATATGTATGGCTTTTCTGACATAGTAAACTTGCTCTGTAGTGCACCTGGTACAGCGTTGCCCTTGAGATGTTGAGTGCTTTGCGAATCCTGTGAAACACAAGTTATAATAAAACAGCTGAAAGACTTGAAGAACCAAGCTAAAATGGCGTGTTTGCAACAGAAAATGTGTTTCTATCTCAAGTTTGCTGTTTTTTTTTTTCAACATTATCAGTTAGGTTTAGGGTCAGGTTTATTGTAGGTGGTACATTATATTCAAATGTGATAGCATTAACTTTTTACTGGCACTCACCTGAACATTTCATTTAAAAACTGCCATGATGCATACAACAACCAGCATAATAAAATTGCCAGATTCATCAGAGAGAAAGCACTTCTGGCGCCACTCACTGGAAATTTCACTTTGAAAGTGTCATGAAACATGCAAGAAGCAACCTATTATTATTTTTCAGAAATATCAGCCCAGACACATTTTTTCCCAGTGAGCCTGGGTTGTGTGTTTGTGTGGGAAATCTGAATGTGTGTGTATAACACTCTTGGAAGATGCCAGTAGCAACAAAGATTAGAGTTTGCCAGATAAATCTGATAAACAATCAGATTAGGGTTTGCCAGGTAAAGAAAGTGCATTCCAGTGTTGTATAGATACTGTTAGCAGTGATAGGTGTGTCGTTTTCTTTTGGAATTCTTACTTCTTTGGAATTTTGTTCCTGATTTGAATAGGTCCGTACAAATTCCCTTCAGCTTCAAAATATTGTTCACAGTGCATATACACAGCAATTGTTTGCCCTCGGCAGAATAGGCTTTAACAGCCTCACTAAGTGGGAGAGGACCAGAGTGAAGCCTAGGGGATGAGATAAGCCACTGCAATGTTTGTACGGGTCAAACACCGGCCCTCCGCTGACTATTAATGTTTTCCCCTCTTCCAAAAAAGTAGGGAATACTGTTCTTTCATTTACCACTGCTGAATATTCCCTGGAGGAATGTACCTCATGGATAAGAGAGAATTGGTCAACTTTTTATCCTTTACTTTCAATTCTTGTTTGCTTTTGTTTTCCAATGACCTTTGAGCATCATCATTCATCGAGAACAGGCGGTGTGTCTGTTTGTATTTTATCGTGCACATGTGCTTGGGTGAACTCTGTATGTATGCTCTGTACAAATTTACCAACATCAAAATGATTATAAGTATGCAGAGGAAAGTTTTATTGCTCCGAGGTTGCTTCATAGCCCCGGAGATTTAAAGAGCGCATGAAATCAAAATGTCCGTTTGGTGGCTTTCATGCCTGTTAGTTTTGAGGACATCTGTATGCTAGTGCACTGTTAAAAGTTGGCAAAATAAACTTTTAACACATTGAAGCATTTGGAAATTATAATGTTTCTCTTCTAGACTGAAGATATATAAAGACACGGTCATATTTTTTTGTCCAATTAAATGCTTTCTAGAATGACCCTTAAACTGATCAGGAATAGCAAGTAGCAAAACATAGTTGCGCTAATGAAAATTTGGAAAAGTAATTTACATTAGCTACATTTTCAGTACTTCGCATAACAGTATTTGTCAACGTTTGTCCAGCCATAGCTTTATCTACCTTGTTTTTAAAGGGATAGTTCACCCAAAAATGAAAATTATGTCATTACTCACCCTCATGTCGTTCCAAACCCGTAAGACCTTCGTTCATCTTCGGAACACAAATTAAGATATTTTTTATGGAATCTGAGAGCTGTCTGACCCTCCCATAGACAGCAAGGATACTACCACGGTCAAGGCACAGAAACGTAGCAAGGACATCTGTAAAATAGTCCATGTGACATCAGGGGTTCAACCGTAATTTTACGAAGCTACGAGAATACTTTTTGTGTGCAAAGAAAACAAAAATAACATAATTTATACAGCAATTCTTCTCCCTGAGTTACCGTCTTCCGCCATTTTGGAGAGTACCCCAGAACGTAATCAACGTAATCAGCATTGTTTACGTTCAGCATGCGTGTGCTGTCTACTGAACGTAAACAATGCTGATTATGTTGATTACGTTCTGGGGTACTCTCCAAAATAGCGGAAGACGGTAACTCGAGGAGATGAATTGCTGTATAAATTATGTTATTTTTGTTTTCTTTGCACACAAAAAGTATTTTCGTAGCTTCGTATGTTAGATTTATATATAAAATGTGTATATTTATATATAATATAAATTATATACAAGTATAAATATATATACATACAAATATTTTTTTTTAAATATACATATATGTGTGTGTATTTATATATACGTAATAAATATACACAGTACACACACATGTAATATGTAAACATAAACTTTTATTTTGAATGCGATTAATCGCAATTAATTGTTTTGCAGCCCATACAGCAAACTAGACTGTGCTGTACTAAAATGTTAAATCTCTCACATATGAAGTTTTGGGATGACTGATTCATTTTAGTGAATCGATTTGTTCATTATTGGTTCATATAAATCAGTTGATTCTTAATAAGCGATTTACATCTTTTAGTGTATGAATAATAACATTAATTTTAGTACAATATGTGTACAGTATAATATTTTGTTAAATGCTACTCTTTTATAATTATAGTTTCAGCAAGTTATGATAATGTTTTTTAGGCTGTAGATGAGGCACTTTACATTTCCAAGCTGCCATTTCATAGCTTCCCCAGCATTATTTGCTTGTGAAGGCAGTGACTGGAAAGTGTTACAAAGAATCTTCATCCATGAAAGCAATGAAGTGTGGTTTTGTAGGTCTGTGACTTCAATTGCAGACCATTAAAGCACCAACTTCACCTCAGATACTGTACTTCTCCTAAAATATGTATTTTAGGTATCTAAGGGAGATGATTGTTGACTTGTGATTGTGGGTAAGTTTGAATTTGTACGCTAAAGCACTTTTTCCTTTCCTCATGCTACATTGCCATTGGACGTACAGAGATGTGTGTGTGTGTGTGCGTGTGTGTAAGCAGCCCAGTGGGTCTATTTTCTATCATGCAAAGCTGTGTGTGGTTCATTTACACGCTCATTTGAAGTGGAGGATTTAATTTCTCCACTGCTCTTCCTCGCCTCTGAAGTTTCCCTCTCTCTGTCTGTCTCTAACACTCTCTCTCTCTTTCTACAGGTGATTTGAATAATAATGTGTCAGGCTTCATTTTTATCCATGGATGATTCTTCTGCCTTGTCCGCCCTTCCTTCTCATCTCACTCGCTCTTTCTTTCTGTTTTAAATGACTTGCATCCATAATTAGTTTGTAGTCTCAGTCCCACTGTTATCACTGGCTCATTAAAGCAGCAGCAGTCACTTTGCTGCGGTGTGAATCTAATCTAATCACAGCGGACAGACCTGCCCTACTGCCAGCTCTAGGGACGCGTGGGCTCTTGAGTACTGATCTAAGCCCGGATCCTCTCTCAGACCTGCCTTTACCAAAAGAAATGCAAACCTGGCTTCACATCAGAGCAGGAACAGGAGAGAGAGAATGTGTGGGACCTCAAGTGTCTGGTTGGTTATCAGTGCTGAGCAGATTCCTATGCAGGCTTTTTATGAAAGTGGGTCAAAATAGTGTAGAGCTGAATGTTAGCATGAGCGCTTCCCCGATGTATGTGCGTTACGTTATGCAGGGGAGAGAGAGACAGGTAAAAGCAGAGGAGAGAGATAGGGGCACACACATAGCGTATAGAGTCAAAGAGAATTTTTAATGTGAACTCGAGTTGTTTTATTTGCGTGAGCTCTTTGTGATTTCTACCTCTAATGCAAGGCCAAGCTGACATGGTTTAAACTCCTGCTATATAGTTTGTTCAGTAGGTTCTGTGGTGGATCCGTTCATTGCTGAATATTTCAGTATCATATCGGTTATTAACCAAAATTTAATTTTTATGTAATATTGGTTGATATACTAAGAAAATTAAACAGCATAAGTGCTTTCAACACTGATAATAATAAATGTTTCTTGAGCAGCAAATCAGCATATTGGAATGATTTCTGAAGGATCATGTGACACTGAAGACTGGAGTAATGATGCTGAAAATTCAGCTTTATATCACAGCAATAAATGATATTTTAAAATTATATTACAATAGAAAACAGTTTGTAATAATATATTACAAAATTACTGTTTTTTGCTGGGGTTTTTTTTAAACATCTTTCTAAAACTTTAAAGATAATCTCACTGCTTCCAGACTTTTGAATGGTATTGCATATTTTGGCCACACTTTATTTTAAGGTTCAATTATCGCAATTAACAAACATAAACTACGACTTTTGCCTCAACCTAATTTGCTGCTTATTAATAGTTAGTAGATGTTAAGTTTAGGTATTGGTTAGGGTTAGGGATGTAGAATATGGTCATGCAGAATATGTGCTTTATAAGCACTAATAAACAGCCAATATGTTAATAATAGGCATGCTAATAAGCAACTAGTTAATAGTGAGAAATGGTCCCTTTACTGAAGTGTTACCCATATTTTTCATTTATTTAATGCACATCTACAGTTGTTGTTTTTTTGTTTTTTTTTAGATTGTTTGATGTCTAAGGCTCAATTCAAGTCAATCTTTAAAAACATAGTCACACTGTTTAATGTAATCTTTAGCAAATAATTTTAATTTTTCATAGTATACATTATAAACTTGTGATGCCTAAATTCACAAATAGTATTTAAATGGTTAGTTTGAGTTTTTAGTGATTTAATGTTTTATATTGTTTTATACAAACTAGTTTAAATAGCATACATTTTAATATCATTTAGCAGTTATTGGCCATAACATGAAAATATTTGATAACACTTTATTTTAAGGACCAGATCTCACTATTAAGTAGTTGTTTTTTAGCATGCTTATTACTAGCATATTGGTCACTACATTACTATTAATAAGAGTGTGTTCAGGGAAAACTCTTAATATGTGTTCCCTCTTCTAAAGTGTTACCAAATATTTAATATACCTGGACAATATAGGCAGTTGCCTATGGAGAGTGCTCTCAGATCTGCATACATTGAGACATGCACTAAACTTCTCTCACTCAACTGATGTATTTTCACAGTATTGTGACTGCTATTCATTCCACCCACCTCTCTTTTTGAAAATGAATAGCTCCCTAGCGGGTAACTTCTTCTGAACAGTTGTACTACAGTTCTCCGCCTCCTCTCACTTCAGATTCATTTGTCTATAATGCACGTTCTCCACCGTAGAAACGGTCTGCATATGAAAAGAAGTCTTTTAGCCAGTATAGTTAACCATATCATACAAATATCCCCAGCTGCTATAGAATGTTTGGACAGACAATACAATAATTAATTTGCAATTTTACTTTTAATTATTAAAAAAGTATATCACTCATTACAGACAATTTCTCTTCTGCACCAATGAGCTGTGACCACATTGACATTTTGTTCATAGCTTGATTTAATTCTGTTATAAAATTTTAGTAGTGTTATACATCTCTTATTTGAAGTTGATCATTTATATTTATTTGGTCATTTTTAATGAATGTTTTTAGTGTTAGGCTAGTGCTGAAAGTGGCTTGTGGATGAGCAAAATCTTGGAAATGAGTGGTGGTTTGCTCTGGAAGTGTGTGTTTCACACTTTAAAACTTACTTAAAGGAACAGTTCACCCAAAAATGAAAATTCTGACATCAGTTTCTCACCCTCATGTTGTTCCAAACCCATAAAACTTTAAAGATCTGTTTGAGCTTCCATGTTTACAGTAGCTATGTGATTCACTGTATGTATGCATGTCGATCATTGCTTAGATGTAAATAAGACTAAATTAAATCTGTTCATCATAAAAAGAGATTGTGTCTCTTCATAAGACTTGGATCAAACCATTAGATTCATATAGATTTGAATTATGATGCATTTATGATCTTTTTGGCTCTTCTAAGTTCTGGTTATTTGGATTTTTAATGGAGGGAAAGAAACCTCTCAGTTTATATTAAAAAATATTTTTTTAATACTTGAAGTGTTTCTTAATCTTGTTAATAACTTCATTTGGGTTTCGAAGATTAACCAAAGTCTTATGAGATTGGAAAGACATTAAAACGCTGACAGAATTTCATTTATGGGTGAACCAACCCTTTAAACAAGTCTTAATGTATGAAGTACTTGTGAAGTTGTCCATTTACTCACATTAGTAGGAATAACTTCTGCCTTCCCAGCATTCCACACATAGCAGCGCTGCTCATGGTCTCTGGAGCTCCACGGATCCTGCAAACGCTAATGACACATTATGAGCTCAAAGCCTGTCGTTTGTGATAAACAAACCAGCCCTGCTATTTTCCAGCCTGCTGTATGTTTAATGTGCGTAAACATGGAGGTGAAATTGCTCTTGAGATTGCCGTCTGTTGCGGTTTTATGGATTGACTGAAAGGTTTGTTTGTGCTTTCACAGCTGAAACACGTTCACTTACAGCATATCCCAATTCACCTACTATGCAAGTATGCACTAAAATGTGTGCTTATCAAAGTTCCTTTGATAACAGTGCCATCTTATTAGCGTCTAGCTAATTCCTTCATTATTGAACATTTATTTGTTCAATAATGAAGATACATTTTATTTTTATGGACATGAATGGCTATTTGTGTTCACAACAGAAAGTCAGTAATGTGAGATCAGAATGAATAAAGGTGAATACAAGATGGCAATTGTAATTTATGAGTAAACAATCTCTTTAACTCTCAAAATTCATAGTGCAGTGCATATTTCAAAATTCCCAGCAGAAATCATACACGATTTGGGCACATTTGCACACTATTTTCAACATGATGTGCTTTGGGGCTCATTCTAATCTCACATACTTATTTATATTTAAAATAGGTGCTATTGGAATTGAGACGTGGGGATGATCTCTCCCTCTTTTTTTTTTTTTTTTTTTTTTTTTGCTGTATATAAGTTAGGAATGAGAGTGTGTGTGTCTCTCTATTCTCAGTGTGGAGTCTATCACACCGGACTGAATGAAGCCAGACATCTGATAATGAAAATCACTCATTCAGAAACCTGTTATTCATTCCCCTGTCTCTCTGTGTGTGTTTGTGTTTGTGTTTGTGTGTGTGTGTGTGTGTGTGTGTGTGTGTGTGTGAGAGAGAGAGGGAGTAAAATCAGATTTTTGTACAGATACAGAGAAAAAAACTTCATGTACTTGAATTTTAGTCAAACTTGGATGAATGTGTGTGTGTGTGTAAGAGTTATATCAATTCACATTTCATATGTACACACTGTTCATTGTTAATAATTGTCTGATTTGTGTAATGTGAAGTGTCATAGTCGATATTCCAGCGTTAATGTTCACATTATTCATATTTCTGTCATGCATTATTTCTGTTAGTGGTTTTTACATAGCGATTATCATTTCATGTTTCATTTGTTCTCTTCATGGCTCATTTTCCTGTTTCATTTCTTTCATTCTTTAATTTCATCTTTTGTTTGGTTTTCAGTTGATTTTATTGGTGGATTTGACCCATTCCCACTCTACCATGTCAATGAGAAACCATCTCATCTTCTGTTAAAGCCCATGCATCAGTAAGTACCTGTGTGTGTGTGTGTGTGTGTGTGTGTGTGTGTGTGTACTTGTTTATGCTACATTGTGGGGACCAAACACAAGGATAGTAAAACCTGAAATTTTTGACATTGTGGGGATGGGCCTGTGGTCCCCACGAGGGGAAAAAATGATTAAAAATAGTAAATGATGTTTATCTGAAAGTGTAATCCACAAATAGAAAAGGTCATAGTGCTAAACACTCGTCCAAAAATCCAATAGACAAATAACATAAGGTGCGCAGATCCAAAATATACAATAATACAAAGATGAAAGAGATCCGCACTCGTCCAGATTCAGCCAAAATGGCCCATGGCAGTGAGGAAGGGTTAATACCCGAAATCGTTCTGCACCTTTGCACCTGTTTTGCATATGTTTTTGTGACCTCAGAGCAGTAAATGAAAAAAAGCCTTTTTGGCTGAATCTGAACGAGTGCGGATCTCTTTCATCTTTGTATCTGAAAGTGTAACAATGCAAACAGGTTTTCTGTAAGGGGTAGGGTTAGGGTTGGGATAGGGGATAAAAAATATCATTTGGTCAGTATAAAAGTAATAGAAGTCTATGGAAAGTCCCCACAATTCACAGAAACAAACGTGTGTGTGTTTGTGTGTGGAAAAAATGCAGTCCATGTACCACACGTGAGCAAAATCTGACAAAACCTCCTTTTGAGGACATTTAAAGATGTCATCAGTCTGAAAATTGTTTCATAAATAATGTAAAATATGTAAGGAATAATTGACGATGGGCTGTTGAATTATTAATTTTGTGGCGAAAACATGGAAATAATTAGTTGTTTTTATCCTGTTGTTTGCTATTTATTTGCTTGGTCAGTGTTGTTGTGGGTTTTAGTTATTTTGCTGTTTTAGGCTGTGAAGGACCTTTGAAATAACTGAAATCATTTTGGCAAAGTGAAGTGAAATCAAGACCCACCTGGAACTACTTCAGCCATGCGTTTCCTTGTAGCTAATTGCACACCTCAGAACTTTCGTCAGCCAATCAGATTCAAGCATTCAACAGCTCCGTAGTATAAAAGCATTATAAATTAGAATAATTATAGTAATTATTGAGAGTTTTTAATTAGTAGGTTTAATTTACAGCTGTAATAAAAACAATTTAGATGTCTATTGTATATCCATTTAATGCACATCTACATCCTCTTACACTTGTCCCTGCTTGCCCCTTATCTGAAGCATTAATTAAAGTTAGTTTTCTTTTAATTAGTGTAAGTTCTTAATTAGTCCATTCATTAAGCATTCTGATCTCGTCCAGTGAGGGATTTGTCAAACAGTGGGAAGCTCAATCGAACAGTAAAGGAGCTTTTATATCAGCTAGGACATTTTTGTATTGTTATTGTTAAATGTTACATGTGGACTATTTGTTAAAGCTCTCTAGTTTAACATTGAAAAAGTGCCAGTGTGCTGATGTGCTTCCACTTCAGTTTCATTTTTAACATTAGATCTATGCCAGCACTTTTATTGTTTATGTACTGCAGAACCTTTTTAAGGTCAGATCTCGTTTTAAAGGCTGGCAGCCGGAAGCGGCGCAAAGTTTGGCCAACTTTCCTCGCTTTTATCATTAGTTATGTGCCAACTAGACTATTAGCATCTTCTTGAGAATAATAGTCTGCCCTGCTTTCTGCGGCTGGATGAGCCAGACTGCTGAAAACTGAACGGGTTATTGATGTGTAAATGTGTCTGGCCATGTATTCATCGTGCTAGAAAAGTTTTGTTCAGAATAACTCATATTTGTGATTTAGTTACAATAATACATTAGTAGTCTGGCGAAGCTGTTATCATTTGAGGCTGCGTGTTCTCTTATTACACTGAACATTATTAAAGAAGATCAAGGAAACGTATTATATTAAAAAGATTTTTTAAAGCCTTAAACCAAACCAAACTAGCTCTAAGATGGATCATAACACTGATTACAACGTTATAAACAGGAATGAATTACTCATGAATCATATAAGTCAGGGTTTCCCAAACAGGGCTTTATGAGTTGATAAAAAGCTAATAATTGCATTAATTAAGCACTGCATTAATGTGTTTAATGTGAATCTGGGGATGCAGTGTGCTGTATTTACATTCAAATTAATATTGCAATAGTAAATGACAGCATTTCATCAGTGTTCTGTCAAAATAAAAGCTTGAGAATTTGATGTTAAAAGCTCAAGGGTTTTAACATTTGAAAGTTAAAAAAATGTAATTAAATATTTCATTTTACTATTGTAACTTGAAGCGTTAGTTGGCTCTTATAAAGACTGAACCCAAGTGTGAACACTTGAAAAGTAACTCTTTCCCTTAGCAGTCGAGTCTTTGTTCTTTGTGTCTGGATGTTTCAGCAGTAGGCATTTTTATATGAAATTAAATAGCTGTTTAATTGGCAATCGCAGTATATGACAGAATAATCACAATAAATTTTGGCAAAGTTGTATAGCCATATATGTAACTGCGTAAAAATACATATAAGATAGACGCAGAAGAAGAAATAACACATTGTTTACTTGCATGTCATTTGACCATCAGCCGATATCAGAGAACTGTGAACTTGCAAATGTTAAGTTATTGAAATATTAACTTTGACAAAAAGGAAAAAAAAAAAAATAGTTTGGGAAATGTGTAGTGAAAAAACAAACACAAGGATGCTAGGATGTCTGTGTAAACGTCTAGAGAAGAAAAATTAATAATATAAAACAAGATTAATTTGCATAATTACTGTTTCATTGTGCTTTATAAAGACTGGTTGGAAATCAAGAGATTAATCATAATTATTTAGTAATTTTATTTTTTTTCTAAACATGGACGGCGATGTCAGCAAACAATCAGCCATACAACAGTAAATGGAAAACGAAAAAAAAAAAAAGCCTTAAATAAATATATCAATAAAAATGTAAGTATGTAAATATATTAATTAATAAATAAAATATTGTGTTCTTTTAACATAGTTTTGTCTTTCTCTTAAGCATTATATATAATATATATATATATATATATATATATAGCTCCACCATTCTGGGGAAAGACTTTTATTATTTTTTTTGCTGACTTCAATGTCACAGCTCAGAATAGTCACTACTGAAGACTTTGGGATTGTGTGTGTGTGTGTGTTCATGTGGATTTTTCAACCAGTCAGTGTTGTCAGGATGTCATTTTCCTGCGGCTCCAGAGTGATTAGTCACATGACAGTTATGGCTCAGGTGATTGGCTAAAAGAAATTACCTCAGAACCATCGAGTGCCCTCAAGCAGAGACAGCAACACAAGTCACATGCTTCCAAGGGGCCATTTGAGCAACTGCCATTGATATTAATGTGCATGCTCGAGGTATTATAGACCTACTTGTGTTTTACTCCAAAGAAGAAAGTTCTGACAGTGTCACAGGCCTGTTCATCTCTTGTAGAGGGGAACTATAAATCCCTCTGTAAATGCTTTCATGACTGAAAGAGTCTTGAGCTCCTGCTACCTGCTGCTATATACCCTCGATCTTACAGTATGAGTTTTATCTTGGTTTTGATGTGGGAAATTTGGATCAGTGGTTCCTCTGAGACCGGTCCTGGCCTCATTTCAATAAGCCTTAAATTATGCAGGCTCTGTAATGAGTGTGTGCAGAAGAAGCCTTTTCGATATGTGCACATGGAGGTGCTAAACACATTATATTTGCCCCAGGGACATTTTTCATGACAGTTTAATCAGACTAGTTGCAAATGAACGAAGTACTTGTCCTGTCTCTAGATACACAACCGTTTCACCATCATAGGGAGTTTAATAAATCACCCAGCAGGTGTGTGTGTGTGTGTGTGTGTGTGTACATTCACAAGTGAGTTTGAACTTTTAGTACTGTAATTAGAGGTTGATTGAAAGTGGATTTTGCTAATACCAATATTTAAGGTGGGAAAGCAGGCCAATAAACCAATTAATAAGCTGATAGTTAATATGATTGTCAAAAATATGAATGAATGTAAAACGGTGATAAACTTTATTACACATTTAACAAATAATGATTTATCCATGCAAATGTTTTGTAATTATTAAATAAAATAAAAAATTTAGATACACTACCGTGCGAAGGATCAGGGGTGGTAAAACGAAGGCAGCATTTATTTGATCAAAAATAGAGTAAAACAGTAATATTGTGAAATATTATTACTATTTAAAACACCTGTCTTTTTTATATATTTAAAAATAATAATAATTTCCTGTGATGAAAAGCTCAATTTTCAGCAGCCATTACTACACTGATATCAATGTTGAAAACAGTTGTGCTGCTTAATATTTTTGCAGAAACTGTTTGTTTGTTTATTTATTTATTTATTTTATGATATTATTAATGAAACATTTAGGATTCTTTGTGAATAAGTTCAAAAGAACAGCATTTATTTGAAATCTTCTATAAAATTATAATATTTTTGTAATATTTTTATGGTCACCTTTGATCAATTTAATGCATCCTTGCTGAATAAAAGTATACATTTATTTATTTTTTTTAAACATATTGACCCCAGGCATTTGAAAGGTAGTGTATACATTTAAACTGAACCAAAAAGTAACACTTAAAAGAACAATCTCATAATAAAATAACATAAAAGAAAGAAGTGATATACAAAATTAATCATAGAACACTCCAAATAACAACCATCAGCAGCAGAAAGCAACTATTAGTGCTAAAATGATCTGTTAAGCTGATATATTGGTTGATCTCTTTTTGTCTTTTTGTGTTTTTCAGGTCTTCGTAAATGAAAGTGTGTCGTGAATAAGAGCTGCTCTGCTCATTCCTCCTCTCTGCTCCTCACCTCCTGCCTCTCCTCTCTTTAAAACGCTTCCTAATCGCCCCAAATCAGCCCTTTCTGGAGTACTGGAGAATTGGCTCTGATTCCCAGCTCTGGATGAAACACAGCTGCTCCATCAGATGCTCTGTCACACTGTTCCAGCTGCCTCATTTAGACGCTCTTACAAGTGGATGTAAAACATATCTAAACAAAAAGGCCCAGTATTTTGTTGGTGTGGTGTGTGGTCCATGCGTTTGAGTTATTCAAGGGGAGTTCAGATGTTGAGGTTCACCGAGTTCCAGCTCTGTTTGTGTGTGTGGAGGAGGGCCATTGTGCGCTGTTTACCTTCACACAGGATTTGCCCAGTAAAACCCAGCAGGGAGCCGAGAGGAGGAAAACGGGTGCGGCCCAAAAAAAAAAAAAAGACAAAGCAAGCTGACCTCCTGTGGCAGTCAAAAATAGAAGCAAAGGAAGTGTAAAATATAAATACAAGAAACAATTAGAGCTTTTCTGAGTTGTTTTGTGTCATAGTGTGATGTAAAATTCTCATAATTCACTGTAAAATTCAGTTTTAGTCTTTTATTTTTTTTTTTTTAGCTTAAGACTTGATTTATATGCAGTGAGCCCCAAATCACTGTATTTAGACACTCAAATCACACTAAACAATGTATAATAATCATTAAATTAGATCAAATATACATCTGGCTGATTTGTTTTCAGATGCTTATTAATTGATTTGCATCTAATGCAATGAAATTTGTGCATTATAAGTGTGACTTGAGTGTTTTGGGGTTACTGTGCATGCTGTCAGTATTTTTAATGTTAATAATCATCATTTAATGCACAATGTGTTTGTATCAGCCTTTAGATCGAACAGAAACTAGTTTGGGCTTCCTCTGGTAGTCAGTCAGTACCGGCAGTACAATTATTACATAACCTCATACTGTTTTCATAATTGATATTATGACAGGGCTGGCTGATGTTATGAAACAGAAAACGGTTCTTTCATCTGAATGGTGTTTGTAATCAGATATTAGTTTGTGAGCAAATCGTCAGCATGTCGTTCTATGAAAACAAGTAGTGGTTGAGTGGCTGTCAATGTCTTTCACTGTAGATGCAGAGCTACTGTAACTGTTTACTGGAAACATAAACCTCAAAGCACAAATGACTGACCTGACATGTATCATAGTGTGTGTGAGACATGTTTTGAAGAGAGGGACATGTTGTGAAGGCCAGAGGTCAGTATGTATTTTCTAACTTTCATAGTCACATAGTTGCTTGTTATCCCAAATGTTTCATATCATGAGACGTGTGTACTTGTGCTTGTGGAACTGGACATATTGCAGTCTTAAAGGAATAGTTCATCCTTGCTATTGCTTATAAGTCTTTATTTTTCCCTTGAAATGCAAAAAAGAAGAACTTTAGAAAAATGCTCACGTTGCTCTTTTCCATAAAATAAAAAAGTCAAGCAAAGCACCGTAAAGGTTCTTTATTGGCATCTTTGGTTCCATGAAGACACTTTAACATCCATGGAACCTTTCTGTTACACAAAAGGTTCTTCATATTGTTCTTTACTTAGAAAAAGAAAAAAAAAAAGTTCTTTAAAGAACTGTTCACTGCAAGGTTATTTGTGGAACCAAAAAATGGTTCTTCTATGGCAACCCCCTTTTGACACCTGTATTTTTAAGAGTGCATATGAATACTGTATGTTCAAAGTCATCTGAAGTCATGCAATAGCTTTATGCTTTTGTTGTTTGGAAAAGAGCAGCTTGAACATTTCACAGAACATCTTCTTTTGTGTTCCTCAGAAGTAAGTATATCAACATAAGGGCACGTAAATGATGAAAATGTTAATTTTTAGATGAACTGCTCCTTTAAATGTTGAAGTTAGGGGGAGTTTTAGCAATTACCAATTAACTAAATGGCAAAAACTAACATTTTCAGCTTAATAACATTAGCTTAGAGTTATCTTGTTCAGTGTTCTGTTAGATCCTCATATTGGTCATGAATCTATCCTGCCCCCTAGTGTTCAATGTCTTTCTGTACAAGACAACTCAACTCTATGGACCAGGAAGATTGCATTTTGTACCACTCTCTGAAAATACTCTTGTACATTTGTAATTGTAGAGTTTAGGATATTCACCATAGGCCAGCAATGGTAGTCTGCTGCAGAAGTGTTATAAGGAGAAAAAGAATGATATAGATTTATATCGCACCTCTCCCTTCGTCTGTATGTCTTTCTCTCTTTTTACAGGTGTTTTTTGTAAGCACTTTTTGTATCTCTTTTCTGTGTTTGGTCTCTTCTCCATAGTTCTTCATTGACTGCCTGTCCATCAACACATGTTTGCTGACCAGAGTGTAAATAGATGTTTGTTAATAAAAGTATGCTTTTCATCTACTGACTACACGTCTTGTTTGTGTTTGGAATGGTGCTTCTGTCTCTGTCTTTGGCCCACAAACATGAATAAACAGACACACACCCTGCAAGCCTCCTCTGCAAATAGAAGAGGACAAAACTAGACATTTAATCACTGTCCTGTGCCTATTTTGGCGTTCCCAGTCAAAAATGACCGGCCTTTTAAAGATTTCTCATTATGCTATATTATCACTAAATCTTGGAGTCAGTCTTTTTTTCTGTAAAATTTTTATTTATTTATTTATTTTTTTCAATTATCACAGGTTTTGTATTTATTTTTGAAACTGATTGGTCGTTGGCCTCGTTGATCTGAGCTTAAGCACCTCAGGTTTTGGGTGAAAAAAATAATAAAAATTGTGTAATTTTGGCATTATCCAATACAAAAAAAAAAACAAAAAAGGGTTTGTTATACCTTCAGTGAGTAAATTATGTAGGTGTTAGTCCAATGCGAAAACATTATGATTTTCAAAAAAGAAAATTCTCTATGGGTCAAAACGACTGGAACTCAGTATGAGGGTTAATATATAACAGAAGCAGAGCTTTGACAAAGATGTGCAACGCAAATTGTTTTATTAATGAAAATAGAAGTGCAACGTGTTAATACAGTAATAATAAAATATTATTATACAATATGGTCTCTTATAAACTGCCATCCAAAAATTCATTTTATTTTTAAGATTTAAAATTCACAAAAAGCTGTTCACTTTGGCATGACACAAAATCAACTTTGGTTTTGTCCAGAACTTACAAGCATGGAAAACATTTTAAAGTACTGTAGGGTCCAAAAGTCCGGGATTTAAAAATCTGCTAATTTTTTTTATATTTTTTATATATTTTTTTTGATTTTTTATTTTTTTACATCATTAATGTCCTGCTTTATTTAGGTCACTAATCAACAGTTTTTGTACAGATGATCAGATGTTCTTGCAGCTAAAGTGCTGCTGTCATTAAATTATGGGGAAAACCCAAATTACTATGACATTCTGAAATTCATGTTAATATTTCAAGCAACAAAGCATCTTACTAAAACTGATATATACATAATGATATTTAAACTTATATTACTATTACTAATATATATATATATATATTTATTTATTTTTTATTTTTTCTCTAAATTAAATTAGACTTTAGATGTCAAGTGGACTTTTGGACCCCTGTAGCTTTAATGTATAGCCAAATATCAAGCAATATGTCTTTGTATCAGAGCACAGATGCTGATTTGGAAGCTATTTATAACATTTATTGAGTATTTTTTCATTATATATCCCGAGTGCAGTACAATTCTTGCTAATGACACTGTTGTGCAACAGTCTTGCTGTGTATGAATGTGTTTGCGCTTCATGACATGAATGCTCGCACACTGCCCCGGATGACTGCCCTGCATATGGGGCAGTGGTGCAGACTGGCTGCGCAGTCAGTGCAGACGACCAGGTGGCCACAGGGGATGAAGACCATGGAGACGAGTTTGTCCATGCAGACCTTACAGGTCCTCTCTTCCTGAAGCTGTCGCAGCTGTTCCTCTGGACTCAGGCCTGATCGCACTGGAAAATACACACAAGTGCACAAGTTAGGTCATTTCAGATCAGTCTGAGTCAGTTGAGATGATTGATAGTATGATCTGTTTCATCCCAGAGGCTACTAGATGGAGAGAAGATTAAGATAGACCCAAACACACACACACACACACACACACACACACACACACTATAAGTGCAACGAGAGCGTGCCAATATGAACCTTTCTCCCTGTCTGAGACCAGCGTTCTTGGTGTTCTCTGCCTCCCCACAGTCTCTGAGGGAACAAACCATCCACATGTTAGAGGAATGAATGACACACATTATCAGAAAATTAAAAGACAAGTTCACGAATTTAAAGTATGTCATTATTTACTAATCCATAAGTAATTTCAGATCTCAGGGGTTGCTCACACAAAACACATCCACAAGCGTGAGACCCAAGAGGATGGAAAAGAATGCAGGTTGTCAAATGTACTTAAAACTTATTTTAATTTGATGTTGTTGATGGCAAATTAAAAATATGTTGCTCATGCAAGAAAAAGCAGTGAAGTGCAGAGCAAAAAAATTGTCAAATACATTCATCAAATTCTTGTTTATATGGAATAGCAAAAAAAAACAAAACTTAAAATTAGTGCAGAGGAATGCAAATGTTGATGCAAATCTTGGGCTGTTTTTATTCTGTGGAACACAAAAAACAGAATGTTGTGTTCCATGGAATAAAGCTCTATAAAATGAAAAAATGCCAAGGTCAGGATTTTTGCTAAATAACTTCAATTCCAGTTTGTTTTTCATCCAAACCCTATCGCATACCTTTAGAACACTTAAAATATAATATGGCATGAAAAATATATAGTATAGGTTGCATGCAGTATTTTAATACCTTTGCATCCTTTTTTAAAGCTTGAACAATATGCAAACAATATGTTCAAAGAACATTTTGTTAACATTCCCATTAAGTTATTAACGTTATTTCTTAATGTTCTCTAAATATTCAAAATGTCCAGTTTTTTAGATGTTTTAAAAACTTGCATTAAATAAACGTTAAAGAAAACATGGTACCACTTTAGTTTGGGGACCAGTTCTCACTATTAAGTAACTACTAACTATGGCTTTAACCTCAATAAACTCTTAATTTAGTGCTATTTATTAATAGTTAGTAAGGTAGTTGCTAAGTTTAGGTATATGGAATAGGATTAAGGGATCTAAAATGTGGTTATGCTGAATAAGGCATTAATATGCGCTTAAACAGCATGTACTAATAAACAGCCAATATGCTAGTAATATGCATGCTAGTTAATAGTGAGAATTGGACCCTAAACAAAAATGTTACGAGAAAAATTAAAGGATTGTTACTTTTGAATGTTCTATGAATGGTCTGAAACAAGTAGCTGTAATGTTAGATGAACATCCAACTCAGAAATGAATGATGTATAAATATTTTGATAATGTTATTAAAGACCAGATAACTTTAAACAAATGTTCAATTAACATTACTGAAGAGAACATTAGCTGGGTTGCTGTTTTTTGCTATTATATGGACAAGCGTGAACAGGACATGAACAGGACAACACCAGAGTGAGTAAATAATAACTGAATTTTAATTTTAGGGTGAAATATCTCTTCAAATAGCCTATCTCCTTTATCTAGTCAGGGTAGCACCATTTATTTCATTTTTGACAGGAATGAAAATGAAACTATGAGGGATAGAAATACGGTGTGTTCTCTGTATGTTGTTAAAAACAACAGTACAATCCAGAATGTTCAGCTGATGAAACATCTTTGTGGAAAAAAAATAAAATAAAATAAAAAAAAATAAAAAATTCAGTACTGTAAAACTCCATAAAACTTTTGAAAGTTGTGAGTTGTGAAAACTTTATACAGTACATGACAGTGTAAAGACTGTAAGTCTATCCCTTGTTTTCCTCCGCATTAAATTCAATGGTCAATAGCATCCTTTAAATGATGTAAACTTTAGGTTATGTAATTGAGATTTGTTGTATACTGATAGAGGGTTTGGAAACACCTGGTCTGGGCTCCCCCGTCTGCCTTTCCTCCTCCTCGGCCTGCAGGACGTCGGTCACCAGGTCAGAGACTGAGGTGTAGTGTGAGCCGGTGAGCAGGTAGCGTGACTGCACCAGACTCTCCACTAGTGAGTGCTGGAAACCCATCTGCAGCACCGCCTGCACCACAGGGGACAACATGGCTGCCGCTACTGAGTTCTGCCCACCCAGCACCTCTGCCAGCGGGACAGCACACAGGAACATGAGTGTATGCGTAAGAGGGACTGTTCACTTGTGAGGGCCACATTTACAAAAATACTATATAAAAAGGTTCATAAATGGGTCTAACGGGTTTTAATTAAAATCTTAAAATGCTTTGAAGGAATAGTTCACACAAATATTAATATTTGTTTAAAATTCACTCACCCTCAGGCTATCCAAGATGTATATGTTTATTTATTAATTGTAACAGATTTCGAGAAATGTAGCATTACATCCCTTGCTCACCAATAGATCCTATGCAGTAAATGGGTGCCGTCAGAATGAGAGTCTTTAAACAGCTTTTTCACAGCAGAAAACAATATTATGGACAGAGGACTTATATTTTTCCTGAAACGGTTTGAAGTTTCGGTAGATTTGTTTCTTACGAACATGTAGATTTTCACTTAAGACATTAATTGATGGACTGGAGTGGTGTGGATTACTGTGATGTTTTTATCAGCTGTTTGGACTCTCATTCATTCGGCACCCATTCACTGCAGAGCATCCATTGATGAGCAAGTGATGTAACGCTACATTTCTCAATATCAGTTCCCATGAAGAAACAAACTCATTCACACCTTGGATGGCCTGAGAGTGAGTACATTTTCAGCAAATGTTCATTTTTGGGTGAACTTTTCCTTTAAGTGCATAGTAATTTGCTTAATTTAGAAACTACAAAGTCTTTTCTAGGTCCTCACAAGTAGAAGTATAAAAAGAGCTTGTGTGTATGATGTGTTATGCAAAGCAAGATATTGCTGTGGGTAATTTATTCAGTGATTTATGCAAAGAATCAGTTCAGGTATGTTTGTTTACCAGCAGCACGCATTAATTTAAAACTGCAAAACTGCATCACAAAAGACTGAAAGTTAGAGTAACACTGATCATCATCATTGTTAGTTCATGAGGAAAGAGAAGAAGAGAAGGTCCTTTGCCTGGGTGAAAAATAAGTAGTGAGAGCTGGAATAATAATAACAACTCCTGAAGAACATAAAATGCATGGCAGCACAAAATGCAACCTAATATTTCCTGCTTATTACACAGCTTCTTGCCCTAAAAATAAATACAGTAAATACTGATTTGAGTTTATTTTATTATTTTAGAGACAGAATACACATACAGCTTTGTAGGAATCACTGATTTCCATGTCATGGACAATGGTTATTATTCAGAAATATTTGAGTGCTGAATGCTGTGAGTGACCAATCAGAATCATTTATTCTAGAGAGCCGTGTAATAAGCACACATAAGAGTCTGATTATCTAACACAAGCACTACAACAATGGAACATATTACAGCACATAAGAATTACAGGAAATACGTAAAGTCAGGGGTTTTCAAATAGGGGCCTGTAGATAAAATAATATTACTAAATGTATTCTAACAGAAGTAAGAAACAAATCTGTATATAGTTTTGTGAAAAATAATTTTAAATAATTATTTTTCTTTATTACCAATTACATGGCTCTATTTTGATTAAAGCTACTTTTAAGCTGTAAGCTGCACAAATACATTTGGAATGAATTGAAAACGTATTTATATTATCTATGTTATGCTTTTTTACACCGTATAAATGGCTCTATACATCAAAATATAAATAAAATTGTATTTATATTTTGGTGAGGAGCCCCTTGCAGGGGGATCATCATTTTTGGAGTCCATGGTTCTTATTTAAACATTTGAAAACCCCTGCTCTGTTACACCTTTTCTTTTGGATTGACTTGCCTGATGTAATGTTTCCTGCAGTTGATGACGGAGATCCACCCTTTAAAACAAAGAAAAACATTTAAAATCTATAGCAATCTTGCAAAAATATAGCTGTTAAATTAACCATAAACTGATGGTTAGGTGCGTCATTGTTATTTACCATGCTCTCATTCATGTTGAAGAAAGACTGTTGGACATTGCTCACATATTCCCGTCCTCTGGACTGAAGCAAATATTCACATCTTTGGAAGCACATAGACAATATTATTAAGGAGTACACATGCACTAAAAACACCAAAACAACATCAATTTGGTATGAAGCAATTTAGATTTTAATGTACAAAATGTTTTACCTTTCAATTCTGAGAAAAAAAGAATTGCAAGATTTAAAGTCAGAATTGTGAAATATAAACGCAGAATTGCGAGATATAAACTCTAAATTCTGAGAAAAATTGCCATAGACTATAAAAAGCAGCAATAACCTTATTTATTTATTTATTTCAGGGCAGGAAAAAAGAATTGCAAGATGTTTCATTGCAAGATGTGAACTCAGAATTAAGAAAAAAATATCCTAGACTTGCAAGTTTGTATCTCGCAATTCTAAATTTAAATGTCGCAGTTCTGAATAGTGAATATGAATTGTCACAATTACACTGATTGATTGATTGATTGATTGATTGATGGAAATAAGCTTCTATAGCTGTACACATGCATTGTTGCTGTAAAGCAATTTGTCCTTTTTCGCTGAATTTCGTACACGCTACTAAAACATAGGCCTACTCTTGGATGTTTTTAAGGGAACTTGGGAAAGAAACAGAAGTCATTCGCCATAGAAATCAGTGTAGGCCTTCTATCAGACTGATTGTGAAACTGACATTTCAGGCTAAAAACAGAAACAGAAACAGAAACTCACTGAGGAAACCATTTGGCGTGTTCCTGCCAGGGGTCATCTCCCGGTTCCCAGTTCCTCAGACCACCATCACAGAAGAAACACTTCACATTGTCACCATGACCTAAGAAACGTACAATCATTACCATCTTCTAAAAAACACATTACATTTAACAGATACAGTGCAGAATATATACATATCTAAACCTGCAAAAAGACCTTTTTCCCTAGAATTGTGAGTTTCTAAGTTCTAAGCATGGGTGTCGCTAGGCCATTTTTAGGGGGGCTTTATAGCATACTATATAAAACAATCATGTTGCTATTTTCATTTGAAAATTTAACTTTAAATATAAAACATATTACAGTGCATGTGGCAAAGAGGTTTGCATACTTAAGTTCAGGGGTCACCACACTCGGTCCTGGAGGGCCGGTGTTCTGCAGAGTTTAGCTCCAACTTGCCTCAACACACCTGCCTTGAAGTTTGAAGTATTAGCTGGTTCAGGTGTGTTTGATTAGGGTTGGAGCTAAACTCTACAGGACACCAGCCCTCCAGCAACAAGTTTGGTGACCCCTGCTTAAGCTAAAGAAAGAGGTTTGTACTAGAAATGCAAACAGTAAAATGTTGGATTTGTACAGTAAACAGGTGTGTGTGTGTGTGTGTGTGTGTGTGTGTGTGTGTGTGTGTGTGTGTGAGAGAGAGAGAGATCAGGAAGACTTTGACTTATTCAGTACTGAAATATTATCCCATGCAATACAGTGGAATACTGCAATAAGTTTAGTACACCATCCTATCCTATTAGTCAAACATTTATTTATTATTATTATTATTAATTTATTATTATACCCTCGTTGGGGGCTGAGCCCCCCTAAAATGAAAATTCTAGAATCGCCCCTGGTTCTAAGTGATTTCTAATCAACTTTTATAAAGTTCAAACACAACAGTAAACAGCCTAATTTAAATTGGTCAGCTTTATATTCATTTAAATTTTCAAAGAATGTTTTTATAGGCCTAAATGAACGTGATTGTTTTATGTTTTATTTTGACACTTTATAAGTTAACACATTTGTATTGTTCTTTAATGAGAGCAATTGATATGCAATTTTTGAATGCATATCATCATAATAAGCGGCTCTCGCGCTCTCTCGTTCATTCCGTTCATTCACAGTGCGCGTGACTGCCGGAGCGTCATTGTGGTTGCACAAAACAGAAGCAAAGAAAGTTTCTCTTCCGAGTGAAAACCACATAAAATCATAATTTCGTGTGGAATTTCATTTCAATTACGTTGTTTTGCTCTCAAAACAACTTTTATCCTGGCTGTAGTCTGGGACGCACCTGTGTAGAAGAAGCCCGCCTGCGCCAGCGCGTCTGGGTGCACCGCTGCTCCGGTGGGCCACTGGTGATAAGAGGACCGTCTGCTGTCCTCAGACTCCATCTCTGGGTACACCGCCTGCCCAGACAGCACCTGCTCGTCCACGGTCAGCCGCTGCAGCTGACTCAAGAGCTGGCCGTCCACAGAGTCAGACGAGCCCCGCGGAACATTGCCCACATCCCTGCCCAGCATCAAGCCGCACGCGGGGAAGTGCCTCTCATGCTCCCCGCGCGGAGTGTCTCCGTGAACCCAGTGCCTCAGGATCCCATCGCAGCAGAAGCACTGCACCGTGTCGCCGTACCCCAGATAGTGAAAGCCAGCGCGGGCCAGCTCCGCGGGACTCACGGGCGCGTCTGTGGGCCAGTTTTGGAAAGTCTGGAGTCTCTCCTCCTCACTGCGCGTCCCGATCCGCGTGCGCCTCTCCTGCTCATGTCCACGATCTCCACTCATCCTGCTCTCCTTCCATAGTGGACTGTTCAAGTGTGCCTCAGCACCCCCTCCGCTCGCCATATAGACTATTATTACCAGGAACACAGCAGCGTTCACTAAAGCGCGCACATTTCCAGAATAAGCAGCTGTTAAATGATCTGCGCTGTGGCCAAGCCCTGAATAGCATTTATACAACAGACGCCTTTCATGCTGATTTTCTCTAACTTTCACATGAGCATGCCTATCGCCTGTACATATATATTTATAATTTATATAGTTATAATACAAATATTTGTCACGTACTTACGTATTTTTTTTGTAATTAAAAAAATAATAATAATGTAGGCCTAAATAATAATAATAATAATAACAATAACAATGGACATTTCAGGCTGTTTTCAAAGTATCCAAAGTAATCAGTCAAGCACTGTTAACTAAAACCTAACGTAAACTACATTCAGTTTAACATGTTACAAAATTTTGCCTAGTTTATTAGCCTATTTTATTTTATTTTATTTTATTTTATTTTATTTTATTTTTTTAAAGAAAATGAATAAAAACACAATATGAAATAAAAAATAAAATCACATCTTGCGGACAATGTTTTGGGACAATGTTTTGGGATAAAGTATAAAGCTCATAGTAGGCTATTTCATGAAGCATTATCTATATTATTATTATTATTATTATTATTATTATTATTGTTGTTGTTGTTGTTGTTGTTGTTGTTGTTTTTATAGAAATTTCATAGATTTCTAAAATTATTTTTGATTAAGCCTACATCTCCCATAAACCTTTCACTCATCCAAAGTAATCAGTCAAGCACTGTTTACATAAACTAGTTTCAATTCATAATTTTAAACGTTATAAAATTTAGTTTATTTAAAAAACAATTAGGCCTACAATATTATTATTATTAATATTATTATTATTAATATTGTTGTTGTTGTTGTTTTTATAGAAATTTCATAAATTTCTAAAATTATTTTTGATTAAGCCTACATCTCCCATAAACCTTTCACTCATCCAAAGTAATCAGTCAAGCACTGTTTACATAAACTAGTTTCAATTCATAATTTTAAACGTTATAAAATTTAGTTTATTTAAAAAACAATTAGGCCTACAATATTATTATTATTAATATTATTATTATTAATATTGTTGTTGTTGTTGTTTTTATAGAAATTTCATAAATTTCTAAAATTATTTTTGATTAAGCCTACATCTCCCATAAACCTTTCACTCATCCAAAGTAATCAGTCAAGCACTGTTTACATAAACTAGTTTCAATTCATAATTTTAAACGTTATAAAATTTAGTTTATTTAAAAAACACATAGGCCTACATTATTATTATCATTATTATTATTATTATTATTATTATTATTATTATTTATCGTCGTCGTCAACAATAAAGGGTTTTTAGACTACATTTCCCACAATCCCCCACAGGAAGTCCGTCATATGTTGACGCCAAACATAATGGCGGCTCAGTGAAACGCACAGGCTTCGCAAGCGACTTGATTTTGATCTTTTAAGGTAAGTAAATGCATCTAATTTCTACACTTTTAATCACAGTACAGTTGAGCATGTTCTTAATAACTTGATTTGACTCGTTATAGTCGTTTTCTGGTTTCTAAAGGTTTTGTTTATTGGAGAGAGCAGGCCATTGCTGTGCTCACTGCTGCGTGAGTTAAAGGGGTCATATGGCGTTGCTAAAAAGGACATTATTTTGTGTAATGCAATGTGTTTATGTGGTTTAAGGTTAAAAAACACATTATTTTCCACATACTGTACGTTATAGTTGCTCCTCTATGCTCCGCCTTTCTGAATCGCGTCGATTTATCGTTCTGAAGCGAGGCGTGCGGGGGGAGATCCAAGATGGCGCCTTGTTAAATCGAAGTTTTCAGAGCTCCTGATCAAACTTTACGGTTAGAAAGGCTAGCTGTATAAATCTATTATTTAACGTATTTTTTCGTTACATTTGCTGGATCAGATATCAGAACATTCAATTAAGAGCTTAAACATGCCATCATGACAAACGCAAAGAGCGTTCACACGTTCTCCTGCTGTAAACGAGCTGAGCTCTGCGCGACTTCACTCCTAGCAAGCCACCTGCTCGCAAAAGAGGTAAATCTTCAAGTCCAAATGAGCAGACCGACTCTGCCATCATTTCTACCCTCTCCTCGTTGATCAACACTCGGTCTGATGCACTTGAAGGAATGATTAACACCAATGCTCTGAAGATAGAAGGGCTGAAGAAAACGCTTTGGGGGCTTAAGCCCCTGATCTTTTTGAAGATGGACCATTCACTTCACAAATAAAATGTTTTATTAATTTTAATTTGTTCTCCAAGTACTAGATATCCATCTTTCTGTGATGAAAAGCGGTCTGCACTGCTGGCTGTGGTAGATTAATGCATTCCTTACGTGTTCATTCCACTAAACACAGCTTTAAAACCCTCTTTTTACGTTTTGGATATTTAAATAGCCAGATCGCGAACACGATTCAATCACCCTTGAAATCTTTTCCTAAATGACAACGATTCAGCTTTGTTTACTAAATCTTTAAATCACACTGTAACATTTTAATTTCTGCGTTCGTGCTGCCGCTGACTCAGAGAGGGCAGTTAATGTATATGAAATATCTTTACAAGACTGTTGTATCATTATTTCTGCGTTACAAACATTCAAATAATCACAAAAGTACTTAAGTTTATAGTTCGGACATAAACACACTTGTCTACGGATGCGATCAACATAGAGAAAACCTTTTAGAAAGTGACTTCATGCTTCAAATAAAGATTGTATCAGTTACATCATAAGGACAAGTGACTTAAAGAGATTCGTTCAAAAAAAGTTGATTCATTCAGGAATGAAACAAGTGAAGTCTTTATGAGCGAGTCACTGAATCATTCCAACTTGATATTTTTAAACAATACGTTGAATATAGAATACATTTTATAAAAAGATTGTAGCAACATATATTTGTCAAAACCTCTAATAAATTGCATGTTATTTTTAGTTGTCTATTTTTTCCAGAATAATGGTGGTAGAATTGTGATATCTATTTTAAAAAATATATTCCATTCTCCATTTATCCAGAATCGTGTAGCTCTAGTTGCTCATTTATCCACACATAATGTAAACAAATAAATTATTTAATGTCAGATAAAGCATCAAAGATGTGGTCAGTGAGGCTCAGTATCCAATGTATGGGGGCGAGGGTGGCCCTAGTGGGAAAAAAAAATACTAAAATGTATTTGAAATACATTTATTTTGTGCGAAGTATTTTACAAATACATTTACATATGTGCATAAACTGGTGTAATTAAAGTCTGCTAAATTGGAACAACTAATTTTGTACTTTAATTGTGCGGAAGTAGTGCTGAAGTCCAACTAAATATATACTTAAAGTATATTTGATTGTGCTAAAGTGTACAATCAAAGTATACTTTAAATATCTTGCATTTAAAGACTGATTATACAGAGATCATACAATCCTTATTAATAGTGATAGTAAAACACATTTTAGGCACAATATTAAGAAATGTGCATTGTGCAATAAAGACATAATCCAAATAAACAATTATAATTTTACAACAATAAATTGATGTCAATGCATATGTTAATGGATATGACGTGTACTTAGTATGAAATAAATTTATTTTAAATAAATTATGGTTGGGAGGGGGCTAAGCCCCCTATCTCTCCCAACCCTAGCAACGCCCCTGAACCCACTCCACACAAGACGATGTTAAATTCTGGAGGTCCCAGTGGGGCGGTGATGTTTGGATGTCGCACGGAAAAGCGATCAGCAGATGTCACAATTTTAAAAATTAAGTTTGCTGGTGAGATCCTACATGTTGTCAGTGATCCCAATGGTCATTTTCTCTTGTTAGTGGTTTCACTTGGTCAGACCATCTCAATTATATCAAATGTGTATGGGTACAATTCTTCTAAAAAAAATGCCACTTTAAATGACGTGATCTGTGAAAATATACAGTACTGGTTAAATAAATACCCCAATGCTGCTCTTATTTTAGGTGGGGATTTCAATATGGTTTTAAATAGTGATTTAGAGAGGTTTCCCCCTAGAGCTGCTTCTATAAGTCCAATTATGAATAATTCAATGTTACGTTTTTGTGTTGTTGATATATGGAGAGAAATATATCCACACCAGAGACTCTCTACGTGGAGCAGCAAGGACCGTTCTAAGCAGTCCCGAATAGATTACTGGCTCATCTCCCAAAGCCTAGCAAACAGTTGTAAATCAGTCAGCATTCATGCTACACCTCTTACAGATCACAGTGCTGTCTCTCTTAAGATCTGTCTTTCTGCATCCCTTGATTTCAGCTCATCTCTTTCTTATTTGAAACTGAACAATTCTCTTCTGTTTGAAGATGTTCAGAAGAATATCACATTACTGACTGAGCAGTACTGGAGAAGAGCTTTAATGTTAGATTAACATTGTTGCCAGTGGGAGCTGATGAAGTTTGAAATTAGTAAATATTTTAGAAAATTCGGTAGTAATTTAGCTAAACTTAAGAGAGCAGAAGAAAATAAGTTGGTGTCTAAAATTACAATACTTTCCTCTAAACCCCCAGAGCTGTTTTCTGAATCGGATAAGCTTGAGTATGCTGACCTGCAATCTAAATTAGATGAGATGTACACTTATAGGGCACAGGTGCTTACATCAGATCTAGACAAAAATGGATGGAGGAGGGAGAATGTAACACAGCATATTTTTTCAGATTAGAAAAGAGTCGCTTAAGTACTTCACTAATTGAAACTCTTAATATTGAGGGGACGGTCACTAATAATCCTCAGGAAATTTCACATTTCTGTGCTAAATTTTATAGTAAATTGTATAAAAAAATTATTCTGAAGAGGCAGCCCGTACTTTTCTGGAGTCTGTTAAAAATTGTAAAACTATTTCAAGAGATGACAGAAATCTCTGTGACAGTGAAATTACTTTATCTGAAGTTAGTAATTCAATTCTAGAACTTAAAAACAATAAATCTCCTGGAACGGACGGGCTTACCGCAGAGTTTTAAAAACAGTTCTCTAAAGAATTGTCTCCTTTTTTACTTAAGGTTTTTGAAGAAAGCATACAGAATGAGGCACTCCCCCCCCCGACTCTCACTCAAGGTTTAATTACTTTTATTCCGAAACCTAAAAAAGATTTACTTTTAATTGACAATTGGCGTCCCATTTCTCTGCTTAACAGTGATTATAAAATTTTAGCTATTATATTTGCTAAAAGATTAAAATTTGTACTGGGTTCTGTAATAGACGAGACACAATCTGGATTTTTGAACAAAAGACACATTGTGAACAATATAAGGTTGATTCTTGATTTATTAGATTATTCAGACTTGATTCAGGAGGTCAGCTTCATTCTTAGATTTCTATAAGGCTTTCGATTCTTTAGAGCACCAATTTATTATTAATTCATTAGAAAAATTTGGTTTTGGGGATATGTTTTGCAGAGTAATTAAAACCCTTTACAATAATGGAAGTGCTTTGATTAAATTAAAGAATGGCACTTCACCAAGGTTTAGTTTATCCAGAGGAGTGAGACAAGGGTGTCCTATTTCTCCCTATTTATTTCTTCTTTGTGTGCAGCTGCTATCATCTTTTGTATGTGAAAGCGGTATTCGGGGTAACCATATAGCTGATCGAGAAATATTTATTAGTCAATTAGCAGATGACACCACCTTATTTTTAAGAGATGCTTCCCAAATCCCAATAGCAATTAATTATATAAAACTTTTCTCTAAAGCTTCGGGTCTTAATCTAAACATAGGTAAATGTGAATTAATGTCTATTAAAAATTGTACAGTATCCACTATTTTTAATATTCCACTTAAATTACATACTTAGGCATTGTGATAACTAAAAATCAAAATAACAGATGTACTTTGAACTTTGACCCGGTTATAATAAAAGCCCAAAGAAGATTTAACACATGGTTGCAGAGAGACTTGACCTTGAGAGGCAGAGTACTGCTGGCTAAGGCAGGGGGCATCTCCAGACTTACATATGCTGCACTCTCTCTATATGTGGACAACAACATTTGTAAATCAGTTGATAAAATCCTGTTTAATTTTGTTTGGAAAAACAAAATCCATTATGTTAAGAAGTCTGTAATAATGAACACATATGAGCATAGGGGGTTGAATTTCCTTGATTTCTCTTCTTTGAATAACACTTTCAAAATTAATTGGATTAGGCCGTTTTTGTGTAATTCAAACTCAATCTGGAATTTTATCCCCAATTACTTCTTTTCCAAATTAGGTGGTCTCCCTTTCTTATTAATTTGTAATTATAATATTGACAGAATCCCTTACAATTTATCAAAATTTCATAAACGGGCATTACTTGCATGGTCATTAATCTTTTAGCACAATTTCTCCCCTCACCAGTACTTCATTTGGAACAATCAAGACATTGTATATAAGAGAAAATCTTTGTTTTTTAGTAATTGCTTTGAGAAAAACATTTTGATTGTTTCCCAGTTATTTAACTCAGAAGGTCTTATTTTAAGTTATGAAGAATTCTTATGTAAATTTGATTTTCCAGTAACTCCCAAAGAATTCTCCATTCTCATGGACGCTATTCCTAAAGGAGCTGTCATGCTTTTAAGGGAATCTGTTAGATCACCCAGTACTTTACCTATTTCTTCGGACCCATTTGAAATCCCAGCAGGAAAACTGTGCTTTTTGTCTCATCCTTCATCACGTAACTATAAGATTAGATCACTCTTTCAAAAGGAGCTTGTGACAACTCCCTATGTGGTGTCTTATTGGAAGAATGTTGTTGATCATATTGATTGGAAAAAAGTATGGCCTCTGTCTTCAAAATACATAATAACTAACAAGGTCAGAGAAATCTCATTCAAATTGTTACACAGATTTTACCCAGCTAAAGTGTTTCTGAAAAGGTTTAAATCAGACATAGATACAAGCTGTTCTTTTTGTGGTGACCCTAATGAAACTGATATGCATATTTTCTGGGATTGTCCTCACACACAGCTATTTTGGATTGAAATCTCTAATGTTATCAATCACAATGTGCTCCAGGGTTTCTCTTTGCTTTTTAAGGATGTACTGTTTGGTTTCTTTAATATACAAAAAGATAAAATTAATGAATCTTTTATTAACCTATTATTATTTCTTGCGAAATTTCATATTCACCGCAATAAATTCTCTCATCAAAATCCTTTATTTATTGTTTTTAAAAAAGAGGTTCAACAGTATATCCAAACTATTTCATCTTCCAAGAATCTTAAAGCTCTTGAAACAGTTAATTTATTTCATCTTTTTAATTTATTCTGTTAAAGCTTTCGTTTTGTATTACTAATTTGTTACATACGTATATAAATGGTGCTTTGCATGTAATGTCACCTCTTTGTACGTAAAGTTGATATTTTTTTTGTACTTGTATCTTTGGTACATTGCAAACGAGGCATTTGTTGCATCCAGTGGGGACATAATTACTGATTATAATGACTTATACTGTCTTTTTACACGTCTTTTTAAGCGTAAACATTACCATGTCTGCATTTGTGATCGGAGAAACGACAAACAAGCACTACTCTACACAGCTCAAAACTCGCATTTGAATAGTCAGTGGCAAATTCTTCAAATATGAAAACATACTTACAGGCTGTGAGTCAGAAGCGTGAGACTGTCCTTGCAAAGTTGGAATTGCCCCACTTTATAGAAACAGTCTTTGAGCACAGCTGGGCTACTCTACTCCCAGGTTCAGGAAATAGTCCTCTGTAAAATGCGCTGCACACAATTGAATATTTGGGTTGAACTGTTCTGGAACAGTGTTGTAATAAAGCAATAAGCCCCAAGAAGCTGTGGTTTACAGTGAATATATAACAGCTAAGGGGCGTTGTTATGCACGATGCGAAGCGGAGCTATCCGTTTTATAAATACAACTTAACCACTGATTTCTAGTTGTGTCCTCTTTTGGAAGCCCAAACAAAGTAGTTTCACTTTCACAACGAGAAACAGTGTCTCCTGGACATGGCGCCGGCGGTAGCAACAGCACTACAGTGAGTATAAAAATCCCGCCCTCTTTCTTTGCGTATACATTTGGGTGGTGTTTTGCAAATCTTCCCACACCGTGACATAGACATTGTTAGGGCGTGTTTAAATGAGGTGTTTTAGGGGGCGTGGTCGAGTCTTAAATTTTATAAAGAATATATCTTTGGTTTTGAGACTTTAGTCTTTGCAACTTCAGGGATCTTATCTATGCACAAACAGCTTGTAAATGAAAACTTGAAATCGCATCATATGACCCCTTTAAACGATATTATTAAAATTCCAGTGCAGACTCTGTAACTAATATAACATTAGATGTGCAATAATATCCCACGGCTCAGTATTATTGCACATGTAATTTTCTAGTTACACTGTTTAGCCGTGTTTTAATGGTTGCAATTTGACTAAAATCTGACATTCTTTTTCCTAAACAAAACAAAATGCTTTTCCCGTTCAATAAGTATATATAATAATCTCTTTAAAGTTCTGATAAATAAATGTTGAACAGTTTTGGGAAACAAAAAGATTTTTAAAATGTAAGTGCGTATGATGCAAGCCAATTAATCTTATGCTTACGCAGCCTTGGCGTAAACATCAACAAACCTTATCAACAATCAAACCTTCTTTCTCCCTCTTTCCAGATGGCGGGTGACTCATCTGATAAGAAGGACCTGGACACCGCAGGGAAGGAGCGGGAGTCTCGTAAGCGCAGTCGTTCTCGCTCCAGGGATCGTGATCGGAAAGGGTCTCCTGGCAGAGAACGCAAACGGCACCGTTCCCGTGAACGCAAGCGCTCCCGCAGCAGATCCAAATCTCCTGACCGGTGTGTAGGGTTATATACAGTTCTTCTCATATCAATGATATAATGTACTTGTACTGTAACGCTTGAACTCTTCTTCTCTGTATGTAGAGATCGTCGTCTAAAAGACAAAGAAAGAGACAGAGACAATAACAGAGACCGGAGCCGCAAAGACAGAGAAAGAGACAGGGACAGACGGGACAAAGACCGGTCCAAGAAATCAAGGTTTCAATCATACTTGCCTCAAAAATCTTTTTAGGGCCAAACAGTACGGATGACCTGGTGCCAGTGCTTTATGTAACTATATGTGACTTATGTTTATTGATCCTATCAACAAACTTTTTGATAATGTTTTGTGATGTATTGAACATTGTTGCAAAATCTGCAGAAAAAAATTTGTTTTAATTTCACACTTAAGGAAATATAATATTATGACATTTATACTATAACAAAACCTCTAACACAAAATATGATGCTGAAAAATGTACAAAATTATTATAGTAGAGCTGGTGAAAAATATTAGCATTAAATACAAATCTGCACTATGCGAGAACAGGAGAAAAAAATCTTATTGTTGAGAGTTTTGTTTATATTGAATTGCCTGGCATTGTGTATACATGAGATATTTAAAAAATGTAAATAAAAACTATAATATATAATATAAATATTTTAAAGTCGGCATGAAATATGGAATCATTTTTTCTTCCCACTTGTGACATATATCCGAGTGATTCTCAAATGAGAAAAAATGGGCACATGAATTTTAGAAAAATTAATGATGTGCAGTTAAATTTATAATAAACACTGCAATATTCCATTAAAGTAAGTATTATCAGTGTCGATTTCATGATGACTTTAATACTCAGTTGTAAAGTGTTTGCTTTTTCCTCCCAGGAGCACTTCTCCTAAATCCAAGGATTTGAAAGTAAAGAGGGAGAAGGATCTGAAAAAAGAGGAAGAGGAGGAAGATGAGAAGAAGAAAGAGAAGGTGCTCTGTTAGAAGTCATTTCAAGTTTGAATGTTGCGTACTGTGTACTACTTTGACACTGTTTCTGCACTGTTCCAGGTGCAGCCTCTTTCTCTTGAAGAGCTGCTTGCTAAGAAGAAAGCAGCCGAAGAGGCAGAATCTAAGGTGAAGAGATTTTTTTTATATTTATGCAAATGCATTCCACTGTTGTTTTTTCTAAACATTTGTTCCTGTTGCAGCCCAAGTTCTTGTCGAAAGCAGAGCGAGAAGCTGAGGCCATCAAACGGAGGGAGCAGCTGGCAGAGGAACGCCGCAGACAACTGGACGAGGAAAGGAAGAAACGAAGAATATTTCAGGACATCGGCAGGAAGATGCTAGGTGAGAGGCAGGACAACAGTAGCATCTTCTGTAGAAACTAGGGATGTCACTAAAAGTACACGATACTCAATATCAAGTCGATACCACGGGAAAAAATAACAATACTACTAAAACATTAACTCTTTTATTTAACATTACAAAAACACAACATTAGTGGCACTTGACTGTCAAATAATACACAAACACACACACGCACTCGCTCATAAGCACACACGCACGTGTGCGCACAATTCACTGACAAACTGGCAGGCCGAATATATTTTTTAAAACCATTGACATAAACAACAATTATTTAAACCAGTAATATTAGCCAATAATGTTAATAAAGCTAATCTGCGGATGGATACACAACGAATGAACAAGCGGTAAGATGTCAGACAGTTATGTGTATGCGTGATCATGCACAGCTCTTGTGCTTTCAGAGCTGCGCGCTCTCATTTAAATCTCACACAATCATATTCATATATCGTCACTGTCTTCCACGTGTAGTTCTTCTGTTTGCTTGTAGTTGTTTTTTCTTTTTCTTTACCCTTTGAGAACTGACTGAAACACTTCCAGGCGTATGCTTCGCCTGCCCCCGTCAGTTCCGGAAGAATTGCAGCCTCGCTAGTCACTACCTCCGGTACCATCGCTACTTGCGCTACTGAAGAAAAACAGGATTTTAAAATGTAAATACCGACTTGGTACTGTAGTATCGGTTCTTGTGACATCCCTAGTGGAAACATGATTATACTTTTAAAGTTGGAGTTTTGTATTTTAGTCTGTGTCTGCAATGTTCAGTTATTCTCATCTCATCATCTTACCTAATCCAACTTGCAGAGGATCCTCAGGAGAGAGAACGGCGGGAAAGAAGGGAGCGGATGGAAAGAGAGAACAATGGGAATGATGAAGATGATGGGCGTCAGAAGATTAGAGAAGAAAAAGACAAAGGAAAAGAGCTGCAGGCCATAAAGGTGAAGAGTCCTACATTGTCTTCACTTAAGGCGCTTTTCCTCTGCATGGTACAACAACAAGACAGCTCGGCTCGGTTTGCGTTTCCACTGCAGTTTAGTACTGCTTTAGAGTGGGCGAGATTAAACACATCGCCCCATCAAGCTCTCGCTGGATCCGCTTCTCGGCTGTCAACGAGAGAAACGTCTGTACTTCCTCAACAGACCACGAAACAGCCATTTTTTGGTTGTTAAAAAAAAGGTTCGTTCATAACAGTTGCGTTTGTTCAAAAAAAGTTGCGTTCGATCGTTCGCTGTGCTGATTTAAATCTAGCGGGTCTGGTGTCACAAGTTCAATGACGCAGGTTATGATGATTCTCTCCGGCCAATCAGTGATCAGCAGGGTTTACACACGGTACGGCTTGCTTGGAACCTCAGCCAAGGTGGTACTGAAAAAAGTACCAGGTACTGTACCCAGTGAAAAACCCCCCAAAAGTGAGCTGTACCAAACCATACCATGCCGTACCATGCAGTGGAAAAATGCCATTACTCAGCTGGAGAAAAGACTAACCAGATCATTGTCTTGGCTGAGAGTAATCGTTAAAAAAATAAATTAGTATTAAACATTTCATTCATTGCCAAACACACAGGGTATAGGGAAAAACGTGAATACTAGATTACACAGAATTTTAACAGTCACAATTTCATGAACGGATACAGAATTACATTGATTAGCAGTTAGCAGAATGTGTCAAGCAGAAAAGTTAACCTGTTAACATACAGTGGAGCACCAGTGATCCATATATATATGTTTTTTATTTATATATATATATATATATATATATATATATATATATATATATATATATATATATATATATATATATATATATATATATATATATATATATATAGTATCTCACAAAAGTGAGTACACCCCTCACATTTCAGCAACAATTTTAGTATATCTTCTCAAGGGACAATACTACACAAATTAAACTTGGATATTTTAGAGTAGTCAGTGTGCAGCTTGTATAGAAGTACAAATTTACTGTCCTCTAAAAATAACTCAACATATTGCCAATATTGTCCAAATAACTGGCAACAAATATGAGTACACCCTAAGTGAACATGTCAAAACTATGTCCAAAGTGTCAATATTTTGTATGGGCACCACTGTTATCTAGCACTGCCTTAATCCTCCTGGGCTTGGAATTGATCAGAGCTGCACAGATTGTTGCTGGGATCCTCTTCCACTCCTCCATAATGACATCACGGAGCTGCTGGATGTTAGACACATGACGCTTCTCCACCTTCCCCTTGAGGATGCCCCACATGTGCTCAACAGGGTTCAGGTCTGGAGACATACTTGGCCACTCCATCACCTTCACCTTCAGCTTCATCAGCAAGGCAGTTGTCATCTTAGCCGTGTGTTTGGGGTCATTATCATGTTGGAAAACCCAGTTTCTGAAGGGAGGGCATTATTTTCTGCTTCAGAATGTCTCAGTACATGTTGGCATCCGTGTTTCCCTCAATGAACCGCAGCTCCCCAGTACCAGCAGCACTCATGCAGCCCCAGACCATGATGCTACCACCACCATGCTTGACTGTAGGCAAGACACAATTTTCTTGGTACTCCTCACCAGGCCGTCACCACACATGCTGGACACCATCTGAGCCAAACAAGTTTATCTTAGTCTCATTAGACCACAGGACATGGTTCCAGTAATTCATGCTCTTGGACAGGTTGTCTTCAGCAAACTGTTTGCAGGCTTTCTTGTGAGCCAGCTTCAGAAGAAGCTTCCTTCTGGGACGACGGCCATGCAAACCAACTTGTTGCAGTGTGTGGCGTATGGTCTGAGCACTGACAAGCTGACCTTCCACTTCTGCAACCTCTAAAGCAATGCTGGCAGCACTCATGCGTCTGTTTTTTGAAGCCAGCTTCTGCACCTGACTCACAGCACGAGGACCTAACTTCTTTGATCGACCCTTGCGAGGCCTGTTCCGAGAGGAACCCGTCTTGGAAAACCTCTGTGTGACACTGGCCACTGTACTGTAACTCAGTTTCAGGGTGTTACTGATCTTCTTATAGCCTAGGCTATCTTTGTGGAGAGCAACAATTCTAATTCTCAAATCCTCAGAGAGTTCTTTGCCATGAGGTGCCATGTTGAACATCCAGTGGTCAGTATGAGAGAATTGTACTCAAAGCACCAAATTTTAACTGCTCTAATACAAGATACACAAATTTGTATGGTCCTGTCAAGCAGAAAAAAGCATGAACATGATGAATAGGACATGTGGCTTTGCATGATTAAACGACGTATTGCTGTTTTCACTTAGGGTGTACTCACTTTTATTGCCAGCTTTTTTGACAATAATGGCTGTATGTTGAGTTATTTTCAGAGCACAGTAAATCATTACTTCTATACAAGCTGCACATTGACTACTCTAAAATATATCCAAGTTTCATTTTTATAGTATTGTCCCTTGAGAAGATATACTAAAATGGTTACTGAAATGTGAGGTGTGTACTCACTTTTGTGAGATACTGTGTATGTATTAGGGATGGGAAGATTCCCCGATTCGCTCGGTGCATCGGCAAAAAAAGTTAATGATGCGATGCATCGGTTTAAAAAATGTGCATCAGCTACAAGTTGGCATTTTTATCGCGATGCATCGTTTCTAACACATCTGCATCAGTAAAAACCGATTTCTTTATATATAATTACTAGTGGATGCGCTACACTTTTATGTTTATAAAGTGACCAATAATCTGTGACCAATATGTTATATGTAGATTGATTTCTCCTCTCGAAACTGTTTCTCAAGCGTGTTCTCTCATAACCGCTGCATGTGAATATGACGTATCACAACAACACTACGGAGACCTAAGGAAAAGCGGGGATTAAAGTCCGAAACCTGACTTGAAATAACCTAACAAATCAATCGGGGCTAAAGCAGTTATAAACGACATTGTAAATTCACACAATCTCACTTATTTGTGCATGCTTATTCTTAAGCAGCCCTTAATGTCGATGACAAACAGCGAATATATTTGTGCTGTTTAATGCGCTCGAGACGTTGTGTTTTCCTTAGTGCATAACTGACATGTCACGACTATATTTTTCATCTGTAAATGTTAGAAAGTCATGCAAATATATCCATTTTGCTGTCAGGAGTGGGCTTACGCCCATGCGCGCTAAACAGACAGAGCGCAATAATTCTGAGTCAAATATGCATTTTGCTAAAATATTCATTGTTGGACATTAAATGTGCCATTTATAGAATTTTAAACCTACATATAGGTATATTTTTATGACAGCATAGCAGTAGTAACTGTAAAGGGACTATTGTAATGGGTAAATAAAATATAAGCTGATGCAGTCCTAATTACTAAGCTCAGATGAGTTAATGTGTGTTTCTTATAGCAGTTAAAATGTAGTTTTAATTTAGTGATTTTAACTTTTAGTTTAGTGTTTTTAATGCTTTAAAGAGCAATGTTCTAATGCTATCTGTTCTAAAAGGTACAGCTGTCATAAAACCAGAGAGCAAGGATGCATGGCTATGAGAGTGCATGAGAGTGTCAGTAGTAAAATCATTGCATTCATATTGGTCAGTGTTAGAGGAGCTCATCTTAGCCTGACAGTTTGCCTGCCCTAAACCAGGTTAGCTTTCCAGCATAAGTTGCCACAGTGATTGAGGTTGATCTTTGTTAAATTTGCTTTATGGAACCAAATCATTTGACAGTGAGTCAGACTAACTGAAATAAGCCTGGCCTATTTGGTAAACTTGTTTTATGAAACAGGCCTTGAGGCATTAGAAGTCAGAAGACACAAGTTAATTTATGATTGCTGTCTGAACTAAAGAAATAAAAGCAAACACTTTTTTCCATTGCGTCGAATTGCATTGTGCTGAATCGAATCGAAACCGGATCGCACCGCATCGTAACGGGTGAATCGTATCGCGTCACATTGCTAGCTGCTTCATATGTATCTTGAATGTATCGTATCGTTGGCTATGCATCGAGATGCGTATCGCATTGGCCTCAGTTATGGAGATGCACATCCCTAGTGTGTGTGTATGTATGTATATGTATTTTTATATATATATATATATATATATATATATATATATATATATATATATATATATATATGTATATGTGCTGTCAAACGATTAATCACATTCAAAATAAATGTTTTTGTTTACATAATGTGTGTACTGTTTATATTTATTATGTATATATAAGTACACATACATGCATGTTTATATTTAAGAAAAATGTTATGCTTATTAAATATATTTATAAATATAAATTATACATATATGCATGTAAATACATGTAAATATTTTCAAAGTGTATACATGCATGCGTGTATTTATATATGCATAATAAATATACACAGTAAGCACACATTATGTAAACTATATATATATATATAATATATATAATATAAATAATAATTGCACTTAAAGTTTGGTGTAGGATTTATTTTGAAACCATTTTTACTCAGAAATTGCTAGCAATTTTAACAAATAATTAAAAAGAAACAGTAAGTAACACTTTGAATTAAAAGCAAAATTTTCAAGTAGAAAGACTGAAATAGTATTTTCTTGTAAAATGTTGCCCAGTAATCTATATTTGAGTTCATTTTTACAGTGTACATAAACAGATGCTGAATCACATTGTTTGGCAATAAGCAGAATGTGTCAGGTACAAAAAGCATTCAGACCTAAACTGTTACTAAATATCCCTTTGGGAATAAGCGCAGCAAATTGTGGCTCCAGAAAAATTGATGAAATAAATTTGTAAAAGGTAGTGTCTGCCATCAGAATAATCATGTTTCCATTTATTTTTTTCTGTTGTGAATTGAAGTGCATTGAGTGATTGTGTCTTTTTGACGAATGGTGAACCAATACTTGTTTATTTTGCCTTCAGGAGCGTTATCTTGGTGGTATGAAGAAACGGCGGCGCACACGCCATCTGAATGACAGGAAGTTTGTCTTTGAGTGGGATGCGTCTGAAGACACATCAACCGACTACAATCCAATGTGAGCATCTCAAGAGATGCCAGAAATAACTGCACTGCTTTGCTATTTGCGCACAAAATTCCAGATTATTTTGTATATTTTACTGCATTGCATTTGATCTTGACTGTCTTGGGTCACTCTTTTAAGGTCTGCAAATGCTTAGCCAGTTGGATTGTACATACTTATATAGTATAAATGATACAGGAGCTAAAGCGTTACTTGACAGTACAAGAACACAGGTTTGACTCTGTTTACGTGTTTAGATATAAAGAAAAGCATCAGGTTCAGCTGTATGGCCGAGGCTTCATCGCCGGCATCGATCTCAAGCAGCAGAAGAGAGATCAGTCCCGATTCTACGGAGACCTGATGGAGAAGAGACGGACCCTTGAAGAGAAGGAGCAAGAGGAGTAAGTCCCACATGTGACATTTCATATTGATGGATTGCATGTAGGGCTGCAACGGATCGTAGATGATCCGTACGCACCAGTCCCCACGGTTAGGCACGCATGTGATTAACTGTTAAGTTTAACCATAATGGAGTAAAAGTTTATCATTTGCACGTGTTTTGTCTTGCCAATTTACACATTCAAGCAATTTCAGACCATTAAGATGGAGAAGTCGAATCGGGACTTGCGCACCGTTTTCTGTGCTCAACACACTTAAGCGCGCACACGCAGAGAGAGAGAGAGGCGTGATTCAGATACCGCGTTTCAGACAATGCCTCAACAGATGGATACATACACACACAGTTATGTTAAAATACCTGTTTTGGCAAGTATTCTGGTAAACACAGTGGGTTATGTCTTAAGTTAATATATACAGCTGAGAAAGAAACCGGATGTGTGTCAGTATTAGGTCTGTGCATAGTCTTAAAGAGACAGCAGCCTATAAACACCTGCTTCTGTCTGCCAATCATCTGTATTTAACTTGTGCAGTAAGCATTGTTGTTTTACATTTATTTTTTACATTTCTGCACCTGAATACTACTGTTACTCTTTATTTATAATTTTATGTTGTAGGCTGTTCATCTATGCTTGTAATTTGTGTAATTGTTCTTGTTTTATTACTCACTTTAAGTACTTCTATACCCCAGCAGAAACTACTAGCTTAACTACTAAAGTAAGCTTTTAGTAATTAATGAAAAGCAAACTTCTTTTTTGCTGATCCGAAAAATGATCCGATCTGTGACTTAAAATCCATAGTATGATCCGAACCATGAGTTTTATGATCCGTTGCACCACTAATTGTATGTACACTACCATTCAAAAGTTTGGGGTCAGTAAGTTTTTTTTTTTTTTTTTTTTTTTTTTTTTCTCTATTGAAAAATTCTGTTTAGCAAGGATGCATTAATTTGGTCAAATTACAGTAAAAACATTTATAATGTTACCAAGGTTTTACACAGAGAGAGAGGTCGGAGATCACAGATTGTGCTGAGCAGACACAGAAACTTCTTGTTAGCACTGCCCTGAGACTTTTATTAATAAAATGCCTAGATACTAGATCACTACATTATATTCTTCAGCATCGAGGAGTTTGAAGCTTCATTGTTTGTAGAGAGATGCGCAGACACAGGTAACGCACACACAACTGTCATCTCTCTCTCTCTCTCTCTCTCTCTCTCTCTCTCTCTCTCTCTCTCCATCGATCGATAGTTAATTTAAATTAATGCTATAATTCATTTAAATAAATGTGATCTTAATGCACTTCTTAATCTTAATCATCTTAATGATCTTAATGCATTTCATCTCGGTGTCTGATTTGAAGCTGGCAGAATGCTAGCGCTAACGAGCCATAGCTGACGAAAATAACCGTCATTTTTTTTTATCCTTCTGATCAAATATTGCGCTGCAGACATCATCAGATTTTTAAAGCAACTGATTTCAACATTGATGATAATAAGGAATGTTTCTTGTGCACCAAATCAGTATATTAAAATGATTTCTGATAGATCATCATGTGACACAAAAGACTGGAGTAATGATGCTGAAAATTCAGATTTTCATCACAGAAATAAATTGCATTTTAAAATATATCACAATAGAAAACAGTTATTTTTAAATGGTAAGATTGTAAAATTTCTCACTCTTACTGTTTTTACTGAAGGCTTGGTGAGCATAAGAGCATTTTTCTTTTAAAAAAAAAAAAAAGGAGAAAAAATTACAGACAAATGTAAATTTTTTTCAAATACAAATTTTTTTTTTTTTATGTACGACCAATTTATTTATTTTTTTTATTGTGGGTACTGGAAAGGAAAGTTGATTGTTTTTGTTTTTTTTCCCCCTCAGTATTTACTAAAAAATTCCCTAAAATAAAAAAATACATTGTGTAGTATTAATTGTTTTAATGGATATGCTATTAATTTCTCTGTATTTCACAGACTGAGGCTGAAGAAGGTCCGAAAGAAGGAGGCCAAGCAGCGCTGGGACGACCGGCACTGGTCTCAGAAGAAGATGGATGAGATGACAGACAGAGACTGGAGAATCTTCAGAGAGGACTACAGCATCACGACCAAAGGTGGAAAGATCCCCAACCCCATCCGCAATTGGAAGGAGTATTCACTGCCTCCACACATTCTGGAGGTTATCGAAAAGTGTGGCTATAAGGTCAGTTTGTATTTGTTTGGTGTGTTTCTCAATTGACTTGATTAGACAGGTTTAGATTGTTCTGCAAGTGTTTGAAACGGCTTGTTGTGTTATGGCATCCGTGTAAATGTTTTGAATATATTAAAAATGTTTATTCTATACATCTTTATTCTTTGTCAGGATCCCACACCTATCCAGAGGCAGGCCATTCCTATTGGTTTACAGAACCGTGACATCATTGGTGTGGCCGAGACTGGTAGTGGTAAAACCGCCGCCTTCCTCATTCCTTTATTGGTCTGGATCACCACTCTACCTAAGATTGACAGGTGAGAGCTCACTTTTCTCTGTCACTTTTATATGCCAACACCTGTTGTGTGGAATCAGATCAAATGTGGGAAACTCTGTGACTGTAGGATCGAGGACTCAGATCAGGGACCGTATGCCGTCATTCTGGCCCCCACTCGTGAGCTGGCACAGCAGATAGAGGAGGAGACAATTAAATTCGGCAAACCGCTGGGGATCCGGACAGTGGCTGTGATCGGTGGAATATCCAGAGAGGATCAAGGGTTCAAACTCAGGATGGGTTGTGAGGTGAGAGCGTAATCCCTTCCATTTTATTTCTAAATTTGTTATTGATTATTCACAATGATAATTTCTTGATGTTGGCGGCAGGTTTATTATAGTTAACTAAAAGTAAAACCACAAAGAAAAAATGTTACTTGGAATAAAACAAAACATATTTCAGCTAGTTGCCAAAGCAACATTTGTCATTTTCATTTAGTTTAACTTAATGTACTAAAATAACTAACACACACACACACACACACACACACACACACACACACACACACACATATATATATATATATATATATATATATATATATATATATATATATATATGAAAATGGAGTTATCTGCTTTTGCAAATGAACTCTTCATGTGTGTGTATTTATTTATTTATTTATTTATTTATTTAATATTCATAATGGAAGACCTCATTATAGTTGTAGATCTGATGTGTTTTGCTCCTCATTCTCAGATTGTCATAGCCACACCCGGTCGTTTGATCGACGTGTTGGAAAACCGATACCTCGTCCTGAGCAGATGCACATATGTGGTACTGGATGAAGCCGACAGAATGATTGACATGGGCTTTGAACCCGACGTCCAGAAGATTCTGGAGTACATTCCTGTGACCAATCAGAAACCAGACACAGATGATGCGGAGGACCCCGAAAAAATGATGCAGAACTTTGAGTCAGGCAAACACAAATACAGACAGGTAACAGATATCATGAGTTACTATGGTTCAATAGGAAATAACTGACCGTGAACAATGAATTATGAAGGTTCTTTTTTCCTCCTTCAATTACCTTTAATTGCACGTCCTCTCTCATGTTTTTTCAGACGGTCATGTTTACTGCCACCATGCCTCCTGCAGTGGAGCGTTTGGCCAGAAGTTACCTCCGTCGGCCTGCGGTGGTGTACATTGGCTCTGCAGGCAAACCTCACGAGAGGGTGGAGCAGAAGGTCATCCTCATGTCCGAGGGTGAAAAGAGGTCAGAGTGCACATTAACTGTAACCAGTCATATTCAAGTGGAAGTTGTTGTCAGAAATGTACTTGCCTTTTCTCACAAATGTTCTTGTGTGGTAAACAGGAAGAAGCTGCTGGATGTTTTGGCAAGTGGCTTCGAGCCGCCCATCATCATCTTTGTTAACCAGAAGAAGGGTTGTGACGTGCTGGCTAAGTCTTTGGAGAAGATTGGAGTGAGTACACAGTGTTTATTTATGTCTGTGATGTTTTCTAGAAACAACTCTCAGTCAGAAACTCTCAATCTTTCTTTTCTTCTGTCCTGCAGTACAATGCTTGTACACTCCATGGCGGTAAAGGTCAGGAACAGAGAGAGTTTGCTCTGTCCAACCTAAAGGCGGGAGCTAAGGACATCCTGGTGGCCACAGACGTGGCAGGCAGAGGTATCGACATCCATGACGTCTCCATGGTCCTCAACTATGACATGGCCAAGAACATTGAGGGTGAGTCCAACATCATCTTTAGCCCTATTTAGACGGAAATTGTTTCTCAAGTGGATGTCTGTAAACATAAATATACGTGGCACCTCAGTGATAAAACTCATGGATTCGGATAGAGATTTATTCACAGTGGAGAAGTGAGTTCTGTGATCCTCGCATCCTACGAACCCATGAACACGCTGTTCACGTGGCTAGTCACATGATTGTCTGCTGTAAATAAAATGAATTTTATTTATAATTTTTTTCTTATGTAAAATGTATTAAAAAATTACATGTTAAATGTAATCTTATTATTCCAAGCATATTTTAGAATGTATATTATTTATTTAAATCTCCTGTTTAAAAATAGGAAAATAGATGCGCTATAGTTGTATTTAATTATACGTAATGTAGTTATGTTTATAATAACTGGATATAATACACATTTTAATACTGTATTGAATACCTGGTGCTGCCATTATTAACACCCATTTTAAATGTTTGTGATTTTCTTCTTTCTGCACTCACTCGCTGTGGTTACTTTCCAGCATTTCAGAAATAAATATGCATGCAAATTACAGCGAAGTACAACAGTTAGCGTACAGTGTTCAGCAGTGGTCAAAAGGGATTTAAACATTGAATTCTTCTCATAAACTCAGAGATGCAGATTCAGACAGCAATTAAATTAAAATACCAAACAACCCTGGTGTTTGTCAAAAAACAGTAGGTAATTCAGCCGGGGATTTTTACGTGGGTGGTGAAAGAAAAACACATTCTGCCAATAGAATCACTGACTACCCGCTGTAAATGGTGAAAATAACTTTCATCCCCACTAGAAACAATTACCGTCTGAATAGGGCTTTTGTCACTTTTTATCCTTTCCTATTTGGAGGATTAATATTTAACTCTTTCTTTTCTCAGACTATATCCATCGTATTGGCCGAACGGGTCGCGCTGGAAAGAGTGGTATGGCGATGACTTTCCTGACCAAAGAAGACTCTTCTGTTTTCTACGACCTGAAACAGGCCATCTTAGAAAGTCCCGTGTCCACCTGCCCGCCCGAGCTGGCCAATCACCCAGACGCCCAGCACAAGCCCGGCACCATCCTTACCAAGAAGAGGAGAGAAGAGACCATCTTTGCCTGAGCCAGACCATTTACACATTGTTTGTTTTCTGTTGTACATCTTGTGAGTGTGCTTTGTCTTATCACTAGATTATTTGCAACCAAGTTTATAAGAGACCACCAGTAAAACAGGGGATCCGTTTTCTGGCAGATAAACCAATGACAAGTGTAGAAATCTGTGAGAAAGCTGTAGCAGAGAAGGCATCCCTTGACATCCTAAGATGGACAGTTAGTCAAACATTACATTGTAGAACGGCACACATCTTTCCTTTTTTACACATTACATGTAATTGTGTTTGATTTTTAAATTGTGTAAAAATACCAATTCATTAATGCATCTGTAGATACTCCATTTCAGTCAATGGATGAGTAAAACTGTTCACTCTGCGGATAAATAATAAAGTCCTTTAGACAGAGTAATTTGTCATTTGAAATTCATTTAATTATTTATGAGTGCTTGATAATAGATTGATGTGTAAAAATCTTTAACGATAATCTGTTCTGCAGTTACGTAAATTACACTGCCAAAATATAACAGACATTTTAAATGTATTTCACAAGCCAACATGAAACTATACTAAGGGATAGGTTGGTGGGTAAAGGTGGGGGTATTATGTTTTATATTAAGGATAGTATTCGGTGTACTGAATTACAGTTAGCTTATAACTTTGATATCGAATGTATAATTTTAGATGTCCCTCTTTCACCACAAATGTCTTTTATAATCATAGCAGTCTTATCGGCCACCTTCGGCAAAAAATGAATTTTGATAAATTATATAAGCTTCTTAAATTGTGGTTTCACCAAAGAATTTATTCTACTTGGAGACTTAAATGTAAATTGATTAGATAAAACGGGAAGGAAGAAACTGAAAAATATAACTAGTGACTTTGATTTGAAGCAGCTTGTAAAAGGACCCACAAGAATAACTAGATCGTCTGAAACGCACATTGATTTAATTTTTACAAATAAACCTGATCACGTACTTAAGACTTTTATGAGACGTTAAAAGTAGACCAAGGAAGAAAAATTGCCTACCTTGGTTAAATGAAAATATTTGGTCACTTATGAAACAAAGAGATACATTTCTATACAGAAATTAGTAATTACAGACCAATAAGTATTCTCCCTGTAATGTCGAAAGTTGCTGAAAAATGGTTAGCGGAGCAAATAATCACATATCTTGATAATAGTGCCTTTTCCCTTCACCCTATGCAATTCAGTTTTAGAAAAAAATATTCTACAGAAATGGCAAATTGTTTTATGTTGGAAAATATTCAATCTTTTATGGATAAAGGAGGTGTAGTTGGTGCTGTATTCCTGGATTTTAAGAAAGCTTTTGAAACTAAATCATGAGATTTTACTTTCTCGGTTATTAAATTTTAATTTTTCAACTAAGGCTCTTATGTGGTTTAAATCTTATTTAGAAAATAGAAAATGTGTACGGGTTATAAATGCGACGACAGATTACTTGGATTATAATATTGGAGTTCCGCAAGGTTCTGTTTTAGGCCCATTATTGTTTAGTATGTATGTAAATGACCTACCAAATGTATGTCCACCAGATGTTATTTGTCAAATTTATGCGGATGATGTGTTGTATGTACATGCAAAAAGTCGTCAACAGGCTGCACAGAAATTGACTGACACCATGAATCAAGTTGCACAATGGCTTATCAATTCACGTTTACATCTTAATGTCAGAAAAACTGTTTGCATGATTTTAACTAAAAGGCCAGATTATGATGTGAAAGCAGATGTATTTGTCCAGGAACAAAAACTTGAGGTAGTACATGAATTTAAATATTTAGGATTATTACTGGATTCTCAACTTTCTTTTAAAAAACGTGAAGAAAGTGGTAAATATAGCAATTTAATTTAGCGAATTTCAGATTTATTAGAAATAGTTTGAACGAAGCAGCAGTTCTATTCATGAATTCAATGATTTTTCCTCATATCACATATTCCATGACTACCTGGACTCAAACATGTAGGTCTTTTCTTAAACCAGTTGAAATTATTTATAAACAAACTCTCAAGGTCTTGGATAAAAAAACCAAACAGTTTTCACCATTGTAACATATTAACTAAGTTGCTATTTTGAGTTGGGAACATTTGATTCAATTTGCTGATTTGGAACTTATTTTTAAGATTTTAAACGGTTTTGCTCCACCTGTTTTTAAGGAATACATAGATCAGATAACAGGACGATATAAACGTGCCGGTATTAGAGGTGATTGTAAGGTGCCATTAAGAAGAACTACCTTTGGTCAATTATCTTTTGCTTTTAGAGGAACACGAGTGGAATAGACTCCCAGTAGAGCTGAAAGAATTAAAACATTTAACAGGACACTTTGGTTTCTCGAAAAAGCTGAAAATATGGTTATTGACACATCAAAATTGTGATCATTTATAGTGATTTATGGATATGATATGGTAGTCTGTAATTTTGTTTCAATATTCTTAGTTTAAATTTTTCTTCTGTTCTCATATTTTCTTGTTCTTAATTTGGTGTATTAATATTTTGTTTATATTTTCTTCCTGTCCTTAACATCAACCTGCCAAAAGGGACTACGGATGAAAATTAGCCAGTGTTGGCTAAATCTGGTGCATTTTACATATTATATGTATTATTAATGTGCATTGTCCCTGATTAAATAAATGAAATGAAAAAATGATGCCAGAAAGACTGACAAAGACAAAAAAACGAGCGCAAACACATGGAAAGAGTGGATGATGGAGATTTGATGTTAAAGTTGCTTCTTATTTGGCGCAGAGGTAAGTGAATTAATTATTGTATAATAGACAGCTCTCTAAAAACTCACTAGTATCATTGTGATTTACATTAAACTGATGAGATGATCACGCTGATCCACGTCTATAGATGGCAGCACAGCTTCTAACAACTGTGAGCCAAATAATGTATATTAAGACCAGTGTTGGGCTCAAAAAAATTTAATTTATTATTTGTTAGTTACTTCTTCTAAGATTCTAGTTGCCATTAATCTGGTCTTTTTATTACTAAAGAGCCTAAAATTGATAATATGAAAAAGCCAAAATGTTTGAAATATGTGGGTTGAAAAAAAGGGATATCTCTATATTTGGCAGAATTCTCATACAGAAATCAGAAGCACTTTCCAGGCTGATTTACCCAGCATTTTCTTTGAGTATATCTGATGGATGGATATAAGACATTAATCAAATTCAGGATAAATTTATTTGGAAAAACAAGCACCATTATATAAGAAACTCAGATGTAGTGAAGCCGATCAGTGAGGGAGGGTTGAACGTAATTGATTTCAATGTTATGAATGGTACACTAAAGTTGAGGTGGCTCCAAGCCTTCCTTAAAAATAAACATTCTGTTTGGTTTAGCTTTACTTCTAAAAAAAAAAATGTATTCTTTTGAGGGCATTGATTTTCTTTTAAGGTGTGATTTTGAGCCATCAAAATTAAAGTGTAAATTATCATCTTCTCACAGTCAGGTATTATTATATTGGAAATTATACAAACACAACTTTTTGCCACATAGTTGTTCTTTGTGGAATAATAAGTGTATCCTCATTAAGGGAAAATCTTTTCATGACTGGATGGACAAAGGTGTCGGGTCCATTGTACACATTATGGATGGGGATGGAAATTTCCTTAGTTAAAATGATTTTTGTGAAAATACAATATTATTTGTACTCAGGAATTATATGCGTCTTCATTGAAAGCTGTTCCTGCTGATTTGGTTCAGTTGATTAAAGGTGCATTGTTTTATTCACCTGTGATACCAAGATTAGGTAATCTAATCATCTCTGGTATTAGTTTCACAGAGCAGAGTTGTAAAAATAAGCTTCTAAGAACATTAGTAAGTGCACAGATTTTCCCTTCTATAGTTAAGAGACCCCTTGTTTTTGATTTTCCTGAAGATAAAGTGGTTCACAAGATTTCTCTCTTTTCCACTTCTACTGAAGGTAAAAGAAGTTGAGTTTAAAATTATTAACGATATTTATCATTATAATGAGTGCACCTTTTGTGAAGCAGACAGAGTCATTGGAACACTTGTTTTATGCAAATTCTCTAAAAAAATCTGGGATGACCTCTATGCATGGTTAAGTTAATACCTGACTTTGATTTTAAAACTGTAAAATATGTTTTTTTTACCAACACACACTTTTTTACTTTTCAGAAACATTTAATAGTCTTCTTCAAATTATTAAAACTCATGCGTCATAAAAAAGGCCTTAAACTATGTAATCTTTTGAAGGTATTTTTCAAAGATCAAGCCCCTTGTATTTATTTCTGTGTTTATTTTTATTTCTTAATTGTCTAATTATGTTTATTTTGTTTATCTATGTATTTTTTGGTTAAGCTGCTATTTGGACTTCTTGAATTGTATTAGGACACTGTTGTTTACTTGGTATTTTGTATGTTTTTTCAAGCATTAAAAAAAAAAAAGTTACTTCTTCCAAAAGTAATATTATTACTTTACTTATACTTTCTGGCAACAGTAATTAATTAGACTACTATACATTAGGCTACTTTTCCTTCACGCCCCATAGAAGTTAATTGCATATCTTCCCTATAAAATTCTTTTAAAATATTACTAATTTACTAATATTACTAATTACAAATATATTTCTGCCTCTTCATTTGACCAAAATCCACATTGGACCTCAGTCAGAAGTTATTACAAACACTCAATGGTAAAAGTGTTTTAATCTCATTGTCGTGTAGCTTGAAGCTAATTGTAGCTATAATTTCTCTGTTACCCATTATATTTCATGATGTATTTTATCAAAAGAAATCACACAAGTTTGTAAGAAAATGTTTCGTTTTCTAAAAAGATTTTTAATTATAGTAATATCAGAGGGATGTGGGTGGGCAAGCCATGTAATACCAGAGTAAAGTAATGCCACAACTTACACATCGGTGTTCAGATCATCTTTTCTCCTAACAAAATCAATATAATGGCAATATTTCCAGCCACTGAATGTAAGCTTTTCCATACTCCAAACTTGCCTGATGCACTGGTGACTTCATGTGCCTGTGTGAGTTGTGAAAATTATGAAAATAAATCTAGGAATTATTGGATTGTTGTATTTCAAATCAGTAGGGGTTGAGGCATCAAAAGTAGCTAAATAACGAGCTATTTTATGGATGGCAACTGTAAAATTATTACTGAAATCTTATTAGTAATTAGTTACACTACTAGTTACTGCAAAAAGTAATATTATTACTGTAACTTATTACTGTAACTGCTCAACACTGATTAAGACACTGAATAAGAATATTGTTGATAGCTTTTGTAAGATAAAACAGCAGTGATGCGAAATTCTTTGACATTTTTTAAAAGATAAAGAAAGTAATATAGAATAAAAAACTCCTTTGTAATCAATGTGAGTAATGATTAAACAATTGAGACACGACTGGACTGTTAAAAGTACATAAAATGTTTTGTTTTTTATTATAATTAGTGGCATTTTCTTTAAATAGAAAGCATATACAGCATCAGGCAGGATTTTATTTTTTGTGTTGTCAGAAAGATGAAGGGGCGAGAGAGAGAGAGAAAGCGTGTACCTACATCACGCCTGAGGACCAATTAAGTGTCCATTGCAATTATTGTTCTACCTATAGTGCATTTATTGCATTACAAAGCAGACATCAAAAAAGAAAAAAAAAGAAAATAGTGCAATATATTTTTCTCTACTTACACAGGAGAGGAAGTGTTAATGTTCTAAGGCGTTTTCTTTCCATGTTTGTATTGCATACAGAATCGAAGACAAAAGACTCAAATAATACCCATTGTAAAAATTGTGCTTAATACCTCAGAAAGAAAAAAATAATAATCAGTGTTTGTTATGGATTCTGTATTGGTCCACTAGAAAACAATGTTATGCCATAACAGATATAGGGGGGAAATGTTGTATCATGTACATTTACATGTATTAAGACATGCAAATCTTGTTTTTAGATTATACTGTGACAGAACCTCATACAGTTTATCACACAGTACACATGCTCGCTCTTTTACACTGTGCATTGTGGATCATATAAATCATCTCTTTTCTCTGTCTTCATATCAACTACAACAATGCAAGTTCTTGACTTACATAAAAGTATCTGATCAATGCTATTTAAAGGAATGTTCCAAGTTAAAAACAAGCTGAATTTGGACTTGTCTCTTAAAAATCACATGTACAGTAATGGACTTACAATGGAAGTCTATGGGGTAAAACATTCTAGAAGGTTTAAAAGCTAAAATGTGCAGCTTGTATTTTTGTTAATGTGCTTATATCAATTACAAAAACTTTATACGAATGAATGTCTTTTTCCAACTTTTCATGCTCATGACAGGAGTTGAAAGATTAGATATAATTTCATATAGACAAGGTTAGAAAGCAATTTTATCTAATCAGTCTAATTATTATATGTAATGTTTAAGTTGTGGCTTTCTTGTGATCAGATTCTGTCATTACAGCTTAACTTGAACCTGGAACATTTCTTTATTACATCAATCCAAATACGTGCTATGGTTAAGTGTTAAAATAAATAAATAACAGTGGAGGTATTGAAGCCCATGAGATTGAAAAAGAGCATTTCAAAGAAAATGAACTATGTGGCAGAAGCCCCTTGTCTGTGCTCAGTATAAAAGAGGGTGAATTGTCTTACTAAATAGAATAATACTTACAACAAGAATCAATGCAGTACTAAAGTAGATCAGAAACAATCGAAAGAAACAATCAGATCACATGCAACACTTGCATAGAATTTTTTTTTCGGTCATGCTCTGATTTTCTTTTTCTTTTTTTTTTAAACTTTTTAAATATAGAACAATAGATTAAAGTGAGACGTGGATAGCAAATAAAGATGCAGTACACTAAAAGAGAGGATCGGTCAAGGCATTTGTTAGTGGACTTTTACCCTGACTTACACACCCTAGAACATGTACATTTCGCATGACCCTCTAAATGGCCGATGCAAAGTTCGGTGTTGTAAACAGTATCCAGAGTCGTGACACAATCTACATCAATTTGAACTTATGTTAGAAAGGCAAGAGCTGGGAAGATATAGTGACTTTTCTAATGACCTGAGATCAACGCACAATGTGGGTTGTTAACAGGTAATTGGGTGATTTCTTCAATCTGACATGGAAAGGCTCTTTTAGTTCTGAAACATAGTCTACATACATTATTGTATGCAAACACAAATGCCTATAACTTTGCAATTGGTATTACATTCTCAGTATTGCCACAAGGAGCGCTATAGCATACACTGCATCTTCTTCTATGGTAAGTTTCTCTATTACATCAATGACTGTCATGGCAGAGCAACAGTTTAAAGAGAACTGTGATCTGACACATTCTGAAGCAATGAAACTTGCGTTCATGTATGAGTAGAGTATGTTTCAGGCTTCAGCATTCACCACATCAGTATAATGTAGTAGCCATTACCAAGTGTTGTTTTCCCTGTTTGGATTTCTGTGTATTTCCGGTATATACATAAAAACCTTCCAGCATTAAGCTAAGATGCTAACATACTATGGTAGTGATGTTGTCCTAATACTACGCTGGACACACCGATGGCTCAATCTTCATATCAGGCATCAATTTTGGTCAATAAGACAAGTCTTTACAATCTAAAATGAGGGTGGATGTTTCTGAAAGTGCATTCTGGGAGTGTACGGATCCAGTACAATCAATGCAACACAATCAAATGAGGGACAGTTATTTTAGCACTGTACCTCTGGAGGACAATACATTAGTGCTTAGGACTAGAGGTGTTAAGGCATGCAACTATACATTCACTCAAGTCTCTGTGCATGTTTGGAAGGACCTGTGTAGTCTACGTGAAATCATACTTAAATACACGTCCTATGTATAAACATGGCATTAAATTGGAAAGAGTAATTCTGAAGAAAAATAAGGATTTCTCTTTCTGGATGGTGATTTTTGGATATGCACTGAAACAATTAATAATACTTAGATGTTTTAACTGTAAGTTTTCTTCCAAAAGAACCAAACCGACACCTACAGCGCTACATGAGAGTGTACTGCAACTTTATGTGACTTTACATAACCGTACAACAACTGACATTACATATATTTTAATGCGTCTCACGTCAACGATCTCTGAGTGAGAGCAATCCTGACTTTGTAAACATCGCAACATTTCTTAAAAACGATACAGATCCATAAATACAAAGTAAAGTAACATTTTTAAAGAATTATATTCAGGATCTGGTGAAATTTCATTCATTATATATATATACACTACCTATTCTTAGATACATTAATAATATTCTGTTGCAGATTTTAAATTAAAAACAAAAAACGGAGTAGATTTTTCTACTCTAATATTCTTAAAATGTTCTAAAGGTCCTGTTCCAATCCTAATGTGCAAATAGTCCTAAATAATTGTATTTGAGACATGCAGTGGTAAAGATATAAGTATTAAGGCCAGTTTGAATGGTCCTACACTGGATAAACCTTAGCCTAAGTTGCTACAGGTAACATCCGAGTCTAGAGTCATGGTAATGAGAAAAGGGACAACTTTCTTGGATTTGGTCATAACACAACCTGGTTGATATATGCTAATGTAATCACCAATAAGGTCATTAAACTAGCCAGCAGTCAACGTGTCGCCAAAGCAAGATGTGACGCTATGTTTTTAAGTAGGCCACGGTAACCGCTCCCTTAGACGCCCAGAGCCTCGGAGAGGAAAGAGTGGCGAGAAATGGAGGACAGAGGAAGATCACTCACTTGTTAGAGACACATTCTTCTTGGTAAAGACAAATTCCTTCTGAGGCAGTTTATTCAGTGGCCATTTTGGTAATGCTAGTTTCCAGTCATGCAAATACAACTCCTATCTACTTTAATAGGGTGATCACCAAAACTGTTTGCCAACCATTCAAAAAAAAACAAAAAAATTCAAATCACCCAGGAACTATTAAAAAAAAATCTAAATTTAGCTTTATATATCAGGTTAGTCTAGCTAATGTGCATGCAAGTTCAAAAACAGACCAAGATGCCTTAAGGTGATTGGCTGTTATCTTTGATAAGGTCAACAAATAAATTACTTGCAAATGTATAATATATGAACCTAGACCAACTTTCAACTTGATCAAGTCACAGAGGAACAACATGACTATCCCAAAACGGATGTCAAATCTGAGCTTCATCTACTTCTATAAAAATCCAATATATGGGTACTAATTGGATGGTAAAATAACCATCCATGATCCATAATGATGTTGGAGGATAAAATAACTTCAGTTTTCAGTCCTTCTCATTTCCCAGAAAAAGAAACCAGTGACACTGACCTAATTAGGTTCTTTCTTTATGCAGCAGTACAGAAATGTAGGAAGATCGACTGCTTCTCTTCATTCTGGAGTTGGAATTCACCTCATGTGCAAACCAAGACTATAGTCCAAATAATATTTCACTCTACAACAGCAGAGCATAACCCTGAATTCCTTTCCTACATACACCGTATTTACATGGTGCTTTGCAAATGGCAATGTTTGCTACATCTGTGAACGTGACTGTGAAAATGACTATTCATGTCAGTTGCCTGAATGATGTCCAGAGGAGGACCAATAAACAACTCATAATAAGACAAGTGCATATGGGCTCCGATCAGGCAACACCATGACTGAGGACTTGAACCAAAAAATCGTGAGTAATACTCACATTTACAAGAGTACTAGGAAAAAAGAAGCCATTAAAGTAAGATGCAACAAAATGCTACAATATCTTTCATTGTGACTCACATCCCATGCTATAAAAGTGCTTTTCCTTTTCCCATAATGCCTTCTGTGCTCATTAGGATCAGGGAGAGCGTATAATACGCAAAATAATAAAGTTTATTAAAAAAAAATGGACTTTGGTGGGGTTTCAGAGGAAGCTCAAATGTTGTTTTGATATGAACATGCATGTGATCTTAAAGGAGAAAAGCTGCCCTGTCTTTTAAAAGCAAATGTAGTGCAATGCCTCAAACAATAACAACCACACAAGCTTAGAAAACAAAAGGATCTTTTCATCAACCATGGGCAGCTTCATCCACAAACACGCATACACACACACTGTGCGTTTCCTCACCAATTCCCATCACCCCTCACCCCAATTTACAACCCAACTCTCCCCTCCAGACTCCTGCTGACAGGCAGTCAGTAGTTGTCTCTTGGCCAGGCTCTCGTGCGCTGGCGGTTGTTTCGTTGGTTGTGTCCGTCTTGCGAGTCTGGCTGCTGCAGGAGTCGGTTCTGTGACTCGTGTCCGTTAGTGCTGTGGATGCCACCAGGGTGGTTACGGTTGGGCGGATACACATCCCGGTACGGGTGAGGGTGGCGGTGGGGTTCGTAATCATCTTCCTCCTCTTCCTCCTCCTCCTCTTCTTCCTCGTCCTCCGGGGGGTGCAGGGAGCTAGAGCCGCCTCGACGGAGGGAGCGAGAGTCACTGGCCTCGTCGGAGGGCATGAGGCTGTCCTGCTCCCCTTGCTCCTCCTCCTCCACTCCCCCTCCACCCCCGGCAGGCGACAGCTGCTGGTTCTGAGACAGAAAGAGAAAGATGACAACTCTGAACCATATTGAGGTCACGTTTCCTCTTTCTGTTTCACTCCAAAGAAAAATGACTCATTTAGGAGATCCCGTTAAGACAAAAAACACACAAATATAAAACACGTAATGTGCACAAAGGTGAAAAGAAGTTTTAGGAGACAAGTCTTACCAAAGAGAAAATTTAAAGTGACTGAGTGCTATGGCTTTGTTCATACTGCACACAAATCGGACTTGTTTTTTAATCCGATCTTAAGGACTGACTGTCCAAACTGTCATAATCTTTGAATGTGGTTTGGATTGGATTTGTCAGAAGTGCATAAGCTGTTCAGACTGAATGGATTTGAGTCACATGTGGCAAGAATCTCATTTTTGCTGCCTGTCTGAACAAAGCCTTTAGGTTCTAGGTCTAAGATCAAACTGCTGTGCATTACAGATTGCTATGCATTTTCCTCTGGAGCAAAAAGATTCAGGTTAGTTTCAGAAACAAGGAGGTTGCATTCAAAGGGAAGTTAGAAGGGTTGTTACATTCACAAAGCATCAGTCTATGTTAGATACAGCCTCTTTTCCAAAGTCATAAAATCAACAAGTTTCTTTATAAAACAGGAAAACAGGCAGCTGTATCTGCTTTGTGAACTCATCTTATGGAGGTTCTATGGTGTTAATATCAATCAGTAAGGTGCATAAACAGAGCAGTCAGAGACTGTGTGTGAAGCTCGCTCTAATCCCAGCAAATTAAGTGAAAAAAGTGTAGAGGGGCAAGTGCATAACACGATAGAAATTATAGAAAAAGTAGGCCTTGTCAAATGGAAAGTTTGCATCATTTGACAGAAAACGTTTCAATAAGGAGTGAAATGGATGGCTAGGAAGTGCCAGAAAGCATGTGACTATTGAATTTAATCCAGTTCATTTCTGACCTCCAAACCACAGAAATGCTGCCTACACCTTTACAAACTCTGCCTCCACCTTTAGAAATTCTGCCTAGACCAGGGATAGGCAACATCGGTCCTGGAGTGCCGATGTCCTGCACAGTTCAGCTCCAACCCAAAAAAAAAAAACCCAAAAAACCCTGCCTGTAGCCTAGCCTGTGATCCTGAAGACCTTGATTAGCTTGTTCAGGTGTGCTTGATTAGGGTTAGAGCTAAACTCTGCAGGACAGCAGCACTCCAGGACCGACGTTGCCTATTCCTGGCCTAGACCTTTAGATGCGCCACCTACACCCTTACCTTGCCAATGCTGCCTGTACCATTAGAAACATTGTTAACACCTTAAAGCCCAAAACACACTGCACGATTTTAGCAATCCTATAAGATCACTGCATGTCACACTGTGCGACATGGATCAAATAAACTTGGCTACGACGTGTGTGTAGACTGTATGACGACTCGTACGCTATGACACACGTTACTATAAAAGAATAAAGCGTCATCAGCATGCGCTAGTGGTAAACAAAAAGGGCATGATAAATCACACTTTAGCAGTTTTTTTTGTGCTGAAAAAAAGTGGAAGCGGCGCAAAAGGAAGGGATAAGAGCTTGAGGTAAGCAGTTTTATGTTTTAGCATCATGTCGCGTTGATTTCATATTGCATTTTTATTGGTTGGTCAGTAAACGTGGATCGTATCAGCAAACACAGGGTGCGATGATCATGCTGTATTGTAGGCTATCTTTAGTCGCAAGACCGAGATAACCACCGTCTTTGAACCTCTCTCACTGTACGACACAGGACCAATTAGGAGCCACGATCACAGAAATCGCCACGATTGTTTTACGATGCTAATCTTTTATCTGGGACAGCCAAAAATTGTGCAGTGTGTTTAGGGCTTAAGACAAGCTGCCCACACCTTTAGAAATGCTGCCTAAACCATTACAAACACTGTCTACAGCTTTAGAAAAGCTGCCTTCTCCTCCAGGTATGCCTCCTACACCCTTTCAAATGCTGCCTACATCTTTACAGATGCTGTCTACACCTTTACAAATACTGCCAACACCTTTATAAACATTGCCTACACCTTTACAAATGCAGCCAAACATTTAGAAACGTTGTCTACACCTTAAGACAGGGGTTCCCAACCATATTCCTGGAGCCCCCCAACACTCCAGGAACAAGGTTAGGAACAGTCTAACCACGGTCTTAAGACACATTGCCTACACCAGAGGTAGACAAGTTTGGTCCTAGAGAGCCGCAGTTCTGCTGAGTTTAGCTCCAACCCTAATCAAACACACCTGAACAAGTTCATCAATTTCTTCAGGATTACTAAGGCTACAGACGGGTGAGATTTTTTTTCAGGGTTGGAGCTGAACTCTGTAGGATTTCAGATCTCCATGACCGAACTTGCCTACACTATGTGTTAAACTCTGGTCCTGGTGGGCCCCTGTCCTGTGGAGTGTAGCTCCAAAACACCTGCCTGGAAGTTCCTAGAAATCCTGAGAACCTTGATAAGCTGGTTCAGGTGTGTTCAATTTGGGTTGGATCAAAAATCTGCAGGACAGTGGCCCTCTAGGAACTTAATCTGATACCCCTGGCCTACATCTTTAGAAACACTGACTACACCAGGGGTGCCCAATCCTGCTCCTGGCGATCGACTGTCCTGCAAAGTTCAGCTCCAACTCTAATCAAACACACCTGAAGCAACTAATTAAGGTCTTCAGGATCGCATGAACATAAAAAGGACAGTCAATCGCCCTGGCCTACACCATGGATCTCCAACCCTGCTCCCGGAAAGCTACTGTCCTGCAACCTTATTCAAACACAGCTGAAATTCTGAACCAACTAATAAAGGTGTTCAGGGTAACTTGAAAACTACAGGCAGGTGTGTTTGATTGGGGTTGGAACAAAGTCTGCAGAAAGGTAGCTCTCCAGGAGCAGGTTTGGAGATCTCTGGCCAACATGTTTGCAAATGCAAAATGTCTACACCAGGGTTTCTCAAATCTGGTTCTCAAGGTCCACTTTCCTGCAGGGTTTAGCTCCAACCCTAATCAAACACACCTGAACAAGCTAATCAAGGTGTTCAGAATCACTATAAAGTTACAGGTAGGTGAGTTTAAACAAGGTTGGAGCTAAACATGGACCTCAAGGGCCAGAGTTGAGAATCCCTGGTCTACACCTTTAAAAAAAAAAAAAAAGCTGCCTACATCTTTACAAATGCTGCCTACACCTCAGGCTTAGTTCACACTGCAGGCTAAAGTGACCCCAAATCTGACTTTTTTGCCCAAATGTGACCCATATTTGATTTTCTTATGACAGTCTGAACAGCACAAATCAAATTTTTTTTTTTTTTTTTTCAAATCAGGCAAAGGCCACTTTCATATGTGGTCCTAAATCGGATACATATCCGATGTTTTGCAATGCGACTTCAGTCTGAACAGCCATGTCGCATTTCATGCGATTTATACGTCATTGAAATGCGACAGATGTCACAATTCTGCGCTGGAGGAAATCGTGCTCTCCTTCTTAATATTCTTCTTATCACTTCGTTATTTAGGCTCCGATTGCACATTAACTTAAAAATTGCTAAACACACGCTAACACGAGCAGCATCCATTTTTATTCCCGCAAACACACTGCGCTGCGTCTGACATCGTGTCTTTTTCTGTGCATGCGGGTCACTTCAGGGCCGTATACGGTTCACACATCAGACTGATGGCAGTCGCATTTAAATGACAATGTGAACAACAGCGCAAAAAAAAAATCAGCAAAAAATCCTATCTAAGCATTAAGACCTGCAGTGTGAACTAAGTCTTAGACCCACTGTCTACACTTTAAGATGCACTGCCTGCAGCTTTGCAAATGCTGCCTACACTTTAAAGACATGCTGCCTACATCTTAAAGATGTTATACCTACACCACTTGAAACACTGCCTACACATTTATGGCTCGTTTCCACCAAGTGGTACTGTTCAGTACAGTACAATATTGCAATTATTTCCATTTTCATTGTCAGTAGTTGTGATTGGACAATTCCGTTGGGGCACCTAGAACAGTAGTCCATTACCTAAAGGGTGGTGCTAGATTTACTGCAGAACGTTGATTGGCTGACAGAGAATCATCACTTGCATGTGCTACAAGGGGAATGACAACAACAAGGGGAATGAAGCACCTTCTTAACTCCACCATGCTGCTGGGCTTATTTACATCAGAATCTGCAAGCACAAAATGTAACAGTGTATTTTAGAATTTTATATTTTTACACACATACAGTGTCGAGTTTCTTCTTCGAACAAGAATGATGACGATCACTACTTTCTGGCATACACCACGCCTATCAATTAAGGGTACTGTTGGCGGTTGAAACGAAAGACAGATCAGGGTGTACCGTCCTTAATCATACTGTACTGTACTGCACCACACCGCTTGGTGGAAATGAGGCTTTAGAAACATTGCCTACACCTTAAGACTAGGGTGACCATACGGATCATTTTTTAAGGGACGCACCCTTGCCAGGATTTCTATATTGCCTAAAATATCCAGGTTTTGGCTGTTTGCACTGTGCAGATCGATCGTTGTATGACATTATTTCACGAGAGCTACAGAGAGCAGAGCAGACGGCTCCTTATGCTTTCAAATCGCTCTCACAGTACTTTGGTGTCATACAATGATTGGTGCGCAGCTTCAAGTAGAACAAACGAACAAACACGTTAGCGTATTTGCATCGCTTTGATCGTTCTCACCTTCTCACGCGTGACGCACCACGATTGGTCGATTATGTACAATACCTGGATGTTACTGGTCAAACTACTTTGGATGTTTTAGGCCATATAAAAATCTTGGCCAGGACGTGTCTGGACGTATAAATGGCACATATGGCCACCCTACTTAAGACACACTGACTACATATTGAGAACATTTGAATGTACTTTTGGAAGAGTTTTCTTAACATTAAAAGTCATTTTAAGGCCTGCATAATTTTAACCTTAAAGCTTTTGTATTACTCCCTTTTCCCCACTGGGCAAATGGCATTGCCACATAAAAACTATGAATGGGCTACATGTTTCACCAACAACAGCATAACAAAATCATATATTTGCATATATGATTTTTTTTATTTTAAGTGCTTTTCCAATGGGGATACCAGATGGCCATTTCCATTTGGAGGGATTGAAGGAATTAGAGGATGTAAAGAAGTATCAGGGTGGGGTTTTGTTTAACAGTCTGAGTGAGAAAGACAGTCTGACCATCCCACCTACTCACCGCAGATTTGTAAGCGTTCATTCAATTAATTCCTGCGTTTCAGAGAACTGCAAAGATGTCAGGCATGAATGAGACACAGAACAGACAGATTGAGACTTACAACATATCAGTATTACAAGCATCTCTGGACCCAAGACAACTTAAAGACAGAGAGTGAAAATATGGAGTAGAGGAAAGGACAGAACAGACAAATGTTTAATGATCACTTTCCTGTTGTCAAAAAGAACAATAATCAGTTTTCAAATTACACATCTGATTTGTTAAACACAATATAGAATTGTCCAATTATTGCTTAAAGCAGAACGGTATAATGTAGTGAGATGTTTTGAATATACAGGGGGCTCCAAAACTTTGAGAACTGTAGTGCAAATATCTTTATTTTGCATTTTTTAGTTTCACAGTGCCTGTCTACCTTACAAACTGTGTCCCATATTCTAGTGAAAATCAGTTATGACCTGAAACCATTTTCTGTGAAACTGCAACTTTCTGACTTTCGAGGTCAACACTGTATAATTTAAATGAATTTGATGGGATCTTAGATAAGGTGGATGCAGACATGGATCTACACAATACAAATATAAGATATATTTCTCAAAGCTGATACAAATACCATCTATATTCTGTATGATTATGTTTAGCACAGTCTCTGGACTACTTTCCTGGCTGATCGATGAGGACACATACTAAGTCTGGTGGCCTCTGGTCTAACTAGGTCAGTGCATATGTGACTGCAAACCTCAAACTTGTTTCTTTTTTAATAATGTAGTTGTCTGCATTTTTAAATAAAAAGGACAATATGGAAAATTTATGATATATTCCTGACGATTTTGCTGGCTATTGTGAATATCGTGATTTAATATGCTATTAAGCTTCCTTAAACACATGCTATTACACAAGTTTCACAATCCCTTCGTGTAAACTTACTTTGATTATCCTGAGAGCCAAAGGCGCATGCAAACTAACATATTGCTCTCTTTCATATCTTTATATTAAAACTCTTCTAAATGTTTCCGCCCATCCACACAAAGCCACCTTACCTGTAGACTGGAGATTGCTGAGGGTGGGGTCATCAGATTTTGCTCCAATAGAGGGTTGAGAGGGGTGGTGCCAGGCAGATGAGTGGCACGCCAGTAGACCTCCAGATATTCAGCGAGGTGTTCACAGGCGTCCTCCAACTGGTTCTCATCCAAAATGACATCAAACATCTCCTGATGGGGAGACAGGGTGGAGGAGAAGATGACATGCAGGGGATGGAATTAGAAGATATTATATAAAATATCTTGTGATGGTGGTCAGGTGATGGGAGATGACGTTGAGCGACATGGCTCTATGGAACAACATGCAACATGACTTTTGTCAGAATGTGGTTTGGAAAAGCAAGCGTCTACATCACTACAACTGTAGCAAGGCCAGTCAATCGAGTGAGAATGAAGAACATTTAAAATTACACCAGTTCGCTAACAATGTGAGACTCAAATTTACCTTCATTTCCAAATAACACACAATAAAAAAGACAATGTAGTCAACAGATGTGCCCTAAATTGAATGCCCTTCAGTTCTCATACTGCCAATCCTTAATTAATCAGGTCTACAGCTAAATTATGTTAAAGATTTTGAATAGGTCATCAAAAAATGTACATTCTGTTGTCATTTACGAACCCTTGAGTAATTCCAAAATGGGAAGAATTTAAAACAATAAGTACTAGTTACTCTTTTCCATGAGATTGCAATGAATGTGTACTTTCAGGCTTCAAAAAGGAAGCAAAATCACCATAAAAGTCATCCTGTGTATTTTTTAAAGTCTTCTAATACAGCAGTTTTGCACGAGAAACAGACAACAAAGGTTGTTGTGAGAATAGTGACATCCACCCTTGCTCTTATTGGTGAGGCTTCATGAAAGAATATTCAGAACTGGTTTTGTAAACCAAATCAACCAATTTATTACAAACATCCCTGAAAAAGATTATACTTTTATGGTGCTTTTTTGTCCTTAAAACTTGAAAGCTCCAGTCCCTATTCCTTGTAATAGCATGAAAAAGAGCAATCATTACAGTTTCTCAAAATATCTTCTGTGTTCCAGAGAACAAAATGAGAATTTGGAACTAAAAATAAGTTTTTTGGAAAAGTACCATTTTTGGTATATAATGTAAAACCTTGGCAGCCCTAAAAACTTCAACATATCTCCTCCTCTTGTAAGGGAAAGAAATATTGTAAAATGCCAAAACTATACAATTATCTATAAGAAGTGGATCCTGACAACATTACCATATTAACACTAATGTTGGATCTACAGTGTTCTGAACACCTCTCTAAGGGAAGCGTGTGTGTGTGTGTGTGTGTGTGTGTGTGTGTGTTTAAACTTGAAGAACTTACAGGAGGACATTGAGTCAGTTTATCTGCTGCCATCATCTGAACATTGAGGTGTTTGCTCTGTGATTTACCCCTCGACTTTATCAATCGCTGTAGGACCTGCCAAAAAAGAAGACGAATGAGAATCAAAGAAACTGAGTTAGTTTCTATTTTGCTGCTGACAGAACTGAAGATATGTTTTTTTTTAAAATACTTTCAGCATATTCCTTAAAATAGTGCACACACACTCATCAGACTCACCTTTGGAGAGGTGACCTTGACGTACACAATAATAGGAGCTAACGAGGTTTTAGCTAGTTGCGCTGGATGGTTAATGGTGTCCGCATCTAGAACCACCAACTGAAGAGTTTTGGCCAGCTCAAATATTCTCTCAATCTCACTTTGTACCTCCGCTGAGTGGGCAAACAGACAAATAGCATTCACAAAACATGAATCCCAAGAAAAAGTAGGGAGAGAATGCTCAAAAGCTCAAATGTATTGACAGAGCTCAGCAATACAAGTTTTTTTTTTTACCTATTCTGGCAGAAGCCTTGCTCATTCTCAAAGTTTTAACACAACCAAACATATTTAAATAAGCAGAATTTGCAACAACAGTGTTCAGTACATCACATAAAACCAATTAAGTATGCAAGATCAACAAACAGGCAATTGACGTTCCGGGTGATGTTACGGCCTTGGGCCATCTCTATTGTTGAGCTCTGAAGGGTGTGTGTGATGTTCTCACCCAAACTGGTTCGTGTGTTAGACCTCTCCATGATGGGTCTCTTGTTGAGAACCGATCTCTTGGCCAAAGAAAGGTCAGCGGTCACCCGGGTTATAGAAATCCTGTCAGCATAATAATACATTAGTACACTTGATGTGAAAGAAAGATTCCTCGGCCAAAGTTATCGTATGCTTTCTAAAACATGGAACATAATCACACGAGTCCTATAGACTATTTTTATGAGTTTTCTGGAGCTTGGCAGACCCTGTAACCATTACTTTTCATTGCAAAGACATAGGAAAGGTGTTCTTGTCTGTATACATAGAAGAATATTCTGTCAACATTTACTCATCGTTACTCATTACTCTTTTAAAACTCACCGTCCATCAAAGCGATGTTTGAGAAAGTCAAACAGGGCTTTCTGCATCATATCTGTCACCTGTTGACAGACACGACACATTAGACAACAAATTTTAAAGACAAATTCAGAGGACTGTATAATGTTTAGTGCTCACCTCATAGCCCTTCAGTGAAGGCCCAATCAGAACCACAGGCCTCATGGACGGCACCACATCATATGGAGGAATGTGTTCAGTCTAAAAGAAGACAAGTGTCATTACTCCACTGTCACACAGAACTACAGCATCAACTACAACTATAAAATACTAGATTAGAAACTGTTTCTGTAATGTATCAGCACAGACTGGCAACAATCTTGGTACAAACTGCTATACTTCCTGAGAAGCATGGGAAGTCAGATATTGTCTTACTATTTAAAGCATCTAGACCTGTCACAGAGACAAGTGCAATTTCTAAAGACACTTATTCTACTGATATCAGAATTGTATGCATGGTACTCCAAAAAAGACTTGACAGTCATTCAATAAATAGATACTTTATTCCAATCTACTGTACTCTACTGCTGCTCAAAGGTTTGGTGCCAGTAAGATCTTTTATTCAGCAAGGACGCATTAAATTGATCAAAAGTAAAAAAAAAAATAAAAAAACCATACAGTCTCCACAAAAATGTAAGCAGCGCAATAGTTTCCAACAAATGTTTCTAGAGCAGCAAAACATCATATTAGAATGATTTCTGAAGGATCATGTGACACTGAAGACTGGAGTAATGATGCTGAAAATTCAGCTTTGCATCACAGGAATAAATAGCATTTTAAAAAACATTCAAATAGAAAACAGCTTTGAATTGTAGTAATATTTCACAATATTACTGTTAACTATTTTTAATTAAAAAATAACACAAAACAACAATAAAAAAACCAAACAAGCCCAAACTCAGTAGTATTTTTGGCCATTTTGTGTGTATTTTGGGCAAAGTTGCCAAACTCTACAAGCTATAAGTACAATATAGCAATAAATAATTTTCTGAAATATGATCAGTCTGACCATAAAGAGAGATTATCGTAAGAATTCTAACACAAATCCATATCAACACCTACCTGCTTTAGCTTCTGTTTGGCTTTTGAAAATAAGAGAACACATCAGAATCAGCATTCAGAAGTTTTTAGGCTTATATTTTTACTCTATTCTAAACTTTTACGGGTGTTATCTTACTGTATTTGACTGTGGAAGCTTAACCTGTGACAGAACATGCATTACTTTAAGAAGAGGAGCAAAGAATAAGAACAAAAGCAAGGGAAGAATAAACTCACTGATCTTCAGCCCTACTGATATTCTGCTCATTTGGGGCAGCATTCCCAGCCACACACATACCCTGCAAAGCAGCATGGCGCCCAGGCCCTGTCATACTCACTCTCACCTGCAGATGGTGGCGTGGATCTCCAACCTCCTGATACCATGTCGCCCAGGCTTGAGGAGGAGTTACCACTTTTCCTGCGGAGAAAGAAAAAAAATGTTATCACCATCACAGAGCAACAGCAAATGCCTTCACAGAGCTGGTAAGCTATCTGGACATTACTAGAATTGTCAGCTTCATTAAAATATTATCATTTAGACTTATTTTGGCATCTGTATTTGGACAATCTCAATTTGCATTCCCAGTTTTGTAGTATGCAAGCAGTATTGGAACAATACACGACCCACTGCATGTGTATAATTTTGATGTGTGCAACCATTGGACATTTTTCTTTCCCATAACAATACGGGGATTCAGTCATCAGATTTAGTGGGTGTTTATTTTTTAACTTGATACGTGTGCATCAAAAGATGTAGCTTATTCAAATAATAAAAGTATTAAGAAAAACATTAAAGAAATTCGGTAACGCCTTACAACAAGGCTCAATTTGAGGAATAGTTTACCCAAAAATGAAAATTTGCTGAAAATGTATTCACCCTCAGGCCATCCAAAATATATAAGAGTTTAGTTTTTAACCAGAACAGATTTGGAGAAATGTAGCACTACATCACTTGCTCACCAATGGATGCTCTGCAGTGAATGGGTGCCGTCAGAATGAGCCCAAACAGCTGATAAAAACATCACAATAATCCACAAGTAATCCACACCACTCCAGTCAATCAATTAATGTCTTCTGAAGCAAAACAAAACAAAAACTGCATGTTTGTAAGAAACAAATCCATCAAGATGTTTTTTTTTTTTAACTTCAAACCATTGCTTCTGGCTAAAATATTTGCCCTCTATCCATATAATGCTTTCTGCAGTAAAGAAAGTCATCTCGTCTGAATTATGCACAGATCAAGCACTAATTACAAGCAAAACAGTCCAAAACAGTTTTAAACAAATATGCCTGTGGGTTTTGATGTGAGAGGACAACAGGGGATTGACTTTTTTACTGAAAGAAGCATTATTATGGATTATGGACCCGTATTTTGGAGTGGTGTGGATTACTTGTGCATTACTGTGATGTTTTTATCAGCTGTTTGGACTCTCATTCTGACGGCACCCATTCACTGCAGAGGATCCATTGGTGAGCAAGTGATGTAATGATACATTTTCAGCAAATTTTCATTTTTGGGTAAACTATTTCTTTAGCAGTAGTTAACAAAATTAGTCAACATGAATTAACAATGACAAATACCACTAAAAAATGTATTAATCTTTGTTAATGTAAAGTGCAATATTTAATAATACACCACTAAAATTAAAAGTTGTTTTTGTTAATATTATTTAATAGACCTAAGCTAACAATGAACAGTTGCAAATGTGTCTGAAATAGATACAGTTGTGCACAGTTTGGGAAAGAGAGACCTCTGTTGTTTTTGCTCCTGTTTGAGTCTCATGGCCTCCAGTCGGAGGGGGCTGGGAATGAAGCTGATGTCTGCCCCCTCTTTCACCAGCCTTCCAATCCACCAGTCATTATTGTACTTCTGCAACACAAACACGAAGGAAAACATGCTCAGCGCTATTATGATGAGCTATTATGGTATTATGGGCACTGTTAGCAAAGAGAACTGACCTGCAAAACCTTTCACACATCTCACCTCTTTAATGTGCAGAAAGTCTTTGGCTTCAAAGTTTATGGCAGCACCCTGAACAGGACAGTCCTCATCTAGAGCCCCGCAATAATTCACATTCGTCTTCACTGCGAACGCTACAGGTTTGGACTGCCAGGGAAACCAATGTTAATAATAAGGCTTTTTTTTCAACATAAGTAACCATCAAGAACCAATGAAATAATCCTCTTATGGCTTAAAACTAAATGCTAAGAAAATGTTGTTGCTTGAACTGCATTTGTATGCATGATCCCCTGTCCTGACACATTTCTAAAGCTACATGCAGAATGGCACTTTGTTGCTGCTCGCTGTGCAAAAAAAAAAAAAAAAAAAACCAAATAGAAAAAACCCATTAAAGAAGAGCTTGAGGAACCTTGGCTCTCTCGAGCTGCAGCTGGGCCTGGCGTTCGGCTTCACGCCGATACGCCTCGCGGTCCTCCTCCGCTGACAGGTCGGAATCCGAAGGTCTGCTCGTGTACGAATCGGCTGAACCCTGCAGGAACGAGAGAAGCCAAGAACATTTGCCATAACGGAGAAATGAAAACCACAGGAAATAGCCCATGACTTGCAGTGTAAACATAGCTTAGCTAGTCATAACACTCATCAATCACTATAAAACATAGCTACAGGAAGACAGAATACATGAAAAATAAAATAATGAACCATTTAAAACTCTTTTGGATTCTAGAAAATGGCCAGAAGTTTGTTACAATGACGAAGTGACACAAGAAACAGACTTTACAATATCATTTAGGCTACACAACTAAACATGAAGGTAAATAGTATGTATGACATGTTCTATATGTAAAGCACATTTTTGGCATACGTGCTCTTATTTACGTGGTACTTAAAAGTACTTGTAAATGAATGAGAACCTAAGAGCTCAGTCCATACATAAAACCATCTATGTGCACAACAACATACAAATAATCCTTTAAAATAAACCTTTATAAATAAACAGATACTGTTTTGTATATTTATACTACATACTACTAAAAAGTGTCTGCTAAATGAATGAATGTACAGTAGATACTATATTGAAATGTTCACTCACCGGCCACTTTATTAGGTATACATGTTCAACTGCTTGTTTAATATCTAATCAGCCAATCTGATGGCAGCAACTCAATGCACTTAAGGCCCAAGTTTACTTTTACTAGTCCATTTGAGGTGTACGTGAACACAGGTGCTCTAGAAAGCTTTGTCTTTGTCCAGCATCTGCTCTATTTTTCTTCAGAAGTTATGAATTTACAGGATTAGTTGGGAGAGATTTTTTTCTTAAGAAAACCAAACTACTGGTATCAGTATCAGTATCGGCAGATATGATTCTGAATAATCCGTATCGGCTAAGAAGCTGTAGCTATCGGCTTTTGTATTGGTGCAACTATGCGCGTACTATTCTGGTGAGGAAATTTGCGTCAGGCGCACTGTACGCGAACCCTCACGTACACGTAAAAACTGTATACTTTAGCCTTTAGGCATGTTGATTTGTTCAAGACGATCTGCTGAAGTTCAAACCGAGCATCAGAATGGGGAAGAAAGGTGATTTAAGTGACTTTGAATGTGACAGTTGTTTGTGGTAGACAGGCTGGTCTAAGTGTTTCAGAAACTGCACGCACAACCGTCTCTAGGGTTTACAGAGGATAGTCCAACAAAATATCCAGTGAGCAGCAGTTCTGTGTGTGAAAATGCTTTGTTGATGCCAGAGGTCTGAGGTGAATGGCCAGACTGGTTTGAGTTGATAGAAAGGCAACAGTAACTCACAACCAAGCTATGCAGAAGAGCATCTCTGAATGTACAACACTTCAAACCTTGAAGCAGATGGGCTACAGCAGCAGAAGACAATGGGTGCCACTCCTGTTAGCTAACAACAGGAAATTAAAGCTACAGTTCACACAAGCTCACCAAAATTGGACAATAGAAGACTGGAAAAAGGTTGCCTGGTCTGATGAGCCTCGATTCCTGCTAAAACAACATGAAAGCATGGATCCATCCTGCCTTAGATCAACAGCTCAGGTTGCTGCTGCTGGTGTAATTGTGTTGGAGATATTTCCTTGACACACTTTGGGCCTCTTAGTACCAACTGAGCATCATTTATACGCCACTACCTGAGTACTGTTACTGACCATGTCCATCCCTTTTTGAACACAGTGTACCCATCTCGTGATGGCTACTTCCAGCAGGATAATGTGCCATATAACAAAGCTCCACAGTCAGTAGATCTCAATCCAACAGCACCTTTGGGATGTGGTGGCATGGGAGATTTGCATTGTAATGCTATCATGGACCAAAATCTCTGAGGAATGTTTCCAGCACCTTGCTGAATCTATGCCACGAAGAATTAAGGCAGTTCTAACGACAAAAGAAAGTCCAACCCTGTACAAGCAAGGTATACCTAATTAAGTGGCTGGTAAATGTATATTTACTATATTTAAACACTGTGTGATTTACAGCATTATATAGTCAAATTGCATAACTATTTGTATTTTAGTGCACAATGTGAAAAAAATGTTAATAAAACTCTTGTTGCAGTATATGCTCTTTATTTAGAGATACGTAAAAAGTGTAAAACACTGTTCTTTTTCCTGTACAACCACTGGAGCAACACTAGAGCTAAAATACTTATGGTCAGTGAGTCATCAAATGCTATTCCAATGGTCTGCACAGTCCTAATAGGCACAGCCAGCTTCAAACAAACCAAGAAATGTATAACTAACAGATTCCACAAGGCTAAAAACAGAGACTGTACACTACAAATGTTGGTAATTCATTAAATACAACTGTGATCTGTGGCATAGTGATCGTAACACTCAGATTTCATCTGTATGGCCTCTAAGGTGACAGATTACTACAGCACTAGAGCGGTGAGCCCGAGGCAGTCATGTAACGCTCAGAACAATGATTCGACTATATATAATGAAACAAAACCCACCCAAATATAGCAATAACAGCATAATTTGCATTTCAAAGCGATGCCAACATCTTCTATAACCATGATGATAATGAAGTGAAATCTGGTTCTAAAATTTGTGCATCCAGACCAACACCCTCACAGACCTTAATACCTATTAATCATACAAAACAATAAAAACAACCTCTCTCTGAAATTCAAATTCACTGTCCACAAATTCATAACCAGTTAAATTCCACCTACCTTCTTCAGGAGTATGGTTAGTGGTTTGTTTGTAACGCTATCTCATTCTCTCTGAGCTCAAGAGAGACCCCAGTACCCTCAAAGCATAGTCCTTTGGTTAGTGACCCTTTCCTGGTCCACTCTGAAGATTGTTCCTGGTCCAAGAACGATCAACTGGCGCTTAACGCCAGTCAAAAACAACACCGAGATCCAGCACCCAAAACAGAGCAGTCATGACTGCCCTCAGAACCTCACAGCAGGGAGGGAGAAGACGAGAAACAGAGAGAGAGAGAGAGAGAGAGTGAGAGTGTGGAACTCAGAAGACAAATGAAAATGCAAGTGGGTGGTACAAGCTGTTAGAAGAAGGAAAAATGGAGGGAGGGATGAAAATGAGCACCTCAGGACTAGCCAAGCTGCAGCGAGCAGAATGCTTTGGGGGAAAAATGACTGAATCTCACTGTGGACGGAAATAGGGAAGCTTAAGAAAACATTGTACTAGCATCATCACAACAACAACTTTTTTCAGCTGTGTTCACAACTATACTCCACCACGATTCCATCAACATTTGAAAATTGAAACAATCATCTTTGATGTTACACAGTTGTCAAAATGTATTGCATTTCTATTTTTTCTAATGCCAATGTTCAAAAATCAAATTTAATGTAATATAACAGTAAGTTTTGAGATTTAAAAAAGGAAAATTTAACAAAAATGTATAATGAATAAGATTGTAATAATATAAGATACCTGTAATATACTCTGCATATTCTATAATTATATTCTATTTATATGATATTTTTAAATCACTAATAAATTTGTAAATATTGACCATGTGGCTCCTTTATGCAAAAGGTCAGATGTTCTTGCCTCCATTGAAGCACTGTAAAATTATTTTGATCATTATATAATGACAATATATAATTTGTAAATAAATTAAATAAAAAAGTGTGCACAATAGAAACTTTTACATTAGTGGCTTCAGATTTTCAGACCCTTCTGTACATAAAAATTAATAACAGAAAAAAGATATTTACAAAAATATATGCAATTTCTGATATGAATATATGCATGCACATTTAAAATATTTAAAATAAAAAAGAAAATGTGCACTATCTATTTGGTCACTTTGTTAAATCAGCCAGTCTCATAGAGTTCTTAGTTAATGCTGATTATAATACATACATGCACAGACACACAGACAGATACACACACACACACACACACACACACACACACACACACACACACTTATTTATGTATCTATTACTAATTAGTAATATTTAACTGAGTGGAAATCTCCAAAAATGCACTGCTTCATAAAGCATGCCATCTACACAATATTCAAACATTTTGTTTGAACAATACCATATTGACGAGGTATGAGGTAAAGCACACACACACTCACACCCTTATCGACTGTATTCACGTCAGCCAACGAAAGAAGAAAAAAGGCGAGAAAGTGCAGACATTAGCATATTTAACTCTCTCCGGCTCTGAACAGAAGGCTTGTTTTTGCAGATTCAGCTCTTTCATTGTGAGCAGCGTGCCATCGCCACTGTCTCTGTGTAGCATTCATCCAACATTAGCAATTAATCTTCCTCATAACAAAAACATAATTGAGCATTTTGAGAACCACTGAGTTGCTCTCTTTTTGGTGAAGGATATTGATTTGATTGAGATATATTGGCTCGCTCACAGAAAAACAACACAAAGAAAATATGTTGTGTTTGCACATTTCAATCAATTTTTAGCACACTGCCATGTGGTTGCTAGGGTGTTCTTAGTGATTATTTTAACGCATTGCTATGTGTTTGTTACAGTGTTCTGGGTACCTTTGTGATATTAATTTAAACATACTATGATTGGGACACACTAATTCTAATTTCTGAATACTATTTAGAATGAATAGTTAGCTAATCGGGACCCAGCATACATGTTGTTTAGCACACTGTTGCTAAGTGTTCTGAGTGTTTAGCACATTGCTAAGTGTGTTAAGAATGATTTATGTGGTTGCTAGAGTGTTTTAGGTTGTTGCTAGGTGGTTGATTACTGGTACAACTCTCTTGATATGACTTAATGTTGGACCTAAATAGATGAAGCCTTATGTTGAAGGACTATTTAAGTGTACCTCTATTTGTTTGGCCCATGCAAATAAAGGATGACTTACTGTATATGCTTAGTGTTTGTTCATATAGTCCTTATGTAGCTCTGCCCCTTTTCAGTGCTGCACTCGTCTTGTTTTTTTATTTCCACAGCAAGACCTACTTGTTTTAAAATCTTCCGTGTCTAATGACATTTGTTATGACATTCACTTCAAACATTACAATGCTAAATGATAACTTTCATTAATTTCAATTTCACAAAGACATGCAGCATATTGTCTGAGAAAAAATAAAAGGACACCATTTCATTTATAATTAGTCTTAAAGATAGTTATATTATAACTATTACTATAGTTATAAAGATAGTAATAGTTCACCCAAAAATTTAAATTACCCCATGATTTACTCACCCACAAGCTATCCTAGGTGTATATGAATCGATGCATTTGTGTAAGAAAATTATCAATATTTAAAACTTTATAAACAGTAAACTCTAGCTTCTGCTAACTGCCCTAGAGAGATGTTTATGTTCACGAGAGAGTGGCATTCTAGTAGATGACAGGACAAGGGTGTAGCGTAAGAATAGGTGTGAGAATATGCCAGTCTCACGACAACCAAGTTTTGTTACAGCAAACGAAAACCAGTCTCCTCTTGGCTTATATCGAAATCCTTAGACATTTTTCTTTACAAATCCTTGTTTTGTACTTGACAGATGTTTTGTTTTGCGCTCTCCTCTGTGCTATCGCGTTCATCTTTTCTCACCGAAGCTTGCGCTACACCTACGTTCACTCTCTCGTGAACGCGAGTATGACAATTAGTGGAAGCTAGAGATTACCGTTTATAAAGTTGTAAATATGGATTTTTTTTTTTTTTTTACACAAACCCATCGATTAGCTTCAGAAGGCCTTTATTAAATCCCCGGAGCCGTGTGGAGCACTTTTTATGATGGATGAATGCACTTTATTTTGCTTTAAAATCTCAGCTACCATTCACTGCAAAGCTTGGAAGAGCCAAGACATTTTTAATATAACTCTGATTGTATTCATCTGAAAGAAGAAAGAAATATACGCCTAGGATGGCTTGAGGGGGAGTAAATCATGGGGTAATTTTCATTTTTGGGTGAAAAAATCTCATTAAAAAAAAACAAACAAAAAAAATCGCAAGAAAATCGTATTGTGAAATCAGTATCGTGAATCGTATCACAGCGCGAGTTGAGTGAATCGTTACATACCTAACAATAAGTAAATCCACTTCACCGGCTAATGACTCTTCAACAGCGATGCCATAGAAATATACAGAGCTACCGCAAAAACTGAAGTTCAAACCCATAATTCTAAAGATTGCTGCGCGCTTGTTTCTCTGGAGCATAAGGTCTATAACGTCTCATTACTAAATCATCGTCATACTCGTCTGCTGCCATTATGACATAACCATTGATTTGGAAAACAACGGAACTTGATTTGCTGCCTAACAAAAGCCCACATCCACACCCTCTTTTTCTTCCCATGTCCAAAGCCCAACTCAGCTGTGTGCAGATGTTTACCCCTCACCCCTTTCTTAGCGAGTCTTCAATGGCAAATGAAGTTGGTTCACACCCACTCCCGCTTTCACTGCAACACCAAATATAGCACACAACCCCCCCCGCGGCTTCTCCTTTCCCCTTACAGCACATAGATCATCTCCCTCTCTGTGCGTAATCTTCATAGAGTCACTGCACCATGGATATCATTTATCCATCAGACACCTTCATATTTTAACATCAAGATACGCCCGAGGTTATCAAACAACACCTCGTTGTGAGACAGGCGGAAATAATAAGCCATAAACAAGGCATATTAGTGTAAAGATAAGCAAATGCCTCAGTGCGTAAAACCAGATTGCCGTGGGTGGAATGATGAAGGTGGTCGCTGAAATCGATGTAGCTGTGGAAAAAATAGAGGAGGAAATGAATGGAAGTTCTGGGCTGGTGGGAGACGTTCTTCTGGTTGCTGAGGCCATGGCGATGCTTCCTCCTATATTTGAAACTCAGCCCTGATTCTGTCAGCTCCAAATAACAGCCTCAAACAAAGCAAGCGGTACACATGGGAGGGAGGAGAGGAAGACACAGGGAAAAAGAGAGAGAGAGACAGGTATGGAAAGAGAGACAAAAGTCCCATGAAAAAAGGACAAGTCTCTTGAGATGCTCACATACAACCCAAACAACATCTGTATCTTAAATACAAATTAAGCTGAGTAATATTTTCCATTTGAATGTCTCACTTGGTTCATATGTTAAAATGGGTTTGAAAACACACTTCATTGCATGTTGTTAGATTTATGCCTATAGAGCGATAACTATAAAGATAACTATAATGATAAGTATATTATTGTCCACACTAACGGACAATATTAGCACACTCTGCAGTTTTGTTGTCTGTCGCTTTAAAGGGGACATCAGATGCCCATTTTTCACAAGTTGGTATGATTCTTTAGGGTCTTCATGAAATGTCTGCAACATAATTTTGTTAAAATTCCTCAATGGTCATGTAAAACAACACCCTTTTACCTTGTCTCTGTTCACAGCGACCCGTTTCTGTGCAAGTTTCTTTAACTGATAATGACCTACTGCTCACCCCATCCCTCTCTTCTGTTTTTTTGTTTAAAAAAAAAATAAAAAATTGTGTATTTTGTGGCGCGTTAGCATCAAAAACAAAACTAATCCACTGTCAGGAAATAAAGAGGACTCTTATGTTCATTGCCGTAGCCAGGGTTTGAAAGGTCTGGGGTGGGTTAAGAATTGTGTTATAATAACCCCCCATAAATACAACTCATTATATACACTAACATTTTAAAAGAGAAGATGTAGATGTTTGTGAAAGATGTTTTCTCTGTTTTGGAGGAATGAACAATGTTAAATTATACAATATTTATTGCATCAAAATTTGTTAATATTTTACTGTAGGGGGTGGATAATTTCATCATTGTTTATTAATACAAATTACTGTTATAGTTTTCATTAATAATCACTGCTATATAGATGATAACTTTGTCTAGTGGTCTTATGAATGTTTTTAGCATGATTTAACTACTATACACTGAATGAAATAGCATAGACTTCTTCATGGCTAGTGTTTGCATATTTCATTTCATTCTCTAACCTACTTGTTCTACAGATCTGTGTGTTAGTGTTAAATGCTACTGTTTTTGGCAGCGTTGATAACGTTTCTGACAGAAAAATAAAACAAATAAAAACCGAAAAATAAATAAAAAATTAACTGAAAATGTTCAATATTTTGCAAATAAGATAAGAAACTGCAATTTCACACTTTAATAACTTTCTAAAGTGTTAAATTAAGTGGAAAAGACAAGTCCAAAGATGCTTATAATAGCTGGATCTGGCAACACGGAGGCTGCACCTGCGCCCTCTCAAGACTCGTTCACTACGCCAGGGTCTGGCTGCGATCATTTTTATTTCATGGACGCTAAACATTCTTGCAAACTGTCTAAACTGAATTATACATGCAGACATTCATATGAGGAGTTTTAAACAACAAATTAGTCATTCAGAGAACAAATCTTATTTTTGAACATGAAAAATGTACCGAGGTTCGGACCGTGGTGACCTCGTAGCTGGCTACGGGCCTGCTTATGTTCACTTTTACATCCAATTACAAAACACCTGCATTGCTTACGAGATGTTATCACTACAGTGTCCCGAGCACGGAGGGCAGAAATATGCTAATATGAGGCAGTCCATCAGCAGCCGTGGGCGGGGCCTGACCAGTATGATGTCATACTGCTCAGAAAATCAAAACGCCTTGATTGAGACAGTTTAGGTTTTTTGGGGATTAAAAAAAATTCAGATTAAAATTCATCAGCTGGAAAAAAATCGCTTTGAAAGTGATTCCAATGAAAATTGTTCCTCTGATTCGTTATTGTTAGTCATTTGGAATTTTAAAGACTATTAAAACTTTGTAGTTAAATCTTATATAATATAGGCTAATATAATATAATATAATATAACATAATATAATATAATATAGGGTTCTTATGGAAATGTATCTTGTTTTTAGACATTTTTACTAGACAAAGGATTAATATACTAATTATGAAAATTATTTTTGCACTATTTTCCAATTGAGGACATCCCTGGATGTCCCTAAAGAGATGTTTTATTTTATTTAGCTCACTTCTGGGAACAAATTTGTTCCCCAACTATGACTGAACACACCCACACACACACCCACCCACACACCCACACACACACACACACACACACACACACACCATCTGTAAGCAGCTCTGCAGTGGAGATGTAACATAACAGGCCAGGTGAGAGAGAATGATCTTGGTAACATCACCTCAGCTCACTGCAGCAACCATCACACACACAGATTTTGTTGTTTGCTATGGCAGCATTATTATTAATATTACATATTATACATTGGCTATAGTAATAAGATTTGACCAAACCCCTGACCTGGATTATATTTTTGGGACTCAACCTGTCCATCACTACCATGGATATGACACAACAATTCGTTTTGTTGATTTGTTTGAGCAATATATATAAATGTATAAATAATCATAAATAAATAAATACATAAGTAAATTATATTTTACTAGTTGGGTTTTTAAAGACCCCATGAAATAAAAAATTGAATTTGAAAATGTTTGGAATGTTAAATTTTTGTAATGGAGGGAATTCAGGAAAATGATGCGGTAAAATATGGAATGCCAATCTTGCCATAATTAGAAATAAATAAATAAAGAAAGAAATGTACAAAGAAATGTAAAAAAAAGCGAATATAAATATATAAATAAATGCACAAAGAAAAGTAAAAAAAACAAAAATAAATAATTATTCATAATTTTATTTCCTTATTTATGTATTTTTACTTTTTTCCCACATTTATTTATTTCCACTTTTATTTATTTTCACATTTATGTATTTATTTACCTATTTATTTCCACATTTATTTATTTCCTCATTTACTTATAAATATATATGTAAATAAATACATAAATGTGAAAATAAATAAAAATGCAAATAAATAAATGTGGGAAAAAATACATAAATAAGGAAATAAAATTATAAATAATTATTTATATTTAGTTTGTTTTTTTTTACTTTGTACATTTATTTATATATTTATAATTATGGCAGGTTTGGCATTCCATAGTAAAAGGGTTACAAATATAGTATACATATTATGGTTTTACTTATTAAAAATAATAACTCTAAATATTATAATTATGGTATACTACAATTAATTGAACATCAATTTGATTTCCAACCTAACTTTCGGATGGAGTTAAGCAGTTATGCGGGATATATGAAAAATCCCCATTTTATTGGGGGGACAGACAACTGATGTGTTTAAACTAGCAACTGTTGGATAACAATTCTCACAACAAAACAACACAGAATTTATGCCTCTAAAGCTTTAAAACAGTAATAACACACCAAAGTATACAGTATTTGTGGAGTATGCACATGAGGTGCCAAAGGACTATTGAGTTGTTTGGGACCGCTTACACTAGTACACAGAAACAGAAATACATGGGACAAACTCTCGGTTTACTAAGGAGAAAAGGAGGCAGACACAGGAATGAAGCACTCATATATCTACACATTACCCCTCTCTGTGTTTATGGTCTGTGCGTGGCACAAACGGGAAAAGTGCTCCTGTTAAGTGATCCTTAATGATGTTACGGCCGTTTGTGAACTGTCAGAGCGGCCATTTCCCATCCATTATTAATGCGATGGATTTCAACACCGCTCTCGGTGCTACACACCCTGCACTAATATCTCAGCCTTCCTTCACATTTCACTCTGATTCCATGAGGAAAAGACTGAAAAAACAATAGTGAGCAGGAGGAGGAGTTTGTGTTCAGGAGAGGCTGTACGTCTTTGTGTCTGTCAGATATAAAGATGGTTCTTCAGCCTAAATTTAGCCTATTCCCGTCTGATTATTAGTCAGCAGAACTCAGATACAGCTGGACAGACACAGGCTTAGTCTAAACTTCACACTAACCAGGCTTTGGCTTTGGAGAGAAAATAAAACTAGCTGGCTTAGTTGGCAGATTAATTTTTAAATACATTTCTACACAATCAATGATATTCAAATGATATTGTTTTAGTGTCAAACCAGGGTTATTATAGTTAATTAAACTAAAGACCTTAAAAATATTTTTGTTACTTAAATGTTAACTGAAATAAAATATGTAAACCTATTTCAGCTAATTAACAAGGCAACATTTCTCATTTTCATTTAACTAAAACTTAAATAAAAATAATAAAAAACTACATACAGACATATTTAAAAACAACAAAAACGAATAAAATGTCAAAAAAACAACAAATTACTAAACTATAAATATAGTTATATACTAAACTATAATATAGATATAAAATATAATTAAATTTTTTTACAAAAAATTATAATAGTATCTCAATGATATTAAAATAATACTGTCATACTTTAATTTACAAACAGGTACTCTGTGTTATTTCACCAAGAGAATACAAAAACAAATGGTCAAATAATATAACTGTCGGATAAAAAAAAAATGAATATGAATGAAATGACTTTCATGGCTGATCAGGAATATTTATGGCAAGTAAATTTTCTCAATTCAGTCACAGCGGGCAGGTGTGCCATAAAGTTACTTTTGGACCTTCTTATGCCCTGGATAAAAGAGAAAAAAATTTGCTCAACCTAAGAAATATGAATATATACTTTGTTCAAGTCAAACTGGAAACAACTAGTAATATCCTATTCATTAAACATAAAGCCTTTAATATGGCAACTACATTGCATGTTCCTTTGATATAAGCACACATAAATTAAAACAAGCCCATTTAAAAAAAAACACTGATCAATAATATTCATAAAGATATCCATCACAAAACACCATTTGCATTATTAAATTAACAGCGACTAGCCAGATTTAATAGTAATCATTAATAAATTATGTTCTTCAGACACCAAATAGAAAATCAACAGATTTGATGATTCAACTGGAGAAAAACAGTGAGTGAGAAAGAAAATCAAAGCAAAGCATTTACCTTGACTGATGTATGTTGGAGGTGTTGTCTATAAATTCATGTTTTTCCATCAGCAGCTCTCACACGTGTGCTGCTCAGACTCACTCTAGAAATCTGTTCCTCTGACCTTCATCGTCATCTCACATCACAGAGCCCGCCCTCTTATTCATGCTAATGACAACATAACAGCAACCTGCTCTCTCGTGTGTTTGTGTGTGTCTAGACAGAGCTGCCTATTCTGGAATAATGATCATGCTGCAACTATAAGTAAAAATAATTGAGCAAATAAAATAGATAATAACTTTTTGTCCCCATCAGACACCATTTCTTTTTCCACAGGTGTTCCTCTTGTGAAAAAGAACAGTGCTTAATTGTATTGGATGTGTACTTGTAGTGTACTTCAAATAAAGTATATTTTTAAAAACTGTACTTAATATTAATGTAATAAATGGCCACTTAAGTGTACTTGAGTGTTCACTTTCATAACTATGTGTCTAAGTATACATTTAAGAAGTGTGCTTTGTAATGATGAAAAATTAAAAGTTTTTATTTAAATGGCCCCTATTATGGGTTATGAAAGGTTCATATGTTGGTTTTGGGAGTCCCCAACAACAGGTTAACATGCATGCAAGGTCAAAAAACACTTTCATTTTTTTATTATATGCATTTATACGACTCCCAAACGATTCGCTCAGCCATTCATTTTTCCAAACGCCTCCTTTGCGTGACGCTAATCTGCGGTGATTGTTCTCATTTTTATTTCATCATGCCTGATAAAGCAGTGTTTGTGAGCGCAGTGCTGCTTTGTGAACAGTGTTACCGGGGAAACAGCTATTTGCTCCAAAAGTGGCACCTAGTGGCAAAGAATGAATTTGCATTTTCATTCAGACCAAAGAGAAAAGACCAACAAGTGGGCGGGGAATATGCTAATATTTCATGTTGACATCAACATGAAATGGCTTGGGATTCGTTTTAAAAATGACTCGTTTCAATGATTCAGAGTCGACTCTTTCTTTTGAGAGACAATAACTTTATACACGGTGCACTTTCAGATTTAAAACTTTGCAGGATGTTTTCATTCACTTAGAGCTAGAGCTGCGTTACACACTGCATGGAAGGTCATTTTCAAAAATCCATAATAGGGGCACTTTAAAGTTCACAATCTTTGTTTTAATTATCTTTTGTTTTATTTTAAAGTACATGTGTTGACTAACACACTAAAGCACATGTACTTGATTATAATTTTAACTGTAGTGTTTTTCCATATTATATTTAAAGTTAATATATTTTTATCATGTTTTAAATATATTTTGTACTATATTACAACTTCATTCATCATAGCAATTACCAGTATATTTAAATACATGACATACAATTTTAAATACAAATTACATTACAGTATATTTTAGTTTACCATGAATTTTTATCAGTACATTAAAATGCAATTAAGTGTCTGATACATTCAATATATTCTTTTAAAGTACAGTATATTATTTATGTGGTAACACTTTAGAATAGGGAACACATATTCACTATTAACATAGAGTTTAACAAACCTAATTTGCTGCTTATTAATAGTTAGTAAGGTAATTATTAAATCAGATTAAGGGATCTAGAATATGGTCATGCAGAATAAGGTATTAATATATGCTTTATAAGTACTAATAAACAGCCGATATGCTAGTAACATGCATGCTAATAATAAAATTGGTACTTAAAATAAAGTGTTACCATTTATGCAATAACTATTTTTTTTTTTTTAAACTTCATTCTCACAAGGTGTGGTCATCATATTATTCATTAATAACTATTACAATTGTGCTACATGAATAGACTCATGCAGGTAGTTTTGGAGAGGTGTGCTATTACGTTTCTAAGTGATCAGACTTACGTTATTTTCCCATGCCGGATCATCATCCACATCTACTGTACTTCATATTTTGAATTCACATATTAAATCTAGCAGCACGTGTCTATTATCTGTATTCAACCGTTCCACAAAAAACCTGATTTCCACTCTGTGTGCCCAAACTGGGACACCTGAGAGTACTTAAGAGAGTTTGTTATGAAATGTCTGTTTAGCAAGGTGTCAGAAAGATAATGAGTAGCACAGCAGCGCACTCAATGCCTCCTCGTCCCAGAGTGTCCTGAAGTGCTCTGGAGTGGGAGGGGCTGGAGGACGTATGGACGTGCATGTTATGTAAGCTTTCACATCAAGAGTCCTCCTTCACACAAAAACACCCTGGTACTACCATGCTACAATAATCCTGTAATACTATGGTGCGTCGAATGATTACCACATTAATGTACCATCATATTTACAAAAAATATGATTTTACTGTCATGGTATATGTCCAAAAAATGTGGACATGAGATACAGCTAAAACCATGTGAGATACAGCTAAAACCATGCAAATATTCCTCATATTTTGGTTTGCTGCATATATATATATATATATATATAAAGAAGGAGAAGGAATGAGCAAAGAAGGAATGATATGATGCACAGAAATAATAAACCACGAGGAAACCAGAGAGAGAGAGAGAGGCTTATACTCTCAGTTCTGTATACGCATTTAATCAATATTAATTTCTATGCCAAAATGAAAAGCCCCTAGAAGCTGCCCGGAGTCCACATATGAGAGAGGGTTCACGTGGGGTGCATTTTCATGCAATAAGAAAGCAGATGGGATCGGATAGAGTCTTGAAATAGATCCACTCAACAGAAGCAGGTAAATGCCACTGTTTCTCCTGCAGAGATGAGTCACAATCCAGCAAGACAACCCCACCCGAGTCAGGGCAAAGATTTCTGGAAGTCAGCGTGAGGAAACAAAAACAAAGCGACAGCTACAGCTCCACAAATGGCTTTAGTTATAAAAAATAATAATAATAAGAGAGAAGCGAACCCTTGTATTTTAAGATCCTAAAAACAGAGATTACTCAAACAGCCTAGAAAAAAAAGTATGTTTATTATGCTTAAAACATTTTATGCTTATCATTAAATGCAGTGTGCCATTTCTGCAACAGAATTGCAAAAATAAAAACTGTTTAACTAATAAATATTTAATTTTTATAATAGTAATATAATATAGATATAATTATAGTTATAATGTTAATAAATATTACATTATATATTAGTAAATTTTACCCATATTTGACAGCCCAGACATTTAAAGCATACTACCATATAAAAGTTAAGTCAGTTTTTCTTTTTCAAGAAATTCATATTTTTTATTCAGCAGGGACACATTTAATTGATTGAAAATATAAAATTAAATCTATACAAAAGATTTCTAACAGCAAATCATCATATCAGAATGATTTCTGAAGGATCATGTGACACTGAAGACTGGAGTAATGATACTGAAAATTCAGATTTACATTACAAGAACAAATTACATTTTAAAATGATTAAAACTGTTGCTTTAAATTGTAATAATATTTCATGTATTTTTATCAAATAAATGCAGCCTGAGACTTCTTAAAAAAAAAAAAAACATTAAATAATCTCACCACCCTAATTTCTGCATAAAAATGTAATACAAAAGTAAATAAGATTTAATTCATAAATATTTAATTCTATATTAGCAATATATATATATAATTAAAATGTTAATAAATATTGCATTATATAATAGTAGCTAGACGTTTTACCAGTGTCTGACAACCCAGACATTTCAATTACACTACAGTTTAAAAGTTAGGTTTGTTTACTTTATTTAATTTTTTATTCAGCAATGACAAATTTAATTTAATAACAGATAAACTAAATCACTACAAAAGATTTCAATGCCATTTCTTTTTTTTTCTTTTTTACTTTATATTGATAAAAGACTCCTCAAAAAATGTAATTGTATTAAGCAGGACAAATGTTTCCATCATTGATAATAAGAAAATAAGAAATGTTTCTTGAGCAGCAAAACATCATATTAGAATGATTTCTGAAGGATCATGTGACACTGAAGACTGGAGTAATGATGCTGAAAAATTAAAATTCAGATTTGCTTCACAGGAATAAATTACTTTTTAAAATATTTACTAGACTTTTAATCAAATAAATGCAGCCTTGGTGAGCATAAGAGACTTCTTTCAAAAACATCAAATATTCTTACCAACCTCAAACTCAAACTTCAGTGAAAATGTAAAGTAGCAGTTGCAACACAATTTTACTTCTATAATCAATTCTTTCACACTTAACAATGCCAATATTCACAGTAATGCGCTGCCTCCTGTAAAACATCCCTTTATGAAATACAGCACATTCACCGCTGTCTTCATGCAAGGAATCCATGATGTACGTCACAGATGCCTATTTTCAGGTACGCCATCACAGCACAGTTTTTATGAACACAGAGAGAGCGTGAGGATTTAACATTCACCAGCAGGCTCTACTCCAAATGAGCTCCATTAATATTTTACTATTTTAATATTTTAGGAACTGTGATATTTTGGGAGAAAATTGAAACTGCCACGACCTCCAGGTCATGAAAATTAACAACCCGCTCAATATGCCATCTCTTCTTTCCACACACACACACACACACACACAAACTCTCTATTAACACATTAAATGCTGCATGGCAGATGGACGCCCAGACAGTCAATGTCCCTGTTAATACCCTTTAAACCTTGTCTGTAAACTTACCTTTGCTTCCGCACAGATGAATTTGGAGTAGGTATCTTAAGGGTGTCACATTTTACAGGCTGAATATAAAGACTTATGGTGTGCACAGAACAAACCAAAGAATTTGGGTCACTCATTACAGAGGAAATTAATTGACGTAACGAGGCTGACATAGATGTTGAAGTGTGCCATGGAGAAATTCAGTGTGCTTGTCATAACCTATTTTTTCCTTTTGGTGTTTTCAAAAGATTCTCTTAAATAATACATGAAGATGCTGCAGGAGAGTAATGGAGCTGCCTCCATCTAGCGGCCACGTCTTGAATTACAGCACAAGTGAGACGGTGACATATTAGTGTAGGCTGTATCCTTATAGATATAATCAGCTCCTACACAAAACACATTAGACAAGATTTTTAGACACTGAAGAAACTTAAAAACTGAAAAAAAAAAATCAAAAGAAATCTGAGGACATACTGTCACCCAGATACAAGAGACTTTTACTAAGAATCTTTTTCTAAATGTCTAGTGAAACTAATAATCGCAGCAGCCAGCAGTTAATTTGTAATAGTTTTTAAGAGTGGGGAAATTTAGAAGTTTTCAAATTTTGTAACAACCTGAAAAAAACCTTTCATAACATCCAAACAACGAATTGGTTTTGGTGAAATACACCACAAATACACCATACTCAAATGCCAACTGAATGCTTCAGAAAATGCTCAAGAAGTCAAAATCCATGGTCATGAATGTAAAAAAATGTTTAAATAAATTCACATAAATTCACAAAAAAAAAAAATTATCAACCTTTCTCCTGTTTTATTCTCCTATTTAATGCTAATTTATTAGGAGAAAGGCAAAAATCTTGTAAAGTTTATTTCATTTGATATGTATATGTATATATATGTATAAATTTTACCTAAATTCAGTACTTCAGACCTATGTGCCCTCTAGAAGCTTGCATTCTGCAAGTGAACGCCGCATTATTGTGCCTTCCCAAAGAGGCACAAAATCACTTTCACGGACTTTTTCATTAACTGTTCCCACCTGGTGGAATGACCTGCCCAACTCAATCCAAGCAGCTGAGTCCTTAGCCATCTTCAAGAATCAGCTAAAAGCCCATCTCTTTCATCTTTATTTGACCCTCTAACTCTAGCATTCTCTTTCTAATTTTATTTTATCTATCTCCTTTCTTTTTATTAAAAAAACAAAACAAAACAAAACAAAACACACACACACACACTTGACCCTCTATCAATTGCATATTTATTCTCTAACTGCTAGCTTTTCTTAAAAAACTAAAACACTAGCTTTCTTTTCTATATTCTATCTACTTGTTTAAAAAAAAAAAAAAAAAAAAAAAAAAAAAACTTGCTACGTGTACTGCATTAGGCTAACCCGAGACTTGTCATATCGCTTGCATGTTGTTGCTCTTTTGTTCGTTTTGATTGCTTCTATTGTCCTCATTTGTAAGTCGCTTTGGATAAAAGCGTCTGCTAAATGACTAAATGTAATGTAAATGTAAATATATATATATATATATATATATATATGATTAATTTCATATATATGTGTGTGTGTGTGTGTGTGTGTAAATATATATATATATATATATATATATATATATATATATATATTTACACACACACACACACATATACAATATATATATATATATATATATATATATATATATTTACACACACACACACACACACATATATACATTACATATTACATAATGTAGCATTACATAAAGAATAATATATTCTTATTATATAGAATTATGTAGAATAATAAGAATAATATTATATATATATATATAAGAATAATATATATATATTTTTTTTTTTCCCAAAGGTATATTAAAAGTAGCCTACTATGAAATTTGTCATTTGTTTTTATTATAAGCATCACTGTATATTTTAATATGACAATATATTATGAAATATTTTAAATTATGTAATATATATTATACAATATAAATGTGATGTGGTTTATAATATATATGTAAAAAAATGACAATTCAATGTACAAAAGATGTAAAAATGAACTCTTTTCACAGACTGTGATGACACACACACACACACACACACACACATATAAAAACACAGTGGGCCTCATTTATGAAACACGAGCAGAACGAATTTTTGTGTAAATCGTTCATAAAGCCGGTCTGAGGTAAACTTTTGAATTCATGAAAATGTTCGTATTTTCAAAACGTTAGTTGGTAAAGAAATGTACACCTGCTCCCTACCAGGTGTAAATGGTGCGTAAAACGTTCTGTTCTTTTTGGCAAACTGATGACACTGAATTTTGATGCACTGCCATTATAATATTTTACAAGTTCGTTTGCTCTGTTGTTGTTGTTTTGTAGTTGTTGTTGTGGGGTGTTTATTTATTTTTATTTTTATTTTTTGTAGCTGAGAGTTGATAAACTGTTTAGCTCCGGCTTAGCTTTGGTAGAACACAGCGCTTGTCACTGTCACTTTTTAGCCAGCCGTCCAATCAATGGAGGAGGGGTGGGACAAATACCACACCGACCAATCATCCTACTTGTACAACAACTGAACAACAATAGAGAAGTTAATATTACTGGTTACTGCAGTTTTATATTCAGTAATATTCTTCAAAATTAGATACTAGTAATATGTTACGGCCGTGGATATTCCTAATCATAGCAACCAAAGTGTTGTGCCACCAAAGTGTTCTCAAGCGTCACCAGCTTTTCAGAAGAGCACCTGACATTTTTCAGCTGGCTAAAAATGCTTTGGTGGACACACGTTATTGAATATTTATTGTTAGCCATATGGCCTATTAGTCTTTTTTGCATTTATCCAATATACTGGAGCCAAACCTCAGAAAGTAGACCTGAATATTCCACTTCGTTCCTAGACACGCAATTTGCACGGCTGTAATTCATAGGCGGGGATTATGCTAATTGTGTATGAAGTGCACAACCGCCCTATTTACGAATAGTGGGAATTCATTAACATACGCATGTTTAACTATCAAATCGGACATTTACGAAGCGTTTGGGAGAGTTTTCGGGAAGGTCCGTTTTACGCGCAAATTACTCAGAATTCACTCCTATATTTACAAATGTTTCATGAATGAGGCCCAGTGTTTCTAGTACAAAGGCTGAGGGGGGTTACGCATATTTGAGATCTTTCTGTCCTCTGACTAACATAATAAATAAATTTCCATTTTGGCAACATTGGAACAAATGAGACCGCATAAAATATATATGTTGTAGTTTCCATACACCACTAGACATTTACCCAACTATGACAACTTCCGCTTCTGAGAAACCCAGAAATGTGAAAATGGTTCATAAGACACCTGCTGATTCCAGCCTTCAGAGTCACTTCTCCTAGTCAATCTACACAACCTCTGTAACTACTAAAGAAGCGATGAACACAGAGTAACCACTCAAATAACCCCACATGAAAGCGTAATGACAGAAACAATAACATCTGTATGATTAACGTTATGGAAGCGCTGACTGGTTAAGCGGAGTCTTACCTGTCGTTTGATGAAGCTGGAGGTGGTGTCAGACGAGGTGCTGCCATCTGAGCGTTTAAAACGACCCTTGCGCTTCGGCAGCTTTCGTGGTAGCTATATGGAGACAACCACATCAAAACTAAGTCACCCGGTTACAGTAACATCAGACACAAGATGCCTTATAAATAAGATGCACTTTGTTAAAAAACAGGTGCTGTTGTCTTAAAGTTTTTTTTTTCAATTGCTTGCACGCATTTTCAAAACTTTGCCTCCTTTTTTCAAAACTTTACACACAAATCCAAGAATTGCACACACAAAATGCAAAATTCCTCACATCTCTTGCAAAATGAAGCACTGCATTCAAAATATCACAAACACATCTCAAAAGCAAACATTTGCAAACAACTTTGTCATAATATTAATTCCTGTTAGATTTTTGTGTGTTACATAGGGAATTGTGTGTTGTGTTTTGCAAAAAGAGTTTTATGAAATTGAAAACCGAGTCAAAGGCTTATAATTAGTGTATGGTTTTGCAGATCTGGTGTGTGGTTCTAGTGATGAGTGTCAGGTTTCAGAAATTATGTGACAAGCAATTTTGTGCGTAAGCAGTTGAAAAAAACTGCAAGTTGGTAAACTGGGCTAAGACACCAGATGTAAGTGTTTCTGGAGCTCCAGCAGCAGTTAGATTAATGTTCACATTATAGGAAATGGGTCTGGAGTAACTGTAAGCTCTTTAAATAGTTTAAAGTAAAGTCTTAAAATATGACATAGATACAAAGTTTATAACTGTTCTAGTCAGCAGTGCTTAAATACCTTGTATCTACAAGGGAACCTTGTTTTTTTCTTTGTATTAAAAATATTGTTGGTCGCATCAACTACTCAGTCTTACAAGTTTGTTTTCTTACAAGTTCTTTTTACAGAAAAAAGTGGTGAATCTGAAATCTTTCAATCTGAAAAGTAAGACTGACACCACTCAACTAGCAGCTAGTTGATCAGACTAGTTTTTAAGACACAGTTTTAACATAATGGCTGTATTTATGTAACTAACTTTAGTCTACTCTATAGGTACATTGCCTTTCTTGTTCAAAAGCAAATTATTATTTTTTATTATTATTATTATTTTTGGTATTAAACAATAGATTAATACAATAGACAATTAATCCAACCCGATTTCACAGAAAAAAATCTAGCTTTTTTTTTTCTTTTTTTTTTTTTAAAGATGTAGCGATTTTGTGTGAATTTATGAAAACATAATTTTTAGTAAGCATAAAAGTCCACTCCAAACAAAACCGCCATTGGAGCATAAGTACCATATATCACACAAAAACATATGAATGAGATTATACGAATTCATACAAATTAGCCAATTCAGCAAAATGTAAAACAGATACAAATTGCCATGAGATTTGACCAATTTTAACTGGTATGACCAACTAATATCTGATTTGTTGCTGATCCATGATGGTTTAGCTAGTGACCAGTTTGGAGCAACTAATAGCCAACTTAGACCTGCTAGAAACCAGTTACCATCATCAGAAACACAGCTGCCAGCTTAATATGGTATTTCAAGCAGGGCAGGTGACCATGGGACTTAAGTTGGCTACAGGTGAGACCCATGACAGTGAGGGTTCACCATAAGGGAATTCTGAGAGATTTTAAATCCGTTTATCCGTAATCAGTAGAAACTGACAGAAAACAAGTGTTTGAACTCATAAATGAACACTGTGTCTACAGATGCCTGGCCTGAAGGACGAGGCCTTGGTTGCGGTGGGAAGTCTCAGGGCGGAATTGGGAGTTTCGCGGATGCTGGAGGAGCATCAAAACATCTTATCATCATCTCGCCTCCGCTCATTAAAAACAACAGCGCGTGACTGATTAAAAGCGCGATAAAGGCGATATTACACGGGCAGATTGTGTAGCTGTAGCGCTCTGCGGATATATGAAGCGCTTCAATGCACGACTGTTCAACAACAAGTAGCAAGAAATTAACCATTTATGAGATCATATTCAAATCCCCCAAAAGTCTTACCTGAAAATAGTGCGACTGAGAAGCGCTTTCTACACCAGACATAGGGTCTGCGGAAGATTTGGACATCTTTACTTGCACCATCTATTTGAGAGCGCAGGGAGGCGGGTGCATGCATGCATTGATGCTTACTGGAAGAAACGGCGATACCAAATACATATGCCTCCCGAGGAAGAAGAGGGTATCACGATTGAACAGTCAAGCTTCTGTTTGAGCTGCATACGCAGAGATCCTAAGATATATTCCCTCGCGCGGGGTTATTATAAATCGAGATTAATACAGGTGTACAAATGCAAAGGGTCTGTTTCTTGTGCATGCGCCGTTTGTAATGTTGTCTCGCGCTACCATGTGCTCTCTCTCTCTCTCTCTCTCTCTCTCTCTCTCTCTCTCTCTCTCTCTCTCTCTCTCTCTCTCTCTCTCTCTCTCTCTCTCTCGAGCATGCTATATTTGCCTCTCTTGTACAGTAGGCTACATACAAATTTTCTATCCAAAAGTCGTTAGATAAACGAGTCAAAGAATAGCAAGATCTTAAAGGGGTCATATGATGGGATTTCAAGTTTTGCTTTCTCTTTGGAGTGTTACAAGCTGTTTGTGCATAGATAAGATCCCTAAAGTTGCAAAGACTAAAGTCTCAAACCCAAAGAGATATTCTTTATAAAAGTTAAGACTCGACCACGCCCTCCTAAAACGGCTCATTCAAACACGCCCCCTACATGTCTACGTCACTGTGTGGGAAGATTTGCATAACACAATGTATACACAAAGAAAGAGGGCGGGACTTTTATTCTTGCTGTAGTGTTGTTGCTGACGCCGGTGTTGTGCCCATTTTCGACTCCTTGCCAAATTATTACCCCCCTCGTTGAAATCGCTACCTGATTGCCTAATCCTAACACCACCCCTAATACTAACCCCTCCCCCACACCTAACCCTAAACCTACCAATACTAGGGGGGTAATAATCTGGCAGGGGTCAGAATTCGGCACAACACCGGCGCCATGTTCTGGAGACGCTGTGTTTCGTTGTGAAAGAGAAACTACATTGTTTGGGCTTCCAAAAGAGGACACAACTAGAAATCAGTGGTTAAGTTGTATTTACAACACTGTTCCAGAACAGTTCAACCCAAATATTGTGTGTGCAGCGCATTTTACGAAGGAATATTTCTTGAACCAGGGAGAGTAGCCTACAATACCAGCTGTGCTGTTTCTATAAAGTGGGGCAATTCCAACTTTGCAAGGACAGTCTGGCGCTTCTGACTCACAGCCTGTAAGTATGTTTTCATATTTAATGAATTTGCCACTAGGGGTTGAACGACTTCTGATTTTTTAAAGTCGACTTTTATGTGATGAAAGTCGAGTCGAAGTCGACTAGTCGCTGATGACGTCATTAATGAACAAATAATCTGGAGCTGTGACTAACACCTTTTGCACAGCTATGGCATATGACACAGTGCTGCCCACATGGCTATTGCTCCTATAACAGCTCATTTTTATCAGTTCTTTTGTCTTTGGGTCGGTATATTTGTCACAGATTTCTGCTCGTTCTAAATCAGATACAGATAAAGTAGCACAGAAAAGATTACATTCATATGAATGCATTAGTGAGAGCGATTGCGTGTGAATTAATTCTAACTGGCAGCGACTCTACTAGTAGTGAAGCTGTGGGATTTAGTTATTAAGAAATATATGCTTTAACTTTTCAGTTTCTAAGCTATTTTATTGAGAAATCACAGAACAGACAATACATTTCCGCGCTGAATGATTCTGTGCGCGCGCGATCTGCGCGTGATGCACGAGCTACTGTCTGAAGCCTATGTGTGTGTGTTACAGTGTAGCAGCGCATTATATTAGAACAGCGATTAACTGACCTGTACTATAACCTGTTTAAAACGTGCAGTCTCCTGTTCAATTTCGAGCATCCACTAATATAATCACACGTCTCGTGCTGCGCTTTCAGAGTATGCATTTAGGCTATTTGTCGTTTTAACTGTTTGGAAACGCAGCGTAAACGTAGAAGTCCTTCAGAGATTTCTTATACTCTTGCGCCCTCTATAGGACTAGCGACTAGTCGACGTCAAGCTTAAAGCGTCATGGCAGAGCATTAAAGTCGACTAGTCGATTAGTCGACTAGTTGGTGCAACCCCTATTTGCCACTGACTATTCAAACGTGAGTTTTGAGCTGTGTAGAGTAGCGCTTATTGTTTGTCGTTTCTCCGATCACAAATGCAGACATGGTAATATTTACGTGACGTAACGCAACACGACGCTTAAAAAGACCGTATAAGTCATTATAATCAGTAATTATGTCCCCACTGGATGCAACAAATTCCTCGTTTATAATGGATTTTATTGTTTTAGTCTCATCGCACCGGGACACACCATCACAATACGCTTTTCAGAACGATGAGCTTTGTAAAAATGTATGCGTTTCAGAAAGGCGGGGCATAGAGGAGCAACAATAATGTACAGTATGTGGAAAATAATGTATTTTTTAACCTTAAACCACATAAACTCATTGCATTATACCAAATACACAAAATAATGTTCTTTTTAGCAACATCATATGACCCCTTTAACCGCTACACTGAAATACAGCTGATTTCTATATTCTAAACTTTGTGGATATCTGAGATTTCTCAAATAAGAACATTGCAGTGGTTTACATCACAACAACTCAGGTAATGTGGTTCTTTAAAGCTTCATGCGGTGCTTTGATGTAACGCAGTAAATGTCATACAACCTCACAAATAGGCTATCATCAAACTAGGTGTTCTGGATAAATAACACTCGTTTCTTTGACAGCCCTAGTGTCACAAAACCGGTCTGTGGCCTTCCGCCCAATAGTCACCAGAGGTTGCCCTCCGATTACACTGACTTTCACACCACACAAACTGTTACACATCACCCTGGACTACGTTTCCCATGTTCCACTGCACTGTTTGGATTCATCTGCACTCCATTACACACTCGTAGCTGTAACCAATCAGACACGCTTTATAAGCCTTGGACTTCCTCGTTCTGATCGCCGAGTATTGTAAGCACATATCACTACCCTAGCTGATAGCTACTTTACAGAACCTTAGTTTCTTAGTTTTCATGGTCTTGCCTTGCCTGTTTTCCCATGTTTTGATTCTAGCCCGTGTATCTTGAATCAAATCTTGTATCGTGTATCTACCCTTTGCCTTGCTGTGTCGGATTGTGTTTGCCCTTGCCTGGATTATTGCTGTGTACCTGGATTATCTCTCTTTGCCTTGCCCTGTTGGATACTGTTCGCCGATTGAAGACCCACGCTTGTCCTAGGAATACTCTTTGTCTTGCCTCATCTATATCTGTTTGCTGTATATCGACCCATGCTCATTTCTGACCATGCTAATGAATAAAACTCTGCAGATGGATCCGCACGTCTCATGTTCTGATCACTCCGTAACACCTAGGCTCACAAAACTTTAGAGTGACTCTCTGCAAGTCTCAGCCGATAGCGTGAGTCAGTTTGAATGGCCTAATGTCAGACGGAAACCTGTTTGAAAACAATCATAATTTGCAAAAACCAATTATTATAAATGGACAAATTTATCCAGTGATGCAAACTTTTCAACTTTTTCCACTGTTAAATTTCACCATTTGGAATGGAAAATATTGTATAATTTACATGATTATTGTAATTCCTGACAGAATGTGACACAACAAGAAACGTTTTGCTTTTTCAACATACAAATAAAAGTGAGAATGTGTGCATGTTTTAAATATTTTAAATATTTGTTAATAACTGAAAATTATTAACAACTAGAATAGAACCAAAAATAGAATTTCCTTCACCTTTTTATTTATTTATTTATTTATTTATTTATGTATGTATGTATTTATTTATTTATTTATTTATTATTTATTTATTTATCACTTTACAAAAAATTGCCAGTTATAGTTGATACTAAAGCTTTATCTTTATGAAGAAGTAAACTACAATGGCCTCTTCTGGCACTTTGGAGCATATATGCCTTATAGCTTATAGAAGGGCATATGTGTTTTCCCTTGTAATACATTATTATTATTATTGATTGTAATAGTTAATTTTATTGTGACTTTACTATAGTTATAATTATATCTATTAATATTACAATCACCTATAACTGTAAAATTGTACATTTAGCACGCATGCTTTGATTTTATATGCCATATTTAGCTAGATTTATGTGGCCAAACTACATTTATGAGTAATGTCACCATGGAAATTTAAAATTACAGCTTGGAAGAGAACAGGAATGTGGCTCAGTGGGAGGAGTGTGATCCATAAGTAACTACTTTGAAACTCTTAGGTGTGGTTTTCATCATAAACACACATACACTCACACCCTCTTAAGTGTTAAAACCTGCCGTCTCATTTATGACTACTGATCTGAAGCACTGATCCAAGAGTAACTTTATACTCCTAAAAGTGTATAGCGCACCATAGATAAGAAAACTGATCTCAACTTTTACCTTACTTACATTAACCTTCAAACCCATATCCTTAATATGAAATAATAATAATACAAATAAAAACTTAATAACAATACAAAAAAAAAACCCTAACAAAAACTTGTAAGAAAAACTAACATTAGTCCTACTAAAAAACTTTAGTTTCAAGACCAATTCTCACTATTATCTAGTTGCTTATTATTAGCATGCATAGCCTAATATCTACTAGCAAATTGGTTGTTTATTAGTACATATAAACATTACCTTTTAGATCCCTTTATCCAAACCCGTACCTAACTCAACAACTACCTCACTAACTATAAGCAGCAAATTAGGAGTTTATTGAGGCAAAAGTTAGTTAAAAGTGACAACTGGTCCACCAAAAAAAAAGTGACCAAAATAAATCTTAACCAAATAGCTTTTATTGCCAAATACAGAAAAATATTATTTTTATAAATGTGTTCAAAAGAACAGTTCAGTCTTCAAACTCGATTGGCTGAGTGATATTCTGGGACTTTTCGATGCTTTGTCTGTATTTGCGCATTTCAGACAGACTCTGTTCATTAGTGGTGGGGATTATTCAGCGACTCTTTCTGCGCGGTATATTGATAGGCCAGTAGGTGGCGACATGTCATTGTCATTGAATCATTCGTTCAATTGATTCGTTCAAAAACAGATTAATTCAGGAAGGACGCACTTTATGTTGCTCAACTTGGTTTCGAGCAGAAATGGACTGGCAATATTGGTTCCAAAAAAAAAATAAAAAAATAAAAAGTTACACATCAGATTAACTTCTTGTTTATTAAACTGTTGTATAAAATATAGCCTACCTGTGAGTCACATGCTGTTATTCTGAATATTAGGAACAACAACACTTCCTCCTTCAAACAACAGGTATTTCAACTTTCAACCTCATTTCCACATATAAAACTGTGGTTAAAAATATAATAATATGGTTAAAACAGTAAGACTATAGGCTAATATTCCACCGGTGATTGGTGTAAAAGTGTCTTGTGTTTTGTACATGTCCAAGGGCCCTTCCTTCCTGTTTACGCCATCACGCTGAAGCAATCAGGCTGTCAATCACGTGAATGTAAATTCCTCTGGCAGCCACTAATCATCAGACACAAAAATCATGCGGCCAGTGTTGGGAGTCGATGTGACAAGTGATGCACTGCTGACAGCTGGACCCTGATTTGACTATGAAACAGCAGGGCGCTGTCTCTGTGTAATTACAGGTGATAAAGAGCTTTATTTGTGCTGTTTGTTTGTTTTGATTGTTTTAATTGCAATGATTGTCGTGCATATGGTTTCTACTGCCACGACGTAAACATAAACGCCCCTCTAATTGGCAAAAGTGTTATACAATTCGTTGTTTATAACAGTATGCAGCTTATGTCACATAAGACAAGTGCTGATGTATTTTAACAGCTGGCTGTGTGCTTAACCCTGCAAAGCCTGAGCCCCGACAAGCAAAAAGTTAAAGAAATCTGATTTTACTGAAATGGAAAAAAGTTGAAACTTTAGATAAAAAATTTATAAAATCTAAAAGGAAAAAATAAATATGTGTTTTTGTTGAGTATTATTTTACATCAGGCTTTTATGGCTAATATAGTACGCTACACTGTAAAAATCAGTAACCTGTAATTGTTACATTAAAGAGCAATCTTTACCTGATTTAACCCATGAAAATAAATAAATAAATAAAAATAAAATAAAATTAGTATAAATTAATGTATTTAGGTTGATTTAGTGCTGATATTTTAGTGCTATATCATATTTTTTATTTTTAATATTTTTTTTATATGAATAAAACCAGTTATTTTAGATCTTAACATTTTTTTCAGTGTATGAAAAACCACCTCAGTTTTATTCAGAGGCCTAAACTGAGCAAAAATATACAACTTGATGGAGATATTTTTATTTAAATAGCCAATGAGTAAGTTGAAATTCTGCCAATTTGATTGTAAATTTGTATGTAAAGAGATCTTTATAACAATATAACAGTCTACTTTCATATAAATAAAATAATAAAATATATAAAAACACCTATAAATATCAGTGTCACTCTATACCTACCAATTAGATATACTTAAATAGTAGTGTAGTTTTTATTGTAGGGGCAAAACAATTAATGCAATGCAGTACAATGATATCATGTTCGATACTAATATTTTAACACAATTTGTCTAAAAAAAAGTTATTTATGGATAATCAAGTAAACCTAAGTTGCTTCAGACCAGTAAGTGTTTATCTTGAATTATTAGCAATATAAAAGTTATTCTTATGTTTCAATTTCAATAAGTATAAACTATCAATAAGAAGACTAGACTGTGTACAACAGGTTTTTCCAGCAACGTTTTGATCATGATAATAGTTTAGAGGCCTTAGAAATTTGCATTTGATCAAATATGATAAAGTAGGCTTAATAGGGTTAATTAGTATACTTCTGTTCTCACAAGCATGGCCTTCTGGTATCAAAAGAACTGTTAATAGTATATTATTTTAAAGTTTCACTATTACAGTTCTACGATACTGCGGCTGAATCAAACAAACGGCAGCGCTGGTTCAAATAGCAGCACTGCTTCCTCAGAGAGCACAGCCCTACCTTAAGGCAATGAGGAACATATGAAGGGCAAAGATCTGGCAGTCTATCCAGACCTATTTGTCAGCTGAGCATTAGATAAATAGTACTGTATTTACTTTACCCTTTTTCATGTCTGCCGTCATCACAGAACAGCAAAGCAACCAGCAGTGTACAGCGGCACTGAATTACAATTGTGTAAACAGCAGACGGAAATCATTCCAAGCTTTTGTGTAAATGAAAAGCAGGCCGCTTGTGTTTGTGTCCTAGTGTGTGTGTTTAGATGTTTTAATCAACATCATTTAATGCTTGCAAGACACATATCCTTCTGCGCTTCATAAGTGGTGGGTGTGCTGTGTTAAAATGAAACAGGTTTGTCTTCACTAGGTAGTCTTTAGGATACTTACTAGCTGCATTTGTCTTGACTTGTTCCCTGTTTATTCAAATGTGCGTGGAAGTATGTATACCAAACATTTCCACAATAGCCATTCATAGTGTTATATTTGGCTCTCTAGCAGTTTGCATAACTACACAGCTCAGTACAGCTGGAAATTTGTCTAATATATTCACTAGAATTCATTGCAGTCCATCATAAAAACAGTTCATTTGGATAGTCATATATAGGGCACTTGTTGAATGAGTAAACTGCAAAAGGTTTACCTTAAATTTGTTTTTATAGGACTGTTTTATTGTTGCAGAAGTCAGTATGGTGCATTTGAGTTTGAGTCACTGCGGCAGTTTGGCCTGCAGTTATTGTTGTCGAAAACATAATGATATGACATCACGTTCTTAGAATGATAAGAGCAAGTCATAATTCAGAGAGATCATTTACACTACCGTTTAATCATTTGCTCACCAAGGCTGCATTTATTTGATAAAAAATACTGTAAAAACAGTAAAATTGTAAAATAATATTACAATTTAAAATAAGTGTTTTCTGTTTGAATATATTTTGAAATGTAATTTATACCAGTGATACAAAGCTGATTTTACAGCATCATTAATCCAGTCTTCAGTGTCACATGATCGTCATTATTCTAATATGCTGATTGGTCAATTTAATGCAACCTTGCCAAATTAAAAAAAAAAAAAATGAAAATCAGTAGAAATATTACTGACACCAAACTTTTGAACAGTATGTACTGTAAACTTGTACCATAAGTTACATTGATAAGAAATGTCTAAATAATAATTTTAAAAAAAAATTAATGTAATATGTGGCAAAAGATTCAGTGGTTTAGATAAGGACACAAAACATGATATAGTCTGAAGTGAAGTATTTAAAAGCATTATATTGTGATTTCTTAATCTGTTAGGCTGATGATACATGGGGCAACTTTTTGAGCAATGTTGCTGTCAATGAGGCAACAGTTGAGATACAGGGCCCAAGACTGATCTAAAATATCCAGATAGAAATTTGTTACCCATTCTCAATGGAAAAGTGCCCAAGCAATATTACTCATAAAACGCTGCTCTGCATAATTGCTCAAAAAGTTGCCCTGTGTATCATCAGCCTTAGAGTTTATTTGGTTTTTAGAAACTGGTTCTTCCTGCTTATAATAACCTTGATCACTTGGCAGGGCATGTAATATGGGTCTGGGGTTTGGGTTGTGTGTCTGTGTGGAGTGCCACCAAAACCTCTTATTATAGCACACAGGAATGCATAAACTCAACTGCGGCAAACACTAACCACAGATTTGCAAGTTATCATGTGAATCACTGATATCTGATAACCCACGACATACCCATACTGCCACAGTTTCCTCTTGCATTTCTGTCCAGCAGTATATTATACACTTAATGGAAAGTATGGGTTCAGAGGACAATAGTGTAATTTTTTTTAAATATAAAGTCAAAATATTTTTATTCATCCAACTAGTCAGAGATTTGATAACTTTTGATAACAGAACAGAATAACTACAGTAATTGCCCATTGTCCCCTGGGGGCATTTTACCACAGCCTATGTTCGAGAAAAAAAATTATATATATATATATATATATATATATATATATATATATATATATATATATATATATAATAAATTCTATTAGTTTTTTTTTATTAACATCCTTCTGTCAGGAATGTTTATTTTATATTATCTATATTTCTATTTATCTTAACTTTGATATTTGTATCTGTATATTGGTATCTGTATTAAATATTGTGTAAAACTTAAGTTATGGTTTGAATAGTTCACCCAAAAATGAAGTTTTCATTATTTTCTCTTTTTTTTTCACCTTCATGTCGTTCCAAACCTGTATGACTTTCTTTTGTTCTTCTCACTTGGTGATATTTTGCATGGTGGGAAACCAAATAACAATGTAGCCCACTGACTCCCATTGTGTGGACAGAAAAAAATAAATAAAAAAAAACACTTCTCATGTAACACTTCAAAATACAGTATCTTGAAGCAAACAAGTCACACAGGTTTAGAATGAGATGAGTAAACAGACAGTATGGTGAACTATCCATTAAGGGTTAGTGAGTGATAATGTAATACAGTATGTGAGATAAAATCCCAAATGCATCACAATAACAAAGCTTGCTTCAACTGCCTCATTTTGATCACTATATCTATAATTTAATAATGTAAAACTCATTTTTTTTTAAACATTTTGCTTGAAGAGTCTCCTTGTGGTATGTGGCTTTCAAATAAATGCCATTGGTTTGGACATATTGCTATGCAATATAGCCTAATGGTGGGTTAAGTGTCCAAATATTTTGGCTGCCACTATAGATAGATAGATAGATAGATAGATAGATAGATGTCACCTGTTTGAGCGTCTGTGGGTCTGTCTCCATATGAGAGCAGAGAAGGAGGAGGAGGACAGGTGAAAGCAGCTGGCTGTGAGGAGCTGCTTGTTCGCAGGCCTTTAGGGGGAGTGTTGAGACGCGTGGAGACTGAGACTGGCACCGCGTCTGTGTGAAGGGGGAGAGGCTGGGAAACGACGGGAGCAAAAGCGAGGCAGAGCTTCACCGTCTGTGGCCCTCTGTCCCCTCGTCCTCGATGCCTGCAAAAAACACCTCGCCCTGCCGATAAGAAGGACGCGGAGCGATCGAAGGACCGCCGCGCTCGACACGCCACCGCTGTTGCGCCCGAACCGGAGAGATGTCCACGGTGAGTCAGATCTTTTTCTAGGGTGATCAGTCATGTTTTATATAGGGCTGCTTTCTAGTATGATTTCTGATGGACCAACGTTATACAAGCGTTTGCCTTGTATAGAGGACATTTGGAAGAATCGGATGCGTGCGTGTATACGGCTTTAATGCAGCATTAGCCCTGAGTTTTGACATGGCGAATAAGCAACGGCCAAATGCAACACCCCTTTCTCCATTCACACCAGATATATTCAACATTAAATGCAATGCCTGTCTTAGCTCGCACTGCTGATGTTACCCTAAAGGTCGAGCGCTCCCGCGAAATACGTGAAATAACGTGCAAAACCGCAGCTGCCGGTCTAAATAGATGTCATAAGTAGATGGCATAAGGCTTGATGTTCATCTGATGGTTGAGTTGTGCGTGTTTGCCTCTGTAAAACAAGGCGATGATGACTGATGCGTTGGAATGTTTCGCGCGTAATGATCCCTATAACATGTCCAGCGCAGATATGGACCGAGTGGATGTTTGCACGGTCCGTAGCGCGCTAGAATTGGGCTTTTTTTGGGTGAAGGACGGGGCTGTGTAGCCCACACTTGGCGGTCGGGTGTGACATGCTGTGTTGCACAAGTATCCGCACACTGTTACTGTAACAGCCTCGACACGGTCACTGCTGCGAATGTGGCACACACGCACACACACTGAACGCTGAACACACACTCAGTGTTATGTAACGAACGAAACATCTCCAAACGGCCTATGGGAGAAATGCTGCATAGTTCTTCTGGCAACATGAGCCCTCGATGAAGCGCTGAAATTATGCAGCATGCATATGTTATGGCGATGGCGAGCAGTCGTTGGTGTTTATATGTGCACGCGTCGATGCTTTCTAGCGTAAATAGGCCTTTTTATGTTTTCTTTTTAAATGGAAGCACAATTTGACTGATGCAGCTGTCTTCCATAAGAGGAAACAGGGATTTAGATTAAAAACAAATAGTGTTGAGACTGATGCGACACTGCAATCTCTGTATTTGCATTATGTAACATCAGCGCACGGCTGCTGAAATGTCGTGCAAATGTCCCAGAGGGAATATACGAGCGCCAGCGAGGATGCACGATACAGATATAACCAAATAGGCTCTATGTGCCGTTCTCATCTTTAGTATGGCCTCAGATTCTTATTATGACTCAGAGTAGATTGGTTATGAGCTTATATCTATTGTACTGTCATTAGAGCGTTGTGTCGTCAAAATTAACGATGTTCGATTCGTGATTGAATCATTGATTTGAGTTGGAGTTTATCGATGAATCGGTTCTCGGAACCGAGTGATTCGTTCATGAATCGGACTGAATCGTTCCAAAGCGGTTCTCGAGTGAACTTGCTGAATTAGAAATAGCATACTAGCACTAAACTATTACTGTTTCTATCATACTATATCATATTTCTATTGTGTCTAGAACCATTGTGGTAAAATTTAAGTAAGTTTAATAGATGCTTTTGACATTTCTGGTTTTCTCAGAAGTCGTAACTGGGTTATTTTAGTAATAAACAAAAACTACAACACAGCATATAGGCAAAAAAAATAAATAAATAAATACAATAAATAAAATTAAAACACCTTTGCGCTCCCATTTGCTCTAGTATCAAAAGAAAAGCTGACAAAAGCATGTCTATGACTTTACAAAAGAGGAAAAAATATTAACAGATTGTTCGTACTGATCAGAAGAGAGAAAGATGTCAACTTTGCCGTCATTCCCTCAGCTGTTAGAAACACCAGTTTTGGTAAATGTACATAAAAATTTAGAAAATTATAGATTTACAGTATTATTAACTGTGGAAACGCATTGGAAAGAGATACTTTAATAGACGTAAATGCTACTGGAAACAAGTTTATGACTTGGTTGACAGTTTTATCAACAAACATTAAAGTAGCCAATTTTATTGAGAGTTATTATTATTGTTAAAAAAGTGCAATAATGAGAGATGTACATTAATTTTACCATTGAAAATTTCATTTAGCTTCCAAGTTTTTTATAAGCTGAATCATAGCTGCAACAAACTGAACTAGGATACATGACATTATAATAAACACACATATTAATAAAACGTAAAATAAAAACCGTAATTAAGAGTGTATGCTCTATTTGCTCATTTTTATATGAATATTGTTCATTCATATGTTCGTTCTGCTGGTTTAGGCCTGCTAGGACTGAGTAATCGGATCCATTTGAGATGATCACTTCTTAGTAATCTGTCATTGTCTGATTAGGCAGGATATACCGAAACTGTTGCTTTCGGATTAAAAAAACAATTATTATTGATAGAAAGCGGCATGTCCTGCAATATGTCTAAATTTAATATGCAGTACTAAAAAATGTGAGTCCAAAGTCTTTGAACAATTAGTCAGCGTGGATTAATGCAAAGTCATAAATTAATGTTAAGCAGTCAGTTATACAGCGTTGCCCTGGACAACTGTCATTACTTGGAAATATTTGTCCAATGCAAATCAAGTGTTCCAGAGAGCAGTGTAATAATATCTGCTTATGCAGTGATACTTAGTTTTCATATTCAGCGTTGCAGTCAATAAAGCTTTATTTGCATGATTCTTAAGATGTACAATATTGAGAGAGCATATAAAGTACTGAGAGTGCATAAAATACACAAAACTATCAATATGGTTAAAAATGAAGGGGGATTAAAAGAAAGGTACTCTAGATTTAAATGAACCTGTGCTATGAAAATGTAATGCATATGGTGATTTAGAAGTATTAAAAATGATAATGGTGAAATAGAGACATAAAATTTGAAAAAAGTATTCTCATTACTGTGAACTTCCTGAACTTGAAATGATATTTGATCTTGCTGATGTCTTGACTCTCTTTCTCATCCATCTCCTTTAGCAGAATCTCTCATCCTTCCAGCTTTGTGACCCACTGCCATGCTAGAATAACATAGAGAGCACAGAATATCTTAAAATGGCGAGGATTAAATGTAAAACTAACATCTAATGTTACTGTTTCTGAAGCTTCTTAACTTGTTTCTATTGTTATTAATCATTACTAATAAGGAAGTAATGCGTATATTGATTTAAGAGCTGCCTCTAGGTGATCAGAAATACAGTGACAGTTTAGGGAAATGAACCTGGTGCTTTCCGTATTTGTTGTAGACGTTTTTATTGCTTAGTTCATGTGCCGTGTAATTTCAGCCTGTTAAATTGTGTACCTGTCAGAGGAAGGGAATTTTAGATGATGTGAAAGCATGTAGTGCAATAACTCTAGTTTTAAATCATTCAACAGTGAAATTGTCCAGATGGATCGATTCTGTTAATTTTATTTAATTGGATATTGGTTATTTTATTTTATTGGATTTTATTTGTCTTTCATTGTTTCTATTGATGGTTTATCATCAACAGATCCAGACATTATGAAGATACAATTGAAGAAAGTATCAGATCTTCAGATCCATCAGGCCAGTCTTCAGTAACTAAACGAAACTGGACTCTCTGATAGCCTTCAATCACTTATCAGAACTCTACATTTTTGCTTTCGCTCATCCACCGCTCTAAATGAGTGTCTCGGACAGCAAGATCAGGGCTGGGGTGCACACCAGAACCCATACAGGTAAAGAGATCCAAAAAATATGCATTATTTCATCCATACATTCTGCTATGTGCATGAGTCAATGACGGCATCTGTTCATTTATTAAAACATACATTAAAAATGCAGTTTATATGCTGGGGTAAGATTTTAGAAATATTTTTGGAAGTCTCTTATGCTTATCAAGGCTGCATTTATTTGATCAAAAATGCAGTAAAAACAGTACTATAGCGAAATATTTTACAATCTAAAACAAGTGTTTTCTATTTGAATATATTTTAAAATGTAATTTATTATATTAATATTTTAATGTAATTTAATGATTCTTCAGAAATCATTCTAATATGCTGATTTGCAGCTCACAGTTGTGCTGATTAATATTTTTTCAGGATTTTTTTGATGAATGCAAATTTTAAAGAACAACTTTTATTTTAATATTATTTTTTGTAACAGTTTAAGTCTTTATTGTCCCTTTATTGCATCCTTGCTAAATAAAATAATTAATTTCTTAAAAAAAAAAGGATCTTACTGAATGTTAGTGTACATACAATGGCTTGAATATACCTCTTCCCTGATGAACATGTTTTTAATATTTATTAGATATTAAATTAAATAGATATTAAATTTATTTTAATATCTTCAGAGGCATAAAGTAAAAAATATCCTAAAATCAATGAAGAATAAAAAACTTTCATTACAATATTAAAATTCATGTAAAGAAACCTTGTTAGGTAATTTAGAATAATGTTTTATTATTATTTATAAGAAAAAAAAAACAGTTTAACAAAACTGCTTCACTGCTTATTAATATAGAAAATGCTTTTGTCTGCTATCATGTGGACTCTCCAAGAGATATTTATGAAAGGATAATTTTTGATGCTTGTAAAAACCAAAAAATTATTTTACAGTATATTTAAGAACTTTTTTAAAAATTAAATTAAAAAAAATTAAAAAATTAAAAGTATGGCCACAGTGAAATTTTGAGTACAAAACAGGTCCATTATCAATAGCACAGAGATGCATGAAGCACAGAAGGCCATTGCAAACTAAGCCGCTTTCGGTCAGTGCGGCGAATTCATGTGACCAACTTTAACACAAATTAAATCTGCATGGGGAAGTTTTTCTCCCTCGTGTGAATTCCAGATTCCTATTGGAATGACAGGATTTCACCCACAAAATTTAGCAGAGTAAAGATAAATGTGAGCATACCTTAAGGCTTACGGAAAATATGTTATTGCTTTTTACTTAATGGTCACACCACGTGACAATGTAGAGTCATCAAATGTAATTTTTCAAAACAATCTTGAACCAACAGTACATTTCTAAAGCCTTTTGAACTACATTTTTTGTCTGCCATTCATCCGCATAAACATGTACGTCTCTGACTTTGGTTTTCCTATAGAATGTCCTGGATCAACGGCTTCCTAGTGGCCAGAGTGGATGACCGTAAGACCGCGTGGGGCGAGCGCAATGGCAAGAAGTCCAAGCGCAAGGTTGGCTCCTCTCTCTGCAACCCACGCTACATGAGCTGCCTGCGGGACGTGGAAGCCATGGAGCCTCCGCCCCAGCCGCCCCACGCTCAGGCCACCCGGTCCGGAGGAGGAGTTACGGGCGGGGGCAACTTCGGCGTGCGCTGCGGATGGCAGGAAGACCACTATGGAAAAGTGGGGGGTGGGGGGGAGGGAGTGGGGCTTAAATCTGTGGACCTGGGTTTCGAGGACGGCGAGGTGAAGGGGAGGAAAGGGGACGGCTCCAGCGATGACACGGCCAGCGGTGCGGGGTCAGTGACGGCGGCGGACTGCTGGCAGCGGGTGGTTCGCGTGTTCCAATCCAAGATGTTCCAGTCGCGCAAACTGGAGCGTCTCTACCAGCGCTACTTCTTTAGGCTCAACCAGAGCTCGCTCACGATGCTGATGGGCGTCTTGGTGATCGTTTGTGGGGTCATGCTCACCTTCCACTGCATCCACGGACCACCCGACGTGGTCTACGCCTCTGTGCTCTCCGTGGCCATGGCCCTGTTCTTGGCGTTAATGGTGGTGTGCAACCGAAATGGGTTCCACCAGGACTACATGTGGATGGTCAGCTACCTTGTGATTGGAGTGCTAATCGTGGTGCAGGTGTTCGGGGTGCTGATGGTGGCCCCCCGCAGTGCCTCGGAGGGGATCTGGTGGTCCGTCTTCTTCATTTACATCATCTACACGCTGCTGCCCGTGCGGATGAGGGCGGCAGTGGTCAGCGGAGGAGTGCTGTCCTCCATACACCTCCTCACCACGTGGAGGATCAATCAGGATGATGAGTTCCTCTGGAAACAGGTAGGTCGTTTTAGTTTATCCAAACTAAGCTTCAGATTTGACTTGTTGTATCTATTCCTTTGAGTACGATGACTAGAGTTGGTAATTGAGAATGGCTCCATTGAAAAAACACTTCCTTTGAAAAGTTGTATCTTTAAATTCATCACATTTAAATCATCACTGCTAGAGTCATAAAAATGCAGATCCATGAGTTGGGCTGTTGCGTCATGTCTTGCACTGTTTTTTGAGCGTCCCATCACAAAATGTGCCTTTTCAAGTTAAAACGAACTATACTTTCAATAGTCCAACTTTGAAAGAAGTGAGATCTGCTGATTTCTGTTTTATTCTGCTGTCAAGAACAATTTTTATGTAAAAGCCAAGAAATGTAAATTGTTTAGGGCTTCCAGTTAAAGGGTTCAATGACATCATCTTTTTAGTCGTTTATTTAAAAATGCTTTAAAATGCTGCACAATAACTTTCTGAAGTTTCTCAACTGAAATGAAACATACCCTGATATCATAACGAAGCCTTATTAAAAGAAAAGAAACTTGAAAATAAAATCTTATTATGTAGTCTGCAATAGTCTTTTATTATTATTTCTCTTCAAATCAAAGTCACTCGATGCAGGCGACATTCTGAATTTTGCAATCAAAAAACAAAACAGGACATGATATCATAAAAACTTGACTGTACATCAAGGTCAGTAAGTCCTTAAACTATTAGATAATTAGATTTTTTCATCCGTGAATAGGCTCAGGTTTTAAAATGTAATGTGGTGCATCTCCCCAGAAACTTAAAGGGTTAACTGTTTTTTTCTTTTTTCTAGGCTTGATTGTGTTTTATGGGTTGCAGTCTAACGTGTTAATGCTTCATTATTTTTTTTTAAAAATCATTATTTTTCACATAATTTACCTACACCTACACTATTCTACACCGCTCTGTCCTTTCTCCGATGAACGCTCTGATGATTTCCTGGTTTTATGAAGCCCTTCCCTCAGAAATACGCAATGGGCTCAGATTGGTTAGCTGGCCCAGTGTGTTGTGATTCGCTAAACCGCCTAGTGCAGTCCAGAAATGTCACGCCTCTCTCCTCAGTGGCATGTGCTCCGGTTGTATTGTAAACAATGGCGTCATCAATACTGCTTATCAATTTGAGCCCATTTGAAACCCAGAAGAGGTTAGTGAAGGTTAGTGAAGAGGTTCGCGCAGAACCTGTGCAAGCACGGCTCTTACTGGACGTTTCAGAATGGTATGTTTCTTTGTTTGTTGTTGTCTCATACTTTTAGATACGCTGTTAATTGTAAATGCTACTACTTATGTTAGTTTTTAATGTACAGTTTTATCTTGATTAAAGCTTTAATATAGCAGAATACATGTTTGCATTTTAGCATTTTTGTAAAGCAATGTTTAATTTGTAACAGTAAGAAGTGTTTGCCAGCAAGTATTGCTTGCTACCACGGCAACCGCATACATGTCCATGTTTAACGCTTCTCATAGCTATGTAAAAAAAAAAAATCTTAAGTGTATAACAAAGTGTATAATTGGAACACTTTATTGAAGGAGGTGACAAGCTGATGATCTGATTCAGGTGAGAGAGAGAGAGAGATGCAGAGCAAGGGGTGTGAGGAACAGGATTAAGAACCGCTGCTTTAGAACATTAATTTTGAAACTTGTGAATCCATTAGAATTGTTAGAAGACAGAATCGCGATTCACATATGAATAGATTTTTTTGTGTACCCCTAGTTTTAATAGTTTTGCATGTTCCTGGGGGTGGGGTTTATGTAAATTTCTGGGTTTGTGATGTCACCAACCTGGGAAGTAGCTCGTTGTAGTCCCTACCAGCCGTAACTGTAGGCATTAAACTGCCATCATTTTAAAAGACAATATCTCTGTTTGCATTGAACTTTCAGCATTGTAAATTTGCAGATATTGTTTATGCTCTATCAGCAACATTACACACTAACTAAAGTTAAAAAAGTGAAATCACAATCAACCACCCCTTTAATATTTATGAATTAGTAAGTTCTTGATAGATATATAAAGAAATTTTTAACCTAGAATAATATTTTTTTCTTTCTTTCTTTTTTTTTTTTTAAATCTTTCTTGATGACGGTTTTAAAAATATAATATAAATAGGGATGTAATGATTAACCGCGAGCCGGTTGAAAATCGATTAAGATATGTGATGATTCAAATCGGTTGAGATGCTAAAACAAATCGTGATTCAATTAGGGGTAGGAGTTTATATGAATGTATGTCTGAGGGGAACTTACTGTCTTTAGAAAAGTTTAGATGGCATTTTTGTTTTCATCTTGCCTCTGTATAATGCATATTAAAGTTCATAAGTGAAGCGCTGCTTTGTTTACAGCGGACACCAAGGAAACGCTTTAAGCGCCACCTGCTGGCAGAGAGTGAATCTGCGTCTTATTCAGCTCGTCTGCCGTTTCTGTTTCATGCAGATATTTTTTATGTATAGTTTCACAAAACTGAAGTCAGACCATTCTGTTTTTGCTTCAAATTTCAAATTATACAATCTAATTTAGATTAAAAACTGCGCATGTTGCATGTATGCAGCATCTTTGTTTGGATCATAATGGATCATAATGTCACGCAGCACTTTCATCATTTCAACAAAGATAACTGTATTAGTTATTTATTATTAGGGTTTAATTTTTGTTTAATGAGTTTTGATTGCTTCCACCTGTCTATAATTATGTTTCTCTTCTCATATCTGTATTTACTGCCCTTGTCCTGGAAGTGTAAAGACACTGTAGAGCGTCAATTATGCAAACGCTCAGGATTGAATTCCACCATGGTAATCAGTCATCTGATCGTATGTACACACTGACATTCGTGAGTTTGTTTGAGTTACTGTTAGTGTCTTTGCTGCATTAGCACGATTGAGAGGCACGTCTAGCATGGACATTTCTCTTCCTTTGGAGTCGGTGGCACTGTATCCAGGTGTCTATTAGTCACAGTTGCCATTTGGTTTTGCATACTTAAACGTGTATTAAATGCGGCATAACAACATAAATAAAAGTTGCGGTGCCATTTTGAATACCCTTTTGTTTTTGCCTACTGATAATGATTTATTGTCAGTGCAGTGTGTTATTTTATCTGTTAATTGGTAACCTGTTGCTGAGGTAGCCATTCATTTAGTGAATGGATTGTTAAGTTAAGTTAAGATAGGGCATGGCAGCAGTCAGTGTGACTTTCTTCTTTCAGACAAATACAATCGGAGTTATATTAAAAAATGGCCTGTCTCTTCCAAGCTTTATAATGGCAATGAATGGGTGTTGAGATTGTCCAGCATATTCTGACACACATTCTTACTCTACGCCTACGTCCTACGTCATCCGCTGGACGCCACTCTCTCGCAAACGCGAGTACATCAGTTAGCGGAAGCTAGAGATTACGGTTTATAAAGTTTTAATTATGGTTATTTTTCTTACAAAAGCACATTGATTCAATTCAGGAGGTCTTTATTAACCCCCCGGAGCCATGTGGAGTATTTTTAAGATGGAAAGATGCACTTTATTGGACTTCAAAATCTTAACACCCATTCACTGCCATTATAAAGTTTGGAAGAGCCAGGACATTTTTTAGTATTACTCTGATTGTATTCGTCTGAAAGAAGAAAGTCATATACACCTAGGATAGCTTGGGGGTGAGTAAATCATTGGGTAATTTTCATTTTTGGGTGAACTATCCCTTTAAGAGCATTAAAATGCCATTTATTAATGCCAGTTTGAATTTTGAAATTTGAAAGCTGAGACTTACTGTATATCAAAAGTAAAAAAGCACAATGCATATTGCAATTATTGGATGGCAAGTGCAACAAAGAGTGTTTATTTAAGTTTTGTTCACATATCAACTGAAAACAGCATAGACTAAAATATTTAGCAGCTGACACATTACTTTTTGTACTTTGTCCATGTTGTCTGCATATTTAAACGTCGATGGTTTTGGTCCTCCAAAACCATTTTGCCTAAAAAAAATTCAAATTTCTTTTTTTGCCATTTCCACAGAAAATTTCCGGTTGCCAAAATTTCAGTGCATCACTACTGAAAATTTTATTTTACCAACCCAAAAAAAAAATTACGTTTTAGTCAAAAATGTTTTTTGCTTGTGAATCATTTTGCACTGATTCAATTGCTGACATCTGGTTGGCTGAGATGTCTTTGGAGAGCGGGATTTTAGATGGAGGGCGTATTGTTTGAATTAAGGAAAATGGTGGAAATTAGCAAACTAGCTTACAGCAAAAAATTCAATAAACTTGGTACAAACAGGCCTTTGGTGCTCTTGTGTGATGTATTAGTTAATATTAGCATGTATCATCTGTACGGCCTGTGTAACACTAGCATGTTTGAAAGCGCTGTGCCAGGCTTTGGCTGTGCTATCTGTGGCCGCAGTGTGTTGTTGTGAGTCAAGCCAAGGACCTCGGGGGTAGGATGAAGGTCAGGCAGCGTGGTTGTATGAGCCGCCCCGGCAGTGGAGATCCTTTTCTCTCCTTGCGCTCCTCCCATGAAAATATCAGCATCATGTTAAGCTCTGTCACCAGGCCTCTGTGCTCCTACACAAGGGACGCTTTGTACTTTTCTCCAGGGTGTGTGTGTGTGTGTGTGTGTGTATTTGTATGTGTGTGAGGAGTTTTTGGGGACAGAAGGAGGTCAGTGTGTATGAAGGGAGGGTCACTGTATGACCACAGCACGTTGAGAAACTATTTACTGTACAAAGTAGTGGGAGAGAATGGGAACAGGAGGTCATTTCATTATAAACAATCAGGAAGACAAAGCAGAATGTTTGGCCCCATTAACGCAGGAAGGAACGCTTGCTTACGACACATTTCCATCTTTTAATTAACGGGTTAGCAGATCTCTGTGAGGAATCCTTGCCATAGTGGAACACTTTGTAGAATAGCTGGATTATTTGCATTAGTCTTCAATGTTTGCAGTACGTCTTTGCCATTTATCACAAGCCTTAACATTTGATTAAGTCAACACATATTAAAAATGATTCTCCTTTCTTTTAGATTATAAACTAGGTATTTCTGGGCAAGTTGGTCTTGGATATTAATATGGATATTAATAAATTGCGGTTGTTAGGAGAGGATCATGGAATGTAAAAAGAAGAGTAGTTTTGGTTCACACAGAAAATAATTTAAACTTAGCCCATATGTTTATAAAAACAAACAAAATATGTGTTGACAGCCATGAACTTACAATAGTCTATGGGGCAATAATAATGGAGTGAGTCATTTCTGTAAACAAGCTCTTTTGTTTGTTTTTCTGAGGTAAAGAGTCAAAATTATTTTCTGTGCTAATCGCTACAGTTTAACATGTATTTTATTCACTGTATTCCTTCAGGGTTTTGATATGCTTTGGCCTTGTCAAAGGCGCTGTTGATTGTCATTTTTTAAGCTATCAAGATTCTGACTAGTTGACCATGTAATGTTTAGACTCCATGAGTACCAAAACACTTTTTCTTATTTTTTTTATTCATTTTCATGAAGGAAAAACATGAGAAAATACAAGATAAGCTTCGCTAGTAGATTAGAGGAGTAGTCTTTCATTTTTAAGAACATGGTTAACCCAATGAAAATTTTGTCATCATTTATCCACCTTTATGTTGTTTCAAACCTGTATGACCTTCTGTGGAACACAAAAGAAGATATTTTATTGAATGTCCATGCTGCTCTTTTCCATTTAAATAAATAGTTTACCTCAAAATTTGCTGAAAATGTACTCACCCCCAGGCCATCCAAGATGTAGATGAGTTTGTTTCTTCATTTAAACAGATTTGGAGAATGTAACATTACATCACTTGCTCACCAATGTATCCTCTGCAGTGAATGGGTGCCGTCAGAATGAGAGTCCAAACGGCTGATAAAAACATCACACTAATCTACAAGTAATCCACACCACTCCAGTCCATAAATTAATGACTTGTGAAGTGAAAATCTGCATGCTTGTAATAAACATCCATCATTACAATGTTTTGACTTTAAACCGTTCTAGTCAAAATATGAGTCCGTAATCCATACTGATGCTTCCTCCAGTGAAGTCCATCCCCTGTTGCCCTCTCACATCAAAACCCACCAATGTATTTGTTTAGAAATGTTTTAGACTGTTTTTGTTGGTAAACGGTGCTTAATGTGTGCATATTTCTCTCCTGATTCAGATGAGACAAATTGTTCATTGGAGAATGAATAGGAGACTTGTATTTAAAAAATCCAGATTTACAGGCACTTTACAGTTCATAGCAATTTTGTGTAATGTATTCATAAGAATTCTTATGATCTATTTAATTTATATTCATATGACCTACTCATGCCCCACTGATGGTGATGTTTAGAGCTGCAGGTTCATGCTTAGGTTTTTTACAAATCATGCATTTCCTTCCTATACAGTTCCAATACATGTATGGCTATTTAGTGGAATTATATTTATGATATATTTAAAAAATATATTCAGAATCAAGAGGTTATTCATAAAAAAAAAAAAATAATAATAAAAAACTTTTTCAGTTTTTTTGACTTAAAATTTGTATTTGTAAAATAATTTGTGGACAATACAACAATCTTTCACACTAAATGTGAAAATACAGTAAAAAACAATCATGTACATTTGATACTACCACCTTGTTCCTTCATAAATCCTTTCAACGTGACCTTTGTTGCCAGTCATTTTTTTTTTTTTTTAGCAAGAGCGAGCGCTGATGATACGTGCTCTTATCTCTAATAGGCTGAAGTGGATCTGTATGTAGATTTCTCAGAAAGCTGCAGTGTTATACAGGCCAATTTATCCTGCAGTGTGGACACGCATCCAGGCATTTCCCCTTTCCTCTGTGACTCATTAAACCAGCGCACCATCCCTGCTGGTTCTGCTGGTGTGCGTCTGAGTATGCCTGTGATCTGAGACTTGCCGATGGTTTGCAGCCGTCCCGGCGGTCCGAGAGGAGTTAAAACTGACCACAAGAATTACAACTGGGTATCGTTAATACCGCGCCATAGATAGGTCCTATTTATAGAGCAATTCATACAGTCATAAATCTATTTTTAAGCTGTGCACGTGCACATGCTCACTCACTCTCGTACAGATTAATTGTAGTACATTGATGCGGAAGGGGTGTTTGGATTTGGGCTGATGACTCAGAAATGTCGTTTCAAGTCTTATGTTAGCGTGTATGTTTCCCATGATCGCTTCACGCCTTGTTTGCTGCTTTCTTTTGTCTATACATATGTGCGTATTTGCATGCATGTGTGTTCTTGCCAGCTGAACAATGTTTTTGAGGGGGCGTGTGTGTGATCTTGAAGTCTTTTTTTAAAAGGGATAGTTCACCTAAAAATAAAAATTCTGTCATTATATTCATTCATGACTCAAAGTC